>CM065591.1:80705272-81454384 GCA_033119425.1 Bufotes viridis | reverse complement strand
GTTATCGGTGCATTCAGCCGCACCAGATTCTCCGGGGAGACTGATGGCAATCTAGAATCACACAGAAATTGATCTGCCCTTTCACAGGTGTCTGTTGGCTTACTATATAGGTCTGAATAATAAGAAAAATCTACACCAGATGAGAAACAAGCAAGCTCTCCACTCGGACCCCGGAGGCAAGTCACGGGTGCCGTACAGCGACGAGCTTTAGCTAGATTAGCCAGCAGCCTCCCCGGTTTATTACCGAATTTATGTAACTCTAATTCCCATTGCGCCGGGTAGAACCCCTCTCTCCTCTCTGCCCACATATCAAACTCTTTTCTAGCCTCTATCCATTATTTTTTTGCTATGCACCGATTTGGACAACTGGAAATCCCTATTGCTAGACTGAAACTCTACACTAGCTTTGAGATATTGAGATTTTGTGGCCTTCTTGAGTCCCGCTACATATGCCATCAACCTGCCCCTTATCACTGCTTTGCCCGTTTCACAATATAACATTGGGTTTATGATATGTTCCTGGTTGGTGGAGTGGAATTCCAACCACCATCCCCTCAGCAGTTATACAAAGGTCTCGTCCTTCACTAAGAATGACGGGAACTTCCATATGAATCCTGTCCCCCTTGGTATTGTGTCCAGGAGCGACAAAGACACGGGTGAATGATCTGAAATCACCATGTTCTCGATCGCCACTGTCTGTATTCTAGGGATCATTGTTGCGGGAGCTAACCAATAATCAATTCTGGACCTGGAATCCTACGCATGTGAGTAATGCGTGTATTCCCTGTCATCTGGGTGGAAAGCTCTCCATTAGAGATGAGCGAACATTTAAAAAAAGTCCGTTGTTCGGGGTTCGGGTGGTGGTTAATTGCGCATCCCGTTATGGATTCCACAATAGCGCATATGGAATCCATAAGGGGCGGCTACCACCAACCCGAACTGTAGAACAGCTGAAGGACCTGGCGTGACGTCACTGTCATGTGATCAGTGCAGGGGGCGTGGCTCAGCACAAATTTTTTTAGCGAATATCGGCACTTCGCTAATTCGCGAATATTTCGAATATAGCGATTTATATTCGCTATTTCGAATATTCGTTAATTTTTTTTTTTCCCCCCAATTTTTTTTCTACACCATTACTACTTACATGTCCAGACTGAGCGTCCTTGCTCCCTGCGATCTCCAGTCATTGTCCGTTGCTGTCATTATTTACTCCCATGCTAGAATGTACTGTCGGATTTGAGACTATCATTAAAATCGAATAATTCGAATATTTTCACAGGCTTTAATCGTATGACGATTCTTCGTACTGAGTGACGAACGATTTCGAAGAATCGTTATAAATATGAATATGATATTATATGAATGACGAATATATTCGTCATGTTCGCTAATTCTAGCTAGCTAACCTTAGGAAATCGCAATGCGAATACTTCAAGTTGTCTAAATCGCATAGCGATATTAACATAGATGGTTTTCTAATGGTTCAGCTTGCTCTAATTGACGAATTAAATAAAATCGTAGTAATAGTACCATACTGTTCTAATATTAAACGCATTGCGAATTCAACTCTAATAAATAACGACTGAGATTATGAGATATAGTACATTCGTAAATCTCCCAATACAACTAAACTATTAACAAAATTGATCTCAAAGTAGGAATCGCAATGCGATAGTAATCACTAATATTAATCGCATTACGAATTCACCTTTTTTTTGTACTATTCTGAGATATAGTACTATTTTATTTTTTTTTTGTTAATTCTACCAATACGTCCAATTGCAAAAACGTGAATTGCTATGCAAGTAGATGAGTAACCTTGCAAATCCAACACTATTACTTAAATTTTCCGATTGCCTGTACTGTTAGAGTTAACAACCAACCACCACTGCATCTTATGGGTTCGATTCGAATATTCGCGCTCAACACTACCACCAAGACAGCAAGCAATTAAACGAAATTTAGGCCCCTGACACCCAGACAATGGGACGGTCATTAGATGGTAAAAAGAGTTAAATGTCTTCCACCAAGACAGCAAGCAAGTGTGTGAAATTTAGGCTCCTGACACCCAGACAATGGAGCTGTCATTAGACAGTAAAAAGAGTTAAATGTCTGCCACCAAGACAGCAAGCAAGTACGTGAAAGTTAGGCCCCTGACACCCAGACAGAGGAGAGAGATCCCATAGCAGCAAAAGAGGCATCATGTCACCCACCAACGGAGAAGGCCAATTTAAGTTATTTAGGCCCCAGCACCCAGACAGAGGAGAGAGGTCCCATAGCAGAGAATCAGGCTTCATGTCACCCACCAATGGAGAAGGCCACTTTCAGATATTTAGGCCCCTGGCACCCAGGTGGAGGAGAGGTTCATTCAACTTTGGGTTGCCCCGCAATATAATGGTAAAATTATAAAAAAGAGAATTGAATGAAGAAGTGCCCTGGAGTCCAAGAATATATGGTTAAGGGGAGGTAGTTATAAATCTCTATTCTGCACAAGGGATGGACAGGTCCTGTGGGATCCATGCCTGGTTCATTTTTATGAACGTCAGCTTGTCCACGTTGGCTGTGGGCAGGCGGCTGCGTTTGTCAATAATAACGCCACCTGCCGTGCTGAGTATATGTTCAGAAAAAATACTGGCCACCGGGCAGGCCAGCACCTCCAAGGCATAAAAGGCTAGCTCTGGTGATGTGGACAATTTGAAGACCCAGAAGTTGAATGGGGCTGAACCATCAGTCAGTACATGGAGGGGTGTACACACGTACTGTTCCACCATGTTATTGAAATGCTGCCTCCTGCTAACACGTTCCGTATCAGGTTGTGGTACAGTTAGCTGTGGCGTGGAGACAAAACTTTTCCACATCTCTGCCATGCTAACCCTGCCTTCAGAGGAGCTGGCCGTGACACTTGTTCCACTTGTTCTCCTGTGCCATTTGGGAATGCTCTCAGGAGGGCGTCTCCCAGCGTGCGCTTGTACTCGCGCATCTTCCTATCACGCTCCAGTGCAGGAATTAAGGTGGGCACATTGTCTTTGTACCGGGGTTCCTGCAGGGTGGCAACCCAGTAGTCCGCACATGTTAAAATGTGGGCAACTCTGCTGTCATTGCGCAGGCACTGCAGCATGTAGTCGCTTATGTGTGCCAGGCTGCCCAGAAGTAAGGACAAGCTGTCCTCTGTGGGAGGTGTATCATCATCGTTCTCCGTTTCCCCCCAGCCACGCACCAGTGATGGGCCCGAGCTGTGTTGGGTGCCACCCCGCTGTGAACATGCTTCATCCTCATCCTCCTCCACCTCCTCCTCATCCTCCAGTAGTGGGCCCTGGCTGACCAAATTTGTACCTGGACTCTGCTGTTTCAAAAAACCTCCCTCTGAGCCACTTCTAAGAGACTGAAAGTACTAAAGATGATCCCTCTTCCTCCTACTCCTCCTCCTCCTGGGCCACATCCTCTTCCATCATCGCCCTAAGGCCTCATGCACACGGCCGCAGTTGGCCCGTGCCCATGCTGCGGGCCGCAAATTGAAATGAATGGGTCCACATCCATGATGCGATGTGGCCATGGAATGGTGCCCGTGTATTGCGGATCCACAAATGCGGTCCGAAATACGGGCACTGGGTGCACACGTTCGTGTGCAATACGCCTAAGTGTTTTCTCAAGGAGACATAGAAGTGGTATTGTAACGCTGATAACGGCATCATCGCCACTAGCCATGTTGGTGAAGTACTCGAAACAGCGCAACAGGGCACACAGGTCTTGCATGGAGGCCCAGTCATTGGTGGTGAAGTGGTGCTGTTCCGCAGTGCGACTCACCCATGCGTGCTGCAGCTGAAACTCCATTATGGCCTGCTGCTGCTCGCACAACATGTGCAAGGTGGAGTTCCACCTTGTGGGCACATCGCATATTAGGTGGTGAGCGGGAAGGCCGAAGTTACGCTATAGCGCAGACAGGCGAGCAACGGCAGGATGTGAACGCTGGAAGCGCGCACAGACGACCCGCAGCAGCTCTGACATGTTGGGGTAGTTGTGAATGAACTTCTGCACCACCAAATTCTGCACATGCGCCAGGCAAGGGATGGTTCGGCCCCATTCAACTTCTGGGTTTCCAAATTGTCCACGTGGCCAGAATTAGCCTTTTATGCCTTGGAGGTGCTGGCCTGCCTGGCGGCCAGCATTTTGTCTGAATGTGTATTCAGCACGGCAGGGGGCGTTATTACATACAGTCCAATGTGGACAAGCTGACGTTCATAAAATTGAATCAGGCATGGATCCCACAGGAACTGTCCATCCCTTGTGCAGATTAGACATTTATAACTACCTCCCCTTAACCATATATTCTTGGACTCCAGGGCACTTCTTCATTCAATTCTCTTTTTTATAATTTTACCATTATATTGCAGGGCAACCCAAAGTTGAATGAACCTCTCCTCCACCTGGGTGCCAGGGGCCTAAATATCGTAAAGTGGCCTGTTCCAATCGTGGGTGACATGAAGCCTGATTCTCTGCTATGCAACCTCTCTCCTCTGTCTTGGTGCCGGGGCTTAAATATCTGAAAGTGGCCAGTTCCATTGGTGGGTGACATGATGCCTGATTCTCTGCTATGCAACCTCTCTCCTCTGTCTTGGTGCCGGAGCCTAAATATCTGAAAGTGGCCTGTTCCATTGGTGGGTGACATGAAGCCTGATTCTCTGCGATGCGACCTCTCTCCTATGTCTTGGTGCCGGGGCCTAAATATCTGAAAGTGGCCTGTTCCAGTGCTGGGTGACATAAAGCCTGATTCTATGCTATGGGACCTCTCTCCAATTGATATTGGTTAATTTTTTTTATTTTTTTTAAATTCATTTCCCTATCTACATTTGTTTGCAGGGGATTTACCTACATTTTGCTGCCGTTTGCAGCCCTCTAGCCCTTTCCTGGGCTATTTTACAGCCTTTTTAATGCCCAAAAGTTCGGGTCCCCATTGACTTCAATAAGGTTCGGGGTGAAATTCGGGTCGAGTTCGGATCCCGAACCCGAACATTTTCGGGAAGTTCGGCCGAACTTCTCGAACCCGAACATCCAGGTGTTCGCTCAAATCTACTTATCTGTTGAAAAGCCTTTTGTGTTGTGTAAAGGTGGAAAACAATTAAGACCTAATTGCCGTTCTGCAGTGCAGTGATATATTAAAAAGCCCAGTTTGCCATGTATTAGTGGCGAAATAAAAATATATTCGCTGTTCATCGTTGCACTTATCTGTTGAAAAGCAGTTTGTATTGTGTAATAGAAAAAAATTAGTTACTAATTGCCGTTCTGCGGTGCAGTGATATAAAAGTTAAGTTTGCCGTGTATAAGGGGCAAAAAATAAATTGCCATTCATCGCTGCACTTCTGTTGAAAAGCCTTTTGTGTTGCTGAAAATGTCGTTGTGCTATTCTGTGGCCTCCTCAAGCTGCTTTGACCTCCACACTATGTCACCTTGCCACTCTGTGGTCTCTGATGCTGCCGCCACCTCCACACTGTCATTCTGCCACTCTGTAGCCTCCTACTGATGTTGCTGCCGCCTCCTCCACACTCTGTCATTGTTCCACTCTGTGGCTTCCTGATGCTGCTGATGCCACCTCAACACTATCATTGTGCCACTCTGTGGCCTCCTCATGCTGCTTCCACCCTCCCCACTTCATGACTGGGCCACTATTTTGCCTTTCGGCCTGGTTGACATCATCATTTATTTGAAAGTTCTTCTGATGTGTCAGAAGGAAGAAAAAATGAGACGCACAACGTATCCTGTCTGTGTAGCAGCTGTAAGGACTGTTTGGTCCCATCAGAATTGGCTTATGATTTGATAGCCAAAAGCAGGAGTGGGTAGAAAACACAGAAGACATGCAAAGATTCCATTCACGTGTCATCTCTGTTTTGGATCCACTCCAATTTTTTTGGGCATTAGCAATACTGATAGATTACTGACCGAGTGAAGGCGGATGTTCAACAGACAGGATCCATTTTTGGGGGGTTATTGTTCTGACAGATCAGAGGAAGGGCAAAATAATCAGTGATGTAAAAACAAACTTACTGCTGACACCCTCTCCACTCTTCCACTCTGTCGGGGAAGGGGGGGGGCATTACTTGTATAAGCGTTTAATAGTACAGGTTCTGTAGACATGTATGTGGAATCAGCTGCAGACACTGTAAAAGGAGTGCGCTTCTTCTTGACGCTAAAAAAGACCTGTAAGACTCAGTTAACACTTGAGTTATTTTGTCCGTTTTGGCCCCGTGGCTGCCCAAATAAGTGAAGTGTGTAGGGATTCTAAGAGCGACGCCTGTCATCTGCATGTCATACTGACTCACAGTATTATTTCACTACCAGAGCAGACTCCCTATGCGTGGTACTGGGCACAAGGCACAGTGTTCTACACCATTAAAAAGGCTCTCTGAAACCAGGAAAGAGCAGTTTTTTACCGCGATTCGCCGCAAATAAATTCGGACCGAACCAAATTTTTCCCAAACAATTTGGCGAACCAGCGAATAAAGTCTTTTAGAAATTTGATCATCTCTACCTACAAACTTAAATGTGTTGTACTGGCATTTTATGTGACAGACCAACACAAAGTAGCAAGTATTTGTGAAATAAAAGGCAAATAATAAATGTTTTTATAATAATTTTTTTAAATAAAAATCTAAAAGTGTGGATTTGTATTCAGCACCCTGTACCCTGATATCCCTAAATAAAATCCTGTGTGGCCAATTACCTTCAAAAGTCATCAAATTAGTAAATAGAGTCCACCTGTGTGTAATTTATTCTCAGTATAACTACAGCTGTTCTGTGAAGGCCTCAGAGGTTTGTTAGAGAACATGAATGATCAAACAGCATCATAAAAACCAAGGAACACAGCAGAAAGGTCAAGGATAAAGTTGTAGAGAGGTGTAATCTCTGAACAACTCACAGAGCACTGTTCAATACAACATCTGAAAATGGAAGGGGTATGGCACAATTGCAAACCTACTGAGATATGGCCATCCACCTAAATAAACAGCCTAGACAAGGAGAATAGATTTTTTTTCCTGGCTAAAATGACAGATCTCAGATGCCAAAACGTATGCTAAATGTACATACACGAGCATAATAGATGCTTAAAGGGTTTCTGTCACCCGATTTAACCATATTAAACTGGCTGACATTAGCGATGTGCTAATGTCAGCAGACCCTAACTTTTCTAACCTTATGCTTCTGGATACCCCCATTACTGCACAATTTAAACTTTTATAATATGCTAATTAGCCTCTAAGAGCAGGGGAGGCATTGCTCCTGCTCCAGGAAGCATTCGTCTTCTCCAGCCAGCCCTGTATGCTGGATAAATCTCGCGCATGCGCAGTTCCAGCACACAGGGCCGGCAGGAGGAGACGAGCGCTGCCTGGCCCTGATAATCAAGTACGGCACGCCCTGCCCCCCTGCTCCTAGAGGCTAATTAGCATATTATAAAAGTTATAATTGTGCAGTAAAGGGGGTATCCAGAAGCATAAGATTAGGAGAGTTAGGGTCTGCTGACATTAGCACATCGTTAATGTCAGCCAGTTCAATAGGGTTAAATCTGGTGACAGAAACCCTTTAAAATTCAAGACCTGTTTTTTCTTTATTTTTCTGTTCTTCTTCTGACAGATCTGAAAAATAAATGGTGATCTTTTTTCTTTTTTTTTTTAATTAGAGGTAGGGTACATTTGCAATCTCAGTGCCAAATATAAATTCTGTATTCACTTGATGCACAAAAAATAAAATTCTTATTTTTAATAAAGTCAAATCAGTACATCACAATTTTTAGCAGTTTAAAGGGTTAAATCTCAGACCAGCGCTCAAACCAGTGATGCATGTTGAGATAAACCCATGCGGTATTACAGCTGACCTCTGTAAATCTATACTTGTCAGGTTAGTTACAAATTTTGATATAACTGAGGGTAATAAGAAAGCCATGAAGGTCAATGTCAAAAATGCTCAAAATTATGGCATTGTATTAAAGAAACTTCTACTGTACTGGAGCAGTAAAATATGTATGTGTGTTTATGTATGTGTGTATATACTTGTTATGGCAATATGAAAAAAACACTATTAACACAAAAAAAGAATTCAAAAAAATGGTTCATTTAATGGTTTACATTGACTTCCATGCAACATCTGGAACTGGTATTCTTTTTGTCGAGAAACACCAGCAAAAAGACTGCACCAAAACCAACAAAAGCCCTCAAAAATGCCTGAAAAAACTGTGTGACACCATTTTAGCTGTGATTTTCCACCTGTGTTTTTGGTGCATCTTTTTGCAGTAAAAACTCCAAATCCAGATGTTAGCTGTCAATAATGTATGGGAATTAGGAAACAGAACACACAAACATTTTTTTTGCTGCTGGCTGTTTTTGTTCATTAGGTGGAGTTTTTTTTTTTTCCTTTCTAACTTCCTACAAAAATGTAGCATGCTGTAGAGCTTGCAGAAGATCTCACCAATTTATTAAGAGACACATGCCTTTAATAAATTTGTCGCACTTTCTACTGCCCCTTTGTCAGAACTGATATCCACTCCAGCCAGGAACTAGAGTAGATTTCTGTTGTAGTGTGTGCCAGTTTTCTGAAGGACATGTTGTTAAATGAGTTGGGCCATGGTTCTCCAGATCGATCCCGCCTCCTTCCGCCACAAAATGCTTCTTTTTTAAAAAAAATTTTAGTGGTCCATGGAACATTAGTACACTGTTTGCAAAAAAACTGGCCAAAATTAGACACAAAAACATGGCAAAAAACGTAGGTGCCCACAAAATTTGTGTGTGTAGGGACCCTTAAAGGGGTTGTGCAATAATTTATATTGATGAGCTATTGTCAGGATAGGTTATCCATATTTGATCGTCAAGAATTAGACACCTAGGACGCCCGCTAATCAGTTTTTTGAAGAGGAGGCGGCACTTTATGTGAGGCTCTATTTATGCTTCCTGTTCATTGCACTACGTGCCGTTTCAGTTCGGCTCGAGCATCTCGATGCTCGGCACATGGCGGTACTCAGCTGAGTACCGCAAGTGCTTGAGCACAGTGCTCGAGTCTCCTTACTACACGTTTCTTGCCTGCTACGCAGCCAATAAATGTGCAAGCAAGTGCTGCCCTCAATGTAATGCCGTAGCCATGTTGGCTGCTGGCATTACAGTGATTGGCTGGCCGGAATGCGCCATCGGGTGCTATATAGCAGCCGATGGCGCGTGTTCGGCTCAGTCTTAGTCAGGCAGAGCTGTGCATAGGAAGGGACAGACAGTGTGGGGAGTGATATTGCACTAGTTTTATTAGAAAAACTTTAAAGAGACCCAAAAGTCCTTTTAAGGACTATTGTGTGTGGCAGAAGCAATATATATTTTTAGCGCAACCTGAGCAAAATTGCTAAAACTTTACAGACCCAAAAGTCCATTTAAGGACTATTGTGTGTGACAACAGCAATATATTTTTTTGAGTATCCTGTGCTAAATTGCTAAAACTTTACAGACCCAAAAGTCCTTTTGAAGACTATTGTGTGTAGCAGCAGCAATATATATTTTTTGGCGCATCCTGCGCTAAATAGCGTCTGATAGGCCGCTGCGGACAGTTAAATTATCTGCACCACATTTCCTGTGTAAAGTGTGTGCATCCCAAAAATATCTGTGTAAATGCTGGCAAATCCCCTGTCGAAGGCACAGGCACAGATGCCTCCCGTCCTGCACCCGGACCTTCGCAAGCACCATCAGCGACCACATCCACTTCTGTGTCCCAGCGCAACGTCCAAATGTCCTCACCCCAGGCCTTTGAACACAAGCGCAAATATCCAGCCACCCACCCACAGGCCATATCACTAAATGCACAGCTTTGCAAATTACTGGCCCTGGAAATGTTGCCATTTAGACTTGTGGACACTGAGGCCTTCCACAGCCTGATGTCGGCGACCATCCTGTGTTACGCAGTCCCCAGCCACCACTATTTTTCAAGGTGTGCCATGCCCGCCTTACACCAACATGTGTCCTGTAACATAACACGTGCCCTGACCAACAGAGTTACTGGGAAGGTCCACATAACCATGGACACATGGACAAGTGCATTCGGCCAGAGATGCTACATTTCCCTGACGGCACACTGGGTGAACGTTGTGATGGCAGAGAGCGAGTCATACCCTGGGATGCACAGGTGCTACTGACGCCAAGGTTTGCAGGGCCTACGTCAATCAGGGTTTCTGCCAGCACCTATGTTATTGGCTCCAACCCCCACTTCTCCTCCTCCGCCTCCTCCTTCACTTTCACCTCCGAATTATCCACGTGCAGCACTAGTCATCCATCAGTCGGTAGCTGAAAGCAGTGTAGCACTGCAGTGGGGAAGTGGCAACAAGCCCAGATGATGCTGATATGCTTAGGGGACAAACAGCACACCGCTGCAGACCTATGGCAGGGGATAATAGACTAGACTGAGCTGAGGCTCTCGCCACTCAACCTACCACCAGGCATGGTTGTGTTTGATAATAGCTTGGTAACTTGGTGGCAGCTTTGGAATTCGGCAAGCTCACACACATCCCATGCCTAGCCCACGTCTTAAACTTAGTGGTTCAGCGATTTCTCAAAACCTACCCCAATTTTCCTGAGCTACTTCTGAAGGTGCGTCGTGCGAGTGCACATTTCCACAAGTCATCGACAGCTTCAGCCGGTCTGTCAACGCTGCAGCAGCCCTTGAAATTTCCAGCTCACCAGCTGTTGCGTGATGTGAGCACGCGCTAGAACCTGACATTCTACATGTTAGCCAGGCTTTGTGAGCAGCAGAGGGCAGTAGTGTAATACCAGCTGCAACATGGTCATCGCCTTTCCTGTTATCTTCTGCTATTCACAAGCGAGGATTGGGCATGGGTGTCTGACTTCTGTGAGGTTTTAAGAAACTTTGAGGAATGAACACGGATGGTGAGCGGCGATAATGCTATTATTAGCATAACCATCCCGCTTCTGTGTCTACTCAAACACTCGCTGCTCACAATTAAGTACAACGCTTTTCATGTGGAAGAGGTGGAAATGGGGGAAGACATTACACAGGGTGATAGCCTGACCACCCTCAGTTCGTCTTCTCAGCGTGAATTTGATGATGAAGAGGAGGAGCAGGAGACGGTTGCCTCTGCTACTGAGTTTAATTACATCTGTTCAGCGTGGGTGGGCAGAGGAGGAAGAGGATGAGGAGATTGATCAGCAGGCTCTTGCTCCAAATGTTTTTGAGGGTCACCAGCAGGCCATCAATGATAATTTTTCTAGGGTGTGTATGATGCCCTCCTTTATGTGTAACAAAGGGTGTATTGGAGTGTCAGTTCCTTGTAATTTTTGGCAGCCCTTTCACTTAGTACATAGGCTTTATGAGTGTAGGAGTCCAACTACCTGAACAATTGTACCACAATGTGAATAAGGCCCTCCTTTATGTGATATACAGGTTGTATCGGAGTGCCTCTTGCTTGTAATTTTTGGCAGCACTTGCACTTTATATAAAAGTAAATATACAGGAAAGAGTGTTTCCTAACAATTTTTCCTTTAAAATCGATTTTATCTTTGGTTTTGTGCGTATGATTGTCAGTCTGTAAAAGTGGTGTACTACTCAGACAACATCATTCCCTGCAGCGACCTGGGAGTCCAATATGCATCCAGACATCGTCCCCATGCTGTTCCCGAACCATTTCGGGGATCTTTCCATCAATTTCTGACCTTTTCCTATGAACCAGAGCAGGCTGTGCCTGGCTTAATGCTCGGGTTCTCCCATTGACTTCCATTATACTTGGGTGCTCCAGATGTGTTCGGCCCGAGTACCCATGCACTTGAGTATTCGATCAACATTATTGTTTATCACTGTACTTCTCTGTGTTCAAGGAAAATCGCAGCACGTTCTATATTGTGCGTTTTTTACGCAGCTCCGGCGCCAAAGAAATGAATGGGGAGTGAGTGAAAAATCGTAGGCAACCAGAAGCAATGCATTTTTCACTGATGGTTGCTCGGAGATGTTGAGTGTAAAACTTATTTCACATGAGCAATATGGAATGTGTCAGGGTCTGCTCAGGGAAAAACTGATGTTTTTGGACACAAGTTGAATCAGTTTTGTCTGCAATTGTGTTCAGTGTTAGTTTTTTCAGCGTGGGTGCAATCAGTTTTTAATATGTATTTCACGCACGTGAAGGAAAACTAAAGATTAACAATCTACATCTCCAGCAACCATCAGTGAAAAATGCATTGTATCCGGATGCCTTCCATTTTTCATGCAAGCCCTATTTACTTCTATGGAGCCAGAGCTGCGTGAAAAACGCACACTATAGAATGTGCAGCGATTTTTCCTGAATGCAGAGATGATCAGTGATAACAATGCTCATGCACACAGAACCATTGAAATGAATGGGTAAGAATTCAGTCTGCATGCTATGAGTTTGTAACACGCATTGCATCCAGAGGAAAAACTTGCTTGTGTGAAAGAGGCCTCATTCTTCAGGTTTTCTTCAAGTGTGTGAAAAATGCATCAAAAACTAATTGCATCTAAGTAAAAAACTAATACACTGAATGTTATCACAGACAAAACTGATTGAACTAGCATGAAAAGCCATCAGTTTTTCTCTGAACAGATCTTGGCTTGTTCCGTATCACTCATGTAAAATAGGCCTTAGGGGGAGATTTATCAAAACTGGTGTAAAGGAAAACTGGCTTAGTTGCCGATGGCAACCAATAAGATTGATGCTTTCATATTCTAAAAGAGCTCAGAAAAATTAAAGGTGGAATCTGATTGGTTGCTATAAGTATCGGAGCCATTTTTCCTTTGTTTTCGTTTTGATAAATAAAGTGCTCTTAAAAAAAATTCTAAATCACAAAACCACAATGGCAAATAATAAAATGTAGATTGCTTTTAGCTGACACTAAAGGGGTACATAGGCATTTTTTCTGTGGTGTTCTAGTATTGAGAACAAACTATAAACAGTATGCTCCTTCTCCTAGTTCAAGATTATTATTTTTAATTTTTGGGTATTTTATGTTATTTCCCTATCCACATTTGTTTGCAGGGCAATTGTCCAGCTCTTACCCCCATATAGAGTAGGAGGTTGAAGAGGCGGTGGACGTGGCGTTGTAGGTGGAAGCGGTAGTGGAGGAGGTAGTCGTCAACAACACTGTTTTTTTTTTTTTCGTTTTTTTTGGGTAGACTCCAAAATATTGGAAAATATAGAAAAGAAAACAAAGAGAACGTGCGCTGGAGTATAACAAAGGCTGGGTGAGGCCGGTATACATGTCTATTCCGCACAAGGTACGGACAAGTCCTGTGGGATCCATGCCCGGTTCATTTTAATGAATGTGAGCTTGTCCACATTGGCTGTGGACAGGCGGCTGCACTTGACTGTGATAACGCCCCCTGCCGTGCTAAACACATGATCAGACAATACACTGTCTGCAGGGCAGGCCAGCACCTCCCAGGCGTAAAGGGCAAGCTCAGGCCATGTGCCCAATTTGGAGACCCAGAAGTTAAATGGGGCAGACCCATCAGTCAGTACGTCTAGGCATGTGCACACATACTGTTCAACCTTTTTGCTAAAATGCTGCCTCCTGCTAAGACGTTCCATATCAACTGGTGGTGCTGGTTCTTGTGGGGTGCTGAAAAAGCTTTTCAACATTCCGGCCATGCTAACCCTGCCTTCTGAGGTGCTGGTGATGCCCCAGCTGCGTTGGCGACTTCTTCCTCCTCCTCTACCTTCGCCTTGTACTTCAACTGAGGACCCGGTGTCAGGTGGGAATGCCATTGGCAGCACGTCTACCAGTGTGCACTTGTAGTCGCGCATCTTCCGATCCCGCTCCAGTGAGGGAATTAAGGACGGCACGTTGTCCTTGTATTGGGGATCAGGCAGGGTCGCCACCCAGTAATCTGCACAAGTTAGGATGTGGGCAACTCGGCAGTTGTTGCGCAGGCACTGCAGCATGTAGTCTCTCATGTGTGCAAGGCTGCCCAGAGGCAACGACAAGCTGTCCTCTGTGGAAGGTGTATCGTCTGTGTCCTCTGTATCCCCCCAGACACGCTGCAGTGTCTGGGGGGATACAGTGAGCTGCTTTGGGTGCCACCCTGCTGTGAAAACGGTTCCTCCTCATCATCATCATCCTCCAGAACTGTGCCCTGGCTGGACAATTGTGTACCTGGCCTATGTTGGTGCAGGAACCCACCCTCTGAGCCACTTGTGAATGATTGGCCTGATAACCGTGGATATGATCCCTCTTCCTCCTCCTTTTCCTCCAGTGCCACATCATCGCCCAAAGTGTTTTTTCAAGAAGACATAGAAGTGGGATAGTAATGCTGATCACGGCGTTATCGGCACTGGCCTTGTTGGTGGAGTACTCAAAACAGCGCAACATGGAAAACAGGTCTCGCATGGAGGCCCACTCATTGGTGGTGAAGTGGTGCTGTTCCGCAGAGTGACTCACCCGTGCATGCTGCAGCTGAAACTCCACTATCGCCTTCTGCTGCTCGCACAGTCCCTCCAGCATGTGCAAGGTGAAGTTCCACCTTGTGGACACGTCGCATATGAGGTGGTGAGCAGGTAGGCCGAAGTTACGCAGGAGGGTGAGAACGCCAAAAGCGCGCACAGATGGCCCGCACTTTCTGTAGCAGCTCTGACATATTGCGGTAGTTTTTCAGGAATTTCTGCACCACCAAATTCAGCACATGCACCAGGTAAAGGATGTGCATCAAACCGGTTAAGCCCAGAGCTGCTAATTCAATTTTTTTTTCAAAGTTTCTTGTAGTCGGTTGTAATATTTATTTATGTTAAGTTGTGTGAAAGTACAGTGACTTTACTTTAAATGTGTTGTTTATTTGAACAGTCCTCATATAATGTGCTGATTGAATGGAGGCCCTCACCAAAGAAAAAAAAGAAAACTTAGTGAAAACCTTACAAACTCATTAAATGTCAATCATGGATATTTATCAAATGTTTTACCCTGCTATTGTTGTGTGCAAACTTTTTAGCAGGAGAGACGTGATCTCTTGTGTCCCAACGGATTTTGTATTATTTGCACCAGAAACTGGCATAAAAGATAATTCAAATCTACAGGATGATTTGCTGCCCAGAAATTATGATTTTGGTATCCGCATCAATGATGCTTTCACCCAATGAGCAGGCGCGTACATACAGGGGTCGCAGCGGTCGCAGTTGCGACCGGGCCCGGCACTCCAGGGGGCCCGGCCGCCTGTGGACCCCTGCAGTAGCGCTGTACCGGGGCCCAGTGCCGGGGCTCTCGATGGGGTGCCAGAATAAGCGCTGACACCATACTGCGGCGGGGAAAGGAAGCGCATAGTTCCCTGCCCTGCCGCGGGTCACCGCTATAGGCTTCAGGCTTAATAGGCCTATGCGGTAGTGAAATCCCGGCACAGGCGTGCCTGATGACGTCATCGCGCACGACAGGGGCCGGGATGCAGCAGCACAGAGAAGTGTGCGTGTCTTCTCTGCAAGCAAGCGCAGGTGAGTATTTAGCTTTTAGTTTTTTTTATCTCTCTTTTTATTTATTTTTATGTGCCAACTTTGGGGGACATTGGGGGACATGTGGGGAAAAATTATTATGGAGATAAAGGAGGAATTACTTTGTGGGGGCAAATGATTGTGGGGGAAAATTACTATACGGGCAATGTGGGGGAAACTACAGAGTGGTGGGGGGGGCAGTGTGGGGAAACTAAAGTGTGAGGGGGAGTGTGGGGAAACTACTGTGTGGGGGCAGTGTTGAGGAAACTACTGTGTAAGGGGCAGTGTGGGGAAACTACTGTGTGAGGGGCAATGTGGGGGAAACTACTGTGTGGTGGGCAGTGTGGGAGAAACTACGGTGTGGGGGAAACTACTGTGTGGGGGGGGCAGTGTGGGGGAAACCATGGTGTGGGGGGCAGTGTTGGGGAAACTACGGTGTGGGGGGACATGTGGGGGCAAATGATTATGGGGGAAAAATTACTATATGGGGCAATGAGGGGGAAACCACAGTGTGGGGGACATTACTATATGGGGTCAGTGTGGGGGAAACTACTGTGTGGGGACAGTGTGGGGGAAATTAGTGTATGGGGGCAGTGTTGGGGAAATGACTGTGTGGGGGGGCAAATTACTATGGGGGTCAGTGTGGGGGAAATTACTATATGGAGGCAGCATGGGGGGGCGTTGCTATTAGGGAAGCACTGTAGGGGCAATTCTATTATTTTTGGGGACACGATACAGGGATTACTGCCTGGAGCACAATATAGTATGTTATTAGCATACAGGGGGTGGAGGCAGGTTGGGGGTGGCGGGTGGCGATGGGGAGGGGGCCCCATGGATCAGTTTTGCATCGGGGCCCCATGGATTGTGTGTATGCCACTGCCAATGAGCAATCTTGTTTGTTAACAATAATTGGCATGATAATCATTCAATGTAAAGGGACCTTAAAAGGGTCAGAATCATATCAATAGGGGTCCAACACCCATGATGTCCGCTATTCAGCTGTTTGAGGAGGCTGTGGTGCTCACCAGAGCCTCCTAGCACAGCGTCGTCCATTGGATGGCAACTCAGTTTGGTATTGCAACTTAGCCCCTTAACTTGAATGTGACACAGCAGGACCTAGGCTATGTGATTAAGGAATTTGACATCACTGGCCAAGTAAGAGGTCACAGCCTCAGCCTCTTCAAACAGCAGATTGGCGGCGGTCTCTGATGTTGGATCCTGAGGATAGACCATTAATAGCAAATATGGTCATGACACAACCTCTATTGTTCCATATGAGGAAAAAAGTCTGAAGCAACCTTTTTAATTATTGCAACATTTCCAGCAGGGCCAGGATTTTTGAGCTTAGCAAAATCCCTTGTGATGTTTCACCTATAGAAAACTATTTACAAGGTGATTTAAAGGAGTTGTCTGGCCACAGAGGGTCAGAATGGCTTCATTAAAAAAAAAAAAAAAAATCACCCCACTGCTTCCCTGCCAGTTTCTGGGTCCCTTACCAGTTTCTACTTCCTGGTCCCAGTGACTCACTGAGCACAGTGTATTGATAATTGTTAATTTTTTGTGTCAAGAGGGCCCAGAAAGTAAGCACCTATTGGGGACCCACAAAGTGTTAGAATGGGAACAGTGGGGTAAAAGCAAATAGATATTTTTTTTACTTTTTTAGGACATTCTGTTATCAGCTGGATGACATTTTTAAGCTTGTATGAAATAAACTTCACTGAAGACAACAAAATAATAGATTCATATGGCAAGCCCACGTGCATGAGCCTCATAGGTACAAGCAGCCTGTTGATGCTTCCGACTTTCTAGATTTCTGGTACAGCAAGGATTAAGAAAAACAGCTGTGTTACCTTTATAGGAAAGATTAGAATGTGCTTTTATAACAAGGGAAATAATCATCTAAAGCAGAGCAGCATAATGCCCCCCTACAGTCTCAGTGGGAGGCTATATTACCAGTAGGTGTCTGTTAACTCAGCATGTGACAAGCACAGGAAAAAGGTGGCACAAGATCCAGCATTTTGTATGAACTGTCAGGCAAGTCAGGCAGGCTATTATCCTAGCAGGGAAGCCTACAAACTGACGTAAACTATCAGCCCATCCCTGCAGAACATTTTAGTAAAGCAACAATTTTGGCTTGAATTGGGAGGTAGGAATAATTTTATGAGCGGAATGCAGAGGCTGGTGAGTGATGTACCCACAGGTGATATGGCATACATTATTAACAAAAAGCATTCCTTGTCCTCTGCTGTACTCAATAAAACACTAAAATAATGTAGCATTACCTTTTGTAAATAAAGCTAAAAACCAATAACGTTTAACACAAAATTAGATTTTTTTGCAGATCTAGAACATAATTGTAATAGTTCAGAAGAACTACTCTAGGTCCTGGTGTTACATTTAGTGAAAAAAGTTTAGGCACTGCACTGAATTGATTGTAAATCCTAATATAAGAAACTATCAGGTGGAGAGGGAAGAGAAGACATGGGCAACTAATTTCTATGGAACCTCTGTAACTTTGTGACATAAATAAAACTCAATAGATGGCACAGTGGAGATTGCAATCTAGCTTCTTCCTAGAACCAGCACGGTGGGGTACTGGTTCTCCAGGACAGACTCGGTGGTGTGAGGCAGTGACAGGCCTCATAGCTGCTAGGGGAGATTTAGGGCAGGAGTTCCCATGTCTTCCCTGTCAATCAGCAGGTCAGAGGCCGCATCAGGTGTCACAATCAGTCTGGGATAAGAGCTCATTCTGTCAGTCAAGAGAGAGTTTGGAACAGAGGCCTGGGAGGGCTCTGTGTGTGTGGTCTCAGCCGGACCAGGTTGAAGGGCCACGAAGCTAGGTGTTAGCCTGGACTTGGGGGACAAAGCAACGCCAGGGAGGGTCACAGGGTTCTAGTCAGGTGGACTAGTGAGCCCAAATCCCCCAAGGGACTTTGTTATTGTCCAGCCGGGGGGCTGGAGGACTGTAAGGCTGGGGAAAGCCGCACTTGGTACCAGGTATGAAATGTGTATAGCTAGCTGAGTTAGGGACACTCTGTTTATGTTTAGGTAGAGCCCAGATGGGCCAGGTGTTTATTGTTTTTGTTGTTTATGTTCTGCTGGTACCAAATAAATGCACAGTTTGGATAGTGAAACCGGGTATGGTGAGGAGTCTTGTGAGAATGAGCCCTAAAGTCAAGCAATCCCTTACAGTGGGGAAATGGAGAATTATTTTCAAGGCAATGCCTAAGGGTTCATGAATGCTCAAGAATTTGGGAATCAGGGCACAAGATCTCCTCATGTCCCTCTTCAAGCAGGCTTGTAGAGAGGCCCAAATTTAGGAATGGCGATGAAAAGAGCTCCTCTGAATATCTGAGTGTGTGATCACTTGTTTGCAAAGACTCTCCATGGTGGGAGGAAGGAGGATCAGGGTGAGGATTTTGTTGACCAGACTATTGGCTACTGAGACTGGACTTTGTGGAAGACAGGGTGGTGCTTAACCGACTGGAAGCATTATCTACTGCAATCCAACTGACCACCTGCTTGCACTGGTCTGACTGCAAGAGTGGTGTCCTGTGCCGCCCTGCCACCTGGGACATGAAGCTAGGTATCGTGGATTTTTTTTTTTGTTGTTGTGCTCTGCCAGCAGGCACAGTTTCACCGCACCCAGGGCCACGGCCTCTGTGTGCTCCAGCAGCAGCATGGCCACTTCCCCATCCCTTACTGCTTGCCTTCATCATATCAAATGGTATGTATGCTTGCAAGTATGTCACCCATACAGAAGCGCAGTTTTTTAAAGTGTATGCTCAAATAAATGACAGGCAATGTCACAGATATTTGGGATCGCGGAAACGTTATACAGGAAAGGTACCACACGTAATGGCACTGTCAACAGCAGCTAAGAAAAAATTACAGTCAATGTCACAGATATTTGGGATGCGGAAACATTATACAGGAGATGTAGCGCAGGTAATGCCACTGTCCGCAGCGTCTACGGAAAAAGTGCACTCGATGTTACACATATTTTTAGTATGTGCACACATTAAACAGGAAATGTAGCGCAGATAATGTAGCTGTCTGCAGCGGCCAAACAATTGAAAACTATTTAGCGCAGGTTGCGCTAAAAATATATATTGCTGCCAGATACAACAATAGTCCTTAAAAGGACTTTTGGGTCTCTAATAATTGCATGCAATTTAGCTCAGGTTGCGCTAAAAATATATATTACTGCCAGATACAACAATAGTGCTTAAAAGGACTTTTGGGTCTGTACAATTGCATGCAATTTAGCGCAGGTTGCGCTAAAAATATATATTGCGGCCAGACACAGTAATAGTCCTTAAAATGACTTTTGGGTCTCTAACACCAACCCTACCTAACAAAAAAATAAAATTCAATTCACTACACTATCTGTCCTTTCTACAGCACAGCTCTCCCTGACAAAGACTGAGACGTAACCACGTGTCATTGGGTGCTTTATAGCCCCCGATGATGCATTCTGGCCAGCCAATCACTGTAATGCCAGTAACCAACATGGGTACGGCATTACAGTGAGTGGCAGTACTTACCTGCACATTTATTGGCTGCATAGCAAACGCGCAGGGGAGGAGACTCGTGCATTGCGCTCGAGCCCACACGGTATTCGGCCGAACACCGTGATGTCATGGTTCTTCAAGAGCTCCTGCTCTAGCCACCCACTTACTGATGATCGCCAGCTCCCCTTTAGGGAGGAAACTAAGGAGAAAACCACCAAGCCTTATGATTTACTTTTCTTAAAGTCCTGCCCACATATTGAAGGTGACAGGCGCATTCTATGACGTATATTACTCCGACATGTTCACATGCTATTTAAATTTTAAATACATGTTATATACAAAAATAAGTAGCATATCACACACTGAGATTGAAAGGAGCAGGATTTCTCAGCAGTGCAGAGTATTTCAGGAGAGGAGTGTGCTGATCTTGTTAAAGATTGTAGGCTAAGAGTTACAAGGTGGAAAGAGCAGGGTCCCCAGCAGCATAGAGTATTTCAAGTGTGTGAGGACACCATCATGATAGGACGGGTACGCCATCCAGCGCAGATTGTATATGTGGGCGACATACAGAATATAACCAGGAAACAGATTAAAGAATAGGGACAATTCGATCTGATAATTGGCAGCAGTCCTTGTAATGACTTATCTGTGATTAACCCGCATCGGAAAGGACTTTATGGGAGCAGTGGACAACTGTTTTTTGACGTTACACGATTACTCAATAAAATGTTGCCTAAGACAGGAGAGAATGGGGCAGTCTTCTGGTTATTCGAGAACATAGTTGCGATGGAGAAAGCATTCCAAAAAACAATTTCACTCCACCTGGAGACGAATCCTGTCAAGATTGATGCAAGTGCGGTATCGGCTGCTCATCGACCAGATACTTCTGGGGGAACCTGCCTGGCATGAAAAGGCCTCTAGTAGCTACAGACAACATAGAAACATAGAATGTGTCGGCAGATAAGAACCATTTGGCCCATCTAGTCTGCCCAATATGCTGAATACTATGAATAGCCCCAGGCCCTATCTTATATGAAGGATGGCCTTCAAAGACAAAGCTTCAAGATAGCTTGGAGCCCAGAAGAGTTGTGAAGTTCAGCAAGAATCCAACCATAACTACCAGCCCCTGGTCTCTTTATCAGGGAAAACATCATGAGTTCCCAGTCATCATGGATGGGAAGGAGGACATCCTGTGGTGCACGGAGATAAAGAGGGTCTTCTGATTCCCCCCGCACTATACGGACGTCTCAGAAATGAACAGCTTCTCCCCACAGAAGCTCCTGGGAAGATCATGGAACTTTCCTGTCATCCGGCATCTATTGGCCCCGCTGAAGGATTATTTTGATAGAAGCCACACGGGGGCCCCACGCTGCAGATTTATCATGGAGTCACCGGATTTTATAATATTACATTTTTATATAAAGAAAAGAAAAGGGAAAAATAAATAAATCCCCTCGTCATCCGACTTCCACTGATGTCCTCCTCAACCTTCTCTGAGTCAGGAGCCTGACCGCTCGCAACACCAGCTCCCATGCCACTCTCCTCATCACTACTTGCCTGCCTAGTGGAGGAACCGGTGGATGTCTCCTGCACATCTTGCCTTGCCAGTAGCTGCTGCTGACTGTCTTCTAGTAGCTCGGCCTCACTGTACAGTGGAGTTGAGCCCACAGCATACAATACTTCTCTGGCTGAGGGAACAGAAAAGGAAAGTAGCAGGTTGAGGACAGGTGAGGGCACAGGGCATGCTCCCGGGAAATTCCAACTAAAGGGTTGTAATAAACCCACTGACTCTTGGCTGGGGGTGTCTGATGTCACTTGCGACGAAGTCGAAGATTGAGTTAACCATTCAAGAACCGCTGGGTTGCTGGTAAAGACATGACCGCTAGCTGACACTGGGAGCTCAGGCATCTCAAAGTGACCCCTGATGCCACGACAACGTACTCTGCTGCGACCTCTGCCTGCGCCAGAAACATTTAGGCCTCTGCCATTCCGCTGTGCAGGGCCTGGCACTTCTCTGTCTGACATACTGTTAGAACAACTAATCAAATGTTAGATCAAATATTTTTTCTTTCACCACTAATACACGGCAAACAGGGCTTTAGAATATATATTACTGCACCGCTGAACGGCAATTAGGCCCCAACTTTTTCTACTTTTACAAAACACAAAAGGCTTTTCAACAGATAAGTGCAATGCTGAACGGCAAATATATTTTTGTTTCGCAACTAATACAAGGCAAACAGGGATTTAGAATATATTATTGCAACACACAAGGGCAAATATATTTTTCTTTTGCCACTAAAACATGGCAAAAAGGGCTTTACAATATATAACTGCACCACACAAGGAAAAATAAGACATACTGTAGAAATATTTTCTTGTAATAAATCCTGTTAATGGCTGTATGAAACAGCACTTGCACCCCAATAACAAGTTTGGATTGTTCCTATTACCCAGTCTGTAACCTCCCCTACTGAACCCTGTTCTACGTAAATGCTGTGGAATGATTCCTCCCTGTCATTTTCCTGCACTTTTAAATCGTTTTTTCACCACAATCAAGTCTTTCCTATCACTGTCCCTAGCGCCTGCAGACATCTCTCACTGCACTAAGTATACTGGTAAATGGCAGAATCTAAGATGGCTGCCGCTATTTATAGGGCTGTGACATCACAGGGCTGGCTGGCTGCTGATTGGCTGCATGCATGGAATTATGGGTGATTCCACCTTCCCAGAGTTCCTTTCCCCATGTCTACACACGTGCAGCAGCCATTTTAGGAAAAAATGCAATTCATTACCACAGGAGGGAGGAAGTTCCGCTTTGGTGCGAATCGAATAATTTCTGAAATTTGAATCAAATTCCACTTCGTCAGCTTTGATTCGCTCATCTCTACCCATGAGGCAGCAGCGGAGCCAGGAAGTAGCTACCACCACCACAACCCACTTCACAGGAGCCTACCTGCTGGGATAGTATTGGTGCAGGGATTCCTGGAAGCATCGGCGGTAGCAGTCAGTCAGTGCAGAGTGTTGGGAGTAAAATCACCTACGCTGCGGTGTGGCAGTTTATTGTTAAGCCACCGGAGGAGATGAACATGACCATGTGTAGTATCTGTGGGTAGAAGCGTGGCTAGAGTGCCAATGTTGGCACTACGGCCCTGCCTCAAAATATGCAGCGTCACCATGAAGTTGCCTGGGAGAACCATGGCTCCGATGTGGTAGTCCAGTCTGCCGCAGCAACCGCTGCATCACCCAGTGGCACACAGCCGATCTCAGGCAGTCTAGGCTCTACCACCTCAGCCGAAGAGAGCAGTCTGTTAATCCCATCATCTGCTGGTCCTGATGCTCCTCCTCCTACTCCTTGTCAGTCATTCCGTCAGCAATCGATCACCAAAGCGATTGTCAAGAAACAGTATGCGTGCACTCATCCAACGGCGCAGAAGCTAAATGTGCTTCTGGCCAAGTTGCTGGTGCTGCAGTCCCTCCATTTCCAAGTGGTGGACTCTGCACCTTTGAGAAAACTGATGGCTTGTGCTGAGCCGAGGTTGAGAGTCCCAAGCCGTCATTACTTTGCAAAAAAGGCAGTACCAGCCCTGCACACATATGTAAAACAGAAGGTAGGTCAGTCCTTGAGCCTGTTGGTGTCTGCCAAAGTACACGGCAGTGCCAACGTGTGGAGCTGTAATTACGGTCAGGGACAAAACATGTCCTTTAGGGCCCACTGGGTGAATGTGATTCCTGACACACCATCAACTTGGCCAGGATGACGCTGCTTACACCTCCACGTTCTCACGCCGTTGGTCCTGTGACAATGTCCGCCGCTGCCTCCTCATCCTCCATTGTATTCTCAGCCTCCACTGCAGCGACAATTCACAGTGCCCCTCTAGCATACCACATATGTAGGGCGCGGCGGTGTCACACTGTTCTGCTCCTCGTTTGCCTGGGCAAACGGAGTCACACAGGGGAGGATCTTCTCCATGTCCTTTCTCCCCGACAACTTAAAATTGGAAACATGGTGACCAACAACGGGAAGAACATGGGTTCAGCACTGCATCAAGGAGGGCTGAGCCATGCGCCCTGCATGGCACACGTGTTCACTCTGTTTGTCAAGCGGTTCCTGAAGTCTTCCACCCATCTGCAAGACATCCTAAAAATGGCCAGGAAACTTTGCATGCACTTCAGCCACTCGTACACCGTAAATCATACCCTCCTTGAGCTGCACCGGCAGATTGGCATCCCCCAACATAGGCTGATATGTGACGTTCCCACCAGTTGAAATTCCACTCTCCATATGTTGGACCGACTATACAAACAGAGAAAGGCCATAAATGATTTATTGATGATCCAAGCAGACAGGAGTACTCCCCTGTGTAACTTCGATATCAGCCAGTGGCAGCTCATGCGTGACACCTGCCGTTTGCTCAGGCCTTTGAGGAGGCCATGTTCTTTGTCAGTCGCCAGGACTATGGGATGAACAACTTCATTCCACTGCTTCATGTCCTGGAACAAATGGCTGGTAAATCAGGCTGGTCATGGGGCTAGAGACGTGGCGCTAGATCTCACGGCTACATGAGCCCTGTGGGGGCTGAACTCCAGGAGTAGGACATTGGAGCAAAAGCAATGTGTAGCGAAATGGGTGGTTTTTATACAAAGGTGACAGGAGAGGAGGAGCAGCCAGAGGAGCTACAGGGCGATTAGGAAGACGAGGCAGAGGACACAGACATACCGTTGCAGTATGCTGTGGGGATGGAGGCGGGGAGTCCCTCCGAGTCACTTGCACAAATGGCCCATGCATGCTCACTTGCTTGCTTAGTGACAGCCAAATTATCATCATTCGGCAGAAGGATGACTTCTGGCTCTCCACCTTGTTGGACCCTCGCTACTGGTCCAAAATGGGGGTCTTTTTTACACCCGCTGAGAGGGAGGACAAACTGAACTACTATAGAGACATCCTATGTAGTCAGTTGGCCGATGCCTATCTGCGTCATTGTCCATCCGCTCACAGGTCTGAACAGATGGGGCCCTTTGCACTCGCGTTACTCTGCCATGGCTGCTGTGGCAAGATTGGGAGGTAGGAGAAGTTCCATCTCCATCAGCAGCAACTTGAGTCTAGAGTCGCTGATGAGCAGCTTTCTTCACCCGCCTAGTGAAGAAACTACTCACAGCAGCAGCTGGACCTGGAGCAGGACCTGAACCAGCAGGTGGTGGCATTCTTAGACAGAATCCTGCCACCCCACATTGAAGATCCGCTAGACTACTGGGCAGTAGTAATGGGCGAGCATGCTCAAGTCTCCTCCCTGCCCGTTTGGCGCCTGCTAAGCAGCCAATAAAAGTGCAGGTAAGTAATGCCCTTCACTGTAATGCCATAGCCATGTTTGCTACTGGCATTACATTGATTGGCTGGCCGGAACATGTCATCGGAGGTTATATAGCATGTGATGACACATGCTCAGATTAGTCATAGTTGAGGGAGAGCAGAGCGTAGGAAGGGAAAGACAGTGTAGGGAGCGAAATTCACAGTTCCTATTCTAAGAAAGCTTTTCAAAGACCCAAAAGTCCTTTTAAGGAATACTGTGTGTGTGTTTGTGTGTTTGAGAGCAGCAATATATTTTTACCAGCGCTAAATTGATCAGTCTCAGGGACAACAATCGTGAGGAAGGGACAGATAGTGCAGGGAGAGAAATTTGCTGTTTTTATTACCAAAAGCTTTTAAGGGACCCCAAAGTCCATTTAAGGCCTACTGTGTGTGTGTTTGACAGCAGCAAGATATTTTTCTTCAATACCTATTAGAGAGATATACTGTACATCATCCTTAGACTGTCTTTTTGCATAAATTCAAATAATCAGCGCCACATTTATTGTCTATAGTGTGTGCGTTTAATACACATCTGTGACATATACAGTACTCCATCCAAAAACGGTTTCTTTAGCATAAATTTAAATAATCTGGGACTAATCTAGTGTCCATAGTGTGTGGCTTTCTGTGACATATACTGTACTACATCTGAAAACAGTGTCTGTAGCATAAATTTAACTAATTTGCACCACATCTACTGTGCGTTTAATACATATCACTGACATATACTGTACTTTATCCATAGATATAGTACAGATATAGTATGTATGCTAGTCTGTGACATTATCAGGGCTGCATCTCCTGGGTAATGTGTCCGTGTCCTAAATACCTGTTTTCATTTATTGGCGCATACACTTCTAAATCGTACGCTACAGTATGTGGGACATACTTTTAAGCATATATGGCATTTAATATTAAGAAGGCGGCAAGTAAGGGCCATGGAAGTGGCTGTGATGGTGCACGCAGAGGCCGTGGCCCTGGGCACGATGAAACTGAGTAAAGGAATGTAGCTGAGGGCCTCCAGGTGCGCTAACCCTCAAAAACATTATTTGGAAGGGCATTCCGGTCAGCTGACCCTCTAAAACATCATTTGCGAGTGCCTTCAGGGCAGTTGACCCTGTAAAACATTGTTTGTGAGGGCCTGCAGGTGAGCTGACCCTAAAAAGCATAATTCTCCAGGGCCTGCAGGTGAGCTGACCCTCAAAAACATTATATGTGAGGGCCTGCAGGTGGGCTGACATTCTAAAACTTTATATGTGAGGGCCTGCAGGTGAGCTGACCCTCTAAAACATTATATTGGGCAGACTAGATGGGCCAAATGGTTCTTATCTGCCGACACATTCTATTATATGTGAGGGCCTGCAGGTGAGCTGAACCTAAAAAACATTATATGTGACGGGCTGCAGGTGAGCTGATTCTCTAAAACATTATGAGCGAGGGCAGCCCAACAAGTATGTTGATATGATGGAGGAGGAGGAGTAGAGAAGTCAGGAGCAATCCAGGCCTTGTTCATTTTTATAAGAGTCGACCTGTCAGCATTTTCAGTTGACAGACAGATGTGCTTATCAGTTATTATGCCCCCAGCAACACTAAAAACCCGCTCTGACAAAACACTGGTGGCAGGACAGGGCAGCACCTCTGAGGCGTAGAGTGGCAGTTTGTGCCACATGTCCAGCTTGGACACCCAATAGTTGTAAGGCACAAAGGGATCACTGAGGAAGCTGACACGGTGTGCTATGTACTCCTTCACCATCTTCCAAAAATGTTCCCGCCTTGTGACAACAGACCGCGCATCAGGGTGAGGGTGCTGGCGGGCTGTGATGAAACTGTTCCAGGCCTTGGAGAGCGTTGTCCTGCCTCTGTTGCAACTACTGTGTGTTCCCCCCATCTCCCCTCCTGGGTTGCACAAGGAACTACATACTCTGCCGCCAGCGTTGTCAGCTGTAAATTTATCCGCAATGACATTCTGTTCAATTATTATTATGGTTTGTGGTTGTATTATTGTTGGTATTATTATTGTTATGGTTTATGGTTGTAAAATATGTTATGGTTATTTGGTTATTTATGAGTCAATTAACAGGCCATGCCATTGGTTTACCTCCACTCTCTTGTGTTATGTTTTTAGTGATATTAATGTATAAGTTTGGGATGTTTGTTGTGCATGGGACATATACAGTATGCTGTATGATTGCGATGTGTGTGAGCTTGCCAAGCTCCAAAGCTGCCAACAAGTTACGGCTATTATCAGACACAACAACCAACCATGGCTGGTTGTAGGTTGAGTGGCGAGAGCCACAGCTCATTGTGGTCCCTTATTCCCTGCCACAGCTCTGCAGCAGTGTGCTTTTTGTCACCTAAGCAAATGAGTTTCAGCACGGCCTGTTGCTGCTTCCCCACTGCCGCAGGGGCGTAGATAATGGGGGGATAGGGGGTGTCTGTCCTCCTATCCTGCCAGAGAACCGCCCGGGCGTGCCGCTGTCTGCAATAGCGGCGCGGGCAGTGCGGCACACAGAGAGGTGATGGAGGCTGCAGGTCGGGCAGCGCAGGGGGGCAGGTACGGCGACACAAGTAACTCACAGACACACACAGGGCAGTCAGGCAGGGATGACACTGATGATCACATGGCTCTACCTCTGCCTGTCCTACGTCTGGACCCCGGCCAGCTTCCTTCCTGCGCGTGCCTGCTACTCCTGGGCGGCGGCTGACAGAGCACAGAGCCTGGAGATCTCAGAAGATTAGAAGAGAGAGAGAAGAAAGAAAAAGAAGTAGTTTAAGAGAGAGACAGACAGAGACTCTGGAGAACTAGTGTAAGTAAAAGTAATAGAAGAAAATCAAGAAGATTCAAAGCCCACCCCCACACCACCCCAACCCCCCACACCAGGCTACAGACAGTGTTAATTCATATATTTAGTCCAGCCCCCAGACTCTTATGAATTGAGGGAACTGGCCACCACCATGCTGGTCCACATCACTTATTGTGCAGGCTGCATAGTTTAATGTATTTTTTCTAGTCTCTCACACTCTAGTCTCCTCAACAATAAAGAAACGCAATTTCTTATGGAAATTACAAGAGTAAGCTAGCATGTGATGTGTCATGCGTGCCATAAACTGTCACTCCAGACTAAGTCCACAGTCACACATGCTGCAGCATCCATTCCATATCATGTGGAATGGATGCTGCAGCATTTGTGACTGTGGAGTGACAGCTATGGCAGGCATGACACATCACATGCTAGCTTACTCTTGCAATTAATTTCCATAAGAAATTGCGTTTTCTTCTTTATTGTTGAGGAGAGAGTGTAAGAGACTAGAAAAATTAAATCAAAGCCCCCCCCTCCCAAAGGCTACAGTGTAAATTCATATTTTTTATATTGTATTGGGCCAAATTCACAAGACTGAAGAAATAAAAAGAATTGCCCATGGCAACCAATGAGATTCCATGTGTCAAATTTTAAGAGAACCTAAGAATACAGAAGCAAAGATCTAAGTGATTGATATGTGCAACAATTACAGTTTTTCTTGCTCCAGTCCAGGTGATTTGGCCCCACTTTCGTTTATTTTAAATAGACTTAGTATTTTGAAAATACTCAATGAAAATGTGCAGTGGGCAGGTACCAATTACTTTTATAAAACATGTTTTCAGTCTTTTTAAAACATGTTTTTGCCATATGGTGTCAAACAACTAAATCGGTATTGCTCAAGGTAAAGGATCGGTTTAGGAATGATATGGCTGGTATATTCTTTTCAAACCCTGGTGTGTCTGCTAAATAAAGTCTTTGAGAAAGCTGAACCCCCGGTCCCCCCCCCCCCAGGAAAAAAAATTGTCTACGGCCCTGCACTGCCGTACGGCTTCCAGCTACTGATTTATGGCTGACTGGTGCTGCAAGATGAGAATTCAGAGGTGGAAGTGGAGTAGGAGAAGGGGGGTTTGCTGCAACTAATGTACGGTGGTGAAAATCCTGATAGAATGGGGGCCTGCAATCCTTGGAGTTGGTAGCCCCTGTGCCATCCCAGGGTATGACTAGCTACCGGCCTCCACAAGGTTCACCCAGTGTGCCGTCATGGAAATGTAGCGTCCCTGGCCAAAAGCACTTCTCTGTGTGTCAGTAGTTAAGTGGACCTTCCCAATAACTGCGTTGGTCAGGGCACGGGTGATGTTACGGGACACAATTGCTAGTGTAATGCGGGAATGGCACACCAAGAAAAATAGTGGTGGCTGAGGACTAAGTAACGAGGGAAGTCCGCCGCCATGAGAATGAGGAAAGCCTCAGTGTTCACAGGCCTAAATGGCAACAGTTCCAGGGCCAGCAATTTTTAAAGGTGTGCATTTAGTGCTATGGTCTGTGGTTGGGTGGCTGGCTGGGTATTTGCGCTTATGTTCAAAGGCCTGGGTTAAGGACATCTGTATGCAGCCCTATTTGGTGTGGCCCGCCTGCTCTCTTTTGCCATCCGACAGCGACCTCCAGCCTGTTGCAGTGCTGTGGATCCCCTCCCCCTCTGTACTGCTTTCCTCGCTTGGCTTGCCACCTTCCCAAGTTGGGTCAGTGATGTCATCCACCCCCTCTTCAACTTTCTCACTCGGGTCATCCTCCTGACTTGTGTTGTTGACCTAACAAGACCCTCACTTATTGACAACTGTGTCTCATCCTCATCATCCACCTCATGAAACACTAATTGCCATTTCCCATCTTCCTCTGACTATGGATGCTGAAAAGTTTGGGAATCATTGCTCAAGATCTCCTCATGTCCCTCTTTAGGGAGGGTCAGCTCACCTGCAGGCCCTCCCCTTCAATATTTTACAGTGTTAGCTCACATGCAGGCCCTCACCTACAATATTTTAGAGGGTCAGCTCATCTGCAGGCCCTCACCTACAATATTTTACAGGGTCAGCTCACCTGCTGACCCTCAACTACAATATTTTACAGGGTCAGCTCACCTGCAGGCCCTCACGTACAATATTTTACAGGGTCAGCTCAGCAGCAGGCACTCACCCTCATTTTTTCAATGGTCAGCTAAGCAGCAGGCCCTCGCCCATCATTTTTTGCAATGCTCAGCAGCAGGACCTTGCCCCTAATGTTTTAGAGGGTCAGCAGCAGGACCTTGCTCCTAATGTTTTGGAGGGTCACCAGCAGGCCATCAGAGCAGGAGTTTAATGTGGCGGGGGCCATAGTTACCCCAAGAAGAACTCGCCTGTCCACTCAAAATGTGGAGAGACTGACCTTTGTCAAGATGCATCAGGCATGGATCAGCCAGGATTTCCACCCACCAATGCCTGATGCATTAGACTAGATCATCCATGGTACCACACCAACACTTTGACAAAAGAGACCAGTTTATTCTGGCTACCTGCCTCAGCTACTATTCTGATGCTGACACCCAACTGATGCCACACATCTGATGCCAAGTGCTCCATCTTTGACCCACCATCTTCATTACTGGTATTGCCACCCACCTCCCCACTCTGTGGTCCCCTGATGCTGCTGCCACCTCACCACTCAGGTCTCCTGTCCTTTTGCCACCCTGTGGCCTCCTCCTGATGCTGCCGCCACCTCCACACTGTCATTGTGCCACCCTGTGGCCTTCTCGTGATGCTACTGAGCCACCTCCACACTGTTATTGTACCACTCTGTGGCCTCCTGATGCTGCTGCCACCTCCACACTGTCATTATGCCACTTTGTGGCCTCCTCCTGATGCTGATGCCACCTCCACACTCTGTCATTGGGCCACTCTGTGGACTTCTCATGCTGTTCCCACCCTCCCCACTTCATGACTGGGCCACTTTTTTGCCGTTCGGCCTGGCTGACATCATCATTTATTTGACCCTTCTTCTGATCTGCCAGAAAGAAGGAAAATAAAGACGCACAATGGATCCTGTCTATGTAACAACTGTAAAGCCTGCACGACATGGTCCCTATTTTGCATCAGAATTGGCTTATGATTTGGTAGCCAAAAGCAGGAGTGGGTACAAAACACGGAAGACATGCAAATATTCTATTCACGTGTCATCTCTGTTTTGAATCCACTCCCATTTTTTTTTTTTGCTTTAGTAATACTGATAGATTACTCAACAAATGCTGACTGAGTAAAGGCGGATGCTCCACAGACAAGTTATTGTTCTGATGGATCAGAGGAAGGGCAAAATAATCAGTGACGTCAACACAAACTTACTGCTGACACCCACTCCAATCTGTCGGGGGGGGGGGGCTTTACTTGTATAAGCGTTTAATAGAACAGGTTCTGTAGAAATCTATGTGGAATCAGTGAATTGGTGTAAAAGGAGTGCGCCCTTTCGTGCTATAGTAGGATCTTGGACCTCTCCACGGTTCTTTATACCTGGCGCTAACATTGACCTTATGGAATACCGGATATTGTTCTGTGGCTTTTCGGCGAAAGGTCACGACCTGCAGCAGTCCCACAAATATTGGAGTAGGTCCTGATCTCCGTTCATACAGTCATATATAATATAAGATAGTGGGGCCGCGCTCACAGCAATGAACCAATCCACGGAAGACACAGCGCTGGATGTTTCCGGCAGTTTTCCACTGCAACTTCGGATCGCACTCTCCAGTACACTAAACCCCTGAAGAAGCTAATAGCAAAACCCGGGTCGGGTATGCTGTGACATTGATACATGCGAAATAGCTTGATGTGTCTGTAACAAGCACTGTATTCTTTGAGTACAATAAAGCAGGTTTTAAGCATGTTCGGGTGTTTAAGAATGTTCGGGTGTTTGCTTTGAAAGGGAGAAGCATTGAAGTGACCGCTGTTTGGTGTACTGGAGAGTGCGATCCAAAGTTGCAGTGGAAAACTGCCGGAAACATCCAGCCCTGTGTCTTCCGTGGATTGGTTCATTGCTGTGAGTGCGGCCCCTCTTCCTAAATATAACCATAAATAAATTTTTTAATTATAAAAGCTTTTCAGACCTGTTATTATAATACACTGCCTTTTAAATAGAAAAGTCTATTTTTATGATAAGTTCATAATAAATACAGGCTAGTGTCTTGGTAGGTAAATCTTTTGGAACCTAAATTCTATGTATTTGCTTGTATACTCAAATGCCATGTGTTCCATTGTAAGCACTTGGGATACATATGTCAAAGCAATACATTACACAAGTAATTAATTATGCATGTCTAGCAATTATCAAAGGCAGCAGCCATAGTGCTTTCTGCAATATGTTTTATTGTTGCAGTTATATCTTCTGGCCTAAACGTTTAAGATAATGCATTTATTTTGAATTGCAAAGCCACAATTATACATGGAAAGGATATTCCATATTGCTGAATGTTTAATAGCATTTTGAACATATGCTTCTTGGGAATATTCTACACAATAATCCTCATGCTTCAACACTGTCTCAAGGAGAAAAGTGTACTTGCTGGCAATAACAACCGTTTGGAGTACTGATTTTATCTTCTAAACTGCAGTGGCAAAATGAAACATAGAGTCTGATTGGTGACTTATGGCAGCAGGAATATGTCTCGGGGACCGTTTTAATATATGAAGAACATTATTTAATGTATATTATGGCAATTTATCATTTGTTATTTAGTGTTATTTGTAGTGTTGCACATTACATGATAAATTGATCTGAACTTTAACATGAAGGTAAGTCTCTACAAGTTAAGCCCATTATTTCTCTACAAGTCTAGCCTGTAGTATTTCTATAATATTAATAACAATAATAATCTTTATTTATATAGCACCACCACCATCAGAAGACAGACAGGGTTCGGTACATGGGGATTCAGACAAGATCACCTACACTGGGTACTAATAAGTAGAAACCTTAAAACTCAAGCAAGGAGGTGGATTCAGAGCCCAGCTAAATAAAAGGCTGGTCAGCAACTTAACCAGCACTTGGATAGGGGTAGGAGAAAGGGATTAACTCTCCTATCACTGAAAGGAGTTTACTGCTCACTAGTCCCAGTACACACAGGGATAATAGAGCAATGCCTGCACTTGCCTGGGACAGCGGGACAATGGTGGACATGAGCCATCACTTAGACTTTTATGACATATCCACAAGATTTGTTTTAGATCTCTGATAGATAATAGTCCCAGCTATGGAACCCACACCTATTTAAAAAAAAGAGTGATCCCTGCCTCATCCAGGTGGGTGGTGGTCAGTGGATTTATGGCATACTCTGAGGTTAATGCAGATAGGAATACCTCTTTAATCAGTCCAGTAAAGCTTCCTTAAAGGGATTTTCTGAGATTTTAATAATGATCGTGGGGGTCTGACACCCTGGACCCTTGGCGATCAGCTGTATGAGAAGGTAGCAGTGCTCGCAGTAGTGTCATGACCTTCTGGCCTACTGCTTTTCCTAGGCCAGCGATGACACGTTTATCAGTCACATGGCCTAGGCTCAGTATTCAAATCAAAGTTTACGGCAGCATGTACATTAGAAGATATTTATTCATAATGGGTCCATAGAAAAATATACAAAAAAGCCAAAGAAAGTGCAATGTTTCGACTACATAGTAGTCTTTCTCAAGCATGACCTAGGCTCAGGTAAGTCGAACCTCCACTGATCAGATACTGATGACCTTTCCTGAGGATAGGTCATAATCAGTATTAAAATCTCAGAAAACCTTTTTAACTTTTATTTATTATTTTAGGATTATTGACTATAATATTTTGAGAATCTGTATAGAAGGTAGACCGCTCAACTGTTTCAATTCAAATGAAAGACGTGCAAAAACTGCTATATCTGACTCACCCAGTCAGGAAGGTAGGAAATAGTTAAATGGTAAAAGTAGCAGGCACACTCATATTTGGGATATAAAAGATCTAATTTTATTCAGATAAAAAATCTAGTAAAAATTGTCTAAAAAAATTGTTATATTCGGATATTGGAGTGAGAATAATAAATAAATAATCGTGGGAATTGATTGTGATCTGGTACCAGATGGGGTATATGGGTTGTTGGTGGCAATAAAAGTGCTTATGTGAACTAATGAAGCTACAAATATTTTGGTTCGCATAAGCACTTTTATTGCCACCAACAACCCATATACCCTATCTGGTACCAGATCACAATCAATTCCCACGATTATTTATTTATTATTCTCACTCCAATATCCAAATCTAACAATTTTTTTGACAATTTTTACTAGATATTTTATCTGAATAAAATTTGATCTTTTATATCCCAAATATGAGTGTGCCTGCTACTTTTACCATTCATAATATTTTGAGGCCTTTGGTTGGAACTCTAGGCAGACTGCAGCAAAGTAAAGAAGATTTATTAAAAGGCACATGGCTATATTATCACTCCCTTCAACCATCAAGCTATACATAGCTGCAATACAGCCCTCACGAAAAATTTATGGGTTACTGTTCCTTATTATGCGTTTGATTTAAGACAGACGTACACAGGTATTTGTCAGATCTCTTATAAAATGTGTTGACTGTCATTTCAAGCAGTTCCTAGGGGGATACCTATAGTAAGTAAACAGAATATGCCTACAGAACAAACAATACCTTTTGAAAAGTAATCTCTAAAACAGAGATGAAATATACTGTAAATTCCATATATTCTTTTTTTTTTCCAATTATGTGATAAATCTCCCCCCCATGGTGTTTTTGTACCTTTTCCACAAAGTATATTTGCACCTTTTGTTCTTTATTTAAAAAAAAAAAAGTGTCAAAAATATTGCCTCATTCATTACCCTGGGATTCATTTAGGCTAAATTCACCAATACAACATATTCTGCTTTAAAAATAAAAATGCTGCAACCCCTATTTGATTTATCATCATCTATGTAATGCAAATAATAATTCCTTTTTATAAATGTTACAAAAAAAAAAGCCTATTACGGTAATGTCCTTCTCCTTCCAGTATAAAATGACTGAATCTTGTATATTCTGGGAAATATTTATCTTGCCCCACAAAATATAATTAAAAATACACAAAAAATAACAAAAGAACATATCTTGTTATATTTGTAGCAGTGAAGCATTGGGATATATGGCTCCGAGACTGCAGCCTGCAATAGATGAATAACATATTAATGATTATTGTTTGCTCTGAAAAATGAACGGCTGCATCTTCAGAAATATTAAAATGTCCAAAAAGATTTATTTAGTGGAGCATTTTTGTAAACTAAAGCTTTTTGTCAGTGTTTGCAGTTTGTTAAAAGTAATAGTTGTTTATGGCCTGGTGCATAATGAGTTTGCTAGAAAATAATGTAGTTTAAATTTTAATTATAGTTCCCTGGTATAATATATAACTCAATGCAAGCATATGTAATGTGCAGGGAATAATATATAGAGAACACATTCTAGAAAAACTGTAGTTTCAGTTAAAAAAGGAGGAGTGGTCTCATCAAAGATACTTATGGAGATACTTATGACATTTCTGTAGCTCTCATAGATTTAAAAGGAGAAAGCAGCACGCATACATCTTAAAGGGGTTGTCACAGGAAAACGATTCTACATTTTTCAAAACGGCACATGTATCTGAATACATTTGTAATTGCATGTAATTAAAATGTATTATAACTACTGAATTATTGAATAAAATCCATCTTTATAACTCCACCTGCTGTTTATTCTTTTTCTAATTTCTATGTCCACCTCAGTGAGGTAGATGCACATGCTCAGTTCCATCCTTCAACTGCCACTGTAGTGTACGGGAGTTGTACTGCCCGTCACTACAGAAGGGTCACTTGGCTGCTGTCGCTCCTCTCATTTATGGGGAGGCTGGTAAAGGTCCTATTTGTACCATGCAATGTAATTTATTGTATTTAATTCCCTGTTACTGTGAAATGTGCTATGTGCAGGCCGGCTAGGGATGTAATTCCAGCTCTAGTCACTAGAGGGAGCTAGGTAGCCCTAGTCTATATAAGGCCCAGTCAGGGAAAGAAAGCTCAGTCAGACAGCTCAGCTCAGTCTACTCCAGGCCATGAGCCTGTGAGGTCTACACCAGGCCCTGGGCCTGGGAAGGAGTGCAGACCCTGGAGTCTGTGAAGGCCACATGTCTCAGGCCTAAGCGAGTCAGCAGAAGTCAAGCAGAGGCAATCCCTAGAGCAAGAGGTACTAAATGCCAAGAGGAGGTACACTGTCTACTGGAGATTCAAGGATATAAGCCAGAAGTAGGGCATTGGGGCCTTGAAGCATCAATTCCAGTCAGGACAAGTCAGGAAGAAAGTAAGGTTCACCTGCAATTCTAAGTCCTGTTATTCTACCCTCTGTTATACCTTGCTGGATGTAAGCCTGCTGTAACTGCGACTGTACAAACGTCTATTCTCTGCAACAAGAACTGTGTTAAGAGATTGCCTGCTGTATTTTCTACGGTTTTCAGTAAAGTTGGAATTTTGTTTTCAAGTTACAAGTCTGCACCTCTGTTATTCCTACTATAAATACGGTGTGCCACCGTTTACTGGCACTGGCGTCACGACATATCAGGGACTTAGCCATAGGCACGTTAAACTACAACACCAAGGGCACCTCACATTCCACCTGGCTGTGTCCCGCAAGAACCCAGAGAGTGCCCCAGAGGAACAGCGTGCCGGCCTCTCCATCACTGGCATTCCCCAGGTTAGTTCCATACATTGCCCTGACTTGGGGATGCTACACCACTAGCTGCACCAAACGGACACAACCTCTGAGAAGGGACATGCCCACTGAGCTACCAACTTGAAATAAATCTAGCATAGCAATCGGAGCAATGAAGGGGGAGATCTCTGGATCTAAGGTACAGGACTGTTTCTGACTTTGTTAGCATGATGTTGTCATGTACTATATGGTATCCGATTTTCATTTTTTACATTTACATATTGTAAGGACATTCCCATCTCAACCATGTTTGGCTGAGATTGGAATGTCCATCTTAAGCAGGAGACCTTATTACATTAACCACATCAGCCCCCCTAGCTTAAACACCCTTAATGACCAGGCCACTTTTTACAAATCCGCACTACACTACTTTACCCGTTTATTGCTCCGTCATGCAACTTACCACCCAAATGAATTTTACCTCCTTTTCTTCTCACTAATAGAGCTTTCATTTGGTGCTATTTCATTGTTGCTGACATTTTTACTTTTTTTGCTATTAATAAAAATTTAATGACATTTTTGCAAAAAAATGACATTTTTCACTTTCTGTTGTAAAATTTTTCAAAAAAAAACTACATTTCTATATAAATTTTTCTCTAAATTTATTGTTCTACATGTCTTTGATAAAAAAAAATCCAATAACTGTATATTTATTGGTTTGGGTAAACGTTATAGCGTTTACAAACTATGGTGCAAAAAAGTGAATTTCGGCATTTTGAAGCAGCTCTGACTTTCTGAGCACCTGTCATGTTTCTTCAGGTGCTAGAATGCCAGGAAAGTATAAATACCTCACAAATGACACCATTTTAGATAGAAGACACCCAAAGTATTCGCGGAGGGGCATGGTGAGTTCATGTATCATTTCATTTTTTTCACAAGTTAGCGGAATATGACACTTTCTGAGGAAAAAAATAAATAATAAAGTTTCCATTTCTGCTAACTTCTGGCAAAAAAAAAATCTCCCACGGACTCACTATGCCCCTCAGTGAATACCTTGGGGTGTCTACTTTCCGAAATGGGGTCATTTGTGGGGTGTGTTTACTGTTCTGGCATTTTGGCGAGGCTAAATTGTGAGCAGCCATGTAAAAGCTAAAGGTACTCGTTGGAATTTGGGCCTTTATGCACAGGCTGCAAAAAGTGTCACTTATGTGGTATCGCCGTACTCAGGAGAAGTAGGGCAATGTGTTTTGGGGTGTATTTTTACATATACCCATGTTGGGTGAGAGAAATATCTCTGTAAACTGACAACTTTGTATAAAAATTTTAAAATTTGTCGTTTACAGCGATATTTCTCACACAAAGTATGGGTATATATAAAAATACACCCTAAAGCACATTGCCCTACTCTCCTGAGTACTGGCGATACCACATGTGTGCCACTTTTTGCAGCCTGAGTGCGCAAAGGCCCTAATTCCAATGAGTACCTTTAGATTTCACAGGGCATTTTTACGCATTTGGATTCCAGACTTCTTCTCACGCTTTAGGGGCCCCTAAAATGCCAGGACAGTATAAATACCCACATGTGACCCCATTTTAGAAAGAAGACACCCCAAGGTATTCTGTGAGGGGTATGGTAAGTTCATGTAAAATTTTATTTTTTGTCACAAGTTAGTGGAATATGAGACTTTGTAAAAAACAAAATTAAAAAAATAAAAATATATCAATTTCCGCTAACTTGTGCCAAAAAAAAAAAATTCTGTGAACTCGCCATGCCCCTCACGGAATACCTTGGGGTGTCTTCTTTCCAAAATGGGGTCACTTGTGGGGTATTTATACTGCCCTGGCATTTTAGGGACCCTAAAGCGTGAGAATCCAAATGCGTAAAAATGCCCTGTGAAATCCTAAGGCCCCATTCACACGAGCGAGTTTTCTGCGCGGGTGCAATGCGTGACGTGAACGCATAGCATCCGCACTGAATCCTGACCCATTCATTTCAATGGGGCTGTGAACATGAGCGTTTTTTTCACGCATCACTTGTGCGTCGCGTGAAAATCGCAGCATGTTCTATATTCTGCATTTTTCACGCAGCCCTAGCCCCATAGAAGTGAATGGGGCTGCGTGAAAAACGCATTGCATCCGCAAGCAAATGCGGGTGCGTTGCGTTTTTCACTGATGGTTGCTAGGAGATGTTGTTTGTAAACCTTCAGTTTTTTATCACGCGCGTGAAAAACGCATCAAAACGCATTGCACCCGCGCGGAAAAAACTGAACAACTGAATGCAATCGCAGGCAAAACTGAATGGCTTTGCCTGTGAAATCGCACAGTTTTCACTGAACGCATCCGCAACGCATCCGGACCTAATCCGGACACGCTCGTGTGAAAGGGGCCTAAAGGTACTCATTGGAATTAGGGCCCCTTTGCGCACCCAGGCTGCAAAAAGTGTCACTCATGTGGTATCGCCGTACTCAGGAGAAGTAGGGCAATGTGTTTTGGGGTGTATTTTTATATATACCCATACTGTGTGTGAGAAATATCGCTGTAAACAACAAATTTTAAATTTTTTTATACAAAGTTGTCAGTTTACAGAGATATTTCTCTCACCCAACATGGGTATATGTAAAAATACACCCCAAAACACATTGCCCTACTTCTCCTGAGTACGGCGACACCACATGTGTGCCACTTTTTTGCAGCCAAGATGCGCAAAGGGGCCCAAATTCCCATGAGTACCTTTTAGGAGGGCATTTTTATGCATTTTTCTTCTCACGCTTTAGGGCCCCTAAAATGCCAGGGCAGTATAAATACCCCACATGTGACCCCATTTTGGAAAGAAGACACCCCAAGGTATTTCATGAGGGGCATGGCAAGTTCATAAAAAAAAAAATGTTTGGCACAAGTTAGTGGAAATTGATTTTTTTATTGTTTTTTCTCACAAAGTCTCCCTTTCCGCTAACTTTTGACAAAAAGTTTAATTTTTCATGGACTTACTATGCCCCTCAGCGAATACCTTGGGGTGTCTTCTTTCCAAAATGGGGTCACATGTGGGGTATTTATACTGCCCTGGCATTTTAGGGGCCCTAAAGCGTGAGAAGAAAAATGCGTAAAAATGCCCTCCTAAAAGGTACTCATGGGAATTTGGGCCCCTTTGCGCATCTTGGCTGCAAAAAAGTGTCAGTCATGTGGTATCGCCGTACTCAGGAGAAGTAGGGCAATGTGTTTTGGGGTGTATTTTTACATATACCCATGCTGGGTGAGAGAAATATCTCTGTAAATTGACAACTTTGAATAAAAAATTTAAAAGTTGTCATTTACAGAGATATTTCTCACACACAGTATGGGTATATATAAAAATACACCCCAAAACACATTTCCCTACTTCTCCTGAGTACGGCGATACCACATGTGTGACACTTTTTTGCAGCCAAGATGCGCAAAGGGGCCCAAAATCCCATGAGTACCTTTAGGATTTCACAGGGCATTTTTACGCATTTGGATTCTCACGCTTTAGCACCCCTAAAATGCCAGGGCAGTATAAATACCCCACAAGTGACCCCATTGTGGAAAGAAGACACCCCAAGGTATTTCGTGAGGGGCATGGCAAGTTCACAGAATTTTTTTTTTTTGGCACAAGTTAGCGGAAATTGATTTTTATTTTTATTTTTTACAAAGTCTCATATTCCACTAACTTGTGACAAAAAATAAAATTTTACATGAACTCACCATACCCCTCACGGAATACCTTGGGGTATCTTCTTTCTAAAATGGGGTCACATGTGAGGTGTTTGTACTGCCCTGGCATTTTAGGGGTCTCCGCAATCATTACACGTATGGCCAGCATTAGGAGTTTCTGCGATTCTCCTTATATTGAGCATACGGGCTGAAAAAAATAAAATAAATGAACGGCACAGATTTTTTCATTCGCATCAATCAATGTGGATGAAAAAATCTCTGCCAAAATCAGTGACTGCGGTGCGGTGGGCTGGGCGCTAGCTACCTAACAAGTAGCTAACTAACTGGCGGGGATAAGGGACCCTTATGCCCCATTCACACGTCCGAAATTCTGTTTGCGGAACGGAATTGTGGACCCATTCATTTCTATTGGGACAGACTTTGTGCTGCTCGGATCCGGAATTACGGATCCGCGCTTCCGGGTCTGCACTTCCGTTCCGCAAAAATATAGAACATGTCCTATTCTTGTCCGCAATTGCGGACAAGAAAAAGCATTTTCTATATAGTTCTGGCAATGTGCGGATCTGCAAAATGCAGAAAGCACATTGCCGGTGTCCGTGTTTTGAGGATCTGCGGATCCGTGGATCAGTTCCGCGGATCCGTGAATCCACGGATCCACAAAACACATATGGACGTCTGAATGGAGCCTTACAAGGGGTGTGATCAATGACAGGGGGGTGATCAGGGGGTCTAGATGGGGTGATCAAGGCGTTAACAAGGGGTTAATAGGTGAGGGGGGGGGGGTTAGTGAAGTGTTTGGTGCAACTTTACATATTTACCTGGTCCTCTGGTGGTCGATCCCAGCAAATGGGACCACCAGAGGACCAGGTAGCAGGTATACCAGATGCTGTTCACAAAACAGCGTCTGGTATACAAGTTTGATGCGATTTATATCGCATCTACAGCCTGCCAGCGATTGATCATCGCTGGCAGGCTGTAGTTCAACTCTTGAGACGCGCGCCCCTTGAGACGCGCGCGCTCACGAGATGACGCGCCGATGCGTCCACACAGAGCTACAGGACCGCCCGCAGGACGCATCCCTGCGTTAGGCGGTCCTGTAGTAGTTAATACAGAGTCCCAACAGGGCATTGCAGGTAAAGTACCACCTCTGTAGAAATATGGGTGTGTACTACAGTTATAAATGAATCTAACTAGTGTTGATCACGAATTTTCGAATTGCGAATTTTAATCGTGAATATTGGCACTTCGAGAATTCGCGAATATTTAGAATATCGCAAAATATATTCGCAATTGCAAATAGTCGTTTTATGCGAATTTTTTATATGCAAATTTCCGCAAGCAAGAAAATAATGCCATTATTTTCTGATTGCGAAATGCGCATAAAATTTGCATAATTTTGCATAAAAATTTGCATAAACATTCGCATAAACTGGTATTTAAAGGTATCTTAAATGCCAGTTTATGCAAATTTCTATGCAACTTTAAGGAAATTTGTATGCAAATTTATGCGCATTTTTATGCGAATTTTCGCAATCAGAAAATAATAACGAGATTACGAATTTGCGAATTTTCGAATATATGGCGAATATTCGCCCAAATATTCGCAAAATATCGCAAATTCGAATATTGCCCCTGCCGCTCATCACTAAATCTAACATATCCGAGGACTGCCAATTTATTGATGTGCAGTAAGCTTTTACGTCGGCTGTTTGTTACCTCTGAGTACCAACCATTTAGCCATAGCCATGTTTGTTGCTGTCTCTTTGACATTACTAATGCTGACTTTACTGTTAAAAAAAACAAAGCTCAGGAAGAATACAAGGGACACCATCCAGGATCACCACCAACAAACTCAAAATCTTCCTTCACCACTCTGGTTAGTATACCTAAGGCTATCCCTAGTTGTTCACCAGAGAAAGGCAGGTTGGAATTGGCTGCTAGGGACCCATGAGTAAGTTGGCAGAAAACAAGTACACGTTCACAGGTAGCAAACCAATAAGGTACCAAGTAGTAGTAGGAGAGAAGTTCAAGCCAGAGTCAAAGCTAGTGATGAGCGGCAGGTGCCATATTCGATTTCGATGAAATTCGCGAATATTCGAAAGAATATTCGTTTCATATTCGTCTAAATCGAATATTCGTCATTATTCTAGTTATCGCGATTAATATGTGATTTAAATAATCACATATTGCGATTGTAACTTAGGCTACTTTCCTATTAGTTTCATATCTAGAATTATAGCGAAGATGACGAATATGACGCATGTATTCGTCATATTCCACAAAACAAAGATAACGAAGTATTCTCCATCTTCGTTTTTGCTACCTATTCGTCAACTTCGCTAATTCTAGCAATCAAATAGGAAAGTTTACTATAGAGACAGCTGTGTTTAATTCGCTATGCGATTATATATTACTTTGCTTTTTTTAATAGAATAATTATATTACTTGATAATTATTATAATTATTCTATTTATAAAAAAAAATTATAATAATATAATCGCATAGTGAATTAAACACAGCTGTCTCTATAGTCAACCTTCATATTTGATTGCTAGAATTAGCGAAGTTGACGAATAGGTAGCTAAAACGAAGATGGAGAATACTTTGTTATCTTCGTTTTGTGGAATATGACGAATACATTCGTCATATTCGCTAATTCTACCAAGCCAACCATACATGGGAACGTCTCCATACTAAAATGTAGGATTTGAGAATTACCTTGAAATCGCAATGTGATTAATATAACTTGAATTAATCGCATTGCGATTTCTACTTAGACCTGGTTTACTATGGTTGGCTTGGTAGAATTAGCGAATATGACGAATGTATTCGTCATATTCCTTAAAACGAAGATAACAAAGTATTCTCCATCTTCATTTTAGCAACCATAGTAAACCATGTCTGTTGAAATCGCAATGCGGTTAATTCAAGTAAAGTTATATTAATCACATTGCGATTACAACTTAGCACTGCTATCTTACATATTAGTCTAGAATTAACGAATATGGAATATAGCAGCAGTGCTAAGTAGAAATCGCAATGAGATTAATTCAAGTTATATTAATCGCATTGCAATTTCAACTTAAAGCTGGGTTTATAATGGGTCATCTTGCTAGAATTAACGAAGTTAACGAATATGGAATATAGCAGTGCTAAGTTGAAATCGCAATGCGGTTAATATAACTTGAATTAATTGCATTGCGATTTCAATGTAATTCTCAAATCCGACAGTACATTTTAGTATATGGAGACGTTCCCATGGTGATGGGGACGCTCCATGAGCACGGAAGTCGGCAGAAGCGGCAACGGGCACTGACTGGAGCAGCCAGGAAGCCAGGAATCCTCAGGACAGGTAAGAGCTACTTATGAGAAGTGGGAAAGAAAAAAATATAACAAAAAAACAAAACAAAAAAAAAACGAATATTCGAAATAGCAAATTTATAGCGCTATATTCGAAATATTCGCGAATTAGCGAAGTGCTGATATTCGCAATAAAAATTCGCTATTCGAATATTCGCGCTCAACACTAGTCAAAGCTAGCAAAGACAATTGGAGCTAAATCTATACGCAAGGGGTTAATCCAGAAAAGAACTACTGAGCCAAGAGAAACTTTAGAAGACTTATCGTGGGGAAGGGGAACATTCAGAAACAAGCCAAAGTCATTACACAGGAACATCTAAAAGGGATGAAAAGATGACTGAACGCAGAGTTCAAAACAAAACCAGGCTGGCTCTGGGATTGGAAGCAGACCCAGGGACCTGATTGGGTTGGCGTCCAGGCTCACAGATAGTCTTAGCTTGTCAGTTTAGCAACCCTCCTAGAACAGCCATGAACTGGATCATGGCTAGGTAAGTTCCTGACATTTGTGTTAAAGAGCTTAAAGTCCCAGCAGACCCCAGAGTATTATGCATGACTTTTCACGGCATTTTAGGCATTTTGGATTTGGATCTAATCAAACCTGACAGCAAACCTGTCCTGTTCCAACACTGCACAATACTGTATATAATAAAATGAATTGTTACAGAATGTTAAAAAATGGTTTATAGAAGGAGATTAACTATGGAGTCAAACGTTACATTTTTACAAGTCCCAAATTCGATTTCAATAAGGACACTTTTTCATCCTGTACCCAAATCCAAACCATTTTATAATTAGAGATATCTAGTTGCAACAATGCTACCATGGGTGTATACTATGTTAAATCTTCATGTAGATTCTATGTTTCATTGAAATCATAGCTTCATTCTGATTCAAAAGAAAATTGTACTTATACATTAACTCCTTTTTCAATCTCCATATTAATCCTCCAGAAATGGCAAAAACTGCAGAAAAACACTATTCCCTTTAGAGCTTATTTAAGGAAGAAACTATTGGTGCCACTTTCTTCCTGACATTTTAAGCCATGTGTGTCCTACTTTGCTTATTTACAAGAAAATCAAAGCATTTCTATTACCTTTGTTTTGTCTAAGCCAAGCAGCAGCAGAGCTAAAGCATTCATCATTACAGAGGGATCAATACATAATTATCAGCACAGCATGGCCCATATGAATAGAGACTTGAAGGAACGATTTAGTGATAAAAAGCAGACAAAAGAATGTAGCTCCCTCCGGCAGGTTTGGTCAGTCTTTGTTTCTTGCTTTATATAAAGAGAAATTGCAATCACTAAAGAATGAATCATCAGGAAAGTGGAAAGTAGTCGCCTGTAACTAAGGAACTTATCATTTCAGAGTAGACCCTGCTCAAAAATAACTCCCAATCTGATTAAGTAATCATAGCAGACCCTGGCAATTTATAGGTTTGCATAGGGCCATTTAACTTAAAAGTTGGATTTCAAAAGATACAGTAGATGTATCATGGAAAATAAAGAGAAAGTTGTTAATGCAAGAGGTATTGTTCTAAAGAATCAAGGGCATGCATGTCTGTGCTATGCGGCCATTGGATAAAGGGGGCTCAGCCTTGTCTAATCCAATCCATTGTATTATTAGTTGGCAAGTACTGTATTACTAACCAACAGGGAGATGGTGAATTTGTCCAAGGCTCAGAGAAAGGCATGAAACAAAAATCGGGCTATTCTTTTCTGGATCGCAAAACCCTACAAAAAAAAAATGAAGGGCCCAGTTTTATCTTCACTCTAGGGCTCCTCTCTTTTATGTATGTCACTAAGAATACAACAGTAAACTACAAATGTGGGATAAAGCACAAAAACAGTAAGGATGAAGAGAGCAGAACTTGAAAGCTAAGGCTACATCCAAAAGGTCTTAGTAAAATTGTGTATTTTCTTTGGATAAAAAAAAAAAGTCACAGGCAACCTTGCAGCAATCACAATAGTACCAAATTTGTAGGATTATTTTGAGATAGTTACAAGTCTGCTTCCATAGGGAAATCTATTTAATGTATCGAGACCACTATTTTACTATGGCTTTTAGTCGCGGTGCAGCCCTAGCATAGAGTTAAAGGAGTTTTCTAGGATTTTTTAGCCGATAGCTCATCAGTATCTGATCGGTGTGGACCCAGGCCCCCGATGATGAGCTGTTGGTGCTGAAAAGTCACCAGCGTTTGCACTAGCGACACAGCCCTTTTTGCTCAGCAAGCACAGCGTCATACATTTAATGGTGGATGTGTTTGGTATTGCAGCTCAGCCTCATTCACTTCAATAGTATTGAGCTGCGCCTAGGCCATGTGACTGATGATTGTGATGTCGCATGACTTAGGCAAAGCTGCAAGAAGGCCACAGTGCTACTGCCAGTGCTGTTGCCACAGTGCCACTGCCACCGTTACATCAAACGGATAATCCAGTTATTTAAAATTAGCCCTTATTTACAGGACAGAGGGTATTTCCACTGGTGGGGGTATTTCCACTGGAGCCTCCACCAATCACAAGGATTGGAGCTCCATACCCAACATGGCACTCCAAAGTGGAAGGTAGAACATGTGCACTGTCGCTCTACTCAGTTTTGCTGGAAATAGCACTGTACTCACTTATCACCAGTGGGTACACAGCCTTCTTTTTGCTCAGCAAGCACAGCGCCATACATTTGTTGTTGGATGTGTTTGGTATTGCAGCTCAGCCTCATTCACTTCAATGGTACTAAGCTGCGCCTAGGCCATGTGACTGATGAATGTGATGTGGCATGACTTAGGCAAAGCTGCAAGAAGGCCACAGTGCTACTGCCAGCGCTGTTGCTTCTTAAACAGCTGACAGTTCCCAGGTGTTGGTCCCCCACGATCAAATACTGATGACCTATCCAGAGGACGTTCTTAAACATTAAAATGTTATATCTCCCTGTGGAAAATGCAAGCTGGGACAACCCCTTTAAGCAGAATATTGCCCCTTATTTCCCGACCCACCCAATGGAGAAAACCAAGTGGTCACAAATTCATTTCTTTTTCTTAAGTAAAACAATAGATCCTAGATCATGCAGTACTGTCATTTTCTAAGTCTGCCCATGAATGACATTTACTTACTCTACTATCTTTGCTCTTTTTGATACCTGTAACTTCCAATGACCTATTAGAAATGTTGGCACCCCATGAGTCATGCCAAGCAGAATGATCACCTCTTTATTATACATAAATTGCATTCTCTTAATTTCTAGAAGGAGAGAAAGCATTCGAGTCACAGGTTCTCATTTATTTAGTTATTACTTGAATGGAAAACATTCAGTGTCATACTCACCTAATAAAGTACAAACATGAAAAAAACTGTGCAATGACTGCAATTCTCATTAATTCACTATATGGAACTTTGGCGAATACTCAGATTTACTCAGAATATTCTTGGGCTACACAGCGATCTTAGCTATATACCGATCACATGAACACATATTGCTATGTAGCAGTATAGCCACGGAACTGAATGGGTTGTAGAATGACTCGCAAATTACCATGACCCCTTAATTGCAAAAATTCGAGCAGTGTTGGATTCTTTGGGATTCTGAGTTAGCGGTCACAGCAATTTACAACTCACACTTTCAGTTCAATGGCTGGACTTTTACACAGCCCATTTTATGGCGCCATTGCACATAGATCCATAATAGGGTCTACAGTTTAGTGCTCTAGGCCTAAGACTTTATTTAACTCCCACCAGAGGCCCCATTCAGAGCCTCCAACAGCACTTCCATTAGAACTAATTTGGAAAAAGTTATACAGTAGCATGCAGCGTTACTGTGTATTCAACTCCCACCAGAGGTCCCAACCAGAGCCTCCAACAGTACTTTCTTTAGAACTGATGGGAAGAATGTTATAGTATGTAGCATTACTCTGCCCATCAAAATGACATACACTTTAATTTTTATGAATGTTGCTTTGCTGTAATCTGTGCACAATACTTTATTAATTGTCACACAACACTTCCAGAATATGGACTGTGAGACAAGCTCTGAAGTCCTGTGTGAAGAAACTGTGATAGGTCTAGCCAACCTTTCAGTATAATGCCCACACAGACAAGTCCTCATTTGATAAAAGTTACATTAAATGGATAATCCAGTTATTTAAAATTAGCCCTTATTTACAGAACAGAGGGTATTGCCACTAGTGGGGGTATTGCCACTGGAACCTCCACCAATCACAAGGATTGGAGCTCCGTACCCAACATGGCACTCCAAAGTGGAAGGTAGAACATGTGCACTGTTGCTCTACTCATTTTTGCTGGAAATAGCACTGTACTCACCTATCACCAGTTTTTTCCTTAGTAAATTTGCAAAACAAATTTTTAATTCTGTTTTCAGTTTGTCATTATGGGGAATTGAATGGGCAAATTGATGGGAGGGAAACTATATATTTTTTTTTATTTTAACACTTGTTCAGAATATAACCAAATTTACAAAAAGTGAAAAGGCCTAAAGACTTTTTTGCTCCATATATTTTAATAATTTTCAAAAAGACAAACATAAGTAAAAAATAAACAGAAAAGGAAAAGCCAGCATCATAACTAAATATGACTATCCAAATGGTATATCCCCCCCCCCAAAAAAAAATAAAAAAAAACCTGATTAAATATTTTAATATCTCTCACTCCTTTTGTCAATTACATAAGAGTAGAGATGAGCGAACACCTGGATGTTCGGGTTCGAGAGGTTCGGCCGAACTTCCGTAAAATGTCCGGGTTCGTGATCCGAACTCAACCCGAACTTCATCCCGAACCCCATAGAAGTCAATGGGGACCCGAACTTTTGGGCACTAAAAAGCCTGTAAAAGACTCCCGGAAAGGGCTAGAGGGCTGCAAAAGGCAGCAAAATGTAGGTAAATCCCCTGCAAACAAATGTAGATAGGGAAATGAATTAAAATAAAATAAAATAAATAAAAATTAACCTGTAAAAGACACTCAGAGGGATAATATACTGCAATAAATGCATTGCGATTACAACTTTGAGCTAACGATCACCATGGGAACGCCTCCTCCAGTAGAATGTACTGTCGGATCTGAGAATTAAGTTGAAATCGCAATGCAATTCTTATATATTTGCTTAATCGCATTGCGATTTCAACTTAGCATTGCTAAATAATTCCATCCTTATCGTTAACTTACTGACTCAGTAAGTTAACGATATGGATGGAATTATTTAGCAATGCTAAGTTAAAATCGCAATGCGATTAAGCAAATATATAAGAATCGCATAATCGCGTTCGAATAGAACTTAAAGCTGTCTCTTAGTCAGTTTTAGTATTGGTGTGCTGTAATAGAAGTTACATTCGTACGCGAATATAACTTAGAGCAATACAGTCAACTTTACACTGTTAGTTTTATTATCGCGATAATACAACTATTCAAGAATCGTGTACGTGCGTCTGTACGTGTGTGCGTTACCTCGGATCGGATCGAGAGAGACGAGAGTGGAGATTGGTGACTGTCCCAGCAATTATGGCGAAAAGTAATTTCTCTAAAGAAGAGCTGGATTTCTTAATAACTGTAAGTAATTGAACTTAGTTAGTGTGTAATTCAGTAATGTGATTTAAACTTATTTATTAATGATTTTTATTAGCCAAGAAGCCTGCAGGCCTTCACTGATCTCATAACTGCCTTACACTGTCACATGTCCTACTGCTTGGTGACATAAACTCATCACAGGCTTTAGCAGACTGCACAACTACATGAGTGATTAGTGAAAGACACTGTTAAAGGGGTGGCAATGTTCAAGTCACTTTTAAAGGGATGACGATGTTCAAGTCACTTTTAAAGGGATGGCGATGTTCAAGTCAGTTTTAAAGGGATGGCGATGTTCAAGTCACTTTTAAAGGGGCTGCAGTGTTCAAGTCACTTTTAAAGGGGCGGCAATGTTCAAGTCACTTTTAAAGGGATGGAGAATTGGCGATGTTCAAGTCAGTTTTAAAGGGATGGCGATGTTCAAGTCACTTTTAAAGGGGCTGCAGTGTTCAAGTCACTTTTAAAGGGGCGGCAATGTTCAAGTCACTTTTAAAGGGATGGAGAATTGGCGATGTTCAAGTCAGTTTTAAAGGGATGGCGATGTTCAAGTCACTTTTAAAGGGGCTGCAGTGTTCAAGTCACTTTTAAAGGGGCGGCAATGTTCAAGTCACTTTTAAAGGGATGGAGAATTGGCGATGTTCAAGTCAGTTTTAAAGGGATGGCGATGTTCAAGTCACTTTTAAAGGGGCTGCAGTGTTCAAGTCACTTTTAAAGGGATGGCGATGTTCAAGTCACTTTTAAAGGGGCTGCAGTGTTCAAGTCACTTTTAAAGGGGCGGCAATGTTCAAGTCACTTTTAAAGGGATGGCGATGTTCTACTCTTTGACTGTTTTGATATTAAATGTTATTTTTGATGGTTCTTATGACTATGATAACTAATAATTGTATTTTAGAACTGTGGGATTACATGATTTAATTGTTATCTTGCAGGAAATGTTGGAGAAGAGTGCGACCGCAGAAGGTCAAGGGGCGAAAAGCATGCCATAGTGCGGAGAATTGCTTTCCATCTGTGGCAGAAGCATGGGTGCACTCATCGGAAGGATGCGATTGTAAAAAGTGGTCAGATCTGAAGCGCCACAGGATGGATCTGATCACTAAGATCCGAGATAAATCTTTTCCAGGTACAATACTTATTTGCATAACTGAGCAGATAGATAACAATATGTTGGTGAGAGAAATAAGTATTTTTAACCCTTTACAATAAATCACTTAGTACAGTGGTGTTGAACTGATGGGAAAGGGTGCTAAAGGTGGCAATATGAGACCTCTTTCTGGGCCACATATGTTTTTTGACTTTACACAGCTGACTTTGGCCCCTGAAGCTTGTCCAAACTCCTCGCACGTCTGGACGAGTGTAGACAACAAGCATCGATCAGGACAATTAGGCCACATGCCCAAATGAAGTCATAGACTCGAATCACTCTTGTTCCCTGGGAGTGGCCCAACACCCAATAGCAGCAGTGAGTTGAAGCTGAACTTAATCAACGATGCTCAAAGGCAGAGTGCAGGGGGTACCCACAGGGTCCTGGTCCGGCAGGTCAAGGCAGACACTGATGATACTACACTTGATCTAAGCCAAAAGGAGAAGAAAGATAGGTGTAGTTAATTATTATGCCATCCAGACACTACCATAGATTAATTTGTGTACCTTTAACTGTAATTTGGCTTTACTTGTTTATCTTGGCATTTTTAAAAATTTGGTCATCATCATTACAGATGCTCCGCTTCCCAAAGTGAGAGCCAAGCTCTCTAAAAAGAAGAAGGCGGTGGAGGTGGAGGAGGAGACAGACCACTCAGACGAGGAGGAGCAGGAAGAGGCAGGGCCATCAGGCTATCGGGCCCATAGCCCACCTGCTGCAGTGGAGGAGGGTGATGACTCTGAGGAGGCAGAAGAGGAGATGGTCACTACCCCCGACAAGAAGGTAAATGGATGATGTGGATATTTTTATTTATTCAGTGTCCCAGAAAGCTAATGTTACGGGTGGGAGTACTGATTTCCATAACGTATCTAACTGCCACATCCATTTTTGGAAGTACGATATAACAAGCATGCAATATATAAATTTTTCTAAGAATATATTTTAACAAACTATATTATTTTTTTAAATGAAGAAAATATAATAAAACAGGCAACAAATAAAGTACAACACATAACAGTAATATAAAAATAAACACTAAAAAGTAATTGATCAACATCAAAACCATTAACGTAACTACTAAGTCAATAACCCAAAACTAAAAGGAACTATTATTAATCCTACCTAAACCAATATATAACAGATTTACATAGTAACATAGTAACATAGTATATAAGACCGAAAAAGACATTTGTCCATCCAGTTCGGCCTGTTTCCTACAAGTTGATCCAGAGGAAGGCAAAAAACCCCTGTGAGGCAGAAGCCAATTTTCCTCACATAAGGGGAAAAAATTCCTTCCCGACTCCAATCAGGCAATCAGAATAACTCCCTGGATCAACGACCCTTCTCTAGTAGCTATAGCCTGTAATATTATTACACTCCAGAAATAAATCCAGTCCCCTCTTGAATTCCTTTATTGTACTCACCATCACCACCTCCTCAGGCAGAGAGTTCCATAGTCTCACTGCTCTTACAGTGAAGAATCCCTTTCTATGTTTGTGTACAAACCTTCTTTCCTCCAGACGCAGAGGATGTCCCCTTGTCACAGTCACAGTCCTGGGGATAAATAGATGATGGGAGAGATCTCTGTACTGACCCCTGATATATTTATACATAGTTATTAGATCTCCCTCAGTCGTCTTTTTCTAAAGTGAATAACCCTAATTTTGATAACCTTTCACGGTACTGTAGATCCCTCATTCCAGTTATTACTTTAGTTGCCCTCCTCTGAACCCTCTCCAGCTCTGCTATGTCTGTCTTGTTCACAGGAGCCCAGAACTGTACACAGTACTCCATGTGTGGTCTAACCAGTGATTTTCAAGAAAAAAATATCATCTCAGCTTTATATAACAATTAATGATTGTATTTTAATGTACATTTCCAAATTTTATTTCATTTATTTTACAGCTGACAACATCATGTTAAAAAAATAAAAACAATGCGAAGGAAGCACCAGCTGCGAATGCAGCAGTTCAGGGAGCAGCAAACCAGGAAGATGAGGCAGCTCAAGATGCAGTTCTCCCACCAAATGCGAGCCATGGAGGAGGCTCATCTTAAGGACATCGATGATCTGCTGGAGGAGCAGAGAAAAATTAAAAATTACCCTAATTTTTTTGGTTATTTATATATTTATGTTAAAAAATAATTCTATTTTGTTAAAGATTATTTTATAAAACTATAATGTTAAATCAAATTTATTGCGTTTTGTTTGATTGGAAACAAAGGGTACAGATAGTGTTGCCCATATTAATAATTATTTTTCATTACTGTAATCTTTCAAGGGTTTCAAGTTCAACTGGTTTATGTGCTAGATCTGGTAAGGTTTTTGGTAAGGCTGTAAAACACACCCGGAAAGGGCTAGAGGGCTGCAAAAGGCAGCAAAATGTAGGTAAATCCCTGCAAACAAATGTAGATAGGGAAATGATGAGTTAACATAAAATAAATAAAAATTAAACAATATTAATTGGAGTGAGGTCCCATAGCACAGAATCAGGCTTCAAGTCACCCACCAATGGAGAAGGTCACTTACTATTATTTCGACCCCAGCACCCAGACAAAGGAGAGAGGTCCCACAGCAGAGAATCAGGCATCATATCAACCACCACAGGAGTAGGCCACCATTTAGTTACTTTGACCCCTTCACCCAGACAGAAGAGAGAGGCCACACAGCACATATTCAGGCATCATATCAACCACCGCAAGAGAAGGACACTTTTAGATACTTTGACCCCTGCACCCAGGAAGAGGAGAGAGGTTCCACAGCAGAGAATCAGGCATAATATCAACCACCACAGGAGAAGCCACCATAAAGTTACTTTGACCCCTGCACCCAGGACAGAGGAGAGAGGTTCCACAGCACATATTCAGGCATCATATAAACCACCACAGGAGTAGGCCACCATTTAGTTACTTTGACCCCTTCACCCAGACAGAGGAGAGAGGCCCCACAGCACATATTCAGGCATCATATCAACCACCACAGGAGAAGGCCTCTTTCAGTGACTTAGGCCTTTGGACCCAGACAGAGGAGAGAGGTCAGAGATTAGCTTCATATCCCCCAGCACAGCAGAAGATCGCTTTATTTGACTTAGGCCTCAGCACCCAGACAGAGGACAGAGGTAGCATGGCAGAGGTTATGGCTTTATGTCACCCGATAGTTTAACAGGCCACTTTCATCTAGTTAGGCCCCGGTGCCCAGACAGAGGAGAGTTTCATTCAACTGTGGGTTACATAAAATTTGTATTAAATAAAGAAGTGGCCCGTAGTACAACAAGACATGTTTTAGGCAGTTTTAAGGACTACTCTGCACAAGGGAGGGACAGGTCCTGTGGGGCCCATGCCTGGTTCATCTTTATGAACGTCAGCTTGTCCACATTGGCTGTGGACAGGCGGCTGCGCTTGTCAGTAATGACGCCCCCCGCCGTGCTGAATACGCGTGCATAACATGCTAACTCTGGCCACGTGGACAATTTTGAAACCCAGAAGTTGAATGGGGCCGAACCGTCCGTCAGTACGTGGAGGGGTGTGCAGACACACTGTTCAACCATGTTAGTGAAATGCTGCCTCCTGCTAACACGTTCCGTATCAGGTGGTGGGGCAGTTAGCTGTGGCGTGGAGACAAAACTTGTCCACATTTCTGCCATGCTAACCCTGCCCTCAGAGGAGCTGGCCGTGATACTGCTGCGTGGGCGACCTCTAGCTCCTCCTCTGCCTTGGCCTTGGCCTTCCACCTGTTCCCCTGTGACAGTTGGGAATGCTCTCAGGTGCGCGTCTACCAGCGTGCGCTTGTACTCGCGCATCTTCCTATCACGCTCCAGTGCAGGAAGTAAAGTGGGCACATTGTCTTTGTACCGGGGATCCAGCAGGGTGGCCACCCAGTAGTCAGCACACGTTAAAATGTGGGCAACTCTGCTGTCGTTGCGCAGGCACTGCAGCATGTAATCGCTCATGTGTGCCAGGCTCCCCAGAGGTAAGGACAAGCTGTCCTCTGTGGGAGGCGTATCGTCATCGTCCACCGTATCCCCCAGCCACGCACTAGTGATGGGCCTGAGCTGTGTGGGCTGCCACCCTGCTGTGAACCTGCTTCATCCTCGTCCTCCTCCACCTCCTCCTCATCCTCCTCGTCCTCCATTAGAGTGCCTTGGCTGGCGACTTGTGAACCTGCCCTCTGCTGCTTCAAAAAACCTCCCTCTGAGCTACTTCTAACAGACTGGCCTGAAAGTCTTAGAAACGAGCCCTCCTCCTCCTCCACCTGGGCCACCTCCTCTTCCATCATTGCCCTAAGCGTTTTCTCTAGGAGACATAAAATTGGTATTGTAACGCTGATAACAGTGTCATCGCCACTGGCCATTTTGGTGGAGTACTCAAAGCAGTGCAGCAGGGCACACAGGTCTCGCATGGAGGCCCAATCATTGGTGGTGAAGTGGTGCCGTTCCGCAGTACGACTGACGCGAGCGTGCTGCAGCTGAAACTCCACTATGGCCTGCTGCTGCTCGCACAGTCTCTCCAGCATGTGCAAGGTGGAGTTCCACCGGGTGGGCACGTCGCATATGAGGCGGTGAGCGGGTAAGGCCGAAGTTCCGCTGTAGCGCAGACAGGCGAGCAGCGGCAGGATGTGAACGCCGGAAGCGCGCACAGACGGCCCGCACTTTATGCAGCAGCTCTGACATGTTGGGGTAGTGGTGAATGAACCTCTGCACCACCAAATTCAGCACATGCGCCAGGCAAGGGATGTGCGTCAAACCGGCTAGTCCCAGAGCTGCCACGAGATTTCGCCCATTATCGCATACCACCAGGCCTGGCTTGAGGCCCACCGGCAGCAACCACTCGTCCGTCTGTTGTTCAATACCCCGCCACAACTCCTGCGCGGTGTGGGGCCTGTCCCCCAAACATAAGAGTTTCAGAATGGCCTGCTGACGTTTACCCGGGCTGTGCTGAAGTTGGTGGTGAAGGTGTGTGGCTGACAGGAGGAGCTGGTGGAAGCAGTGCAGGAGGAAGCCGAGTAGGAGGAGGAGGCTACAGGAGGCAGAGAATGATGCCCTGCGATCCTAGGTGGCGGAAGGACGTGCGCCAAGGAACTCTCCGCCTGGGGCCCAGCCGCCACTACATTCACCCAGTGTGCAGTTAGTGAGATATAGCATCCTTGGCCGTGCTTACTGGTCCACGTATCTGTGGTTAGGTGGACCTTGGCACAAATGGCGTTGCGCAGTGCACACTTGATTTTATCAGACACTTGCATGTGCAGGGAAGGCACGGCTGTCTTGGAGAAGTAGTGGTGGCTGGGAACCACATACTGGGGGACAGCCATGGCCATCAGCTGTTTGAAGCTGTCTGTGTCCACCAGCCGGAATGACAGCATTTCAAAGGCCAGTAGTTTAGAAATGCTGGCATTCAGGCCAAGGGCTCGAGGGTGACTAGGTGGGAATTTGCGCTTCCTCTCAAAGGTTTGAGAGATGGAGAGCTGAACGCTGCTGTGTGAAATAGTGGAGACGCAAGGTGACGGTGGCGGCGGTGGTGGTGTTGTCTGTGGCACATCCTCTGTTTGCTGCTCGGCAGGTGGCAACATTCCTCTCGAGGCGGAAGCCGAGGCAGCAGCGGTAGAGGAGCAGGGGAGCCTGAGCGGGTTCATTGTTTTTGAGGTGTGCACTCCACTGCAGTTCATGCTTTGCATGTAGATGCCTGATCATGCAGGTGGTGCTCAGGTTAAGAACGTTAATGCCTCGCCTCAGGGTCTGATGGCACAGCGTGCAAACCACTCTGGTCTTGTCCTCAGCACATTGTTTGAAGAAGTGCCATGCCAGGGAACTCCTTGAAGATGCCTTTGGGGTGCTGGGTCCCTGTTGGCACTGGCCAATAGCAGGCGAACTCTCGGGACGGCAGGTGTTCTGCTTTTGCCCCCTGCTCCCTCTTTGGCTTCGCTGTTGTCTCGGTCTCACCATTGCCTCTTCCTCTGAACTATTTAAGTCAGCGGCACGACCTTCAGTCCATGTGGGGTCTAAGACCTCATCGTCCTCTGCATCGTCTTCCACCCAGTCTTCCTCCCTGACCTCCTCCTGTCTGCACACTGCAATAAGACGCGGCAGTGGGCACCTGTGTTTCGTCATCATCAGACACTCGGTCACTCTGCTGTGGTGGTATTCCCATGTCCTCATCATCTGGATACATAAGTGGTTGTGCGTCAGTGCATGGAATGTCTTCCACCGCTGGGGAAGGGATAGGTGGACGCCCCTGGAAAACCGTGGGAGCAGAGTCTTCAAACAGAAGAAGATACTGCTGCATAACTTGAGGCTCGGACAGTTTCCCTGATATGCATGGGGGTGATGGGACAGACTGATGGGCTTGGTTTTCAGGTGCCACCTGTGCGCTTTCCGCAGAAGACTGGGCGGAAGACAATGTGGTGAACGTGCTGGAAGCACTGTCGGCCACCCAATCGACTAATGCCTGTACCTGCTCAGGCCTTACCATCCTCATAACGGCATTGGGCCCCACCAAATATCGCTGTAAATTCTGCCGGCTACTTGAGGGAGTTGGTTCACTACTTTGTGCGCCTGAGGCCGAACGGCCACGTCCTCTGCCAGCAACAGAGACTCCACGGACCCCACCACGACCGCGTCCTCGTCCCTTAATAGAATGTTTTCTCATTGTTGCGATTCAACTCGCACCACAATAAAATATATTATTTTTAGCCCCAAAATTCACACACTGGAAGATATACCGTAATTCCTTTTCCGGTATTAATTACAAGAAAACTGCTGCAAATTGGACACCAGAATTTTTTAAATGCTACTTATGTTAAATGAATTCCCACAGTGGGAGAACTATTTCCTTTTTACAGGAGTAACAACGTGCGGCCTACTATTTCGGGTGTCACCAACACCAGATTGATTAAATTGGCCTTTTTGGAACCAAAATGACAACACTGGACACTATAATGCCTTTTTCTGGTATTAATTACAAGAAGACTGCTGCAAATTGGACACCAGAATTTTTTAAATGCTACTTATGTTAAATGAATTCCCACAGTGGGAGAAGTATTTCCTTTTACAGGAGTAACAACGTGCGGCCTACTATTTCGGGTGTCACCAACACCAGATTGATTAAATTGGCCTTTTGGAACCAAAATGACAACACTGGACACTATAATGCCTTTTTCTGGTATTAATTACAAGAGGACTGCTGCAAATTGGACACCAGAATTTTTTAAATGCTACTTATTTTAAATGAATTCCCACAGTGGGAGAACTATTTCCTTTTCAAAGGAGTAACAACGTGCGGCCTACTATTTCGGGTGTCACCAACACCAGATTGATTAAATTGGCCTTTTTGGAACCAAAATGACAACATTGGACACTATAATGCCTTTTTCTGGTATTAATTACAAGAAGACTGCTGGTATTTCAGAACACCGGAATTTTTAAAATGCTCGTTTTGGTACATAAATTGCCCACACTGGGAGAATTATTGCCTAAACCTTTTTACAGTATTATTTACTGAAGGAGTGCTTCTTCTGGTCTAACACCAGAATTATGTTTGTTACAGGGAAAGATTTTTTTAATTTATATTTCTGGCAAAAAAATAAAAATTTAATTTCTGGCTGACAGTATTGGACCTGGCTGTAGTGACACTGGCTAGCCTAGCTGGAACAGCACATTCATGGGATTTGCTATCCAAGTGGGTTACTTTCAGTTTCACCACTGATATATTAAATATATTGGCAGTTAGTAGGGGTGACACAAGCACAGCCAAACCCCTGATGTAGTATATCTATGAAAAAATCGACTATTACATGAGATTAATGGACGCTGTGGCAGCTTTTGCTGTAGCACCACAAGTCCCAAAATGGCCGCCGCCTATCAGCCCAGTAACATGTGCCAGAAAATGGTCTGCCCAGCCAGAAAAAAAATTGACTTTGACTGAGCAGCTGAATCGCTGTTGTTCTGTGTCACAGGAGTAGATTTTTCAATTCTTTGGAGCTTTTCTTTGGACTCTGTGGCAGCTTGAGCTGGCGCACCACAGGTCCCAAAATGGCCGCCGCCGGTCAGCCCAGTTACATGTGCCGGTAAAAATCGATCTGGCCAGTGTAAAAAAATAAACTTTCAGTGAACAGCTCAGCTGAGTTGTTCTGATGCACAGGTTTAGATTATTCACTTCTTCTCAGGTTTTTTCCTCGATTATTCCCTGCCTATCTCGCCCTCACAGCAGCTGCATCTATCCCTGTTCTATTCACATCGGGAGTGAGCACGTCCCGACGTGCGCACAAGCTTATAAAGAGGCTGAGTCACATGCTGCACTTGGCCAATCACAGCCTTGCCAATAGTAGGCATGGCTGCGATGGCATCTTAGGGCAAGTAGTATGATGCATGTTGATTGGCTGCTTTGCAGCCTTTCAAAATGCGCCACAAAAAATGACGAACTACAAAACCGAACCCGAATTTTTATGAAAATGTTCGGGTTCGGGTCGTGTCACGAACACCCCAAAATTCTGTACGGAGTCGGACCGAACTATTCTCGAAATGTGCGCTCAAGAACAACACTAATGCTATTCAGTATCCCACTCTTAAGTTCTAATCGCATTCGATTTTAACTTATGCTTTTTTGACAGGCATCGCATTCTATTTGATGCCTGGCAAAAAAAAAAATGCATAAGTTAACATCGAATGCGATTAGAACTTAATAGTGGGATACGAATAGCACTGCGTGCTAGAACAGCACGCACACGATTATTCAAATTTTGTATTATCGCGATACAAAACCAAACAGTAAAGTTAAAATCGAATGCAATTAGAACGTGTAGTGTGATGCGATTTATTTGAGTTCTAAGAATCGCATTGCGATTTCTGCTTCAGCCGGATTCCGTGCTAATGGTCTGGAGCGTCTACATCACCATGGGAAAAATGCTAGAATGTACTGTCGGATTTGAGAAGTTGAAATCGCAATGCGATTAAGCAAATATATAAGAATCGCATTGCGATTTCAACGTAATTCAAACATCCTACAGTACATTCTACTGGAGGAGGCGTTCCCATGGTGATCGGTAGCTCAAAGTTGTAATCACAATGCGATTTCAGCTTTAAGCCTGTACTATTCTGCTATATAGTACTTTCAAAATGCGCCGAGAGAACATGCCGAACTCCGAACTCGAACCCGAACTTTTTTGAAAATGTCCGGGTTCGGGTCCGTGTCACGGACACCCCAAAATTCGGTACGAACCCGAACTATTCTCGAACTGTTCGCTCAACACTACATAAGAGCCTAAACTTGTCTATTAATACGAAATACATCCGACATTCCCCATATGTCTTCAAATTTTGCCAATTTATCATATCTATCTGCATGTAATCTTTCCCAACATTTAATTACATTTATCCTTTCTATCTACTCCTCTAATTTAAGAACATAACTCTTTCAATTCCTAGCCAGATATGTTTTACTAGCTGCCAGTATAGGCTGAATACAATTATAAATTTTCTTGGGAACCCTATCAAGCTCTATTCCCAATAGACACAATTCAGGGGATAAGGTCACTCGTATTCCTACAACATCTCTGAGACCTCTTTTCACAACCTACCTACTATATCACACAATCCCACCACATATGCTTTAATGTTCCTCTCTCACCACATTTATCATTACTTATATTATAAATCCTGGCTATTCTACTGGAAGTCAAATAAGCTCTATTAATAAACTTCAACAATGTTTCTATCAACGATATTTGCTTGCTACATCTACTAAGTTTTTCACTTATTTAATTTCATTTTTCTCTTGCCCAATCCAACCCTAAATCCTGTTCCCATTTCAACATGTTATCACATTTACTATCCTGTGAGTTAGAGATGAGCAAACCAGGCAAGATTCGGTTTGTTGGAAGTTTTTCAAAAAAATCACTTTGGGTACAAATCGATTCATTCCAAACCAACGAGAGAGAGAGAGAGGTTTAGGAAAGCTAGTTTGAATATCTTTCTCTACATCATTGGTGCGTCCTGCAATACTGCACACATGTACTTGGTATACTAATAATGTAAAGGAGTACCCCTTAGACAAGCATATATACAGTATAGTTGAAAAACACACATTTGTGTACTAGTCTCTCTCTCTCTGCATTACTTCTAACTAAAATAAATAGTTGTTTATCCTTCCAAATATTTAGATCTTCCTTTGTTCTTTTTCTTTTAAACAACTCCTTGTAATTATACTGATACATATCATTTAAGTCTTTACAAATCCTTATTCCCAAATAAGAAATGTATTTAATTTAATAAACCCAGAGCTTAATTCTATCAATTTCTGTGCATTTTCCTGCAAATCACAATACATTATTTCTGTCATCTCGACATGTGCGTGAAGTCCTGATGACAATCCAAATTCCGACAGAATCCTAAATAAATTTGGGAGTGAAGTAAGGGGTCTGGATAAAGAACAGAATATCATCTGCAAAGAGACTCAGTTTACTGTATATTCCTTTTCCTTGACCTTAATTCCTGAGATGTCTTTCCATTATATAATCTTTCTAACTGCTGGCTCCTTGGCTAATGCAAAAATGGCTAGTGAAAGGGGCATCCCTGCCTAGTACCTCTTCTAATCACAATTTCCTACCTTTTATTAATAGTCAACTTTATATTAACAGTTGGATAAGAATAAAGGGCACTCAATCCCTTTAAAAAAAGAACCCTCTATTCTAATCCTATATAAAGTGAAAAATAAAAAATCCTATGTAATTGAATTAAACACTTTTTCCATATCTATTGCCAAAAATACTGAAGAGCACCTCTCACCATTAATATCAGAAATCAAATTAACAATCTTTCTAACATTATCTAGCGCCTGTCTAGGAGGAATAAATCCCACTTGCTCATGTCCAGTTAAAGAACCCATAGCCCAATTTAACCTTTGAGCTAAGATTCCAGTTAATAGCTTCAAGTCTATATTTATCAGGGAAATTGACCTATAATACTGTAATCGTAGCCTCTAAAAATTCTTAACTAACTATGCAGACAATAAATCCCCAAATTTCTTAAAACAGCCAGAAAAAAAAAAACATCGGCTCCTGGAGATTTCCCTAATTTTAATTTCTAGATCTGATGACCGACTTCTTCTGTTATTTCTACATTCATCCTTTCCATTTGATCTTTATTAATATTAGGCAGACCCAACCCATTTAAGAAACCCTTCTCTTTTTTTGTGCTAATCCTTCCTGATTCAATATAGAGCTTCTGATAGGATATACAAGGAGTTTCGTAAGTACTATCTGGATTAGATGTACTGACCCCACTAGAGTCCCAAATTTTATGTACCACATTATTAGTGATGAGCGAGCATGCTCGGCCGAACTGATGTTCAACTCGAGCATCGCCATGCTCGTGTTCAGCCGAGTATTCGGCCGAACACTGCATGTGCTTGTGTGCCATTGAGCACAATGTAAGTCAGTGGGAGAACCCCAGGCACCCTCTGCTATAAACATAAGCAATGCGCCGCACAGACCTGTGAGTTACCAGAAGAAGGAGCACCGGCGGCCACAGTGCATGTAAGTATAATGCTGCTAACTGACCATGGCAGCCAGGACTTCAGTAGCATCCTGGCTGCCATGGAAACCAATCGGAGCCCCAGCATCACACTGCTGGGACTCCGATCGGAACTGCCGCTGCCACCAATGATGGGGGAGGGGGGCGGAGGGGGATGGTGCACTGCCCACCAATGATTATAATACTGGGGAGGGGGGGGAGGGCGCACCACTGCCACCAATGCAAACAGTGTAGAAACATTCCCAGCACCCGACCTCTGACAGGGAGCTGCCATCCGTGCAATTAACCCCTCAGGTGCCGAGGATGGCAGTGCCCTGTCAGAGGTGCGTCCCCATCACCATGGGAACACCTTGGAGTTAGAATATACAATCAGATCGGAGTTTTCTCAAATCCGATGGTATATTCTAACTTCAAGCGTCCCCATCACCATGGGAATGCCTCTGGGTTAGAATATACCATCGGATCTGAGTTTTCTCGATCCTGAAAACTCAGATCGGAAAAAGCGGGCTGTTTTTTTGGGAACCAGACACCCTCTCTTCTTCCAAGCAGGGGGTGCCTGGGGTTCTCCTATTGACTTACATTGTGCTCGGGTGCTCGGTAGAACACATGAGCATCCCAATGTGTTCGGCCAGAGCACCCGAGCACACAAGCACTTTGGTGCTCGCTCAACACTGCACATTATTATTCTCTGCTCTCCTCAATAATTTCTCCAAGTGCCTATCTATCTTATTTGCATACTCTTAATACCTCACTCCACCTTGTCTGAATCCAAAAATGCAAGGATCTTTGATTCTCTTTTACTGTCTAAAGACTTTCTAAATGCATTGTAGTTGATAAAAACATGCTGCAGTCTACAACTGAACTTAGGATAGAAGGAATTTCATGGAAGACAATGACCCAACTATTAATGCAAAGGTACACAGCAAATGGTGAAACATCAAATGTCCTGGAAAGACCAAATATGAGCTCAGATTACATTGTAATTTTAAATATTTGGCTGGACAGAGCTTCTAAGAATTAAATGGAACTGCAGTAGCCAGGTGCTACCAACAAAAACTGGATGCTAAACATAACTGAATACTGACTGAATGTGAATCTATATTGTTGTAACTTTATAGTATGTGCAGAATGGTGGCTCAATAGCATTGGTGCCTTGCAGCACTGGGCTCCTAGGTTTGAATCTGACCAAGAACAACATCTTCATGGAGTTTGTATGTTCTCCAGGTGTTTGTGTATGTTTCTTTCAGGTACTCTGGTTTCTTCCCACAATCCATAGACATATTGATGGGGAACATAGATTGTGAGCTCCATTGGGGATGGCTTGATGCTAATGACTGTTAAGCACTGCGAGATATGCCAGCGCTATATAAGTGCATAAAATAAAATAGATTTTTAAAAAAAACGTCTGAGTGCTGCGGTAGTGTTCCATGCAGTATGGAGTATTATATTGACTTTACTTTTATTTTGCCATCATTCCATTTTTTTCCACTCACAGTTCATGATCCAAAACTCAAATCTCTCCAGAAAGCTTCTGTAGACCCACAGTGGATGAAAAAGTGAACAGCTTGTTCTGCATAACTAAATAGTTTGCTTCTAAATTATCTTGGAAGTGATGAGGAAATTGCTTTTTTAATTAGATTTAGTCAATGCAATGACCGCATCCTAATAGAGCCTTTATGAAAAGGGTTCTTAACAGCACATTTTGTAAATTATAAAATGTATCCCGTGTAAGGGTTAACATTTAACAAAGCACAAGGACATTTCTGAAATAAAGTTATGTTCACTTCTGTTATCATTTTCAGCTGCCAAATATAAAGGCTATTATCTTCACCAAAGGCTGGTCTTAGGGAAAACACCGCACGAGTCTCTGCGAGTACGGCAATTTTCCATATTAGTTCAGAGCACATAAATAAGAAAAGAGTTGACATAAGCAGTAGAGAAAATTGGCTATAGCTTTATAAAGTGAAATTTAACCTATGTACATTCAAAATAATCAGTAATAGAAAGCAATCAGACACTGATTTTTAATAACATTTGTACCAGATGCAGTCCATATGGTATTTTTCTAGAAAATGTTATTCCCAAGACGTGACTATAAGATATTAAAAAAAGACAGTTCTCAAAGACAGAGACAATAATCTTCAGTCACTAATATCAATTTCAACAGCAGCACTGAATACCATTCCCATTGGGGCTTTCATATTTCAGATCACTTTACCATTAAATGTGCATTCTACTATATTCTTTCTATGACCTGCTAAGGTAGGTAAGGGGTGGAGGGTGACTACTGAATTTAGCATTAGCCTGAACTGTAAAGGGCATCTGTCAGCAGATTTGTATCTATGAAAATGACTGACCTGTTGCATGTGCGCATGGCAGCTGAAGGCATCTGTGTTGGTCCCATGTTCATATGTGTCCAAATTGCTGAGAAAAATGATGTTTTAATATATGAAGATGAGCCTCTAGGAGCAACGGGGACTCTCTCTGCAACTGCTGTGCCCTCTACACTTTTATTGACTTTGGAGAAGTTAGGACAAGGCTTGATGTTTTCACTGCCTTGTCCTGTCAATCCTTATCAACTATAACTAAGATATTTTTGATCCCTATTAAGCCCTTCAGGACCCTGCCATTTTTGACCTTAAGGACCAGGCCATTTTTTGCAAATCTGTCATGTCACTTTATGTGGTGATAACTTTAAAACGCTTTAACTTATCCAGGCCATTCTGAGATTATTTTATCATCACATACTTGTACTTCATGACTGTGGTAAATTTGAGTCAAAATATTTCATTTTCTATTTATTAAAGAATACCAAATTTACCAAAAATTCTTAAAAATTTGCAATTTTCAAAATTTAAATTTCTCTGCTTTTAAAACAGATAGTGATACCTATAAATGCCAAAATACTGGGTACTGGGAATTTATTTAGCCTAAAAATAATAATGATAATAATTATAAAATAGTAAAACCACAATATATAATATAAAACACAGATTTCCTCAAAATCGGAAGTTGGATAGTTAATCAGCTAAAACACAAATAGCAGCCGGCAGCTATATTCACATGTCCATTCAACCTTAGAAATGTTTGATGAATAATTCATGCATTTCATTTAGATAAATTAAGAAGAATGTCCATGCATATAGCGCTGTTCTGTCCTTACGTTCGTCAATACTGTATTCTGCACAACCCTGTTGCAGAATAGTTGTGTCTATTATATGTATGTGCACATTTAACAATCCGCACTTTGCCGTTCAGTCATTAAATGTCCTCAAAAGCCGGCAAATCGATATATAAAAGTCAATATGCCACTTATAGGGAACACTGGATATATTTCTGGAGTGTAATAATATTACAGGCTATAGCTAATAGAGATGGGTCATTGATCCAAGGAGTTATTCTGATTGCCTGATTGGAGTCAGGAAGGATTTTTTTTCCCTTAAGTGGGAAAAATTGGCTTCTGCCTCACAGGTTTTTTTTTTGCCTTCCTCTGGATGAACTTGTAGGAAACAGGCCGAACTGGATTGACAAATGTCTTTTTTCGGTCTTATATACTATGTTACTATGTTACTCTCCACATACACCTCTTTTGGACTACCAGTTACTCTAAGTGCACCACTAACTATATCCTTTCAGATAGTGATACCTCCTAAAATAGTTATTAATTTACATTTCTCATATGTCTACTTCATGTTTGGATCATTTTGTAAATTATATTTTCTGTTTTTGGGATGTTAGAAGGCTTAGAAGTTTAGAAGCAAATCTTAAATTTTTTTAGAAAACCCACTTTTTAAGGACCAGTTCAGGTCTGAAGTCACTTTGTGAGGCTTACATAATAGAAACCCCACATAAATGGCCCTATTTTAGAAACTACACCTTTCAAGGTATTCAATACTGATTTTACAAACTTTAGTAAATGTAGATGAAATGTCAGAATTTCACTTTTTTGGCAGATTTTCCATTTTAATCCAAACAAACACCCAAACAAATCTCAATCTTTATTACCCTGATTTTGCAGTTTACAGAAACACTCCATATGTGGTCATAAACTGCTGTAGGGCACACGGCAGGACACAGAAGGAAAGGAACGCCATGTGGTTTTTGGAAGGCAGATTTCACTGGGATAATTTTAAGTTGCCATGTCATTTTGAACACCCCCTGATGCACCCCTAGAGTAGAAACTCAAAAAAGTGACCCCATTTTGGAAAATACACACCTCAAGGTATTCAAAACAGATTTTACAAACTTTGCTTTCCCTATGGGTGTTCCACAAGAATTAAAGTAAAATGTAGATGAAATGTCAGAATTTCACTTTTTTGGCAGATTTTCCATTCTAATCCATTTTTCCAGTAACAAAGCAAGGGTTAACAGCCAAACAGAACTCGATATTTATTGCCCTGATTCTGTAGTTTACAGAAACACCCCATATGTGGTCGTAAACTGCTGTACAGGCACACGGCAGGGCTCAGAAGCAAAGGAATGCCATATGGTTTTTGGAGGGCAGATTTCACTGGGATAATTTTAAGTTGCCATGTCCCATTTAAAGACCCTCTGATGCACCCCTAGAGTAGAAACTCCAAAAAAAGACACCATTTTGGAAACTACGAGATAATGTGGCAGTTTTGTTGTTTTAGGGTACATATCATTTTTGGTTGCTCTATATTACACTTTTTGTGAGGCAAGGTAACAAAATATAGCCATTTTGGCAGCGTTTTTATTTTTTGTTATTTATAATTTTCATCTGACAGTATTTAGCCTAGCAGAGGTTCTGAATCATTTCTAATTGATTCTGCTAGAGTTTAGTATTGCCACACCATTATTTGTGTAATTACTTTATTTTGGTGTTTCTGGGCTTCGTACTGGTCTATACTTACCATATTTACCTTATTGGTCATATTTACCACCATCGCCAGATTATATTGTATACAATTTTTAATCTGTGTTGTGTCCGTGTTGTTCTAATAAAATGAATTGTCATACTATTGGATGTGCATTTATGTGGTGGTCTCTGAGATTTACTTTAAATCCATAGTTGTTTGGTTTAGCTGTTTTTTGAACACAGTTGCACTCCTCATTTATCTCAGTGTGCCCCCTTGCCTCTTATTTAAGTAAGAACGAAAAGCATGTCATTTGACTGACCAATGCAGACAGGAAGACCATTTGGAGTAGAATTGGTCAAGGCATGAGAATCATGTTGCATTGTGTTTTCTCATACACCTTGGATAGCTATTGGTTGACAGCTCATTTAACTCAGTCATTCCTTCCGATTCCCTCAGGTATATCCATATTCAGGCCAATGGTGCCGTTATGTGTTTTCAAATGGGAGAGGGGAATAAATTGCGTTAGGTACCTCTGGTGGCAGCTTATTTTTCGAAAACAAAAGAATCAGACATGCCTAACCCTTCTTTCCCCCAACATCTGCCATCGGTGGAGAATCAGGAAGCTCCCATAGCTGGTTGGCTAGTCTTGTCAAAATTGGTGGTTTTCACTGAAGTTGGTTTAATTCAGTTTCAGTAAGGGTACAGAGTGGAGATAACAAGTTTGGGGGGGGGTGTCCCTGCACAGACTCACTCTATCTAATCAGTGTTGCCCTTTTTTAGCTTATGCATGTACACATCACCAACTTGTTACCACCCGTCTGCACCCTTACTGCAGACTGCTAGCAATTCAATCATAACTTCTAGTAGAAATAATAAAGGAATGCCACAACATAGAGCCATAAGACTAGATGGTCTAGAATTGTTAGTACGTGGGGAATGCATGAAGCTATTAAAACAGGCATGTCAGGAGGGGTAACATGTCCTCTTTAATAGTAATATGCTATAACTACAAATAAAAAAAAATGTGTAATTGGTTGGGGGAGGAAGTACCTTCACTACCAGAAAGGTTATTGCAGACAGTGAATTTATGTTGTTTAACACGTTACAGTATGTTCTCAACTCTTACTATGATGTAATGCACGGTGCTGGTGAACTGTAAATGTATGGAGCTGTCTTTTTAAGCTTTCAGAAGTAAAGCCTGCTTGAGTTTGATTCCCACTAACTTTGTGTTTATTACAAACGCCGTTGCCATACCCGAACTCTTCCTGCTGTGTAGGAAACACCACCTGTAAGTTACATTAGTCATTAGTACTGTCACTAGACATAAAACAATATACTATTGCACCCACTGAACACTCCCTTTGATAGTTACGGGAAAATCGCCGGTTTAAAAATGTATTGGGAAAAATCTGCCTGTATTCCCTTAGGAAGGTTTTGTCCCAGGTACCTTGGAAGTTAAAAAGGAGGGGGAATGGGTCAAATATCTGGGTGTCAAGGTGTCTAGGGACCCCCGAGAGTATACTAAATTATACGTGCAACCCCTTATAAGTAAAGTACGAGACAAAGTGACGATCTGGAAAAAGCTTCCTCTGTCTATGGCAGCCACAATTTCATTGATTAAGATGTGCTTGCTTCCTATGATGAACTACATCTTATGGAATTTCCCGGTTGATTTTCCGAGCAGGGTCTTCAACATATTGGAGAGTCTGCTCTGTTGATATGGAGAGGGAAGAAACCAAGGATGAGACTCAAAATTCTACAGTTTACAGACAAGGAAGGGGTTTTATCTATTCCTGATATTAAAATGTATTTTCTTGAAGGACAATTTAAGAGTATTTTAGACTGAAAAAATTCTCTGGTAGATAGATCCATAGTGGGTAACATCGATAAAAGCCTTTTAAAACATAGGATATGTCATACGTTAGATGCTGGAATAAATTCCCAGGGGTGTTTCAATGGCTCCTCTACTTTAAAGTTTATGTAACATACCTGGTTTGCCATTAGAAACTTGTGGGAGAATACCAGATTTAATCAAGATACCCTGATATGGAATAATATTTATATTAATGAGTTAGAAAACTTGTAAAAAAAGACCTGGGTAAAATATGGAATATTTACATTGGGGCAGATAATCCAGAATAATCAAATAATAAGCTTTCATGAATTAAAGCAAAAAATTGATTTCCAAGACAGAGATTTTTTTTTACTATATCCAACTTAAACATGCGGTAAAATCATGTATGAGATATTCAGGGTATAGGGAAATTCCCAGCCCCATTAAAAATGATCTTAAGGTTACTTATTGAAAAGTATAAAATATATAATATAATTGCGACACAAAATCGGATAAGATATGGTACTTTTATTAAAGCAAAAATCTGGGAAGGGGCAGGAATACAGTTAGATCAGAAAGATTAGGAATATATATTTCAAGCTCTTAGTAGAACTTCTCTAAATCCCGCACATCGTTTAACCCAGTTTAATTTGGTTCATAGGTTATACTATACTCCAGCCAAATTAATGAAATTATATAATATAAGACTAAGGTATTTAAAGGGTTTCTGTCATCAAGTTTTGACATTATAAGCTGTCTGACATTAGCTATGTGCTAATGTCAGAGCAGCTTGATAATGTCTTTTTTTATAAAAATCCGATGTATATTTAGGCTAAAAAACGTCTTTTTATAATATGTAAATTAGCCTCTAGGAAGGGGGGGGGCGTTGCCCTGCTCCTAGCGGCTCCGTGCGGCAACCTGCTGGCACGCCCCTTCTTTCTTTGATTGACAGTGCCGGGCAGCGATCCTCTCCTGCCTCCGGCACTGTCTCCCTGCTAAATCCTGCGCCGCCGCTCTGTATTCGGCACATTCCCTTGCACATCTGCTTATTGTATGCTATGCTTTATATCTCTTGGTTGGGTTGAAGTGGGCGTTCATGTGTCTAGCGCACCAGGCTGTTCGCACGCATGAAGACATCTCGGTAATTCTATCTAAGGTTGGGTTCACATTATGTTTTATGCCTCCATTTGACTTATACATTACAAAAAAAGGAATGCAAAAACACAGCACACAACATTTCTTGTATCTTGTACAGTCCAGTAAAAAAAAAAAGTATATATATTTTTTTTACAATACAACTCTATGGTGAACGAATGCCACTTTATGGCATCAGTCTGAGGCATCAGATTAATGTATACGTTTTTTGTATACGTTAAACGTATCTCAAAAACGTGATGTGAACCCAGCCTAAGTAATCCATTTTGGCCAATCAAAAAGATGGAGATGTCCGCTAAGCATACAGCATGTCCCTAAAGTAAGAGTTCTGGGTAGTGTTCCAAGGGTGTAATAACGGCCACCTCACCATATAAATATGATATTCAAAACTGTCCCATGACAGATGCATGTTAATCAGGCAATATTCCTTGGGCAGCAAGTGCCAAACACAATTGCTGGGCGATGATTCCAGTATTATAGCACACAATCGCCAAGGCCACTGATTGGCTGCAACAATCATCAAAGTGCTGGCTCCTTGTAAACAAAGACTGGGGAAACCACTGAAGCATCTGCACTGGATTGGGAGAGTGTTGCAGAGGTGTGTTTTATTATTAATTTAGATAATTTTCTGCTGTTTTTATGTTCCTGTTTTAAGAAACCAGATATTCCCTTTAATAACTAGGAAAATCATGTTTATGTTTATCGTTGGATTTAAAGGGAATTTGTCATCATTGTTTAAATCCCATTTTTATATTTAAAATATTTTTTATTATGTTGCTTTTTTATGTTGTATTTAAACAAAACCATAAAATCCTGCAGTTTTTGCACTGGCCACAAAGCATAATAATAGGTACTATTTCTTGGTCTGTACAGATCAATTTACTGCAGGTACCTGCTTATCTGTCATTCTAATACTGCCCATAATAATATCACCTAGGTGTATAGATAAGACAGGATCCAACATTCACAATGTTTTTACGAAAGGATTATTCATAAACACTGGCACTGGCATTATTTGTTAAGAGATAAATTGATTGGCAATATGCTTCCAATGAAACCATTGATCACCTATAACAAGGCCCCAAATTTAAAGTAGCCCCAACAGTACAAAAGAAAACCACAAGAGTAAGCCAAACTGGCTATCACTAAAAGGCTTCTTTAAATGTGGAAAATGTAAATACTGCAGAATCACAAATTTTCCCCAAAAAAACAATATAGTCAACTCTACACAAAACAATTTCACTTATTAAATCCGTGAAAATCTATCTTGAATTCCAGCGATGTGATCTATCTGTTACAGTGCCCGTGCCACAAGCTATATGTAGGCAGGACAAAAAGACTTTTTAAAAAAAGAATTTTGGAACATATGACAAACATCACTAAGGGATATAAATTACATTCAGTGTCAAAACACTTCAAAGAACACCATAATAGTGACCCTTTATTACTGACTTTTATGGCCTTCAAAAGAATAAAACGACATTGGAGAGGTGGAAATCACGTGGAAAATATGTCAAGAATAGAATCGAGACGTATTTTGGAATTCGATACAATGATACCTACAGGTCTTAATGCTGAAATGGAGCCGTTTGGATTTTTGTGACATTTTTTGACATTTTTGATGACACTTGACTTCTCTGGTGACAACTGGGTGGGATGTCTCCTGGAGTCGAGATTCTGGCTGTCTATCAGCACCTCGACCCTGTCTCCCCGGGTGACCTCTCACCACTACATACCAACAACATATTATTACAAGACGATTGTTGTTGGAAGACGCATGTCATTAAAATATGCAAGTATTAGAAGACCAACACGTCAAATTAACAAACACACAGGACCTCCTATATATTCAGTATTATTCTTTATATATTCAATACTATCTCTCAACCACATGATAATTATTTATTTATATCACTTATTTATTTATTTATTTTTTCAATATAATTTATCTATCCCCTTAATTTGCTTTTATTATTGTTATTATACAACTAATCTATAAACTTAATTACCCAATTCTAATGTATACTATTTTTAACTCCGTTTTATCCTAATCCAGTCCAGAATTTACTAAAACCTGCAGAGGAGTCATCAATCTCCTCCTCCTAATTAATTAACCAATTAACTGAGGCAGAATAAATATGGGCAAAGGACTATGGCCACTTATACCCACTGAAGAAGGAGTTTGAGACTCTGAAACGCGTATGGGAAGATAGTAGCCATAAGTCCCATATTGAAAATAAATATATTGGCCAATATATCTTGTGACGACTAAAAGACCGCAGAATACACCAGGAGCCCGCCAAATTTTAGTAGCCTGCGAATTCCAGCAGGTGGAACCTCGACTGCGGGGAGACTACACCACCACCCGGAAGTGACATCACCGGACTAAGAATCGTGACTCACGAAGTAGCCAAACTCGTGCGCACTGCGCGCGTAGCAAGGACACCACTCGATACACCGACGGAGGCAACAGACACAGGAAGAACCTGCCCTGAAGGGAGTGGTAACGTACCAAACATTTGAACCCCTGATACTTCTCTTTCAGGTTGCGATTCTGCCTAAAAGCTCCTAAGAAGAGCAAAAAACATCTAGAGGGCAACAACCATTTAATAACAAGTAACCACTTTGTAATCAAGACAATCAAACAGCGGCCTTTCATTGGATCCCTCAACTGTCCACATTTGTCCCAATCTGTGGCAGCCATTTGATGATTTTATGAATATATATGAACTTCACAACTCCATGATTTTTTTATATAATACTTTTTTATATACATTTGTATGTACCTTTTTATATTTCCTTATATATTTTTTCTCTTTTTTTGAATTGTATATGATTATATGGACATGAACTAATATTTATCTATACTAAGGTGTGCGCACATCCTAATTTATAATCAATAAGAATCAATAAGGACACAATTTTTAATATTAATTACAAAGCCATAATACAGTATATCTCTAACTGCTATTTTAACTAACCTAAATCTAATAAATAATACCCATAAACCCCATTTGTTGTGAGTGCCATCCATTTATTCTCTAGGATCCAACATTCACAATAGGTGATTTTCAAATCTTATCTATTCTTCCCTTGTAAAACTTTCCCATAGAAGTCAATGAGGTCCCCTCCTGACCATTGTGTCTATGGCCTATGGGGTTGCTGTAAAGCAATTTTATTAATGCTTTCTTTTTTTTTTTTTTGTGAACATACTTTTTATTAAGATTTTTTATCAAAGAGAAAAAATACAATTACAGAACAATTCCGTACAGTAGGTTACATGGTTAAGTACATATAGTGGCAATAAGAATTGGAATCAATAAAAAAATATGACAACTTGAGAGGAAATTATGACCAAGTATAAATGGAGAAGGAAATAGTAGGGTATAGTAGGTTATCTAGCGGAAAGCCAATAAGTAGGCCTCAACCACACAGTAAGGATAGTAATTATTAGACAATTCCAAGTAATGGAATGTACCAGCTGCCATGCATATGAGAGCATAAGCACATAATGAAGTATTATGAGCGGACCTCTGAGTTCAGGTCTATCCGACACAATGGACTAGACAGCCAAATATCCCAATTTTGTCTAAATTGAGGTTTCTTAAGTTTGGTAGATGCCCAAATGTTTTCATAGCTACAATTGATATCCACTGATCTATAAATCCGCCTGATACCAGGGAGGGCATCAGATCTCCATGCAAATGCTATTTTGTTACGAGCAGCAATAATGATATGAGTTACTACTGTTCTCATGATGTTAGGAAAAGAGCTGAGACCTATTAGAAGTAAAGCTTGCGTAGGAGAAGGTTGTGTCTGAATCCCAGTAATAGTGGATATGTCTGAAAAGACCTGAACCCAAAGGTTCCACACAGGGGGACAAGACCGCCACATATGTAGATATGAACCTGTTTCATTTTTACATCTCCAACACTTTGGCGATGAGTCTGGGAAAACATTATGTATTGAAAGGGGAGTCCTGTACCATCTATACAGTATCTTTCTGGCTGTTTCCAGGTGGTCTACACATCTAGAGTATTTAGAAATGGAGGTATAAGCCTCCGTCCAGTCTTGATGTGAAATACTTAATGCCAGGTCTGATTGCCATAAATCTAGTATTCTAGATAGGGGGTCATTAGGAATGGTTTTCAACAACTGGTATCCCAGCGTGATACCTTTAAATAAGGGGTTAGTGGAAAATAACCAATCATGAAGCCTACTATCCGTTGGCGAACACTCAAAATTATATCTGGAGGTTAAAAGATGTCTAATTTGGAGAAATTTATAGAAATCAGTATGCGGAATCTTGTAAGTTTTGTTTAGGAGTGCAAAATCAGAAAATGAGCCTTGACTCCACAATTGAGAGATTTTTGTGAGACCAGCAGAGATTCATAAGTTTAGAGAGAGATGTGGAATTGCTAGTTCGCACACGGATAGAGGAGCATCCTTTAGATTTATTGGGATTCTCTTTTCTGAATTAGTGACAATACGCCAGACTTTACTAGTAGCCTGAATGGTGAGAAGAGTTGAAGTTTTAGAGAGGGAAACTATACTGTTCGCCAAAAGGTGAGTATGTATGTCATGTGGGGAAAGGATATGCTGTTCCAATAGAACCCATTTCTTAGAAACATCATTTTGAAGCAGCCATTTCAGTTGGGCCAGAATTGTGGCCCTATAATAGTGAGATATGGAGGGGAAATTGAGTCCACCTTGATTAGTAGGCTTGTATAAAATTGTTGCTTTAACTCTAGATTTTTGCTTGTTCCAGGGATATAGATTAAGTAAAGATTGGATCTTTTTCAAAAAGTAGTCTGGGACCCATATCGGAACATTTCTAAATACATATAAAATCTTTGGAAGGATTACCATTTTTATAGCTGCCATTCTTCCTAACCAGGATAGAGATTGGAGGCGGAGGTTTTCAAGGCTCCTCCTAATTTTCTCAAGAAGGGGGAGGTAGTTATATTTAAAAAGATTACTGGAAGGGTAAGCAAGTTGAATGCCCAAATATGTGAGAAAATCAGTCGCCCAGACAAATTCCTGGGACCTAGAAATTTCTGATATAGTTCGTTGAGATAGACCTAGACTGAGCATTTGTGATTTATTCACATTTACTTTATAATATGATGCCTCACCAAATTTAAGAATAATATCATTAATTACTGGCAAAGATGTTAAAGGGTTAGAGGAAATAATAAGCACATCATCTGCGAAGAGTCCTATTTTATGTTCTACGTCTCCTGTTGTGAGTCCTTGTATGTTTGAGTGAGTTCTAATGTGTTCTGCGAATGGCTCCATAGAAAGGGCAAATATTAAAGGGGACATAGGACACCCTTGCCTAGTACCATTTGTGATATTAAAGGGGTCTGATAAAAAACTAGATGTATAAACCGAGGCGCTAGGTTGGGAATATAACGCCATTGTTGCATGTAAGAAAAAACCATGAAAACCAAATTTCTTCAAAGTTTCTCTGACATAGCTCCAGTGGATCCTATCAAACGCCTTCTCCGCATCCAGGGAAAGGATCAGAGAATGCGTTTGAGACATCTTGGCCACATCCAGCAGATCTATGAAACGCCTTGTGCCATCAGAAGATTGTCTATTAGTGACAAAACCAATTTGATCACTGTTGATTAAGGCTGGAAGGATTTTCGCCAATCTATCAGCTAGAATTTTAGCATAAATTTTTATGTCAGAATTTAAGAGAGATATGGGTCTAAAGTTGGCAGGAGAGTCAGTCGATTTACCTGGTTTAGGAAGCGTAATGATAAGAGCATGTAACATGTCCTTGGGGGCAGATTCCATGGAGGCTATGTAGTTAAAGGTACGGACTAAGTAAGGAGACAAGAGTGATGAGAAGGTTTTATAATATTCATTGGAGAGCCCATCCGGCCCTGGGGATTTATTTAGTTTCAGTGTTGAAATAGCTTTATGTACATCCAGCTCAGAAATTTCCCTATTAAGCTCCGCTAATTGATCTTCCGATAATGAAGGGAGAGTTATTTTTTCAAGAAAAGAGGAAATTGAGGCCAAATTTGGTTGGACAGTATCTGGTGAGTCTTTAAGATTATATAGGTTAGAGTAAAATGATGCAAATTCTTCAGCTATTTTCCTAGGGTTGAGTACTTTGTCGCCTGAGGAGTTAAGTAAATAGGGAATTCTGGTTTTGAGTTCCTTTTTCTTAATTCTATTAGCTAGGAGTTTGGATACTTTGTTTCCTTGCCAATAATGTTCTATATTTAGTCTACGGAGGTGGAATTCATATTTGTTACGACAGTGTAAATAGAGATTATGTCTGGCTGTTTTCAGTTGGGAGCCAACAGTTGGATCCAAAGTGGCCTTATGTTTTTTTTTCCAGATCTTTAATTAGTGCAATCAGGGAATCAAAGGTCTTCTGACGTCGTTTTTTTCTGGTAGGAAGCATGTTTAAGAAATTGACCCCGGATGTAGGCTTTATGTGCGCACCAAAGTGTTATGTCCGACACTGAATTGTTATCATTTAGAGAAAAATATTCCTTAACCTAGTGAGTGATATTATCTGTTATTGATGCAGATTGAAGGAGTGAATTGTTCATTCTCCAGGGGGAGTATATACGGTTAGAATATTGATCTTTTATAGCTAGAGTGATAGGGGCATGGTCTGACCAGGTAATGGAATGGATGTCGGAGGACAGAATTTCTTGAAGTAGCCATTTATCTGTAAGGAATAAGTCAATTCTAGAAAAAGAGTTGTGGGGATGGGAATAAAATGAATAATCCCTTTCATTTGCGTGTAACACACGCCAGGTATCAAACAGTCCTTCACTATGTAAATAATCTTTAAATGGAGAATGGGTAGGGGTTTGCGTAGATTCGGTATTTTTGTCTAAGGAAGGATCTGGACATAAATTAAAATCACCACAGATTATCAGGGGACCTTGCTTGTTTTCCTGGGCTAAACTAATAGTTTTTTTGATAAACCTAAGTTGATGTTTATTGGGAGCATAAAGATTAAGTAAGGTGTAGCAGGTGTTATTTATGTCACATATGATGATGACAAATCTTCCATTATCATCTATAATAGATTTATGTAACACAAAAGAGACTGAATTTTTAACTCCTATCAATACTCCACCCTTTTTATGGACCGCAGGGGCCAAGAACAGAAATGGGAAATCTCTATGATGAAGACGGAACAAGTCTTGGGAATTTAGGTGTGTTTCCTGGATACATACAATGTCACTTTTCATTTTTTTAATCTCTGACCACAATTTAGAACGTTTATACGGGCTATTTAGTCCTTTAGCATTAAGTGATAATAGTTTAACACCCATGTTAAATGTGTCCATGTATGCTGTATGGTATTTCCCAATACGGAAGCTTTAGGACAGGCCTCCTCGCTGGTAAACACATAAAGCACATTTTTTTTATGGTGTATAGGTGCAATGATAAGACCAGTACTATACCAGACAAGTTGTGAGAGGTGGGTAAATCTCGGATAAGGAAGTAATCCAATCTCTACAGGGCAGCATGACCTACTAGACCAATAACAAAAAACAAAACAATGAACAGAATATAAGTATACAAACAATAACATTAAAGGAGATCTTGCGATCTCAAAGGTTGGAGCGCAGTAAGGTATATCAATCTAGGGGGTGTACGTCAGTATGGATTAGAGCACCCTGAATAATATATGTATCCAGGAGCATCCACAGCACACCCGGCTATATAAGCCTAATAAGGACTATAACCATTGTTCAAGTGAGGCAAATACTAAATCTGATAGGTCACTCATCTGACCACCGACCAGTCATGCGAAAGACTAGAGATTTTCTTCCTGGGAGGTGAAGACGCTGAAGAAGCTCTGTCAGGAGATGAGTGGCGCTGTCTAGCAGAATCCAGGTTCCACTTAGAGGTGTATGAAGCCGCCTCTTGAGGGGAGTTCCACACGTATGAAGAGTTCTGGAATCTTACTAGCAATTTCACTGGGTATCCCCATTTGTAAGGAATGTTATTGTCCCGCAATAACTTTGTATGCTGTTGAAATTCTCTTCTTTTAGCAAGTGTCGCTGGAGATAAATCAGTGAATAGAGCAATTTCTTTAAATCTTTCTGGTAAATCAGTTCTCTTTGAAGATGCTCTCATTATTTCTTCTTTAATGCGGAAAAAATGGATCCTTGCAAGTACGTCTCTGGGGATAGAGGGTGGCAGTGATTTAGGCTTGGGGAACCGATGTGCTCTATCAATAGTTAAGTCGCTGGCGGATGCTTCCGGGAGATAGGCCGCCATTAGATCAGTCAAAAATTCAAATAGTTGCGCATCTGAAATGGATTCTGGAATGTTCCTGAATCTTATGTTGTTCCTCCTGGAGCGGTCCTCCAGGTCCGCCAACTTCAGTTTTATACTAGAAATGTCCTCTTCCATGTTATTATGGACGTCTACAAGCGAGTTATGGGCGGAAACAAACTCCTCCATTTTATCCTCCAAATGTGCCGTTCTCTCCCCAATGGCCACGATTTCAGCGTGGATCGTGGTAATGGTTTCTTTAAAGTCCAAATGTATGGATTGTTTGAGTTCAGTGAGCATATTTTGCATAATTGCCACAGTAATGGTAGAATCTGATTGAAGGGTAGGATCTGTATTTAATGTAAGTGCTAGCGATTGTTGCACAGAATCACTCACCCTTTTTATCTTGTTTTTGTCTTGCAGGGGAGAGATGGAAGACTGAGTGTTCGGCAGAAGAATAGGAGGACTGGAACTAGCTGAGCCTGTAGAGGAGGAGTGAGGAGACTCTGTAGTGTGGCGGGAGCCGGCGCCATCTTGCGCGTCTGATTTAGCAGAGGGGAAGAAGGCCGTCATTTTCTGCGGGCTCGGGGCTTTCTTCTTGCCCCTGGTCATCATCGGAGGGACCCTCGGGAGGTAAGGTGAGTATGGAAGTAAGTATTCACCGCTAATGTGCGCTGTATGTCGATCATGTGAGCCGCTTTTAGCCTGGGTGAACGGAGCTCCTTAGCGATGCGGCTCACTCGCTCGGCATCCGGCCATGCCCCCAATGCTTTCTAAATGCTATTAAGAACAGCTCAGACAAGATGGACTCTCCTATAATCACATTCAGGATATAGAATAAATAGATAAATACATAGAATAAAAATGTATACAATCAGAAAATAAAAACAGATTAGTGTTAAACGAATCAAAGTTCACAAAGTGGATTTCGATCCAAATTTCAGGAAAAATTAAATTTGCTGCAAAGCTGAATTTCCTCATGCTTCGTGGTAACAAAACGATTTTCCCTGAAGTGTCGGTAAAAACTTTCCTCATCCACTTGAGCGCGAAGAGGCCCCCGCAGCCATTTTGCTTGAAGATCCTGAGCAAAATCTTATGCGCAGTCACTTGTGACGTCACCCTGCGAGATTTTGCGCTGTATCTTCAAGCAAGATGCTCGCTGCCGCCTCTTCGCAATCAAATGGATGAGTTAAGTAAAATTTAATTTTTATTAGTAATAGAGTTGAGCGAACACCTGGAAGTTCGAGTTCAGGACCCCAACTTGACCCTGAACCCGAAATTTTGGACATTAAAATGGCTCTAAAAATGTCATGGAAAGGGCTAGAGGGCTGCAAAAGGCAGCAAAATGTGCTTAAGAGCATGGCAAGTGCTCTGCAAACAAATGTGGATAGGGAAATTTAAAATAAAATAAAAAAATTTAAAAATAACAATCTTGAACTAGGAGGAGGAGGTGGAGGTGGTGTAGGAGGTTGAGGAGGGGGTGACCGTGGCGGTGTAGGTGGAAGCGAGGGTGGAGGTGGAGGAGGTAGCCAACACTTGCTTACTGGTCCACGTATCGGTAGTTATGTGGACCTTGCCACAGATGGCGTTGCGCAGTGAACACCTGATTTTGTCCCCCACTTGTTTGTGCAGGTAAGGGATGGCTCACCTGGAAAAGTAGTGGCGGCTGGGAATGACGTACTGTGGGACAGCCAAGGCCATAAGGTTTTGAAAACTCTCTGTCTCCACCAGACGGAATGAAAGCATTTAAAAGGCCAGGAATTTCGAAATGCTGGCATTTAGAGCCAGGGATCGCGAGTGGGTAGGAGGGTACTTCCTCTTTCGCTACATTGTTTGGATAATGGACAACTGAACCCAGCCATGGGACATTGTGGTGCTGCTTGTTGAAGGTAACAGACGTGGCTGCATTGCTGACATATCCTCTTTTTGCGGGGTGGCCGGTGCGACTGTCACTCCAGAGGTGGAGGAAGAGACCGAGACTGCAGCAGAAGAGGGAGCAGGAGGAGCCTAAAACATTTCTTTGTTTTGGAGGTGTTTACTCCACTGCAGCTCATGCTTTGCACTTAGATGCCTGGTCATACAGGTTGTGCTCAGGTTTAGAACTTTCATGCCTCGCTTGAGGCTCTGATTGCACAGCGTGCAGACCACTCGCGTCTTGTCGTTTGCACATTGTCTGAAGAACTGCCATGCCAGGGAACTCCTTGGAGCTGGCTTTGTTGTGCTCGGTCCCTGAGTGCGGTGGACAGTAGCAGACGTACTGTCTAGGGGATGGCTTCTCTGCTTTTGCACCCTGCTCCCTCTTTTGCTGTGCTGGTGGCTCTGTGCGACAACCGCCTTTCCCTCCAAACTGCACAGGTCACTCGCATGACCTTGATTCCATGTGGAGTCTAGGACCTCATCGTCCTCCACATCATCTTCGACCCAGTCTTCACCCCTGCCCTCCTTGTCAGTTTGCACACTGCAGAAAGCCGCAGAAGATGGCACCTGTGTTTCGTCATCATCAGAGACGGGCTGTAGTGGTCTTCCCATGTCCTCATCCTCAAACGTAAGTGGTTGGGCATCGGTGCACTCAATCTCTTCCACTTCTGGGGCAGGGCTAGGTGGATGGCCCTAGAAAACCCTGCCAGCAGAGTCATCAAAAAGCATAAGAGACTGCTGCATGGCCGGGTCTCAGACTGCTTGGCTGATTTGCAAGGCGGTGAGGTGCTAGATAGATGCCCATGGCCTGTAGGTGCCAACTCTGACCTTTCAGCAGGGGACCAGGTGGGAGACAATGTGAAGGTACTGGAGGCACTGTCAGCCACCCAATCCACTATCGCATGTACTTGTTCTGGCCTCACCATTCGTAGAGAGGTATTCGAGCCTACTAAATAACGCTGAAGGCTCTCTTGCCTACACGCACCTAGGGAAGGTGTTTCATTTGGGCGTGTAGCTGGCACAGATCGTCCACGTCCTCTCCCTGCAACAGGAGCTCCACCAACACCAGCAGCACCATGACCAGAGCCACGTCCCTAATTTGACGCTCTCCTCATTTCTTGCGGTCACCCACCGAAGTAACAGAAGTTTTTACTAAATGTAGTTCCCTGTCATCTATGCAGAGCAGTTGTTTTTTATATGTCAAAAGTGGGTTAATATATCAGACGATTTTTAGAAATTTACCTCGCTGTCACCTATGTAGAGCAGGGGTTTGTATACGGCAAAACTGGCAAAATGTCACCCACCAATGTAACAGATGATTTTTAGAAATGTACCTCCCTGTCACCTATGCAGAGCAGGGGTTTGTATATGGCAAAACTGGCAAAATATCACCCACCAATGTAACAGATGATTTTTTTGAAATTGACCTCCCTGTCACCTATGCAGAGCAGGGGTTTGTATATGGCAAAACTGGGTTAATGTCACCCAATAATGTAATAGATGATTTTTTTAAATTTACCTCCCTGTCACCTATGCAGAGCAGGGGTTTGTATACGGCAAAAATGGCAAAATGTCACCCACCAATGTAACAGATGATTTTTTGAAATTTACCTCCTTGTCACCTATGCAGAGCAGGGGTTTGTATATGGAAAAACTGGGTTAATGTCACCCAATAATGTAACAGAGGATTTTTAGAAATTTACCTCCCTGTCACCTATGCAGTTTGTATACTGCAAAAACTGCAAAATGTCACCCACCAATGGAACAGATGATTTTTTTAAATTTACCTACCTGTCACCTATGCAGAGCAGGGGTTGGTATCCGACAAAAATGGTAAAATGTCACCCGCCAATGTAACAGACGATTTATACAAATTTACCTCCCTGTCACCTATGCAGAGCAGGGGTTTGTATACGGCAAAACTGGCAAAATGTCACCCACTAATGGAACAGAAGATTTTTACAAATTTACGTCCATGTTTCCTATCTAGCAGAAAAAGTGTGTTTTTTTTATAGCACCAATGTTAATGCAGTATGGTACGGTTGTATTGGACTGTCAGAAATGCAGTGTAGCACACAAATTTGCTATCTAGCACGAAAAAATTAGCTTTTTTACAGCAATGTAACTGCAGTATGTAACGTTTTAATTGGACTGTCAGAAATAGCCCGTCAATTTATTATCTTGCAATAAAAAGTGTGCTTTTTTATATCAGCGTAATAACTGCAGTATTTATTGGACTGTCAGATATGCAGTGCCTGTTGCAGACAGATAAAAAATCACTTTAGGTCACAAAAAAATGTGACAGACTAATGTAATTGAATAATTTTCAATGCCAGGTATGCACTGCAGGCCGCAGGGGTACTTGACCAGCCAAAAAAGGGAATTTGTCCTCTACTGAGAACAGAACAGAATTAAAGTAATGTCCCTGGCACACATGCAGTTCACATGCCGTTGCAAGGGCACTGCACTTGCAAAAATGGCCGCCGACACCCACCGAACTAGCTGGATTAAAACTGATTTTTCACTCTGTGCTCAGGTCTGGGTACAAAAATTTAGCATAGCATCCTCAATAATCGCTGTCATTTTAAGATTGAACACCACCAAGTTCAACAGAATGCTTCCCTAATCTCTCCCCCACAGCAGCATCCTATCCCTACGCTGAGAAAAGCAGAGTGAAGTGCGGCACTACGTGACTCCAGCCTATATAGAGGCTGGGTCACATGCTGCTCTTGGCTAATCACAGCCATGCCATTAGTAGGCATGGCTGTGATGGCTTCTAAGGGCAGACTAGTGAAACACTTGTTGATTGGCTGCCAAACTTTTGCGAAAATGTCCTGGTTCGGGTCCGGGTACCAAAAACCCTAAAGTTTAGTACGAATTAGAACTTTACTGTTCGGGTTCGCTCAACCCTAATTAGTAACCACTATAATGCTTTAATATGGATCTCAGATCCCACAATCAGCTATGAACGCAGCGTCTGAGGGATTTGAGATGAGAGGGCAGCGCAATCGCCGTTCCCTGTCATTACACTCGCTATTTACAATTAAATGTGTTATTCGTATCCTGAGAAGATGAATTGAAAAAGATCCACTTTCTAGGATAGAATGGAATAAATCTGTGAACAATATAACAATATGATAAAAATGGAAGGGATCATTTATTATAATAAGGGATTGAAAGACCGTTTTTACCAAATCTGGAGTCGATGGCTCAATAGTAGAGAAGTCAGTTAAGGCTGTGGGTTTTTTTTCTTTTCTTCTCTTTTTCTTCTCTTTTTCTTTTTTTGGGAGACAAGGGAGGGGGGGGGAGTTAATTGTAATTGTTATGTGATTTTTTTTGGCATGTTGTTTTTCTTTAAAAATGTTTTTTTTTTTTTTTTTAAATGCGTAATTTGTCACAAAGCTAATTTATTTGTAAAATTTGTCAAAGCAGCAGAATCGAATTTTTGAGAACTTTGCTCATTCCCAGGCTTGTCTAGCAGGCTGTTCCAGCAGAGAAACAGCCTGCCGGATCTGTACTAATGTTTGCACACATGTGTTGCCGGAAGTCCACCCCAGCCCCATTCACTATAATGGGGACGAGCCGGAGATGTGGCCGCAGCACAGCAAACATGCTGAGAGGCGGCCGGACAAAAACGCCAGCACAGCATTGAGAATCAATTTTTCCCAAGGGAAAAACTTTTATATCTGCCTCAACTCAGTTTTTACCTTACTTCCTACACCTCTTTGTAAATATATTTAAAAGTTTATTTTAATGACTTAATTTACAACTGCAAAGTGCTACAAAGAACAGAGTCTGCCAGAGCCCACCATAAGCCCGTTTTATCATGTCTGCTTTAGATAATTACCCAACTCACTAGTCAATACCCACACTTTGTTCTGAGAACATTAGCACTGAAAAACACAGAATCAATGCAATACAGTGAGGCAATTATTTGTTGGTGTAGGAACGTGCTGATGAAGTTTAATTGTATTGACATCTCTGTCACATCAGATCAAAGTCCTACTAGATCATATTTTAAATTACACCCCCTAGTCCAACAGCAGGAAATGAAGTGGGAAATATAGAGATTAATATAGAATATTCATCCCTTGTCTGTCAGTTAATTTAGCTTTAGCCTCTCTTGCTCCATTGACCATGTAGTTATTAATGCGCGTTAGAGGCAATTTTTTTCCCCAGATGAACTATATAGAGTAGTAATAGAGTTGAATAATCATCCAATACACTATGTCAAATGCAATTTCTAAAACAAATACATTTTATCATTTTATTATATAGTATGTATTAATCATGAGGAGCGGCAAACTGTAGTGGTAAAGAACTCTTACCACATGTTATAACTTCTGCGGGGATACAGGCATCAATAGGATATGAATGGATACGTTGTGACTTTTCTTCTGTGTCCTTATAATCAAATACCTCAGCATCAGCAACAAAAAAAATTATTTCAACAAAGATACTATTTATTTTGCTATGAATATATATTAAATTTTCCAATATTTTGTATGCAAAAACCTGTCCTGGTCATGGACACACAGGTTCTTGTTCATTAAAAGAAACAGCTCTGATAATTGTACTTGTCTTTTTTCATTTGCATTGGAGGCTCCTTTACTGTGATCAGATCTGACTGTAAGAGTAAGGCTCCATTCACAAGTCCGCAATTTTGTTCCGCATTTTGCCGAACGGAATTGCGGACCCATTCATTTCTATGGTGACACACTATGTTCCGCCTGGATCCGGAATTGCGGATCCGCACTTCCGGGTCTGCACCTCCGTTCCACAAAAAAATAGAACATGTCCTATTCTTGTCCGCAATTGCGGACAAGAAAAGGCATTTTCTATGAGAGTGCCGGCTATGTGCTGTCTGCAAAATGCGGAACGCACATTGCCGGTGTCTGTGTTTTGCGGATCCGCGGATCTGTAGATCCACAAAACACACACGGATGTGTGAATGGACCCTTACACTGCATGCAAAGACAAGGAACACCATGGCGATATTGGATATTGGATTGACCTGATTTTAAAGGGCATCTGTCAGCAGATTTATACGTGTGAAACTGGCTGACCTGTTACATGTTCTCTTGGCAGCTGAAGGCATTCCACGTTCATATGTGCTAACATTGCTGAGAAAAATGAGGTTTTAATATATCAAATGAGCCTCTAGGAGCAATGGGTGAGGCTCTGCTCTCTCTACAACTGCAGCACCCTCTGCACTTTGATTGACATGGCCAGGCATGATTACATTTTCACTGCCTGGTCCTCAAAGTGCAGAGGGTGCGGAAGTTACAGAGAGAGCAACGGCAACACCCCGTTGCTCCTGAAGACTCATTTGCATATATTAAAACATCATTTTTCTCAGCAATGGGGGCACATATGAACATGGGACAGATGCCTGTGTACATGTAACAGGTCAACCAGTTCCATAGGTACAAATCTGCTGACAGAGGTTCTTTAAGTTACTGGGGTCCATCAGGCACCATTGGTATCCATAATATAATGGTTTCAGCAATATATCTCAGTTTCTGTTATAAACAAGCACCATGACATAGATATCAACATAGCCTGATATAAAGAGCCAGGCACCTATGAATGAATAGCACAGATTAGGGTCAGATGAAGTAACCTAGAGATTGTACTGATTATGTAGAAATTTATATTTTTGGGTACAATCAATGTATATCTATATAACTATAATATGGTATAGAAATTTTGACATTTTTTGGTGGATAATTATTGTTTTCCTATTGGCTGTGGTCACAGTATAGCACAGATTTTAGATTTGGATGAAAGGAATGTCGGTCTGGGGTATTTTGTTGATGTGTACAGAATTTACTCCTGTAGTCAATCCCACAATTCACACTATACGTTCCATTTTTATGTAAAACACAAGACAATAAAGCCATGGATCTCTGTTCAATGTGGATTATGAATCCCCAAGGATATAATAATATATTGGGTTGTAGATTGTCCCCATCCCTTCTAGACTGTAAGCCTTCGCAGTCAGTGTCCTTTCTCCTTTAATCTCCAGTTTGCAACTCGTCTTGTTCATACTTATTGTACTTTTTTTTATATTACCGTATTTTTCGCCCTATAAGACGCACTTTCCCCCCAAAAGTGGGGGGAAAATAGTGCTGCGTCTTATGGGGCGAATGCAGCAAACACTGATACATCGCCGCGCTGCTGAAGAGCGCAGCCGGCGTGTGTATCAATGAGGAGGGGCTGTGGGCGGCATCTTGTTTGCTAATGACAGCGGGCCCATGCAGTAACTGTATTCTACTACACCGGCCCGCTGTAGTAATGTTATAGGCGATGTTTAAAACTATCATCTTCATTAAACTTAATGCTGGCAGTATTACCCTACCTCCTATAATCTACGATCGTAGGCAGGACTGGAATCAGGAGGCCGGATGGACAGGAGGCGGCAGCGTAACGTCACGTGCCTGCTCTGCCCACTTTATGAATGAAGCAGATGGCACAGGCGCATGACGTCATGCTGCCGCCTCCCGCCCGCCCGGCCTCCTGATTCCAGTCCTGCCTGCGATCGTAGATTATAGGAGGTAGGGTAATACTGCCAGCATTAAGTTTAATGAAGTTGATAGTTTTTAACATCGCCTATAACATTACTACAGCGGGCCGGTGTAGTAGAATACAGTTACTGCACGGGCCCGCTGTCATTAGCAAACAAGATGCCGCCCACAGCCCCTGTATTGGGGGTCATCGCAGCCACTGTTATGGGGGGGGGGGGAATCTGTGGATGACACATAGCATAAGATGCTATGAGTCATCCACAGATTCCCTCCATAGCAGTGTCATCCCCAGATGCCCTCATACAGTGCCATCCACAGATTCCCCCATACAGTGCGATCCCCAGATGCCCCCATACAGTGCCATCCCCAACTCCCCCACATAACAGAGGTTAACCAGAGATCCCCACATAACAGTGCGTCATCCACAGATGCCCCCATAACAGTGTGTCATCCACAGATGCCCCCATAACAGTGCGTCATCCACAGATGCCCCCATAACAGTGCGTCACCCACAGATGCCCCCATAACAGTGCGTCATCCATAGATCCTCCATAACAATGCATCATAATAGTGTCATGCACAGAACACCATTAGTAAAAAACCCACCAAAAGTACACCTTTTGGTTCAAATTTTTTTTTCTTATTTTCCTCCTCAAAAACCTAGGTGCGTCTAATAGGCAGGTGCGTCTTATAGGGCAAAAATACGGTATATATTTGCAGTCTTTTTTTATATGTACAACACTATGGAATAAATGGCATTTAATAATAATTAATAATGCTAATTTAGTGTTTGTTTGACCTTACCAAAAGGTACATTGAAAACATCCAATTTATATGCTCTAGAAAAAACCCAATCTTTATTTAACAAAGGCCAACTATTAAAGTGAATTCATAGTACAGTGACAATATCATCATAGTGCTTTTAGATCCTCATATACAATATGTTTGTTAAGCCTTTTCCTCCAGAGCTCAGCTGTTTGTTCACCAGACCTCTTCTTCTCATTCAATAGCGGGAAGTTGTCATACTGATCCATTTTACAGATACAGTGAAGCTGCAGCCCGGTCACAGACACTGTGTATACAAACTTGCTAGCACCTTGGCACTGCAGATAGATGACAGAGATTGTCTGCTTAAATCATGCTGATGCTGCATGAACTCTGCATGACATTTCTTCTGCAGACACAGACAACTTCTAATTCCCTATTTAAATCATTCTAAGTTTGGCACAATTTGGTAAAAATGGTAGGGTAACATACAACCCCCTAAGGGTTTCTGCACATGGATGTGTATTTACAGAATTTCTGCACAGATTTCATCCAGATTTCTCTGCATTTCTGTACCAAATCCCCACTAAAATCCCCACTTTTTTTTTTTTTTAGATTTTGACGTGGTTTTGCTACGATCTCATTCTTTGCATTGCAAGGGGAGACATCTGCACTAAAAATCTGCACACACAAATGACAATTTGTTGCAAGTGGCAGTAAAAATGTTGCACATGTGGTGTTTGTGACTTTACCCTGGGTTCACACCTGAACGCCAGAAGTGTTCCCATTTTGCTGCAGAGTTTCTGAAGTCATTAGGCCTGCTTAATAAAAAAAAATGTGTATTAATTATATGTATATAAACATAACAAAAGTCATCAGCACAACAACTGATATTATATGTCTACAGGTTCTCATAGATACATTATCTTTGTGTCACATAAAAAGCATTTCAACCCTGTAGTCATCACTACCCCATTTCCATATCGATAGCCTGCCATCATTCCTGAAACATATCATAAAACTGGAGCTGTGCTCATTCACACATTCGCATAAGGGGACAAATATCGCCTCTCACGAGACCAGTCACTCATTTCCTGTAAATGGTTGAGGGTCGGTCTATCTCCAGGGGATGAATATAGTCTAATAAAATAATGATGTGCCCTCCATTGTGGATACTTAGGATACATATGAGAAGGTCAAATTGTTGAAGCCCATGACCTCAAACCACCACTGATTTCCAAAATGAAATGACAGAGAATATTTGAACACAACTGGTGCTGATCAAAGATTTCTGATACTGGTAATGTGATATACAGATATACAAGAAACTGTCATTTATTTGATTACATTGATTCTGAAAAAAAGATTTACGAGCAGTGTCAACAGGGTCTGTGTAGAGACACAGCTCTTGCATTCAGGAAATTAGCTGTGGTCCAGAATGGCCTGCTGACACGCATCTGACATATCAGAGGACCACTTTACTGGACATCCCCTTAAACATACTAATGATTAGAACCTTCAGTTATGGATCTAATGCTCTGTCACGAGATCATATTCTCTTTACAAATATATCCACATGCACTGTATTTGGCTCCAGATCTTCACGAGCCCATCACGAGCAAAAGGAGCTGGTAAGTATGATTTCATTTTTTTTCTGTTCATTTTACACAGTTTTTGCTCTCAGATGCCACATTAATGTATGAATGCGGCATCTGAGGGGTACAATGATGGGGAGCGATGCAATCAGAGCACCCACTACTTACAAAAACATGCACCTTGTGACGAATTACTTCGCCACGAAGCACATTCTTTTGTAAAATTCAGCGAAGCAGCCGAATCGAATCAAAAAACTTTCCAGACAATTAAAGATGTGAAAAGCGCCATTTCTCAGACATCCTTGTGTCTGCCGCAGGCGTCATTAAGACATTTTTCTTCCAATCAATATGACTGGCAAGAACATCCTAACATTTCAGTGTGGAGAAAACTTGTTCATTTGAAATGTCAGCGTGCACCACTTGCAATTTTTAATTTGTTTGGATTTCGGAGCTCATTTGGAAGTTGTATACAATGCTAATTGCAATCAGCACTTTGTTCCCATAGAGATGGCAACACAATTAAAATGGAAGGCGACGCAAGCTACGATGTTCACAAATGAACCTGTTTGTTGGTGTTTCCAATTACCTGCTGCTGCAAGCCGTCCTGCAAATCTGAGATGAGAAGCTCAGGCTAGAATTAAAGTTAACTAGTAAATTAACTTTAAAGAAAGCCTTGGATTCGCTCAGTGCAATCTTGGGGATTATGCATCAAATTCTGATTTTCTGCAATCAACTCAGTACGCCAATGAGGAAGAATTGTGCTTGCCATATTTATCACTAATCTCTTCATAATATGTCCCCCTATATTGCTTATTAAAAGTTCCATTAGCATCCACTGAATGTGAAGAGCTGAGGCTGTGGTGCTGAGAATGGGGATTTTCTCTCATTAATGTATGTTTTATTGTTCGCAAAATGCTATCGCCATAATATATCTACTAATAGAGTACTAACAACTTAATGATTATGCTTTTTTTCCCTAAAATTATTGCAACATTAGCTTTTAGCTAAGCCTAAAAGAAATCACCAAGAATTACTTTTGCTCAAATTTATAATGTTCCATTTTGATTATCAGGCAAATAAAGGCTGGAATTACAGCTTATGTATGTGGTTATAGTCACATACAGGGAGAGATTTATCAAAAGTGAAAGGCAAAAGAGGAGTAGTTGTCCATAGCAGCCCATCAAATTCTAGATCTCATGTTTTAGAGGCCTTGTAGAAAATAAATTCTGCTATTTGTTCAATTGCTATGGGCACCTGCTACATTGTACTGGTTTCCATACTGGTATTTCCTGGCCTGATTGTTCCAGCAGTATTCAGGTCTGTACTATTGTAACAGCGGCTGCTGTGCGCCGCTGTTCCCCTGCTTACCGTTGCGACCTGCTGATCTGCTGCCAGTGCTTCTACATTCACCGCTGCAGTCCTGGGCTCTGTCTTTGTAGGTACTGTTTGTTCTGGGATCTGCTCCACAGTTCCCTTTCAGCCCTGGCCACATGCTTGCTGCTTGTTCCCTGCAACACTTCCTTAAGGGCCGGAGCACGTCACTTCTTCTTCTTAAGTTCTTCTTAATGGGTTAGATCATGTGACCTTGCTGACCAATCCTAGCCCTCTTGCATATATATAAGTGGCTCAGCGCCCTTCCCAGATGCCTGAGATTCAAGGTCCTAGTGTCCTTGCAAGGGTTGCTGATATCTCTGCTTGTGTTTCTGTTTACCTGACCCGTGCTTGTGTTCCTGGACTCCACTACCTGATTGATCCCTGCCTGCTTGCCTTGACTCTCCTGTTGCCAACCAGGATTGCCTGACCTGTAACTGTGCCACCTGCCCTGACCTATTGCTTGTTTGACTTTGCCTCTGCCTCATCCTTCAGTCTTGCACTGTTGCTCCTAGTTACCACTCGGCCTGCTGACTAAGTCTGTACCGCTGGTACCTTGCTCTAGTACCTCCTGGTCCGTCTAGATCAGCTGCCTTTTGTTAAAATCCTCCTCAAGAGGTAGCGACCTGGTGTCCCCACCATCAGGGGTACTGTAAAGAACGAGGGGTTTACTTAGACAATGCCCTTAGAGGTGGTAGGACACGTGGCAGTGGGTTCACACCCGCTGGTTCATGACAACTATACATATGCATTTGTAAGCCAAAATGAGGAGTCAAACCTACTAAGAGTATGATTTTTGCCTCTTCAGCGTTTTGGACCCACTCCTGGATTTGGCTTACATACTACTACCATATGAGCGAGGCCTCATTGTGGCAGATTAATTCACATGTACAATTTTCAAAAGCTCCATGCTGACATGTGCCATTGACAATAAGGAATAGTCCAAGGCATTGCAGACTTCCATTAAATTTTATTTATGACATGATTGAAAAACAGCGATGTTTTGTCCAGAAACAGCCTTTTTCCAAAATTAATACTGAAAAAGGTCACATGTGACCAAAATGTTCCAGTTTTTTTTAAAGATTACATGGATAAAATATTGAAACTTTAATGGAAGTCTCTGGTGTAGAAATGAGTGAGTTTCCCAAAATTCATCTTGGGTCCCAACTCGTCAGGTTCAGACTGAATTAATTTGGTCTAAATAAAAAGTGCCCTAATTGCCCTGAAAAGTTGTGTATAACATGCTGAGGTGTCTTGGGGGTATCCAACCCCTTTCAAGCACCTTAATGCCAATATATTAGTAATGTCAAAGCAACAGTGACCTATATGACCTATATGGCTATGGGTAAATGCTAGTAGTCAGTAGTCAATAGCTTATTTAATAGTAAATTGTATGGAATTTCTTTTGTTTACATTTTAAAAAAAAAGCCCATAAAGAATCCCTTTGTAGTGACTGATATCTTCATATCTACCTTCTGATCTGTATAGCATAGTGGGAGAAACAAAAATAAATAGAGAAGGTTAAATGACCATAATAGCCACACTTGGGAAAAGAATGTGCGACAAGCACCAGAAACACCACAGACGTCATTTGATCCAAACAGAAAACATGTCAAATCAAACCACATATTGCCAGTGTCACTGATCTCCTGCTACCTGTCGCAGGAACGTCCGTGAAACTTACATCAGCTCAACGATTACACATTGCAAAAGTGTATTTTTAAAGACAGCAAGATTCAACAGGGCACAGTTCACAACCGCTGGGTGGCCACACAATGACACACATACAGTTGTGTTCAAAATTATTAAACCCCCACTGAAATTGAGTGTTTTGGCCAGTTTGACATTGATTTTGATCATTTCAGTCATCTTGTTTACAATTAAATCAAAGAGGCACTTGTAAGTCAGACAAATATAACATAACATTTATAATGAAATAACCACAAATGTCTTTTCTGTGCTCACATCATTATCAGTTTTATTCAACCCCCAAGTGACATTCAATCTTAGTACTTAGTACAACATCCTTTTCCAGTTATAACAGCTTTTAAACGTGAAGCATAGCTTGACACAAGTGTCTTGCAGCGATCTACGGGTATCTCCGCCCATTCTTCATGGGCAAAAGCCTCCAGTTCAGTCACATTCTTAGGCTTGCGTGCTGCAACTGCTTTCTTTAAGTCCCACCAGAGGTTCTCTATCGGATTTAAGTCTAGTGACTGCGATGGCCACTTCAAAATGTTGCAGCCTTTAATCTGCAACCATGCTCTAGTGGACTTGGAGGTATGCTTGGAATCATTGTCCTGTTGAAAGGTCCAACGTCTCCCAAGCCTCAGGTTTGTGACAGACTGCATCACATTTTCATCCAATATCTCCTGGTACTGAAGAGAATTCATGGTACCTTGCACATGCTGAAGCTTCCCTGTACCGGTAGAAGCAAAACAGCCCCAAAGCATGATTGACCCCCCCCGCCATGCTTCACAGTAGGCAAGGTGTTCTTTTCTTCATATGCCTCATTCTTTCTCCTCCAAACATAGCGTTGATCCATGGGCCCAAACAGTTCTAATTTTGTTTCATCAGTCCACAGAACACTATCCCAAAACTTTTGTGGTTTGTCCACATGACTTTTGGCATACTGCAGTCGACTCTTCTTATTCTTTGGAGACAGCAAGGGGTGCGCCTGGGAGTTCTGGCATGGAGGCCTTCATTACGCAGTGTGCGCCTTATTGTCTGAGCTGAAACTTCAGTACCCGCATCTGACAAATCTTTTTTCAGTTCCTCAGCAGTCACACGGGGACTTTTCTCCACTTTGCACTTCAGGTAGTGCACAGCAGTGGAAGTCAGCATCTTCTTTCTGCCACGACCAGGTAGCGTTTCAACAGTGCCCTTTGCCTTGAATTTGCAATTGATGCTTCCTATGGTTTCTCTTGGTATGTTTAACATCTTTGCATTCTTCTTATAGCCATTGCCCTTCCTGTGAAGAGAAATCAACTCTTCTCTTGTCTTCCTGGACCATTCTCTTGACTTCACCATGTTTGTAAACACACCAGTAAATGTCCAGAAGGAGCTGAGTATCACAGTCATTTTAAATCTGCCTAATTGGTGCTTATTATGCTTGATTGCTGCTCCTTGACATCCACAGGTGTTTTCAATACCTGATCGAAAACACTTGAATGAACCTCTGTTCTTAAGAGTTTTAGTCTTTAAGGGGTTGAATAATTGTGTCAATGAAGAAATCACAAAAAAAACATTTAATACTGTCATACAAAAACAATTGATGTCATTTTAGTTGCAGTTGGTTCTTTAAAAAGTCCTTGTAAGATTTCATTCTGAACACACTTACAAATGTACACTAAATTCCCTAAAACCCTTTACAGCATTGGGGGTTGAATAATTTTGAACACAATAATTTTGAACACAATAATTTTTCAAAGCTGATCATCTCACGCAACATATCTAGAAATATATTGACTTGCGCCAATAAAAAGTGAAGGAAGGACACATCTATAGACTTTATCCTGCTAGTAAGTTTAGACCGGATACAGAACAGAGTTAAAGGGATACTCCAGGATTTTACTATTAATGGCCTATCCTCAGGATTGGCCATCAATGTCTAATCGGTGGAGGTCCGACACCCCACACATCCGACACAGCTCCCAGTAGCATCCCATTTATGCGAGGACAAAGTCAAGAAACACCAACTTTACATGTTGGATGAATACAATTCCAAGACAAAAATGTACTCTTTTAGTCATCAGTGGTTGTCTGGAAAAAGCATTTTTTTTCTTTCATGAGAAAACATCTTGCAGAATTTTTCTATCTACAGTAATATATCAGCTACATATTCAAGGAATTATGAGAAACCATATCATGCTGCATCTGCTGGGTATTTGCATTGCATTGGAAAACAGGAGATGGAGCAACATCAACCTCAAGAATTCTGTAACTCACATCATTTACATGTATAACTTTGTCTGCTGAAATTCTAAAATTTTTATATAAAAGTACGGCTCTTTCTGAATAATTGACCTTATATTCAAAGCAGTTATTCAACTTAGAAATTCTAGCCAGGGTAGACTAAAGAGCTACGGCTGATGTGAAGACGACACAGACATTTTATCACTTACATATCCCCAAGAGGTTAAAATTAATGGTATTTTTCATCCGAAAGGCTCAGCTTCAGCCTTTCAGCGGTCAATCGCTTTTTTCACTGCGTCTTATTGAACATGCCGAGGCTGATGCTTTAACAATAGACTGTGCTAAAAATGCCTCGCTCTCATCTCCTGCCACAAGTTGTAATGAGAGATCCTTCTCATTAGAACATGTACAAACTTAGTGGGCATTCTGCTGATGTATTTTTCAAATGTGTCAGCAAGAAACTCTCGCCTTACCGGAGCTCAAGATGAAAAAGTGAATATTTTACAATGTGAAATCCAGTGCAATTTAACCATCCATCCATTAACATTGCAACTGAAATGAAATCAATGTCCTCTCTAAAAGGAAGATCTGCAAAGTACACTGACGCTCTGGATTTAATAAGTCTATAATGACTTTTAGTGGTTAGTGGTCTCTTAATCACAGGGGTACCAGGGTAGTTTTAGAACAAGGCTTGTCTAAATCTCTTTCAGTGCTTTCACAATCCAATGATAGCATTGAAAAGTGAGGTGGGATGTGTCAGAGATCAGCCGGATAACCGTCCTCTCGAAAGCCATTCTAAAAGATAAGAATTTTAAACATATTTAAATTGAAAAGATAAAACCCACTGGTATAGATAGAAATATAGCAGAGCTTGTCAGATGGTACAACTTCTTCTGATATCACAATATGTCACTTACTTAGGACTGCAGGGGAATTTACTGAGTTAACTCATGCAAACGCAATACAGATGATAAGGTCAAGGCATAGCAACTAACTACTAGCCGGAAATGCGTAAGCATAATTATTTGGAGTGCTGGCTTATGGACGTATGTACAGGGGTTCAGATATGGCCTTGCTAAGCGCTTGTCAACTTTTGAACTGAAATTAATAAGTATCTTCTTCGTTGATTCCCCTAAATGCAAACTATTTGCATTGTTTAGTTATACTATTTCTACTACTGAATACAAGCAAACACAAGGAGTGGTGAAGGTGTTACATCACTTTTAGAGGTGAGCATCAACGTCAGCTACACATATATTATTAGATGTTGATTAAAGGGGTTATCCCACAAATAAAAACATAGACAAATAAAAATATCTTATTATGCACACTGTTATTTTAACTATATTGATACAAAAAAATATTTACATCTCAGAGAAACCACTAAAGGGACATGCATAGTATATTACAAAAGATTCTTTATTGAAAATACAAAGACATATATATTAAAATTAATATAATACAATACTGACAGTCGGCAGGATGGTGACCAACAGAACAGTAGCTCATGTGCCATGGAGATCATACAGCAAATAATATCAGCCTATGCAGTCCAAACATTTATATCACTACCAAAAAAGTATGGGGTCCAAAAATTACATCTGCAAGAGAGAATACTAACCAACAGGTCAAATATACATAAAGTGCGAGAAAAATGGACCTAAAATACCTGAATTAGGGCAGCAGCTGGTCAAATAGAGTAAGTGAACCTCCAAATGGCACCGAGCTCCCCCGACGTACGTTTCGCGCCTGCTTTCTCAAGGGGCTACTAAACTTCTAATAAAGCGGTCTATATATATGCTATCCTGATTGCACAAACCTCTACACATGTACAAAAGCTGGGACTTGTAAAAACGAAGCAGCACCGCCATCGGAACATACAGAGTCTCGCGAGATTGCCGCGCCACATGACGTCATGCAATCGCTGCGAGACAACACGCCCACAAATCCTTATAACCTAAAATAAATACCTAAAATGTACCCATCCATGTCAAAAACAAAAGAAAATAAATAGCTGGACACCCAAAATGTAATAATGAAGTTAGCGTGGATAATGCCATCGGGCCGTACGAGATCTCGCGGAGCGCCGCGTCATATGACGCTCACTCACGCGAGACCTCGGACGCACCCGCGGCATGCCCATATACAAATTCATAATTATATACCGACACCAATATTATATACAGAGAAAAAGAGTTTAGGGGCGGGATAATACAATTAATGAAGAATATTAAAAATATGTAAAAATGCCAAGTTGGTCAGAAAAACTAGTGAAACTACAATATCACTAATAGTGTCACAGGTGCAATTAACAGCCCCACCAAAGATGATTATGTATACATATGACCACATAATGTGCCACCAACAATAAATATGTATCCACAGAGAGAAATACAATAAATAGCTATAGGTATATTTCTCCAAACAGGAATCCAATACTACTGTGTCAGTGTAAACTGCCACTCTGTGTGTTAAGATGTGTTTATACCACAAACATATATCAGTGTACATTATTAACCCTAACGGGGCTATTATTGCCGCATATAATAGCCATGATTTTTCAAAATACAATAAATAATTAAATAATTAAAAAAAGACACAATTCATAAAAAATAAGGTGAAAAACGTGAAAAAGAAAACAGTGCCACCCAGTGCCAGTGAATAAATAAAAGTGACAAAAAAGTGAAAGAAAGGTATAATACGGTCATAATATAAACTTATTACCCAACTGCCTCTTGGGGCCATTTAAAAATTATAAGATAAAAATATTTTATCAAATGAATATAATACACCGACACAGAAATAAAGATTCATTTTTTGTGGGTAAGGTCCAATGTCATCCAGGAAATTCCACATGATAAAGTTCCAGCATTCACGACATAAGATTTGGTGTCCCATATACAACCAGGAGGAAGGAACAAACGTACATGAGCAATCTGAAATATATAGACACGATAGTTAGAAGAACAACACACAACAGATAACAATACCAATATCAGAAAACAAAGATTAAAACCAATTAAAACCAACCTGTTGTGTCAGCCAAGAGCCAACGGTAACAGGGATCAGTGAACAAGAAGAGCACATAAGCCACCATAGGACCCTCCTATGGTGGCTTATGTGCTCTTCTTGTTCACTGATCCCCTGTTACCGTTGGCTCTTGGCTGACACAACAGGTTGGTTTTAATTGGTTTTAATCTTTTGTTTTCTGATATTGGTATTGTTATCTGTTGTGTGTTGTTCTTCTAACTATCGTGTCTATATATTTCAGATTGCTCATGTACGTTTGTTCCTTCCTCCTGGTTGTATATGGGACACCAAATCTTATGTCGTGAATGCTGGAACTTTATCATGTGGAATTTCCTGGATGACATTGGACCTTACCCACAAAAAATGAATCTTTATTTCTGTGTCGGTGTATTATATTCATTTGATAAAATATTTTTATCTTATAATTTTTAAATGGCCCCAAGAGGCAGTTGGGTAATAAGTTTATATTATGACCGTATTATACCTTTCTTTCACTTTTTTTGTCACTTTTTATTTATTCACTGGCACTGGGTGGCACTGTTTTCTTTTTCACGTTTTTCACCTTATTTTTTATGAATTGTGTCCTTTTTTTTAATTATTTAATTATTTATTGTATTTTGAAAAATCATGGCTATTATATGCGGCAATAATAGCCCCGTTAGGGTTAATAATGTACACTGATATATGTTTGTGGTATAAACACATCTTAACACACAGAGTGGCAGTTTACACTGACACAGTAGTATTGGATTCCTGTTTGGAGAAATATACCTATAGCTATTTATTGTATTTCTCTCTGTGGATACATATTTATTGTTGGTGGCACATTATGTGGTCATATGTATACATAATCATCTTTGGTGGGGCTGTTAATTGCACCTGTGACACTATTAGTGATATTGTAGTTTCACTAGTTTTTCTGACCAACTTGGCATTTTTACATATTTTTAATATTCTTCATTAATTGTATTATCCCGCCCCTAAACTCTTTTTCTCTGTATATAATATTGGTGTCGGTATATAATTATGAATTTGTATATGGGCATGCCGCTGGTGCGTCCGAGGTCTCGCGTGAGTGAGCGTCATATGACGCGGCGCTCCCGCGAGATCTCGTACGGCCCGATGGCATTATCCACGCTAACTTCATTATTACATTTTGGGTGTCCAGCTATTTATTTTCTTTTGTTTTTGACATGGATGGGTACATTTTAGGTATTTATTTTAGGTTATAAGGATTTGTGGGCGTGTTGTCTCGCGCGATTGCATGACGTCATGTGGCGCGGCAATCTCGCGAGACTCTGTATGTTCCGATGGCGGTGCTGCTTCGTTTTTACAAGTCCCAGCTTTTGTACATGTGTAGAGGTTTGTGCAATCAGGATAGCATATATATAGACCGCTTTATTAGAAGTTTAGTAGCCCCTTGAGAAAGCAGGCGCGAAACGTACGTCGGGGAGCTCGGTGCCATTTGGAGGTTCACTTACTCTATTTGACCAGCTGCTGCCCTAATTCAGGTATTTTAGGTCCATTTTTCTCGCACTTTATGTATATTTGACCTGTTGGTTAGTATTCTCTCTTGCAGATGTAATTTTTGGACCCCATACTTTTTTGGTAGTGATATAAATGTTTGGACTGCATAGGCTGATATTATTTGCTGTATGATCTCCATGGCACATGAGCTACTGTTCTGTTGGTCACCATCCTGCCGACTGTCAGTATTGTATTATATTAATTTTAATATATATGTCTTTGTATTTTCAATAAAGAATCTTTTGTAATATACTATGCATGTCCCTTTAGTGGTTTCTCTGAGATGTTTGTATTGAGTCATGCTATCCCTTGCATTTTTTGCATTTCTATAAGTGTTTTTAACAAAAAAATATTTGTCTAGTGTAGTTTTTCCCTTTTATCTCTTTTCTACTCATATAATGAGGATGACTTTTCTGTGGGAGGGTAGCAGCTAGTCATATGCGACCATCAAGCACCTGTAAACTCAGGAGCAGACTGCAACAAACTCTTGTTAATCCCATCCTCCCGTGCTTAAAAAAAATTCACTCGCCCACAGTCCCAGCAATCACACAATAATAAATAGCACTATGGTATGTACTGACCCCCAATTTCCTTCTCAACATTTGAAAAAGCGATATAGCACTATATTCTAAATATTCACAAATTCTCGAAGTGGCGATATTCACGATTAAAATTTGCGATTCAAATATTCGTGCTCAACACTAGATATTAGAACATGTGGGGGACATTCAGTAAAATAAGAAGCGAGGCACATAAATAAAGTACTTCAGGGGAACTGGAAAGGGCTTTTATTCAGGTGCATTAAACAAGTCTGACTGTCCCCAAGAGGAGGGGAATGGGAGCGGGCTATTCTTCAAAAGGGAAGACCGTTGGATCTTTCAACTAGATTCATCCTGGCCAAAAATGGCTTAATGAAAAGCTATCATATACTTGTTTTATCTGATGTATGTCTGTGTTAGGTGTGAGAGCCTCAGTTACACCTACAGAACCATAATATTGGTCACTATACTCTTACTTATAGACTTCTGTTGAGTATTGTTATAGGAAGTACCCGAGCACCTATGGTTTAGGTCAGGGATAGTTGTTTGGTTAATTCGTGTATAATTCATGGAATGGGACCAATTGAGTATATTAGTAGAAAGTAGAGATGTCTTATTTAAATTTGTTGTTTTTGTTAAGAGAAAAAGAGGTATTATTTATCATGTGACAATATTTAATGACTTTGCTTTATTTATACAATTGAGATGTGGTGTGTGGCAGCCAGACCCGGAGAAGGTGCCTTTTACAAAGCTCCTTCCAGTTGACATTGTACATCAGGCATTCAGCTCTCATTGTTTTTAGAATTAGGGATACATTTAGGGTGCAATAGAGCTATTGATTGTGGTCGCTCTTGTCAGGGTCGGTTTTCTAAACAGGAAAAGGGCAGGAACTCACTATGCAGGGATAGGCAGTGATTAATTTTGAATTGTATCCTCAGCAGCCAATTAAAGACTTTCAGATCTGGAATGTGCGAATCTCCTATAAAGATCTGGGAGAAGACTATTGGATGAAGATAAGAAGAAACTCCACTTGGTCACTAAACCAGAGGTCACCCAAGTAAGATCTGAAATAAGAGCGTTATACAACAAATAAGTGGTTGTACAGTATGAGTGCCTGATTAGGCATGGTTAATTGGGTATTCGATTATAGTATATGGAATACCACAATATTATGCCATCACATCTCTGGTTGAATTAGAATTTTGAAGTTTTTTTAATTTGATCTATTAAACGTTATGTTTTAATTATGTTGTACTTTAGTCAGTAATTGGTCTTTACTAATTGGATTTACTACTATACTGACCGCAATTTGCTGCGTATATTGCAATCAGAGATGAGCAAATTTCAAAAAAATTCAATTTGACCGATTGATCCAAATTTATTTGTGGTGAATCGCGTTTAAAAAAAGGCTATTTCCTGGCTGCAGAGAGCCTTTATAGTGGTATAGAACACTGTGCCTTGCAGTAACACGCATAGGGAGTCTGCTGTGATAGTGAAACAATACTGTGAGTCAGTATGACATATAGATGACAGTTGTTGCTCTTAGAATCACTGCACACTTAACTTATTTGGGCAGTTACGGGGCCAAAACTGACCAAATAACTCAAGTGTGAACTCAGCCTTATAGGTCAATGTTAGTGCCAGGTATAAAGAACCGTGCCAAAGCACAAGATCCTAGTATAGCGTAAAAGAGCGCACTCCTTTTACACTAATTCACTGATTCCACATAGATTTCTACAGAACCTGTTCTATTAAAGGCTTATACAAGTAGAGCACCCCCCTCCCCCAACAGCGTGGAGTGGGTGTCAGCAGTACGTTTGTGTTGTCATCACTAATCATTTTTCCCTTCCTCTGATCCGACAGAACAATAAACCCCCAAAAAAGGATCCTGTCTGTGGAGAATTCACCTTCACTAGGTCAGCATTTGGTCAGTAATCCATCAGTATTGCTAAAGCTAAAAAAAAACAGGAGTGGATGCAAAACAGAGATGACATGTGAATGGAATATTTGCATGTCTCTGTGTTCTGTACCCACTCCTGTTTTTGGCTACCAAATTATAAGCCAATTCTGATTCAAAATAGGGACCATGTCATGCATAGACAGGGACCTGTTACATAGACAGGATTTGTTGTGCGTCTCAATTTTCATTTCTTCTGACATATCAGAAGAGGGGTCAAATAAATGATGTCAGCCAGGCCGAAAGGCAAAATAGTGGCCCAGTCATGAAGTGGTGAGGGTGGGAATAGCATTAGAAGTCCATAGAGTGGCCCTATGACATAGTGGTGAGGTGGAAGCAGCATGAGGAAACAACAGAGTGGCCGAATGACAGAGTCTGGAGATGGCAGCAGCCTCAGAAGGAGGCCACAGAGTGGCACAATGACAGTGTGGAGGTGGCATCAGCACCAGGAGGAGGCCACAGGGTGGCACAATGACAGAGTGTGGAGGTTGCAGCAGCATCATCAGGAGGCCACAGGGTGGCACAATGGAAGTGTGTAGGTTGGCAGCAGCAGCATGAGAAGACCACAGAGTGGCACAATGACAGAGTGTGGAGGTGGCAGCAGCATCATCAGGAGGTCACAGAGTGGCGCAATGACAGAGTGTGGAGGTGGAGGCAGCAGCATCAGGAGGCCACAGGGTGGAACAATGATAATGTGGAGGTGGCAGCAGCAGTATCAGGAAGCCAAAGAGTGACACAATGAAAAAGTGCGGAGAAAGGTCGGCAGCGGCGGCAGCAGCATCATGAGGAAGTCACAGGGTGGTACAATGACAGTGTGTAGGTTGCAGTAGCAGCATCAGGAGGCCACAGAGTGGCACAATGACAGAGTGTGGAGGTGGTGTCAGCAGCATCAGGAGGAGGTGACAGGGTGGCACAATGACAGTGTGGAGGTGGCAGCAGCAGCATGAGGAGACAACAGAGTGGCAGAATGACAGAGTGTGGAGGTGGCAGCAGCAGCAACAGGAAGCCACAGAGTGTCAAAGTGACATAGTGTTGAGGTAGCAGCAGCATCAGGAAACTACAGAACGGCAAGGTGACATAGTGTGGAGGTAGCAGCAGCATCAGGAGACCACAGAATGACCCGGTGACAGAGTGGGGAGGTTGGTGGCAATACCAGTACCAGCTGAAGATAATGGGTGAAAGAAGGAGCACTTAGCATCAGATGTGTGGCATCAGGTGGGTGGCAGCATCAGAATAGTAGCTGAGGCAGGTAGCCAGAAGAAACCGGTCTCTTTTGTCAAAGTGGTGCATCATTCTTGGGGTAACTATGATGTCACACTACTGGACGAGCAGGACAGCTTTTCCAGGGCAAACTCTGCCAGTTGCAGCTACAAATCCAGTTCGGCTGCCCAGTAGTCCAGCGGATCTTCAATGTGGGGTGCCAGGGTACTGTACAAGTATTCCACAACCTGCTGGTTCAGGTCCTGCTCCAGGTCTAGCTGCTGCTGCTGGTGAGTAGTCTCTTCACTATGCAGGTGAAGAAAGCTGCTCATCAGTATCTAGACTAAAGTTGCTGCTGATGGAGCTGGAACTTCTCCTACTCCCCGCCCTGCCACAGCAGCCATGGCAGAGGAACATAAGCGCAGAGGGCCCCCCTCGGTCAGACCTGCGAGAGCATGGACGACGGCTCAGATAGGCAGTGGACAACTGACTACATAGGATGTCTCTATAGTAGTTCAGTTTGTCCTCCCTATCAGCAGGTGTAAAAAAGGCCCCCATTTAGGATCGGTAGCGACGGTACAACAAGGTGGAGATACAGAAGTCATCCCTCTTCTGAATGGTGACAATTCGGCTGTCACTACGTAAGCAAGTGAGCATGCATCGGGTCATTTGTGCAAGTTACTCAGAGGGACTCCCTGCCTCCATCTCCACTGCATATTGCTACTCTGTGTCTGGGTCCTCTGCCTCGTCTTCCTCATCGCCCTGTAGCTCCTCTGGCTGCTTCTGCTCCTTCTCTCCTGTCACCTGTGTATAAAAAGCACCCAGGCCATTTCACTACACATTGCTTGTGCTCCAATGTCCTCCTTCTCCTCCAAATCAGCCCCTACAGGGCACACGTGGCCGTGAGATCTAGGCTCAACATCTCCAGTCCCCTGACCTGCCAGATTTACCAGCATCTGTTTCAGGACATGAAGCAGTGTAATGACGTTGTTCATCCCGTAGTCCTGGCCACTGACAAATAACCTGGCCTTCTCAAAGGTCCTGAGCAAACAGCAGGTGTCACACGTGAGCTGCCACTGGCTGACATCGAAGTTACACAGGGGAGTAATCCTGTCAGCTTGGATCATCAAGAAATTGATTATGGACATTCTATGTTCGTATAGTCGGTCCAAGATATGGAGGGGGGAATTCCAACGAGTAGAAAACTCGCATATCAGTTTATGTTGGGAGATGCCGTTCTGCCACTGCAGCTCAAGGAGGGTGTGATTTGTGGTGTACGAGTGGATGAAGTGCATGCAAAGTTTCCTGGCCATTTTTAGGATGTCTTGCAGATGGGTGGAAAACTTCAGGAACCACTTGACAACCAGATTAAACACGTGTGCCATGCAGACTGAATGGTTCAGCCCTCCTTGACGCAGTGCTGACACCATGTTCTTCCTGTTGTCGGCCAGCATGGTTCCGATTTTGAGTTGTCACGTAGAAAGCCAGGATACGATTTATTGATGAAGGTCATGGAGCAGTTCCTCCCCTGTGTTACTTCGTTTGCCCAGGCAAACGAGGTGCAGAACAGCGTGACACCGCCATGCCATGCACATGTGGTATGCTGGAGGGGCACTGTGAATTGTCTCTGCAGTGGAGGCTGAGAACACGGTGGAAGATAAGGAGGCAGAGGTGGACATTGTCGCAGGACCAATGGTATGAGAACATGGAGGCAGAAGCGGGGTCACCTGGCCAAGTTGCTGGTGTAGGAATCACATTCACCATGAAGGACATGTTTTGTCCCTGACCGTAGTTACAGCTCCACTTGTCAGCGATGCCGTGTACTTTGGCAGACACCAACAGGCTCAAGGACTGGCCCACCTTCTGTTATACATACGTATGCAGGGCTGGTACTGCCTTTTTGGCAAAGAAATGACGGTTTGGGACTCTCCACCTCGAATCTGCACAAGCCATCAGTTCTCTGAAAGTTGCAGAATCCACCATTTGGAAAGGGAGTGACTGCAGCACCAATAACTTGGACAGGAGCACATCCAGCTTCTGCGTCGCTGGAGTGCACGCATACTGTTGTCTCTTGTCAGGAGCAGGAGCATTAGGATCACCAGATGATGGGAAGGACAGACTGCTCCCTTCGGCTGAGGCGGTTAAGCCTTGACTGCCTGAAATTGGGTGCGTGCTACTGGGTGATGCAGTGGTTGCTGCGGAAGACTGGACCCCCACATTGGAGCCATGGTTCTCCCAAGCCACTTTATGGTGACGCTGCATATGTTGATGCAGGGCCGTGGTGCCAACATTGGCACCCTGGCCACGCTTTACCTTCTGCCCACAGATTCTACAAATGGCCATTAGAGATAAGCGAATCGAAGCTGACAAAGTAGAATTCGATCTGAATTTCTGGAAAAATTTTATTTGAACCGAAAGTGAATTTTCTCATGCTTTGTGGTAACGAATCCCATTTTTCCTAAAATGGCTGCTGCATGTCTGAAGACATGGAGAAAGGCTCTCTGGGAAGGCGGGATCACCCATACTGACATGCCTGCAGCCAATCAGTAGCCAGCCAGCCCAGTGATGTCACAGCCCTAAAAATACGGCGGCCATCTTAAATTCTGCCATTCAACGGCGTACTTACTGCAGGTGCTAGGGACAGTGATAGGAAAAAAAAAACATCATTGTGCTAAAAAAAAAAAAAAAAAAGATTTACAAGTGCAGGGAGAGATTATTCAAGGTGTAGGAAAAAGTATAGGGAGGAATTTCACAGCATTTATGTTGAACAGGGTTCAGCCGGGGAGGTCACAGCCTGGGTAATAGGAACAGTCCGATTACACCTTGCTGCACTGACTGGGGATCCAAATTGCCATTATACAGCTCTGTAATTCCAGGAAACCGTTCTTATTAGGGTGCTAATGCTGTTTGATGCATGCATGAACTGGGTTTATTACAAGGCAATATTTCTTTTTATTTGCAATTTTATGTTCTAAAGCATTTTTTGGCTTGTATTAGTGGGAACAAAGGGCTTATTAGCCATTGTGTGGTAAAGTGCGAAAATTACAGCCCTTTTTGTCGTGTATTAGAGGAAAAAGGAAAAACATATTTGCTGCTTAGCGGTGCAGTTGTCTGTAGTGAAGAGCGAGCATGCTCGGGCGAATATCTGTTCGGCTCGAGCATCGCTATGCTCGGCACATGGCAATGTGACATCGTAATGCTCGAGTCTCCGCCCCGCACGTTTTGGGGGTTTTAAGCAGCCAATAAAGGTGCAGGTAAGTACTGCCCTCACTGTAATGCCAGTAGCAATGTTTGCTGCTGGCATTACAGTGGTTGGCTGGCCGGAACACGTCATAGGGGGGTGCTATAAAACACCCAATGACGCATGTTTGGCTCAGACATAGACAGGGAGAGCAAAGCGTAAGAAGGGAAATACAGTGTAGGGAGCGATTTTCACAGTTTTTATTCTGAGAAAGCTTTTCCAAGACCCAAAAGTCCTTTTAAGGACTACTGTGCGTGTGTGTGTTTTAGAGCAGCAATCTATTTACCTCCTGTAGTCTCAGGGACAGTGGTTCGGAAGGGACAGATAGTGCAGGGAGAGAAATTTGCTGTTTTTACTACCAAAAGCTTTTCAAAGACCCCAACGTCCTTTTAAGAACTACTGTGTGTGTTTGACAGCAGCAAGATATTTTTATTTTATACCTATTAGTGACATATACTGTACATCATCAGAAAACTGTGTCTTTAATGATCTGGGCCACATCTAGTGTCCATAATCTGTGGTGTTCTGTAACCAATACTGTAGAACATCTGCAAACAGTTTATGTATTACAAATTACAATAATCTGGGCCACATCTAGTGTCCATAATCTGTGGTGTTCTTTAACCAATACTGTAGAACATCTGCAAACAGTGTCTGTATTACAAATTCCAATAATCTGGTCCACATCTAGTGTCCATAATCTGTGGTGTTCTGTAACCAATACTGTAGAACATCTGCAAACAGTTTATGTATTACAAATTACAATAATCTGGGCCACATCTAGTGTCCATAATCTGTGGTGTTCTGTAACCAATACTGTAGAACATCTGCAAACAGTTTATGTATTACAAATTACAATAATCTGGGCCACATCTAGTGTCCATAATCTGTGGTGTTCTTTAACCAATACTGTAGAACATCTGCAAACAGTGTCTGTATTATACATTCCAATAATCTGTTCCACATCTAGTGTCCATAATCTGTGGTGTTCTGTAACCAATACTGTAGAACATCTGTAAACAGTGTCTGTATTACAAATTCCAATAATCTGGGCCTAATATAGTGTCCATGATCTGTGGTGTTCTGTAACCAATACTGTGGAACATCTGCAAACAGTTTATGTATTACAAATTACAATAATCTGGGCCACATCTAGTGTCCATAATCTGTGGTGTTCTTTAACTAATACTGTAGAACATCTGCAAACAGTGTCTGTATTACAAATTCCAATAATCTGGGCCCAATATAGTGTCCATATTCTGTGGGTTTTTGTGACATATACTGTCCAGCATTCGAAAACTGTGTCTTTAGCGGACAGTTAAACAATCTGCGCCACATCTAGTGACAAAACTATTAATATGCAGAAGGCGAGCACTAAAGGACGGGGAAGTGGGTGTGATGCTGATGGTGCATGAAGAGCCATGGCCCTGGGCGCAATGAAACTGTGCCTGTTGCCAGTGCACCAGAAAAAGAAAAATTTCCATCGTACCCAGCTTTATGTCCAATTTAGCTGGACGGCGCAGGACAACACTGTCCAAGTTGGTTGGATTGCTGAAGATAATGCTTCCAGTCGGTTAAGCAACACCCTCTCATCCAGTCTCTGTAGCCAAGAGTCTGGTCAACTGATTCCTCACTCTGATCATCCTTCCTCCCACCATGGAGAGGCTTGCCAAACAAGTGATCCCACACTCGGATATTCCGAGGAGCTCTTTCCAGCACCACTATTAGATTTGGCCCTAGCACCCAGCACGCTTGAAGAGGTACCTGAGATATTGTGTCCTGATTCACAACCTCTTAAGCCTTCACAGTCTCAAGAAGATTCGTTCACGAGGTGGATGATGATGAGACACAGTTGTCAATCACTGAGGATGTGGTTAGGTCAAGTCAGGAGAATGAGCAGCGTGAGTAAGTGGAAGAGGAGATGGTGGACGATGAGGTCACTGGCCCAACATGGGAAGGTGAAAAGCCGAGCGAGGACAGCTGTACAGTGGGGGAGGGATCCGCAGCACCGCAACAGTCTGGAAGAGGCAGTGGGGTTGCAAAAGGGAGAAGTCGGCCAACACCAAACAGGCTCGCAACTGTTACACGGAGCACCCCATCCGTAAATCTACCTTGCCAAGGGATAGGTGTTCCGCAGTATGGCGCTTTTTTGAGAAAAGTGCAGACGACAAAAGAGTGGTAGTTTGCAACCGGTGCCGTACCAAAATGAGCCGGGGCGTGAACACTAGCAACCTCACCACCACCAGCATGATCCGCCACATCATCATCCAAGCACCCTAATAAGTGGGCCGAACACCTGGGTCCACAATATGGGTCTGCAGGTCACACCACTGCCTCCTCTTCCCCTGTATTACGCACTGCTGGCCAATCCCCTGTCGAAGGCGCTGGCCCGGATGCCCCTCGTCCTGCACCTGGACCTTCGCATAAACTGTCAGCAACAACATCAACTTCCCTGTCCCAGCGCAGCGTCCAAATGTCCATAACACAGGCATTTAAACGCAAGCACAAATATCCACCCACCCACCCACAGGCCATAGCACTATATGCGCAACTTTTGAAATTACTGGCCCTTGAAATGTTGCCATTTAGGCTTGTGGACACTGAGGCTTTCCGCAGCCTGATGTCAGCGGCCGTCCCTTGGTACGCAGTCCCCAGCCACCAGTATTTTTCATTATGTGCCGTGCCTGCCTTACACCAGCATGTGTCCCAGAACATCACCTGTGCCCTGACCAATGCACTTACTGGCATTCCACTTCGCAACAGACACAAGGACAAGTGCTGGTGGCCAGGGACGCTACATTTCCCTGACCGCGCACTGGGTTAATGTTGTGGCCGGGAGTGAGTTGTACCCTGGGATGGCATAGGTGTTTCCCACGCCCAGGATTGTGGGCCTTATGTCCATAAGGGTCTCTGCCAGCAGCTATGTTACTGGCTCCAACCCCCACTTCTCCTACTCCGCCGCCTTCTCCTCCACTCCCACCTCCAGCAGCCATCAGCCATCCACTCAAATTTTTTTATAGGGTCAGCTGTACAGCATGCACTCGCATATAATGTTTTAGAGCGTCATTTTAACAGCATGCACTTGCATATAATGTTTTAGAGCATCAGCTCAACAGCATGCACTCGCATATAATGTTTTAGAGCACCAGCTCAACAGCATGCACTCGCTCATAATGTTTTAGAGCATCAGCTCACCTGAAGGCACTCGCATATAATGTTTTAGAGTGTCAGCTCACCTGCAGGCACTCGCATATAATATTTTAGAGCGTCAGCTCACCAGCAGGCCCTCGCCCCTAATGTTTTAGAGGGTCAGCTCACCAGCAGGCCCTCGCCCCTAATGTTTTAGTGGGTCACCAGCAGGCCCTTGCTTTAAATGTTTTTGAGGGTCACCACCAGCAGGCCACCAATCATAACGTATATAGCAATGTGTTCGGGGTGAAAACACGAATACTTTGGTGCTCGATCATTACTAGTTATCTGTGTTAAAGCCCTTTTTTGCGTGTATTAGTGGAAAAATATATTTGCCGCTTAGTGGTGCAGTGAGATATTTTACAGCCCATTTTGCCGTGTATTACTGGTGAAATACAAATATATTCGCCTTTTATCATTGCACTTATCTGTTGAAAAGCCTTTTGTGTAAAAATAGAAAAAAAACTATGGCCTAATTGCCGTTCAGCAGTGCAGGGAAATATTTTAGAGCCCAGTTTGCCGTGTATTCAGGGGCGTAACTAGAAGTGACTGGGCCCCACAGCAAATCTTTGTATGGGCCATACAAAAACACAGCACTCCACGTTCTTGTATCCTGCACAATCCGGTAAAAAAAATGGAAACTTTTTTTTTTTACAATAAAAACACTATGGTGAACAGGTGTCACTGTCATAGCATCAGTATGAGGCATCCGAATAGGTTTTTTGTACACGTTAAACGGATGGGAAAAACGTGATGTGAACCCAGCCTTAAATGTGGGAAAAATGTCATGTGAACTAGCGGCGCATTGTACAGTTGTTGAAAAAACCATACTCGTCTGCTCCCCGCCGCTCCGTGATCTTCCAGTCCCTATTCTGGCCTAATACTGGTGTGTCCCCAAATACTGGTGTGTCCACAAGCAGCAAATGGGCACCCAGAAGAGTGTGGCATCAGATGGATAGGGGGCCTAGAGGACAGGGCATCAGAAAAGTAGGGGGCCCAAAGGACAGGACTGGGGGGGGGGACAAAGGACAGCGGATGAATGCAGCTGGGTAGGGGGGTTACATGAGATGCAGGACAGCTAGTGTTGGCAGGGATAAGCCTGGAATGTATGGGATCCTGAGAGTGACAGGCACAAGCTCTTCTTTCTGCAGCACTTTCTGTCACTATTCAGTCTCCCCTCTCCCTCCTGTTACTGCCGACTACAGAGCAGTCTCTGTAGCAGAAGCTGGGCTGTACTGATAGTTAGGAGACGGAAGGGAGACAGGATCTCCCTGTAGTACACTGTCCTGAGCCCTGGCTGCACTATTAAGCAGCCAGGCTCCTCTATTAATGCATGATGATGGACGGGGCTTATCCCCCTGCTCTGCCCCGAGGACATTCTAGAGCAGTGAAGTGAGTGTAGAGAGGGGTGTGGCCAGTCTTACACTGTTTACTACTGCTCCGGGCCCTTTGTCAGCCCGGGTCCCGAAGCAGGTGCATCCCCAGCTTCCCCAGTAGTTACGCCACTGCGTGTATTACTAGCGAAATACAAATATATTCGCCTTTCATCGTTGCACTTATTTGTTGAAAAACCTTTTTTGTACAAATAGAAAAAAATTAGAGCCTAATTGCCGTTCAGTGGTGCAGTGAGATATTTTACAGTCCAGTTTGCCGTGTATTACTGGTGAAGTACAAATATATTCGTCTTTCGTCATTGCACTTATCTGTTGAAATGCCTTTTGTGTAAAAATAGAAAAACAATTGGTCCTAATTGCCGTTCAGCAGTGCAGGGAGATATTTTACAGCCCAGTTTGCCGTGTATTACTGGCAAAATACAAATATATTCGACTTTTATCGTTTGACTTATCTGTTGAATAGACTTTTGTGTACAAATAGAAAAAAATTTGGGCCTAATTGCCGTTAAGCAGTGCAGTTATATGTGGTGAAGCACTTATGCGAGATGTATAGAATTACATAGTGGAGAAATTTTTTAAGTGAAACAGGCTTTTTGGGGGAAAATTGATGGGTGATAGTTGACTTTCTTCTGTATGTACCAAATTCCATTATCCTTTAATTGATGAATATTTTTATTTCAACTATGTTTTCTTCGGGAAAATTGATGGGTGATTGTACACTTCCTTTTGTGCTATGGACTGAAGTACTTAGTGGTGAAATTCTTTATGTGACACTGGCTTTTTTTCGGAAAATGTATGGGTGAATGTACACCTCCTTTTGCGTTATTGACTGAAGTACTTAGTGGTAAAATTCTTTATGTGACACTGGCTTTTTTTTGGAAAATATATGGGTAAATGTAGGCTTTCTTCTGTATGAACCGAATTCCATTATCCTTTCATTGGTGAAATTTTTTATTTCAACCTTGTTTTCTTCGGGAAAATTAATGGGTGTTTGTAGACCTTCTTTTGCGGTATGCCGAATTACGTCGTCGTGGGTCCAGCAGTAAACATACTGAAGACGCTGATGACAACACACCAGCAGGCATTGCCTTTACCATCTATGCACAATTAAATCAAGCAGCTTCATTAAGTTGAAAACATTCATGTGTTTTTATCTGCTCCGTCTGCATTTGATCTCCACAGCACACAAGATATGACAGCAGAGCCTCTGCTTTGGAGTGCAAGTCCAGTTTCTTAAGATCAAGCGTTTCATCAGAATTGTGCATAACATTCCTGCTCCCTGTGCAAAGCCATAACAAAGGGACTCCGTAGGCATACACATCAGAGGAAGCTGAGGCTGCATGTTGCTTAAGGTGGTACATGTTTTTAGCTCTGAAGGAAGCTGGGAAGGTTCAGCCCGAACTTCTAGCTGGGAGACAGGGCCATAGCAAAGACCTTCTTGGTTCTCACATAGGCTACAGGCAGGGAGGTCGGTGGTCTGGTGTTCCTCCCATCTTTCAGGTGGAGTAGGCACAGGGCCGGCGCCACCTGTAAGGCGACCTAGGCAATTGCCTAGGGCGCAATTTAGCAGGGGGCGCCGGAACCCTGCGATTGAAAAAAAAAAAAAAACGGCCTGCGCGCCGCCCCGCTATCATGTTGCACTGCCTGAGGGGGGGCGGACCGTACCGGGTGACACCAGTCCCTGGGGTGACACCCGGTGCGGTCTCCCCGCCCCCAGGCACCAGAGCAGAGTCGCGGCAGCGGAGCGTGCAGGAGGAGGGCGGGCCGGAGGCGTGTCCCGTCCTCCCTGTTCATCTGATAGGCTGCCGGCCTAGTGCTGGCAGGCAGCCTATCAGAGGCCGAGTTCAGGAGGCGCGATGACGCCATCGCGCCGCCTGAGCCGTACAGCGCGGGACACAGGCCGGAAGAGGCCTGCATCGCATCGCTGCCAAGGAGGTAAGTATGTGTTTTTTTGTTTGTTTTTGTGTTTTTTTTTACTCAAATCATATGTGGGGGCTACTGGCACATAAGGGGGTCACTGGCGCCTATAGGCTGGGCTACTGGAGCATAAGGGGACTACTGGCACATAAGGGGGCTTGCTGGCACATAAGGGGGGCTTGCTGGCACATAAGGGGGCTACTAGTACATGGGGGCTACTGGTATATAAGGGGCTTGCTGGCACATAAGGGGCTACTGGCACATAAGGGGCTACTGGCACATAAGGGGGGTCACTGGCACATAAGGGGGCTACTGGAGCATAAGGGACTACTGGCACATAAGGGGGCTTGCTGGCACATAAGGGGGCTACTAGCGCATAAGGGGGACTACTGGCACATAAGGGGGCTACTGGTACATGGGGGGCTACTGGTATATAAGGGGCTTGCTGGCACATAAGGGGCTTGCTGGCACATAAGGGGGCTTGCTGGCACATAAGGGGACTTGCTGGCACATAAGGGGGCTACTGGCACATAAGGGGCTTGCTGGCACATAAGGGGGCTACTGGCACATAAAGGGGGCTTGCTGGCACATAAAGGGGCTACTGGCACATAAGGGGGACTACTGGCACATAGGGGGCACTACTGGCACATAAGGGGAGCTACTGGCACATAAGGGGGCTTGCTGGCACATAAGGGGGCTACTGGCGCATAAGGGGGCTTGCTGGCACATAAGGGGCTACTGGCACATATAGAGGCACTACTGGCACATAAGGCGGGCTATTATTATTGTTATAAGGCCGCCTCTGTATATTGTTATTATAATGGCCCCTCTGTACTATTCTTATCTTAATAGCCCCCACTGTATTAGTATTATTATTATTTATACAGAGGGGGCCGTTATTATAATAATAGCACAGAGAGGGCCTTTATATTAATAATAATACCGAGCTGTGTTGCCATGTTGGAGGGGGAGAATTGGGATATACCCTATATACTGTGTATTATATTATGGGGGCACTAGGAGGAAGGCGGGAGAGGAGCACTATGGGGGCATTTACTAGGGGCACTATATAGGGGTATTTCATACTGGTACATTATGGGGACATTAGCTGAGCTGGGGTATTACAAGGGGGTATTTTTTGCACTGTATATTAAAAGGAGAATTATTACTACAGGGGGGTATTATGGTGGGCTTTATTACTCCCCATGTTATGACCCCCAGTAGCAGCACCAGCCTCTCCCTGCTCTGCTATCCCTCTGATCCTTCTCCAAATCCTTATTCTGATATCTTTCTCTTTAGGATAAAACACATCATCAGCTCCGCCGATCCCCACAGTATACCTCTACACCGATCCCCCAGCCAAAGTGTGAAGTGGTGTCCGAGATCCCCAAGGGCCAAGCAACTGTAAGTTTTCATGTGAAATATGTTTGTTATACACATATAGCATACACTGCGCACAGCGTCATTGATTACTATGACGCCGTGCGCTTCGTGTCGCCGCTACAGTACCGTAAGGGCAGATCATCTGATGGGGGGGGGGGGGGCGTCAATTTTTATCTTGCCTAGGGCGGCAAAAATTCTTGCACCGGCCCTGAGTAGGCAACCCTGGGATGAGCAGCTCCAGCTCTGGCTGAGGTTGTTTTCGGAAGCAGAGCACACCGCCTGCCGACTCTTGCAGACAGCGCACTTTTCTTATTGCAGCTTGGTCATCCGGCCATACCTCCGGTGCTGACAATGGGACCAGCGGTTTCTTGAGGCAGAGTAAAGCTACAGCACATGGACCCTGAAGTGACTCCACGGAGGTGTAGTCTACAGTGCCCCCCTTATAAAGGGTGTGGTGGGCCTGAGGAAGGTAACAGCACTTCACAGAGCGCCTGTTAACATACAGCTTCTGCCCGGTCTTGTCATCTTGGATGAAACCAGCCCCCCTCTCAACCGAGAACTACACCACGTTCCTGGTCCTCCTCTCAAAAATCAGATCCCTGGGCTGGGGTCAATCACATACCCTGACTGTCCAGTCCTCAATAGTGTTGATCACGAATAATGGAATTGAGAATTTTAACAGCGAATATCGGCACTTTGAGAATTCGCGAATATTTAGAATATCGCGAAATATATTCGTAATCGCGAATATTCGTTTTTTTAAATACCAGTTGATGCGAATTTTTATGCCAATTGTATGCGAATTTTCGCAATCAAGAAAATAATGACTGGAGATCACGAATTTGTGAATTCACTAATACATGGCGAATATTCGCCCAAATGTTCGCGAAATATTGCAAATTCGAATATTGCCCCTGCCGCTCATCACTAGTCCTCAATAGCTTTCCGATATTGTCACATATTTCCCCCATGGGCCGTAATCTCTCAGGGGACCATGGGATTTGGTCCTTCAAAAGAGCCATGCTTCCTGGACAGCGGAGTGGTGACTCCGGCTGCCTCCGCTGCATCAGCCGGCACGGGGATTGCCACCTCCTTACCTTTCAGGGGCCGCTGCACTTGAGAAACGGGTTCTGCCTCCATCTCGGGCACTTTACCACCCCAACACATGCCCCCCCAGTTTGGCTGACAAGGACGCGCCATCTTGTTTCCTCACTGGTTAGCACACACTGTAATGAAGTAGGGGCTTTAAGGGAGGAGCTTCCACTTCCTGTCCTTGCACCGTAATACCGCTCCCATATATATCACAATTGTAACTTGAGGAGTTTTCCTTCTTTCTACATCTTTCTAGACTTTGTCCACGCTCTAGCACTTAGGTACTGGATATAATAAATTCTTACTTGCAATCCACAGGGCGGTCTCCCTAACGGCAGGCAAAATCCACTGCTCCATTATTTGTAAAGATGCCTTCATTTACTCTGATCCACAATGTCCATAGAGGCATGTGGTAAAGGATAATTTTGTGCATTAATAATGCGGCTGTATCCAGGTATATTTAGGTTCCTCCTGGTCACTGGTGCTTGTGAAGTCCATTGACTAATTTAGCTCTAACATCCGTGAGACTTTCTCTATATCCAGACGTAGACTCACTGGTCTGTGCTTCTGTAATAGTGTTCTCTATACTCCCTTAGCCTGTCCAGAGCCAAGCGGCTAAAATAGCGGCTATATTGTGGACTGCTTTGATTCTCATTGTCCGTTAACTTCCTCCTCTGTTCATTCTCATCCTCAACACACACACACTGACTTGACCCCCCCCCCCCCCAGCTATATATATATATATAATATAATAATTCCGGCAGCACTCGCTTTTATGGTTTATCAGGTGCACGCGTCTCACCCTTGACATCAGGCATGTATATCCATGAAAAATCAACGCAGCACTCTTCTTGTGAAAAAAAAACGCAGTGTCTTTATTCACACATGTGCCACAAAATTAGCAACGTTTCAATCCCCTTCCGGGATCCTTCTCAAGCCAAGTGTACAGACCAAAATCATTCTGGTGTCTATATATGTATCCAGCTATGAAGTGCTTTGTGCCAGCAAAGTGCACCCTCACATAAAAATCTATATAAACCATCACATATTACAACAAAGTGCAAGTGCGTTTTAAAACCACAATAAAATCCCTTGGCTATAGTTAGTTCATCAGCTCATCAGGACAAAGAGACGCATTCTGCAATTCTATGCAATTCATCCAGCTTGCTGTTTTTTTTGAAAAAACGCATGGAGTGAACACCAACCATCTGCAAGGTACATACATTTTTTTTTTTATATATATATATATATATATATATAGTAGGAAGGCACAAGGGACCATCATAGATGGCAGATATGTGTAACCGAGGTTCCTGGCCTCGGTGAAGTAAGAGCCTATAGTATGTGTGTCAGCAGCAGTAGCTGACTGACAATTTGGTTATTTAGCATAGCTAAGTAAGCTAATCCGGGACGGCTCTTACTGGGAGTAGTCATAGTGCTGGGTGGGTGACTACTCCCCACGGTCCAGGCCGGGTTTTGACCGGCTTATAAAAGTCAGCCAGCAGAGTCAGGTGTGTATGTGTTCACCTGGCTGACGGTGAAGCTCTGCATGGTGGTGAGTTTTTGGAGCCGAGCAAAAGCCGGAGGGTCTCTGCCGAGAGACAGAGGACCAAAGCAAGTTCCCATACACTCTGGGAGGACTACGGTACTGTGCCCTAAACAGAACTGTGTGATTTCTTTTTGGATTATGGAGTGTATTGTTTTGTTTTAAGTGTTGGCTAAAGCCAGCTGACCCCTGATGTCTGCTGTATTGTTGTGTGCCAACAATAAAAGACAGTTGTTACTTTGATTTCCACCACGAAAGGACTGCTGTGTGTTTATCTGGAAGCTACCATTTGGGAAATCCCTACAATTGGTGTCGGATGCGGGCAACTCCCAGGATTGCTTGAAGCAGCAACAAGTTAACTTAAAACGCCAGAAGCTATTTTTTTTCCTCTGGTTGGACTCTTAAAGGGCCAGTACCTAAAGTATTGAATGGACTTTTTTTGTTGTGAGGAAGTTCTCCAATTGATGTCCTGGGTTAAAGCAGCAGCGGAGCTTAAACCGGAGTCTGTAAAAATGGAGGAACTTATCAAGCAGATGGTGCAGAGCAATCTGCAGCAACAACAGGCTTTGCAGGCTCAACGGCAGGCTAATGCTCAACAACAGGAGACAAACCGCCTGCTAGCAGAGCAAATGGCAGCCCTAAGAGACGGGATGGCAGCACAACCAGTGCGGTATGCGGCTGAACAGGATTCAGTCGCAAGGAAACGTGTGCAGTCCGCACTACAAAAATGACCGCAGAGGATGACGTAGAGGCCTTCCTCGCTGTCTTTGAGCGGGTCGCTGAGCGCGAGAGACTACCAGCTGAGCAGTGGGCTGAGGTGCTGGCCCCTTCCTCTCCGGCGAACCCCAAAAGGCATATTATGACTTGCCGTTGCAGGATGCACGGGAATACTCCAGGCTGAAAGCAGAGATATTGGCACGTCTGGGGGTAACCATTACCGTCCGAGCTCAGAGGGTGCACCAGTGGGGGTTTAAGAGAGGCAAGCCTCCCAGGTCTCAAATGTTTGACCTCCTGCACCTCGTCCAAAAATGGCTGCAGCCGGATGTCTGTTCCCAGCCAAAATGGTGGAGCGGGTCGTAATGGATAGATTCGTGCATGCTCGCTAAGCCGGTACAATGCTGGGCTGCACAGGGAAACCCACAGACTGCAGATGACTTAATAGGCTTGGTAGAGAGGTACTATGCTGTGGAGCCCACCCTCGCTACCTCAGGATCCCTGACCCCACCTTACTGGAAGGTGCGGGTTGACTCTGAAGTGCAAAGAAAGGGGTAAACCCTCCGGGGTGGACGACATGAGGCCCAAAGCCTACCAGAGTCAACACCACGACCCTCCTTCAGAGAGGTCACCTGCTGGAGGTGTCATGGTCTGGGACATATGGCAGCCCAATGTCCTACCAGCCTAGAACAAATGGACTGTTCTGTGGGGAGACGAACCTCAATGTTTGCCTGTAGTGCAATTCCAAATGTTGAGGAGGGACTTCCTTATTGTGCAATTAATGTTAATGGGAACCCCACAATGGGACTTCTGGACTCAGGGAGCCTGGTTACGCTTATAACGGCCCGTATCCCTCATAGGTTGGTTCCTGGGAAGACCTTAGGTGTCACCTGCATTCATGGTGATACCAAGGTCTACCCAATAGCCCAGGTCACCTTAAAAACAGAAGAGGGTACGGTGTACCACCAGGCAGGCGTCGTGCAAGGGCTGATGCACGAGATGATTATTGGCCGAGACTGTCCTGTATTCTGGGATTTGTGGGCCAAAGCAGTACCTAAAAAACGCCCGGAAGACGAAGACAGCCCTGTGCCCCTTGACACTGAGGTGGTCCCTGACTTTCCATTCTCCGCCATGGTAGGCGAGGAGGAGGAGTCTGTCCCTGAGGAGACAGTCCCTGACTTAGAGGTGTCTTGGGGAAACTTTGGGACCGCTCAGTTCCGAGATGAGACTCTAAAAGGGGCCTTAAACAATGTGGGGGTAATCAATGGGGCACCTCAAGAGCCAGGGTCAGACGAAAGGTACCCTCACTTTGCCATGAATGAGAATTTGCTATACCGGGTGACTAAAATCCGAGAAGAATTAGTGGAACAGCTCGTGGTTCCCAAGCCATACAGGCACATGGTAATGGACCTGGCACATAGCCATGTCTTAGGGGACACTTAGGGGCCGATAAGACCCTTGAAAGGGTTTTACAAAGGTTTTATTGGCCAGGATGTTACAGGGAAATTAAGGATTATTGCCAATCCTGCCCTACATGTCAAATAACCTCTCCAGTCGCAAACTTCCGCAGCCCTCTGATACCATTGCCTATTATCGAGGTCCCTTTTGAGAGAATTGCGATGGATTTAGTCGGGCCTTTGGTGAAGTCCGCTAGGGGCACCAATATATATTAGTGGTAATGGATTACGCCACCCGGTACTCCTGAGGCAGTGCCCTTGAGAAAGGCCACCTCTAAAGTCATAGCCAGAGAGTTGTTCCAGATTTTTTCCAGAACAGGGCTGCCCAAAGAGATCCTGACCGACCAAGGGACCCTGCTCATGTCCAAAGTCATGCAGGATCTCTGTAAAGTATTGCACGTTACCCAGTTACGTACCTGGTGTACCACCCCAGACAGATGGCCTGGTGGAACGTTTCAACAAGACTTTGAAGGCAATGTTGAAAAAGTAGTTGAAAAAGATGGCCGAGATTGGGATTACCTGTTACCTTACCTACTGTTCTCAATCAGAGAGGTACCCCAAGTGTCAACAGGTTTCTCGCCTTTTGAGTTATTGTATGGTAGGCATCCTCGAGGCCTGTTAGACATTGCTAAGGAGACCTGGGAGAGTGAGGTCACGCCGTACAAAAGTGTCATTGAACATGTCACTACATTGCAGGAGCGAATAGCTCAGGTAACACCCATTGTGAAAGAGCATATGCTCCAGGCACAAGAGGCACAAGCAAATATATATAACAGGACGGCCCGTCTTAGACAGTTCAGTCCAGGGGACCGGGTTATAGTCCTAGTCCCTACAGTAGAGAGCAAGTTCCTGGCTAAGTGGCAAGGGCCCTATGAAATAACTGAGAGGGTGGGCGAAGTTAACTATAGGGTACATCAGCCAGGTAGGAGAAAGCCCTATCAGATTTACCACATTAACTTGCTTAAACCATGGAAGGATAGGGACCCTCCTGAGAGCCCATGTCTAATGACCCAACCAGATGCTGCCATAGACCTGGTGAAAATTGCTGAAGCCCTGTCCCCTTCCCAAAGACACCAATGCAAGCTCCTCTTGCAGCAAAATAGGGACTTATTTACAGAAGCCCCCAGGTTAACCAAGGTCGTGGAACATGACATTGTAACGGAACCTCATGCGCGAGTAAATTTAAAACCGTACAGGATTCCCGAGGCCCGAAGGGAGATAGTTTCTAAGGAGGTCCAGAGAATGTTAAAACTAGGGGTGATTGAGGAATCGAAAAGTGGGTGGTCCAGTCCCATCATGCTAGTCCCAAAGCCCAATGGAGAATGGCGGTTTTGTAATGACTACCGCAAATTAAATGAGGTATCCAAAGTAGATGCATATCCCATGCCCCGGGTGGACGAGCTCATTGAGAGACTAGGCCCAGCCCGCTACATAACGACCCTGGATCTTACAAAGGGATATTGGCAGATTCCGTTGTCAAGAGAAGCTAGGGAGAAAACAGCGTTTTTTACACCAGACGGGTCCTTCCAGTACATTAGGATGCCGTTTGGGTTACAGGGGGCCCCCGCTACCTTCCAGAGAGCTATGGACCAGATCTTACGCCCACACAAGGAATATACTGCCACTTACTTGGATGATATAGTGATCTTCAGTCAAGATTGGGAGAGTCACCTCAGTAAAGTTCAAAACATCCTAGATGCGCTACGAAAGGCTGGCTTCACTATAAATCCAAGTAAGTGTGCCCTGGGGTTGGAAGAGGCTAGGTACTTGGGATACATAGTAGGAAGAGGAATAATAAAACCCCAGATATCTAAAGTGGAAGCTATCAAAGAATGGCCCCGCCCACTTACCAAAAAACAGGTCAAAGCATTCCTCGGTATTGTGGGATACTACAGGAGATTTGTCCCTAAGTTTGCAGAGATGGCAGTACCTCTGACTGACCTTACAAAAGGGGGAAAGTCTGCTGTGATCAAGTGGTCCCCAGAGGCTGAAGAGGCCTTCCAAAAACTTAAGTCCGCCCTCTGTAGACAGCCCATCTTGGTAGCCCCTGACTTCTCCAAGGAATTCATTGTTCAAACCGATGCATCAGAGGTAGGCCTAGGGGCAGTAATGTCTCAAGTGATAAGTGGGGAGGAACATCCCGTGTGTTACCTCAGCAGAAAACTGTCCCCGGCAGAGCGGAACTATTCGATAATTGAATGGGAAGTGGGCCCTTGATTATCTCCGATACTACCTCCTGGGACGGAGATTTAGACTGGTTTCTGATCATGCCCCTCTAAAATGGTTAAGAGCGAAAAAGGGTAAGAATGCCCGTGTCACCCGCTGGTTTTTAGCCCTACAGGACTTTAGGTTTTCTGTTGAGCATAGGCCGGGCAGGCTACAAGGGAATGCAGATGCCCTGTCCAGAGTACACTGCATGTTTACTGGAGTTGCCCAGACCCCCGGCCTTTGGCAGAGGGGGGGGATATGTAGGAAGGCACAAGGGACCATCATAGATGGCAGATATGTGTCACCGAGGTTCCTGGCCTCGGTGAAGTAGGAGCCTATAGTATGTGTGTCAGCAGCAGTAGCTGACTGACAATTTGGTTATTTAGCATAGCTGAGTAAGCTAATCCGGGACGGCTCTTACTGGGAGTAGTCATAGTGCTGGGTGGGTGACTACTCCCCACGGTCCAGGCCGGGTTTTGACCGGCTTATAAAAGTCAGCCAGCAGAGTCATGTGTGTGTGTGTGTTCACCTGGCTGACGGTGAAGCTCTGCATGGTGGTGAGTTTTTGGAGCCGAGCAAAAGCCGGAGGGTCTCTGCCGAGAGACAGAGGACCAAAGCAAGTTCCCATACACTACGGTACTGTGCCCTAAACAGAACTGTGTGATTTCTTTTTGGATTATGGAGTGTATTGTTTTAAGTGTTGGCTAAAGCCAGCTGACCCCTGATGTCTGCTGTATTGTTGTGGGCCAACAATAAAAGACAGTTGTTACTTTGATTTCCACCACGAAAGGACTGCTGTGTGTTTATCTGGAAGCTACCATTTGGGAAATCCCTACAATATATATATATATATATATATATATATATATATATATATATATATATACTCATTCCGGCGTCATATCTCGTGGTGTGGACCAGCCTGCACAGAGTGATTTAAGGTGATTTAATAGTGCCAATAATTCTTTATACAATATTTGACGTAGAAGGTATTTATACACAATGTCGCGTGCGGTTATTGGCAGTAATTCACACCGTCTTTTAAGCATGCGATAGTTTATGGTGAAGCGCTACTGACGTGGTGTGGATGAGTGACTGCGCATGAACTATCAGGGTGGTGAGTTGCATTGTATAGAGGTATAATTACATGAATATAGCGAGTACGAGGATAAAAAATGATCCAAAAAAAAGTTTTTTGTTAAAATTTTTTAATACTGCAGTGGCTTTATATGCACTCACGTCACTGGATTTCTGTGCAGACTAGTCCACACCACGAGATATGATGCCGAAATGAGTGTATATATATATATATATATATATATATATATATATATATATATATATATATATATAAATTTAGGTACCTTGCAGATGGATGGTGTTCACACCATGTGTTTTTTCAAAAATAACAGCAAGCTGGATGAATTGCATAGAATTGCAGAACGCGTCTTTTTGTCCTGATGAACTGATGAACTAACTATAGCCAAGGGATTTTATTGTGGTTTTAAAACGCACTTGCACTTTGTTTTAATATGTGATAGTTTATATAGATTTTTATGTGAGGGTGCACTTTGCTGGCACAAAGCACTTCATACAAAGACATCTATGGGGATATGTACCAAGAACACAATATGAGAAGATATTTGAAATATTTGAATGGACTGAATTTTTTTAACAACACTTGACTTTGTATCATCTGTTATTAATTGTAATCACTTGATTAAATAATTATGTACACATGTAATGAAATGCTGGATATGTATATAGACACTAGAATTGTGTTGGTCTGTGCACTTGGCTTGAGAAGGATTCCGGAAGGGGATTGAAACGTTGCTTATTTTGTGTCACATGTGTGAATAAAGACACTGCAGGTTTTTTCACAAGAGTGCTGCGTTGATTTTTCATGGAGAGAGATATATATATATATATATATATATAATTAGTGCCAGAACCACCTAGGGAAGAATAAGGATAAATGACACCGCCAATCTATTATAGGGAATTACAGCATGATACCACAATACATTTGATATGACATTTAGCAAGAGTTTATGGTGCCCACATATAGCACATAGTGGGACACTGCATCAGGATAAATCAGCCGTTGATTAGCCAGGATTTCCACACACCAATGCCTGATGCATCAGACTAGATCATTCATGGTGCCACACCAACACTTTAACAAAAGAGACCGGTTTCTTCTGGCTACCTGCCTTAGCTACTATTCTGATGCTGTTACCCACCTGTTGCCGTACATCTGATGCCAAGTGCTCCTTCTTTCACCCACCATCTTCAGCGGGTACTGGTATTGCCACCCACCTCCACAGTATGTCACCTTGCCACTCTGTGGCCTCCTAATGCTGCCACCAACTCCAGACTCTGTAATCTTACCACTCTGTGGTCTCCTCATGATGCTGCCACCAACACTCTCTGTCATTGTGCCACTCTGTGGCCTTCTGATGCTGTTGCCACCTCCAGACTCTGTCATTCTACCACTATGTGGTCTCTTCATGATGCTGCCACCAACACACTCTGTCATTGTGCCACTCTGTGGCCTTCTGATGCTGTTGCCACCTCCAGACTCTGTCATTCTACCACTATGTGGTCTCTTCATGATGCTGCCACCAACACACTCTGCCATTGTGCCACTCTGTGGCCTCCTAATGGTTCCTCCACACTGTCATTGTGCCACTCTGTGACATCCTCATGCTGCTTCTACCTCAACACTATGTCATAGGGCAACTCTGTGGGCTTCTTATACTGTTCCCACCCTCCCCACTTCATGACTGGGGCAGTATTTTGCCTATCGGCCGAGCTGACATCATTTATTTGACCCGTCTTCTGATCTGTCAGAAGGAAGGAAAAATGAGATGCACAACGGTTCCTTTCTGTGTAGCAGTTGTAAGGCCTGTATGGTCCCATCAGAATTTGCTTATAATTTGGTAGCCAAAAGCAGGAGTGGATACAAAACACAGTAGACATGCAAATATTCCATTCAAGTGTCATCTGTTTCTGATCCACTCCTGTTTTATTTGGTATTATTAATACTGATGGATTACTGACCAGATGTTCCACAGACAGGATCCGTTTTTGGGGGTTATTGTTCTGACGAATCAGAGGAATGGCAAAATAATTAGTGATGTCAACACAAACTTACTGCTGACACCTTCTCCACTCTGTCGGGGGGCTCTACTTGTATAAGCGTTTAATAGAACAGGTTCTGTAGACATCTATGTGAAATCAGCTGATGACGATGTAAAAGGAGTGCACTTCTTCTTGGCACTAAGATCGACCTGTAAGGCTGAGTTCATACTGAGTTATTTGGTCAGGTTTGGCTCCGTGACTGTCCAATAGTGATGGACGAACATCGGCCGGGACGTTTTGAGAATGCGCGTTCACGATCAAATGTTCGCTAACCGTACGTTCGCAGCCTGTCCCATTCACTTTAATGGCAGGCAAACCTGAAAAATCTTCAGGTCATATTTGCAGCCACCAAATACACTAGAAGTGCACAAATAATCCCACAACATGGACAGTGACATACCAGAAGGGGATCAATGGCAAAAATTCCCACAAAAAATGTGTATTTTAATCGGGGCCATTTTTATGCGTCTTAAAGGGAAACTCTCAAAAATATGCCCTGCTGGAACCTAGAAATTTTTTATTTTAGGCCACGGGAGTATGGGCCCCAAAAACTAGGTATTCACCTGACAGAAAAGAACAAGTGATTATTTGGCTGGAGGTATATTAGGCGGTCAGTGGATAACAATTTTACTGTAGACCACTGGAGTACAGGCCCTAAATATTAGGCATTCACCTGATAGAAAAGGCCTTTTATGCCGCTGTATATGCATAAGACAAGGACCATTCTTTGTTCTGGGTGGTGGCGGATATGTGTGGGCTGGCATGAGGAAATTCAATTAAACATGGTCAGCACAGATGTTAAATTCCTCTGAGGTCCATGAAATGTGAGGTAGTCCACACTGTAGTGAGCTAGGCGAGTGCGCTAATAGGTCACGGTCCCCCATACTGAATTGAACGTCCTTACAGACAGGACACTCAACGAGGGGCAAGCCAAGAGTTCCATGGCAAATTGTGCCAGCTCTGCCCACAGGTGAAGCCTGCACACCCAGTAGTCCAGGGGTTCTTCACTTCTCAGAACGTCCACATTGGCTGTTAACCCGATGTAGTCGGACACCGGTCGGTCTAGGCGTTGTCTGAGGCTGGATCCGGAGGGCGGCTGTCGATGGTTTGGCTGCAAGAATGATCTCATATCCGAAGTGACTAACACATCTTCAAACCACCCTCTTCTTGCAGGCGCGGTAGGATTGGTATCCGCGCCCGTTTTGCTGTGGATGGAAACTCCTCTGCCAGTGCCCGCAACAGGAGAATGAAGCATCTCTCACAGCAAGGCCTGGAAATGCTGCATTCTGTCAGCCCTCTGTGATGCAGGCAACATGTCTGCCATTTTGTGTTTGTACCGGGGGTCTAAGTACGTTGCCACCCAGTACTGGTCCTTGCCCTTTATGCTTTTTATACGGGGGTCCCTCTTCAAACAATGGAGCATTAAGGCCCCCATTTGCACTAAATTGGAAGCGGTGGAGCTCCCTGACTTCTGCTCATCGCCCAGGAGAAAGTCGGTCGTCCCTAGGTGAGTGTTGGGCTTACCATGACTTATGCGTTGACAGGCCGCAGATGGCAACACTATTGTCAGCAGGTGACACGTTAATAAAAGCCCACACTGCAGAGCCATGTGCCGGCATCCTGGGAGCGCCAGATGTGACTGTGCATGGTGGATGGCTTGCTCCAGATACATTTGCAGTCGGCTTTTTGCCTCCTGTGCGCTGCGAGCTCTGCCTGCTTCTCCTCCCTCTCTGCTGCTCCGTCTCTCCCTCTGAACTTCCCTCCCCTTCCTCTCTTGTGAGCACCCACGTGACGTCCATCAACACGTCATCATCGTCACCTTCACCACCACTGACATTTAAAATCTTGGAGTAGGCAGCAACAGAGGGGACCTCCCTCCTTGGGCTGATCTGCGTACTTTCGTCAGACCTCTCAATCAATATTTGGTGGAAGCAGGTATATCAATCCCCTTAATCAGTATTTTGTGGAAGCAGGTATATCACACCCCTCAATAATTTATTTTTTTTGCCACAACAGTTATATCACACCATCCTGTTTATTTGGGGCAACAGTTTACAGCGGTCAATCACTATTTTCTGGAAGCAGGTTTATCGCATGCCTCAATCAATATTTGGTGGTAGCAGGTATATCAATCCTCTTAATCAACATTTTGGGGAAGCAGGTATATTGCAGGACTCAATCATTATTTGGTGGAAGCAGGTCTATCAAACCCCTTAATCAGTATTTTGTGAAAGAAGGTATCTTGCAGGCCTCAATCAATATATGGTTGAAGCAGGTATATCAAACCCCTTAATCAGTATTTTGTGGAAGCAGATGTATCGCAGACCTCAATCAATATTTGGTGGAAGCAGATATCTCAATCCCCTTAATTAGTATTTTGTGGAAGCAGATATATCAATCTCCTTAATCAGTATTTTATGGACACTGGTGTATGTATTGCCTCAACAGTTATATTACACCAAACTTTTTATTTGGGGCAACAAGCTACAGGTATATCACAGCCGCCAATCATTATTTTGTGGAAGCAGCTATATTGCACCCCTCAATTTGTTTTTTGGGGGCAACAGCTGTCCCAATAGCACTTGTCCCTCTATATACCTGCGGTATCGCAGCAGAACTGCACACAACTGCTGCACAATACAAACGCACTATATACTTTCTATGTTAGAAAGTATTTTGTAGGTATATCACACCCCTCAATCACTCTTTTGGGGGGCAACAGGTATATCACACCAGTTGTAATTAGTTATTCCAATAGCGTTTGTCCCTCTATATACCCGCGGTATCGCAGCAGAACTGCACACAACTGCTGCACAATACAAATGCATTTTCTATGTTAGAAAGTATATTATAAGTATATCACACCCCTCAGTATGTCACACCTATCGATAGCCAGGGCTGGTGCAAGGATTTTTGCCACCCTAGGCAAAAGCTAATTTTGCCGCCCCCATTGACCCCGCCTATTGACCACACCCTTTGACCCGCCCCTTTTTTGCAGCCCATCTATTTAATGATTGTTCATCATGCCCCCCATATCAGCCATTATGCCCTCATGTCAGACCCCAATCCATCATACACCCCATGTCAGCCATCAGCCCCCATCCATCATAACCCCCATATCAGCCGTCAGCCCCCATCCATCATGGCCCCCATGTCAGCCATCAGCCCCCCATCCATCATACCCCCCATGTCAGCCGTCAGCCCCCTATCCATCATAACCCCCATGTCAGCCGTCAGCCCCCCATGTCAGCCGTCAGCCCCCATCCATCATGGCCCCCATGTCAGCCATCAGCCCCCCATCCATCATAACCCCCATGTCAGCCGTCAGCCCCCCATGTCAGCGTCAGCCCCACATCCATCATGGCCCCCATGTCAGCCCCATATCATGTCACCCCGCCCCCAATGGGTGGCACATTTCTTTTCTTCCCCTTCAGGGGAATCATGAGGCTGAGATCAGTGCGGTACCTACTTGCCTTGAAGTTGTCCACAGTGTCTGCTGAGGCAGGCAGCTTTTACAGGCCACAGCAGCCCCCAAGCTCCACCTCGCATTGCCACTCTCCTCATCACTACTTGCCCGCCTACCGGACGAAGCGGCTGATGTCTTCTCCACATATTGGCTGGCCAGTAGCTGCTGACTGTCCTCTAGTAGCTCGTCCTCGCTGTATAGTGGAGCTGAGCCCACAGCAGATAATACTTGTCTGGCTAAGGGAACAGAAAAGGACAGAGGCAGGCTGGAACAGGTGAGGGCACAGGGCCTGCTCCCAGCCCATGCCAACTAAGGCTACTTTCACATTTGCATTTTTAATTCCTCTATTGAGATCTGTCATAGGATCTCAATAGCTGAAGAAAACGCTTCACTTTTGTCCCCATTCATTGTAAGGGAACAAAACTGAACTGAACGAAACTGAATGCACCAAAATGCATTCCTTTTCGTTTGGTTGCGTCCCCATCGCGGACAGAAAAACGTGGACAGAGCAACATTTTTATGCCTGCGATGTGGTGTGGAGCAAGACGGATCTGACACAATAGAAAATGGATCCATCTCCCAATGACATTCATGGGCGTAGCTATAGGGGGTGCAGAGGTAGCAGTCGCGCCCCTGATGACATTCAATGGTGTTCAAGACGGATCCGTTATGGCTATAGAAGACATAATACAACCGGATCGGTTCATGACGGTTGCATGCGGTTGTGTTATTGTAACGGAAGCGTTTTTGCAGATCATTGACGGATCCGCAAGAAACGCTAATGTAAAAGTAGCCTAAGGGTTGTGGCTGACGAACCCACCGACACTTGGCTGGGGGTGTCTGATGTCACATGGGATGAAGTGGATGACCGAGTCAACCATTTAAGAACCGCTGGGTTGCTGGTCAAGACACGACCGCTGGATGACACCTGGAGCTCAAGCCTCTCGCTGCGACTCCTGCTGCCACGCCAGCTTACTCTGCTGTGACCTGTGCCTGCGCCAGAAACATTTAGGCCTCTGCCAGTATCCTATGCAAGACCTGGCACTTCTCTGTCTGACATACTGTTAGATCAAATAAATAAATAAGAAGGAAATGAAAACACCACGAAAAAGTCTGTAATTTTCACACTTCACCACACAATGGCTAATAAGCCCTTTTTTTCCCCACTAATACACACCAAAGAAGTCATTAGAACATATAATTGTACCGCTGAATAGCAAATAGGCCCTTACTTTTTTCCACTTATACACGCCACAAAAGGCTTAAGAACATATAACTGCACCACAGAACGGCAAATAATATATATTTTTTGCCACTAATACACGCCAAAAAGGGCTTTAGAACATATAACTGCACCGCTAAATGGCAAATAGGCCCTTACTTTTTTCCACTAATACACGCCACAAAAGGCTTTAGAACATATAACTGCACCGCTGAACGGCAAACAATATATATTTTTTTGCCACTAATACACTCCAAAAAGGGCTGTAATTTTCTCACTTCATCACACAACGGCTAATAAGCCAAAAAATGCTTTAAAACAAATAACTGCACTGCACCAGGGCAAAAAAGACATAGAAATATTTCCTTGTAATAAACCCTGTCAATGGCTGTATCAAACAGCACTTGCACCCCAATAACAAGAACGGTTTGCTGGAATAACAGAGCTGTATAATGGCAATTTGGATGCCCAGTCAGTGCAGCAAGGTGTAATAAGATTGCTCCTATTACCCAGGCTGTAAACTCCCCTACTGAACCCTGTTCTGCTTCAATACTGTGGAATGATTCCTCCCTATCCTTTCCCTGAACTTCTATACGGCAAAAAAAAAGTTTTAAAGTCTTTTGTACCACTGTCCCTAGTGCCTGCTGACGTCTCTCCCTGCACTAAGTACACTGGAAAATGGCTGAATTCAAGATGGCTGAGGCTATTTATAGGGCTGTGACATCACTGGGCTGGCTGACTGCTGATTGGCTGCATGCATGGCATTGTGGGTGATCCCTCATTCCCAGAGTTCCTTGCTCCATGTCCTAACACGTGTACCAGCAAGCGTGAGGAAATTCGGATTCGGTGCAAATCTAAAAAATTTTCTGAAATTCGGATCGAATTCTACTTCGTCAATTTCGATTCGCTTATCTCTAATTGCAATAATAATTCTTTTGAAAGATGTAAGGAAGGAAGGAAGATGAAGCTGTCACCAATACAAGCACTTAAGTAGTTACAGTAGTTAGTATCACAGTCTAAGTGCAGATCTTTCTTGTGTGACCTCGGGTTTAGTGACCAATTCGAGATTCTTATAATCTTCATCCAATAGTCTTCTCTCAGATCTTCATAGCAGACTCCCACATTCCTGATCTGGATGTCTACAATTGGCTGCTGGGGATGCAATTGTTCAAAATTAATCATTGCCTATCCCTTCAGAGTGATCTGGGCCAGTTCACTATTAGATCACTATGCTGACACTGAGAAGAGGAAAGAGCAAGAAATCTACTGAGCATGTTAGTCCACTACTGAATGCAGTAGAATGTGGAGCCATAGACTAACAATAGAGTGAGCAACCACAGTGATAAATGAAAGAAACAAAACAAACAATATTTATATTGAATGTATACTGTAATAACAAGTTATTTAAAATGCTCTATTCATTGAACAGTAATACATTTCATGGGATAACCCCTTTAAAAATATACTCTCATTGTGTTTCTACTAGTCCTATGCAGACTCACGTGTCTCTATGGTAACAGACTACACACAATCCTGTGTAGTCACTCTTCCTTCCATCTGCTACTTACTTTTGTTAACATATATTTGGTGAATTAATATCAAGTAGGGATCTTTATGCTCTACTTTGTTGTAGTGTGGGTGTCAATATTGGCATGCAAACATTGGTAACAGGGCCTTCAAAGCCTCACAGTGTCAGGACATCAGTATGCTAGGTTGATGATGTGATTTTTTAACAGATACACTTACGGTCCATTCAGACGTCCGTGTGTGTTTTGCCGATCAATGGATCTGTAAAACACGGACACCGGCAATGTGCGTTCCGCAATTGTGAACAAGAATAGGACATGTTCTATTTTTTTCAGGAACGCGATTGCGGACCCGGTAATGTGGCTCCGCAATTGCAGATGCGGGCGGTCCCCATAGAAATGAATGGGTCTGCAATTGCGGACGTGTAATTGAATCTTTACTGTATTCAATGGTCTACAAGTATATATATGACTCCTTCCTTATTCACATTGTTTCACTTTTATCCAATAGTAATGACCAGCTTCTATTCCCTTATCAATAAACAGTACGAAAAACTGTCAACCCGTCAACAATGGGTTATGGCCTAACTTAGCTATGATTTATTTATTTTTGCTCTCACATTGAGCCATTATCTGTCGATTATGCATAGTCCTTATCTCTGAACGCCTGACAGCTCATAAACACTTAAGCCATATTCTTATCAGTGTGATAAGCTATAAAGAGTGTTTATGAGCTCTTAGAAATCAGAGATAAGGGTTCACGTCAGCTGAGTTCTCTCACAATAACACAGAGTCAGCACACAGCTTGCTACTAGAGAATCTCAATGCTGTACAGAAAAAGTGGCTGAAATTTTTTAATAAAAACCAACTAGAAAAATTATTTTTACCTCAAAATTTGTACAATCTAGTAATAATAAATGCTTCCAAAAGCCTTTGGGGGTAATTTGTTGATTATTGCATGCTAGTCATTCTGGCTAAATAATGTTTTCCATCAGTCTTTTGTTAAAACTTGTTTTCTTCTACAGCATTCAGTTTCAGTGCATTTGCCGACTAGCACCCTCTCTGTTTTACACTGAATCCATCAGAGAACTTTCAACTGTCGATTAGATCTGTAGCCCTTATCTATACTTTCCTAACATCTCATAAACAATCATTAAACCATAATGCTTATCAATTTGATAAGAACTAAGCTTTAATTGGTGTTTATGAGCTGTCATGAGTTCTGAGATAAGGACTACAGACCTAGCCACCAGAACAGATGCCTGACTCATTCAGACAACCGTAGTGTTTTGCGGATAGGTGAAATGTGGATCCGTAAAAACAGGATGCCAGTCTGTGTGCGTCCGCACATGGCCGGCACTATCATTGAAAATGCCTATTCTCGTCTGCAATTGCGGACAAGAATAGGACATGTTCTACCTTTTTTTTGTGTGGCTATGGAACAGAACTGTGGATGCGGACAGCACATGGTGTGCAGTGCACATCTTTTGTGGCCCCATTGAAATGAATGAGTCCGCACCCGTTGTGCGCAAATTATGGAACGGGTTCGCACTCGTTCATACAGCCATGTGAATGAGCCCTAAGAATGAAGCATGCTAACCTGTAAGTGCACTGAAAGTGAAGCCTGTAGATGAAAAACTGTTCAAAAGTTGTAAAGCCCAATTGAAAAAATAAGTAGACTGTAATAATATGAAAAAATGACCAAAAGGTGAAGACTTAAAACTTTTTAAATGTTGATGAAGGAACTCCTGTACTCTGAAATCATGCAAATCTAAACCCGGACATACCCATATTTTTATCCAGGCAGCCCCCCTGATGTTTGTATCGGAGCATGTCATGCTCTGATGTGCTCTCTTGCCCTGCGCTGGAATGCGCAGGGCAAGGGCTTTTTCATTTACAATAATACACTGCTGGGCTGAAGCTTTCGCCCAGCAGTATGTTCGGTGATGTCACCGGCTCTGATGGACTGGCTTTAGCACTGCCCTAGCCATTTTACAGACTAGGGCAGCACTAAAGCTCACCCATTAGTGCGGGTGATGTCACGGAGCTCACTGCTGGGCAGAAGCCTCTGCCTGGCAGCCTTAAGGAGAGCCAGGTACGTCACTGGATCTCCTGAAAATGCTTTTGCCCTGCACGATTCAGCGCAGAGCAAAGAAGAGCGTTGGAGCATCTGCCTGGGTAAAAATATGGGTATGTCCGGGTTCAGCGATTAATACACAGGTCTTAATACCTGTGCGCTGTTGTTGGATGTGCCTAAGAAATGTAGAAGCGCAAGCCTCTACATAACCTTGGTGCTTGCTGACATAGTCATGTAACATGCTTTAATCTAGTTTAAGGCCATTTTCCACTCCATAATCTGGTGTGGAAAATGATGAATGAGACGGGCAGTCCCATTTCTGCCAAAAATGGTATTAAAACTTTCTGAAAAAGTGGCTTGAAGTCACAGAACGTCTTTGAGACAAAAATGCAATCAAAATAAGCTAAAAAAAGAGATGTATAACACACATGTTCTGGTTAGAAAATGTGTTTTATAAATGCCAGTTCATAGAAAAAAGACAGACAATTCCGATTATTGAAAGCCAGAGTACGGAGAAAATTGAAAAAATTGAAAAAAACACCACAAACCCCCAAAATGCAATCAAACTACCAAAACGGACAATGTTCCAGATTTTCTAATCCTATAAATGGCACTTAGACAAGCTGTCTAGAAATGCAGCAGATTTATCACAGGGGCTCAAGCTGGATAATAAATCTGGTGCAGGGACAGACACTTTTCTCTTACTTTATACCAACTATTTATTGTCTTACTTTGAGATGGATTTTTACACCAAAATGGTGCATTTTATGTCATGCCACCTTCTTATGAAACTCCAACCCTATTCCAAAATGCATTGTCCTCTTTTCGAACAAGTCAAACTTGCCCCAAATTGCACCAAAATTGTGCCAAGGTGTGGCACTTTTTAGATAGATTTTAGGCACAGACACATTAGTAAATTTGGGCCAATATACTGTGTATGTCACCTTTGTAGTAATTTATCTTTAAGTAGAACCTGAGTTTAACAAAAAAAATATATATATCTATATTTGTTAAAGGGGTTGACATGGACATACCTCCATTTTCACCCAGGCAGCCCCCCTGACTTGATCATCGGAGCAGTTTATGCTCCAATTCTCTCCTTTGCCCTGCGCTAAATCGTGCAGGGCGAAGGCATTTTCCGGAGTCCCGGTGACTATCCGAGCTGTCCATGGGGCTGCCAGGAAGCCTGATGATGTCACCAACACTAATGGGCGGGCTTTAGCACTGCCCTAGCCTGTAAAGCTTCCGCCCGGCAGTGTGTTATTGTAAACAAAAGAGCCCTTGCCCTGCGTGAACAAGAGCAGGGAAAGAGAGCGCATCGGAGCATGAGATGCTCCGATGCTAAAATCAGGGGTGCTGCCTGGGTGAAATTATGGGTATGTCCGGGTTCAGAGCTCCCCTCTAAAAGCACTAATGAAAAATGCCATAACAGCACCAAAATACTCTCCAGCCACATGGCAATGTGAAAGAAAAAAAATACTTCAGTTGACACTTCTAGCTAACTTGTAAACTGAAAACACAGGGAATATATTTAAAAATGAAAAATTCTGAAAACTGGAAACTAACTTTCAGAATATGGGATGCACAAAAATTAGCTTTATGGTTATTTATAATCAATGCCAGTTTTATGTATCAGGATTAGTATATACATCCCTATTTATAAAATTGCAAATAAGAAACCATTACCTCATAGAGACTAACAAAATCTGTGGATCTGATGACAAAACCCTAGGCTTATTGAAAAATGTGTAAAATTATAAAGACATGGATTATAGAATAAATGTTCACATTACTGAAAATGTATAATTGTCATGAAGAGTTGTGCTTCCAGTAAGAAAGTAATAGCTTCCAATCATTCTCCACATTTCATTATCTCTGAAATATTTACAGCTTTTTTATTTACTTTTATTGTGGTACCATTTACTTTAATTCTCAGGCTCTCATAGTTTTACTGGAAAATATAGATAATTACAGTCAAGAAAAGAATAGCCATGACAGTGTCAGGGACAATGTCCTGAGTCTGACTCATTCTAGCCTGGATACAAAATATCATCCATTCTAGAGAATACAGTGCTAAGATGTATATGGAAAAATAAAAGCTACATATTTCACATGAGCAGCTTTAACCTTAAAGGAGCCGTGCAGTTCTAGTATATTGATGACCTATCTTTAGTCATCAATATCAAATTGCTAGGTCAGTTGTTTGAAGATGCCACTGCACTCATGGGAGCTGTGTCCTCTTCATTATTTAACTGCATGTTGTCCAGCTTGTAGCAGCAGCATTATGTAACTACAACAGCTCGTCCTGTTCACTTTAGTGGGATGAGCAGTTGTGATTACACTGCACTGCCACTACAAGTTAGGTGTCATACAATTAACCCCTTGGATACCGGAGTTTTTTTTTGTTTTTGCAGTTTAAATTTTTCTTCCATATCTTCCTTAAACCATAACTTTTTTATTTTTCTGTTCACACATCCATATGAGGGCTTATTTTTTGCACGACAAGTTGTACTTTATAATGCCACATAGCATTGCATACATGGAATTGGAAAAAATACAGAATTCCTCCACCGTTTTACAGGTTTTGTCCCAACGGTGTTCTCTTGGCAGCAAAACTAACCTGTGCCCTTCATTCTCTCAGTCAGTACGATTACAACGATTCCACATATATATAGGTTTTTTATATCTAAATAGTGTAAAAATATATATATTTTTTTATATCAACATATTCTAACCCACATAACTCTTTTATAGTAATATCTACTGAGCTGTGTGGGGGCTCATTTTTTGCGGGGTGATCTGTAGTTTTTACTGATACCATTTTGGAGTGTGTGCAACTATTTGATCACATTTTATTAATTTTTTTGGGGTAAGAGAAGAGATGAAAAAATGTTGATGCTTTTTTCTGTTATGCCATTCACCGTTTTGGAAAAATATTTTTATATTTTAATAGTACAGGTGTTTTGGGATACAGTGATGCCCATGATGTAATATTTTTGGTTATTTATGTATTTATTTATTTTTTCTATGTAAAGGGGTGATTAAAAATTTTATATTTTTTATATTTGTAATATTTTTTTTACAATTTTTTTACTTTTTTATGGTTTTGTAGCTTGTATTTGAGGCTACAAGATTCACTTTTTTTATTCTGTAACATCATGTTTCATAAACATCCATGATGATACTAGAATTGCTCATTTCTAATGTTGAGCTGCTATCTGCTGGCTAAAATTGGAATTGCAGCTCTTCAGAGAGACCTAGCATATTGAATTCAATTAAAAGGCCTTTATTATTGCCGGTCACAGTCATTAGCCTCTGGCCTCTGCTATTTACCCATCGCTCTAGCTTCAGTGAAACGGTTAAACTGTGAAGAGGATGCAGCACCACGGCCGATTCAAACAGCTCATAGGTGGTGGGGGGGATCGGGAGTCAGAACCCTGTCAGTCTGATATTGTTGACTTATACAGTATCAGCACTGTACAACCTCTTTAAGGTTTTGATGAACATTTAGTGCATGCTTATGTGGCAAATTTTTCCACCAGACAGATACATGTTGCAAACCATGGTCCTCGGGTTTTTGCCATGATTTTGCATTTTTCATTCAATAAGTTTAATTCATGTGTGGACACCCGCCAGATCTTACAGTGTGCTCTGCATGGAAACTATGCTAAGAAAGGACATGTCCTCTCTTGCATTGGTTTGGAGGTCCACATGAAAATAATCAGCAGGCAGCTGAACATCAATAGGAAGTTGTTTTCAGCACAGAGATCGATAGATCATAAGGTCGGGTGGGGTGGGGGGGTACGTTTGCCAGCACTTCCGCAGATCAGCTATACAAAGAGATCGCAGTGATCGTGTGAGTGCTGTGTTCTCTTCTCTGTTTACCTGCACTCTGTCAATGTTGTACAGGCAAGCAGTGTAATTGTAACTCCACCATCCCCATTCACTTCAATTGGACAGCTACTACCTATCGAAGTTAATGGAACAAAGCCGTCCCATTGAAGTAAATAGGGACAGCATAGTTGTAATTACACCTGCTCCCCACTACAATGTTGATGGAGAGCAGGTAAACAGAGAAGAGAGCACGCAGGAGTGCAAGGCTGATGTGATATTTATGACCTATCCTGAAGATAAGTCATCAATATGGGAAAAGTGGACAACCCCATTGTGGAGATTTATCAAAACTGGTGTAAAAGAAACAAATGGCTTAGTTGTCCATAGCAACCAACCAGATTCCATCTTTCATTTTTCACATGTGCTTTGGAAGTTGAAAGGGGGAATCTAATTTGTTGCTCTGGGCAAATAAGCCAGTTTTCCTTTATACCAATTTTGACGAATCTCCCCCAATATTTTCTTAATTCTCCATTTGAGTTAGGAGCCATTTAGTTCAGATGAACTGATAGTAAATTATAAGCTAAAAAAATCTCAATATTGTGTCTTCATGAACGTAAATATAGCCATAGCACTTGCTATGGGGCCCAGAAATTGAGGGGGCCCAATCAGGTGCAAGAACATTTTCCCTTTTTATTGGGAATAACAATATGTCAGCTTTTCTATAATATGTTTTTTTTGGGTATATAGTGTTATCATACATACCTTTATTACTATGTATGCTGCTGTTTTAATTTTCTTACAATAGGGGTTAGGGGGCCCTATCTTATTTTGCTATGGGGTCCTATAAATTATAGTTACATTCCTGGGTGTCTTCTACCCAAAATGAAAAGAAGCTAGTGTTGCTCTTGCATCAGTGAAAGTGTGCATCTTAAACATGCCTTTCTTAAAATGTCAAAGCCAGGGAAGAGCAAACAGAGTATTATATTTCAGGAACTCCTGGATAGGAGATCAAAATATAATTAGGCGGGCGCCAAGGGTAGGCCTGAGGGAGTAGAAGATGGTGCTAGGTAGTGGAAATCAGGATGCTGAGAACAGTAGGTGGCTGCCAGTGGTATCACCCAACTCGGTGGGGTGATGGTGGAGTGAATTGAATAGAGACCAACATGCACGGTTAGACCATAGGTTGGAGGAAAAGGTAAAAGAAAAAAACACTCTGGAGGTATAAACAACATAAAATAGGAAGATAGCAGGGTTAATAACTAGAAATCGCATATAGAATTATTGGATGTCACCAAGTTGAAACAAGATAAAATATACATTCTATTGAAAGATATGTCAATCATAAGTAAAAGAAAGACTGACTCACTTCACCAGGAGGGTAATGAGGGATAAACTCAATACACCCGCATTAACACCTCCTGTGCCTGGGTCGCATGGAATGGTCTTGGAAAGAACGGCAATCACTCAAGGTTTCTCTGGAATCTTACTTTAATTGGAAGCCAAAGCATGGGGAAGGAGTCAGTCTTTCTTTTACTTATGATTGACATATCTTTCAATAGAATGTATATTTTATCTTGTTTCAACTTGGTGACATCCAATAATTCTAAATGCAATTTCTAGTTATTAACCCTGCTATCTTCCTATTTTATGTTGTTTATACCTCCAGAGAAAGGTTGGCGCCCTCATAGTGTTTTTTTCATTTACCTTTTCCTCAAACCTATGGTCTAACCGTGCATGTTGGTCTCTATTCAATTCTTTCTTAAAATGGTCAGTTTCACTAACTTGAAGTAAAATAACTTTTATATCAACGTGTCCTTCACTCATCCATGCAGAGTAGACTGAAGTGTGCACTAGTAGAAAATAACCTGTGTAGAAGATTATTAGACCTATTACACAGTATAGGGTATATAGGAAGGCATATGAAGGGACAGTAGGGACTCATAGACGTCTATGGGTGCTGCATTATGACTCCCTATAACTTATAATACAGAGCTGTAATACATTCATGTGCATCAGGCCTTAAAGGGGTTTTCTTACTTCAGAAATTGGCATTTATCATGTAGAGAAAGTTAATACAAGGCACTTACTAATGCATTGTGATTATCCATATTGCTTCCTTTGCTGACAAGATCAATTTTTCCATCACATTATACACTGCTCGTGTCAATGATTACGACCACCCTGCAATCCAGCAGCAGTGGTCGTGCTTGCACACTATAGGAAAAAAGTGTGGACTATTCACACTCCTGGCACCTTTTCTATAGTGTGCAAGCACAGGCACTGTTAATGGATTACAGGTTGGCTGTAACCATGGAAACGAGTAGTGTACAATGTGATGGAAAAGTTATAATCAGCAAAGGAGGCAATATGGATAATCACAACACATTAGTGAGTGCCTTGTATTAACTTTCTATACATTATAAATGTCATTTTCTGAAGTGAGACAACCCCTTTAAAACAGTTGTCTTGCCTAGGAGCCCACAACTCTAATGGTCATAAACTGTGCCTCATTAGAAAAAAAACAAGGCACTTCACTAGCAGTGGTATATACTGTTCAATCAGATGTGACCGCTGAGGCTTTTGATTGGCTGCAGTGGTCACAGGACCAAACTACTTACTGGCCCTATGAGGTTCGGAAACAGCTGGGAATGGGGCAGCGGACAGGTGAGTGTTTTTTTTTTAGTTAGTTTTATTTGTTTTTTATAATGAGGTATAGATTAGGATCCTATGAGGACCACCATAGGGACTAGCTTTTTAATCTAAGGTCCTATAATGCAGTGGCAATCTTCACATTTCCTATGCCTGATTACTACTGTACACTGTTTGTATAAGGGCTACAAAAAAAGAACTTTACTTTTTGACTGTAAATCACCAGCAAACGCACTGTACAAATATTAATCCAGAAAGGAATGATGGAAGATTTTACCTCGGAAACCAGAAGAATTGGAAATAAATTGTAAATGTAGCACAGACCAATAATACGTTACATAATCATGGCATTTGTAGTGGATACAGAATATAATGCATTAAAGTTACCGAACTCATTCTATATGTTAACTGTAAAATGTAAAAGGATCTTTTAAATGCAACATTTTTTAAGTGTGGCTATTTAAGTGCATATATTAAATTATACCAGAATGTAATATTATGCATATGGAATCCACCCTGTCATCACTGCATACTGACCATCACCCAATTCTCCCCTCTCCAGGTATGTCTGCATGGAACTTTACTGCTCCACCAAGCTTTTTCCAAGTCTGATTGTCCACACATCTCATCTTTCCTTCGTCTCATCCCCTGGTATGTCTGCAATGAACTTTAACCCGTAAGATACCAGCGCCGTACATGTACATGAACTGGGTCTGATATCTCAGCGGCGTACAGCTACGGCACACTGATCAGTCCGGTAGTCACTTATAGTTGGACCCCTGCTGTATGCGCGGTATCCTGATGTGTCCCGGGTGTCCATCGGGTCCCTGCTCTTCTGTGATGGGGACCCAATGGTTTGGGCGGCAGCCCATTGCCTTGCTTTGGCATCGTAGCTGCCATCCCTGAGGCCCCTGGATCTCACACTGGTAATACACTTACAGCCAATGCATTACGATACAGATGTATTGTAATGCATTGTAAAGAGGATCAGAACCCCAAAATTTAAGTCCCAGAGGGGGACAAAAAGTAAAAAAAGCGTCCTTTTCCCAAAATAAAGTATCTAAAAAATAAAATAAAATAAAATAGGGAAATAGAGAAAAGTAGACATATTAGGTATAGCCACGTCCGTATCGAACGTCTCTATAAAAATATCACATGATCCACCCCGTCAGGTAAGCACCATAAAAAAAAAAAAAAAACTTTGCAAAAAAAGCAATTTTCTGGTCACTTTGCCTAAAAAGAAGTGTAATACCGAGCGATCAAAAAGGCGTATTGATCCCAAAATGGTACTAATCAAACTGTAATCTTATCCCGCAAAAAAGAGACCCTACCTAAGACAATCGCCCAAAAAATACAAAAAATATGGCTCTCAGAAAAAACAAGATTTTATTCTGTTCAAATAGGCTTTCACTGTGTAAAACTTAATAAAAATAAAAATGATAGGCATATTATGTATCGCTGCATCCATAACAACCTGCTCTATAAAAATATCACATTATATTCCCCCTCAGGTTAATGCTGTAAAAAAAAATAAAAAATTTAAACTATGCCAAAACAGCCATTTTTTTTTACTTTACCTTACAAAAAGTGTAAGGTAATAATCAAAATGTCTTATGTACGCCAAAATGGTAACAATGAAAATGCACCTCATCCTGCAAAAAATGAGCCCATAAGACAATGACTTAACAAATTAAAACCAATTACACCCGTTAACCAATCCTTCAAAATCTGTGCTGCAAAAGCTATATGGCGCTCCTTCAATTCTGAATCATGCCATGTGCCCCCACAGCAGTTTACCACCACATATGGGGTGTTGCCGTATTCAGGAGAAAATGCGCAACAAATTTTGAGTGGTTTTTCTCCTGTTACCCTTTGTGAAAAAGAAAAAATTGAGGCCAAAGCAACATTTTATTGGAAGAAATGAAACTTTTCATTTTCAGAGCCAAGTGTTTCCAAATTCCGTAAAATGCTTAGGGGGTTAAAGTGCTCAGTAACCCCCTTAACCACTTCCCGACCGCCTAACGCACAACTGCGTTCTCGCGGCGGTCGGGCTGTTCTGGGGCGCCGCAGATCTGCGTCATCTCGCGAGACGCGAGATTTCCGTTCACAGTAGCGGGCGTCTCAGGAGTTTAACTACAGCCTGCCAGCGATGATCCATCGCTGGCAGGCTGTAGATGCGATATAAATCGCATCAAACAAGTATATCAGACGCTGTTTTGTGAACAGCGTCTGATATACCTGCTACCTGGTCCTCTGGTGGTCCCATTTGCTGGGATCGACCACCAGAGGACCAGGTAACTATGTAAAGTTGCACCAAACACTACACTAACCCCCCCACCCCCTCACCTATTAACCCCTTGTTAACCCCTTGATCACCCCATCTAGACCCCTGATCACCCCCTGTCATTGATCACACCCCTTGTAAGGCTCCATTCAGACGTCCAAATGTGTTTTGCGGATCCGTGGATTCACGGATCCGCGGATCAGATCCGCGGATCTGCGGATCCACAGATCCTCAAAACACGGACACCGGCAATGTGCTTTCCGCATTTTGCAGATCCGCACATTGCCAGAACTATATAGAAAATGCTTTTTCTTGTCCGCAATTGCGGACAAAAATAGGACATGTTCTATATTTTTGCGGAACGGAAGTGCAGACTCGGAGCGCGGATCCGTAATTCCGGATCCGAGCGGGACAAAGTCTGTCCCCATAGAAATGAATGGGTCCGCAATTCCGTTCCGCAAACAGAATTGCGGACGTGTGAATGGGGCATAAGGGTCCCTTATCACCGCCAGTTAGTTAGCTACTTGTTAGGTAGCTAGCGCCCACCGCACCGCAGTCACTGATTTTGGCAGAGATTTTTTCATCCACATTGATTGATGCGAATGAATAAATCTGTGCCGTTCATTTTTTTTTTTTTTTCAGCCCAGCGGCTGAACGGAAAAAAAAAATCTCATTACCCGTATGCTCAATATAAGGAGAATAGCAGAAACTCCTCATGCTGGCCATACGTGTAATGATTGCGGAGACCCCTAAAATGCCAGGGCAGTACAAACACCTCACATGTGACCCCATTTTAGAAAGAAGACACCCCAAGGTATTCCGTGAGGTATATGGCGAGTTCATGTAAAATTTTATTTTTTGTCACAAGTTAGTGGAATATGAGACTTTGTAAAAAATAAAAATCAATTTCCTCTAACTTGTGCCAAAATTTTTTTTTTTCTGTGAACTCTCCATGCCCCTCACGGAATACCTTGGGGTGTCTTCTTTCACAATGGGGTCACTTGTGGGGTTTTATACTGCCCTGGCATTTTAGGAGTCCTAAAGCGTGAGAATCCAAATGCGTAAAAATGCCCTGTGAAATACTAAAGGTACTCATTGGTTTTAGGGCCCCTTTGCGCATCTTGGCTGCAAAAGTGGCACACATGTGGTATCGCCGTACTCAGGAGAAGTAGGGCAATGTGTTTTGGGGTGTATTTTTATATATACCGATACTTTGTGTGAGAAATATCTCTGTAAATGACAACTTTTTAAATTTTTTATTCAAAGTTGTCAATTTACAGAGATATTTCTCTCACACAGTATGGGTATATGTAAAAATACACCCCAAAACACATTGCCCTACTTCTCCTGAGTACGGCAATACCACATGTGTGACACTTTTGCAGCCAAGATGCGCAAAGGGCCCAAATTCCAATGAGTAACTTTAGGAGGGCATTTTTACGCATTTCTTCTCACGCTTTAGGACCCTAAAATGCCAGGACAGTATAAATACCCCACATGTTACCCCATTTTGGAAAGAAGACACCAGGTATTCGCTGAGGGCATAGTGAGTCCATGAAAAAATTAAACTTTTTGTTAAAAGTTAGCGGAAAGGGAGACTTTGTGAGAAAAACTATAAAAAATCAATTTCCACTAACTTGTGCCAAAAAATATTTTCTATCAACTCGCCATGCCCCTCATGGAATACCTTGGGCTGTCTTCTTTCCAAAATGGGGTCACATATGGGGTATTTATACTGCCCTGGCATTTTAGGGGCCCTAAAGTGCGAGAAGAAAATGCGTAAAAATGCCCTCCTAAAAGGTACTCATTGGAATTTGGGCCCTTTGTGCATCTTGGCTGCAAAAAGTGTCACTTATGTGGTATCGCCGTACTCAGGACAAGTAGGGCAATGTGTTTTGGGGTGTATTTTTACATATACCCATGCTGGGTGAGATAAATATCTCTGTAAATTGACAACTTTGAATAAAAAATTTAAAAAGTTGTCATTTACAGAGATATTTCTCTCACCCAGCATGGGAATATATAAAAATACACCCCAAAACACATTGCCCTACTTCTCCTGAGTACGGTGATACCACATGTGTGACACTTTTTGCAGCCAAGATGCGCAAAGGGCCCTAATTCCAATGAGTACCTTTAGGATTTCACAGGGCATTGTTACGCATTTGGATTCTCACGCTTTAGGTTCCCTAAAATGCCAGGGCAGTATAAATACCCCACAAGTGACCCCATTGTGGAAAGAAGACACCCCAAGGTATTCTGTGAGGGGCATGGCGAGTTCACAGAAATTTTTTTTTGGCACAAGTTAGCGGAAATTGATATATATATTTTTTTTTTATTTTGTTTTTACAAAGTCTCATATTCCACTAACTTGTGACAAAAATAACATTTTACATGAACTCACCATACCCCTTACGGAATACCTTGGGGTGTCTTCTTTCTAAAATGGGGTCATATGTGGGTATTTATACTGCCCTGGCATTTTAGGGGCCCCTAAAGCGTGAGAAGAAGTCTGGAATCCAAATGCGTAAAAATGCCCTGTGAAATACTAAAGGTACTCATTGGTTTTAGGGCCCTTTGCACCCAGGCTGCAAAAAGTGTCACTCATGTGGTATCCCGTACTCAGGAGAAGTAGCGCAATGTGTTTTGGGGTGTATTTTTATATATACACATGCTGGTGTGAGAAATATCTCTGTAAATGACAACTTTTAATTTTTTTATACAAAGTTGTCAGTTTACAGAGATATTTCTCTCACCCAACATGGGTATATGTAAAAATACACCCCAAAACACATTGCCCTACTTCTCCTGAGTACGGCAATACCACATGAGTGACACTTTTTGCAGCCTGGGTGCAAAGGGGCCCAAATTCCAACGAGTACCTTTAGCTTTACATGGCGGCTCACAATTTAGCCCCACCCAAAATGCCAGAACAGTAAACACACCCCACAAATGACCCCATTTCGGAAAGTAGACACCCCAAGGTATTCACAGAGGGGCATAGTGAGTCCGTCTGAGATTTTTTTTTTTGCCAGAAGTTAGCAGAAATGGAAACTTTATTATATATTTTTTTCCTCAGAAAGTGTCATTTTCCGCTAACTTGTGAAAAAAATGAAATGATACATGAACTCACCATGCCCCTCCGTGAATACTTTGGGGTGTCTTCTATCTAAAATGGTGTCATTTGGGGGTATTGATACTATCCTGACATTCTAGCACCTGAAGAAACATGACAGGTGCTCAGAAAGTCAGAGCTGCTTCAAAATGCCGAAATTCACTTTTTTGCACCATGGTTTGTAAACGCTATAACTTTTACCCAAACCAATAAATATACACTTATTGGATTTTTTTTTTATCAAAGACATGTAGAACAATAAATTTAGAGAAAAATTTACATACAAATGTATTTTTTTAAAAAATTTACAACAGAAAGTGAAAAATGTCATTTTTTTGCAAAAATGTCGTTAAATTTTTATTAATAGCAAAAAAAGTAAAAATGTCAGCAACAATGAAATACCACCAAATGAAAGCTCTATTAGTGAGAAGAAAAGGAGGTAAAATTCATTTGGGTGGTAAGTTGCATGACGGAGAAATAAACGGTGAAAGTAGTGCAGTGCAGAATTGTAAAAAGTGGCCTGGTCATTAAGGGTGTTTAAGCTAGGGGGGCTGAAGTGGTTAATATAATCTTTAAGGGGTGTAGTTTCCTAAATGTGGTACATTTTTGAGGGTTTCCACTGTAGGGGTACGTCAGGGTCTCCTCAAATGCAAAATGGTGACTAGAAACTAGCAAAATCTGCCTCCAAAATCCATATGGCGCACCTTTCCTTCTGACCACTGCCACGTGCCCATAGAGCAGTTTACCACTACATATGGGGTATTTCTGTAAACTGCAGAATCATATTCATATTTATTAAGGTTTATTTTGCTCTTAACCTTTGCTATGTTGCAAGAAAAAATTGATTAACATAATAAATCTGCCAAAAAACTGAAATTTAGAAATTTCTCCTCCATTTTCCTTTAATTCTTCTAACCTCAAGGGTTAACAAAGTTTGTAACATCAGTTTTGAATAATTTGGGGTATAGTTTCTAAAATTGGGTAATTTACTGGTGGTTTCCATTACGTAAGCCCCTCAAAAAAACTTTATAACTGAATTGGTGTTTAAAAACATGGTTTTGGAAATTTTGTTTAAAAAATTTGAAAAATTGCTCCTAAACTTCTAAGCCTTCTAACGTCCTTAAAAAATAAAATGACATTTACAAAATCATGCCAACATAAAGTAGACATAAGGGGGAATGTTAAGTAATAAATATTTTATGATCACTTTCTGTTTTAAAAGCAGAGAAATCGAAGTTTTGAAAATTGCGGATTTTTTGATTTTTTTCATAAATAAAGTTGAAATATATTGACTCAAATTTATTGACTCATGAAGTACAATGTGTCACAAGAAAAAAAATCTTAGTATTTCTTGCATAAGTAAAAACTTTCCAAAGTTATTACCACATAAAAGACGAATGTCAGATTTGCAAAAATCGGCCTGGGATTTAAGGTGAAAAGTGGCCCAATACTGAAAGGGTTAATGTCTCTATTTCCCTGCTGGGTTTATTGAGTATTTGTTTACCATGACTCTTTCAACCCTGTATCTGGTCCTCCTTTGATTAGGTCAAATGTAGCCCCTTCCCCTGTAATTTGCACCTGATTAAGCTCTAAGTGGTATACATTTGTCACTAGGGGGGTCATTTACTAACCAGAAATACACCTACATTAGGCGCATTTTTGGCGCAGATTGCGACTTTTCCCTGCTCACTTCAGGTCTAAAAAGTGGGCATGGTGTGTGCGGGTATGAGCCGACAGGCCGGACTGCAGTGGATCCTCCGAAGTTACAGTATGCAGAGGCCGGCGTCTCTACATAACTCCGACAGATTTACCACGCGCGTTGATAAAATGCCAGTCTTAATAAATGACCCCCTAAGTCTTTCAGACCTTGGTCTTTTAAATGCAACATCTTTTAAGTGCACATATTGAAGTATACCAGAATTGAAACAGAAGGGAACCAAAGGCAACTACAGAAATAGTTAATGCAATGTTTCTATTTGTCTTAGGCCCCTTGCAGATGAGCGTGTGTCACGCTGCGAATTCGAGTCTGCAGCGCAGCTCCTGGCCTGAACTCTCAGCACTGCCGGGGTCACATAGCATTATATTGATTTATTATCCTATGTAAACCTTACAGTTCTGGAATGTATTGGATAACACTGACAGCATTATGTCAGTGTCATGTAATATTTTCGAGAACTGTAAAGGTTACATAGCATCATAAATCAATATAATGCTATGTGACCCCGGCAGTGCTGGGAGTTCAGGCCGGGAGGTGCGCTGCGGACTCGCAGCGTGACAGACGTTCGTCTGTAAGGGGCCTTACTATTTTTTTCACTTTTCCAAAACCTACTAAAAATTCTCCCGCATCCCTTACCCAGCAAGGAACTATTTATCTCTCCCTCCATGCTACCTACACATCTGACTGCTTGCACAGATCTGTTTGAAAAAATAAAAAACTTCCTTCCCATACACACACAGCCACCTCATGCTCTCTCCTACTTCCACCGACTAAGGGCTCATTAACACAACCGTGGTTTAGTTCCGCATCCGAGCCGCATTTTTTGTGGCTCGGGTGCGGACGCATTAACTTCAATGGGGCTGCGAAAGATGCGGACAGCACTCGGTGTGCTGTCCATATCCGTTGCTCCATTCCGTGGCCCGCAAAAATAATAAGTCATGTCCTATTCTTGTCCATTTTGCGGACAAGAATACGCATTTCTATAAAGGGCCGTCCATTCCGTTCAGAAAATTGTGGAAGGCACACAGGCGGCATCCGTGTTTTGCAGATCCGCAATTTGCGGATCGCAAAACACGGCACGTTTACGTGAACAAGCCCTAACACTTTCTCTGCTTCTCCTTATTGCCGGCGCTATATCTCTAAATCTAGGCTCCCCTCAGCAAATCCCCACTATTATATCTACCTTTCAATACCTATCTCCTTCTACAAGTGCCTGCAACCCCTTAGGCCGCTTTCACATCTGTGTTTTTGCTTTCCGTCCTAGAGTTCCTTCCTCGGGGCTCTAGGACGGAAAGATACTGATCAGGATTATCCCAATGCATTCTGAATGGAGAAAAATCCATTCAGGATGCATCAGGATGTCTTACGTTCAGTATGTGAACGTTTTTTGGATGTTGACAAAACTGCAGAATGCTGAGGATTTGTCTCCCTCCAAAAATCCGGAAGACATGCTGTAACGCTGGATCTGGAATTAATGCCCATTAAAGTGCATTAATCCGGCTCCGGAATTAAGCTAAACGTCGTTTCGGCGCATCGCCCGATCCGACGTTTAGCTCTGCGCATGCGCAGCAGCGATTCCGATTGGGGCCCCAGTGTAAGCTGGGGCTCCGATTGGTTACCATGGCAGCCAGGACACTACTGAAGTCCTGGCTGCCATGGTAAGTACTCCGCAGCAGTGTACTTACCTGCGCTGCGGCCTCCGGGCACTCCTTCATGACGTCACAGGTCCGGGCGGCGCATTGATCTATGCGCTGCGGGGACCTGTGACGTCATGAAGGAGCACCCGGCAGCCGCAGTGCAGGTAAGTACACTGCTGCGGAGTGCTATGGCAGCCAGGACTTCAGTAGCGTCCTGGCTGCCATGGTAACCTGAATGCATTTCGAAGACTGATCAGGATCCTGATCAGTCTTCACATGCTTTCAGGCGACTTGCGTTGTGACGGATCCGGCGGGACGGAAGTGCCCACCGGATCCTCAGAACGCAAGTGTGAAAGAGCCCTTAAACCTGAAAACCATGTCACTGACCCCCTACTCCCTTTCTTCCTCCTGTAGGAGCATTGTGGAACGCTCACACTGTTTGTAACAAACTTTCCTACATTCATTATCTCTTCATCTCTGACAAACATTGCCTTCCCCTGCTGCACTCTCTTATAGAGGATTTCATTTCATTCACACCCCTGGCTCTGGCAGCAAACGTGGTGGAGGAGGGGGTCCTCTCCTGTCAGACAACCGCTCCTACAGCCCTGCTCCACTGCCACCTTCCAGTACTATCCCTTCATTTGAAGTACACTATGTCCCCATCTACTCTCCTTCAAATCTCCAAGTGGCTGTCATTTACTGCCCCCCAGGCCGGGCCACCATCTTTCTCGACTACTTCAACACCTGGATCCTACACTTTCTTACTGCTGACATTCCCACAATCATCATGGATGACTTCAACATCCCCATTGCCACTTGCCACTCAGCTGTCTCTAAGCTTCTAGCACTCTCTTCCTCCTTTGGCCCCTCACAGTGGTCCTCCATTCCCACCCACAGAGATGGTCACACTCTAAATCTTATCTTTACCCACCTCTGCTCCATATCTAAGCTTTGTAACTAACCTCTCCGCCTATCCGATTACAACTTACTCACAGTCTCTTCACTGATCTCTACCCCCCAAGTCCACACACTAACACACCCTCTCAGAAACCTTAAAAACCTTGACTTTCGTTTGCTTTCTGACTCTCTTCTGCCACTCTCTACTATTTGTTCCTTCCAGGATGCAGATGCTGCCATCACCCTGTATAACAACAGAAGAACTACAGCTCTGGACCCTGGACTTCCCCCTCACACACAACAAAACCCCAAAAAATCAATAGACAACCCTGGCATGCTAGCCAGACAAGCTTCATGGGCTGCAGAGTGGCGATGGAAGAAATCTCATTCTAAGGAGCACTTCACCAGATACAAACAATCCCTTCTCATTTAGAAATCCTCAATCGCTGCTGCAAAATAGGCCTACTTCTCATCTCTCATATCTTCGCTGTCCCACAACCCTAAACAAGTTTTTAACACTTTTAACTCTCTTCTCCATTCCCCAGTGCCCCCACCCTCACCTCTTATCTCAGCCGAGGACTTTGCCACATACTTTAAACAAAAGATTGACATCAGAGAAAGCTTCAGCGCACAGTCCTCACAGCCCCTTTACACAACTACTCAGTCCTCTTCTCCAAAAACCCTTTTCTCCACCATTACAGATCAAAAAGTTTCTACCCTACTCTCCAGATCACATCTCACCACCTGTGCACTTGACTCAATCCCATCCCACCTCATCCCCAACCTCACCACAGTGTTTATCCCAGCCCTAACTTATCTCTTCAACCTATCACTAACCTCTGATGTCTTCCCATCTGGTTTTAAACATGCTAACATTACATCCATTCTCAAAAAGCCTTCCCTTGACCCATCTTTTTGTCTAGTTATTCCCTCAAATCACTTCTCCCATATGCCTCAAAGCTACTTGAACAAGATCCCCACTTTGAACTGTCCACTCAGCTCACTTCCTGCTCCCTCTTTGACCAGCTACAATCTGGCTTCCAACCCCACCACTCGACTAAAACTACCCGTACATAACTCAACAATGACCAGCTAACTTCCAAAATTAAACAACATTACTCTGTCCTCCTCCTCCTTGACATGTCCTCTGCCTTTGACACCATTGACGACTCCCTTTTGTTACAAAGTCTCATCTCTTGGCATCACGGACTTGGCCTTCTCATGGATCACATCATACCTCACAGACCGGACATTTAGTGTCTCCCACTCTCACACCACCTCCTTGTCTCATGCGCTCTCTGTTGGCCTCTCTCAAGGCTTGGTCCTCGGACCCGTGCTCTGATCAATGTACACCATCGGCCTGGGACAGCTCATAGAATCCTATGGATTTCAGTATCACTTTTATGCTGACGACACACAAATTTACTTCTCTGATCCAGACATCACCACCTTACTATCCAGAATCCCACAATGCCTATCTTCTATATCCTCCTTCTTCTTCTCATTTTCTAAAACTTAACATAGATAAAACTGAATTTTTCATATTTCCACCATCTTACTCAACTCCCCAAAAGACCTATCTATCACAATCAATTGTTGCACACTTTCCTAGGTCAACCAAGTCCGCTCCTTTGAAGTAACCTTGGATTCTGCCCTGTCCGTCAAATCGCACATCCAAACCTTTTCCACCACCTGCCTCTTCCAACTCAAAAATATCTCTCGCATGCGCCCATTCCTCAACCAGGAGTCTGCAAAAATGCTTGTACATGCCCTCATTATCTCCCACCTAGACTATTGTAACATCCTTTTATGTGGCCTTCGATCTAGCACCCTCGCATCCCTCCAATCTATCATCAACTCTGCTGTCCGACTAATCCACCTCTCACCCCGTTACACCTCTGCCTCTCCCCTCTGCCAGTCCCTTCACTGGCTCCCCATTGCCAAGCGAATTCAGTTTAAAATGCTAACAAATACATATAAGGCCATCCACAACCTGTCCCCTCCATACATCTTTGAGCTGCTTCCCTGATACATCCCCACACATAATCTTGGATCCTTACAAGTCCTCCTTCTCTACTCTCCTCTTATCACCGCTTCCCACAATCGACTTCAAGATTTTTCCTGTGCATCCTCCATACTCTGGAACTCTCTACCCCAACATATCAGACTCTCATCTACAGTGGAAACCTTTAAGAGAAACCTGAAAACACACCTTTTCAGACAAGCCTACAACCTACAGTGACCCTGCTGCCGTTATACCCCTAAGACCAGCTTTACCCTCACCTACTGTGTTCTTACCCAATGGTGTCTCTACCCCTTTCAAAGATGTAGCTATGATTCAGACCTGGGTTGTCAATAGGCTCATCTCCCTTTAAATATAGATAGCTGATTAATTTTTTTCAGTGCAATTCTGCACAAAGTTTCTCGTGTGAGATCTGATGTTTTCTGCCTCTGAAGAACACTGGAAACATTGAGCAGAAAATATGTCTTTCACAATGTGTTCTGTAATTTGGCCATGCTGAGCAAGAATATTTGCTGCATCATATCAGTCAGATAAACGAGCTTTTAGGGATAGTTTTCCATCTTTGTCTGGGTGCTGTTATCTCTGTGTGTGTGTAAAGACAGAACATGAAGACATGCTGTACATTGAAATGCGACACTCCTGTTGTTACGGCTGGATTGTATATTGTTTTCTGATATCATTTCTTCAGATCAGTAAAAAACACATTAAAAGAAAAGAAAAAAGTAAGAGATTTTGACAACTACATATATACATTGTAAGGGTTCGCTGTAATTTTGGGGTTCATTCTCACAATATGCTCGCTGACATCGGTTTTAATGTCCCAACTGTGCATTTATTAGTGGCACATCAAACAAAAAAAATAACACAATACAAAATAAACACCTGCCCGGCTGGGCTCTGACTAAACAGAGGTATTCCCTATCTCACCTCTAAACTGTAAAGTTCGGGTTCGTACCCGAACATTTCCATAAAAGTTTGGGTTTGGCCGTTTAATAAAGCTTGTTGAAATTCTTCAGGGCAGCCAATCAAGAAGCGTTTAAGATGTGTGCCCTTAGAAGCCATCACAGCCATGCCTACTAATGGCATGGCTGTGATTGGCCAGTGCGGCATGTGACCCAGCCTCTATATAAGCTGGAGTCACGTAGTGCCACACGTCACATCAGCTCTTACTAGTGTAGGGATAGGATGCTGCTGCTGTGAGGGAGAGATTAGGAAAGAATCTGATATCAGAGCTTGGTGTTAAATCTGCGATCTACAACAATAATTTTGTGTGGGTGCAATGCAACAATTTTGTACCCTGCCCAGAGCCCAGTGACACAGAAAAATAAGTTTTAATCCGTCTCTTATTTAGGTGGGCGTCGGCGGCCATTTTGTGCAAGTGACAATATTGCCAGGGATAATAATTGAATCCTGTTCTTGTAGTTCAGTGGGCGACATATACCCATTTTTTAAGTGGACCTGCATTGCATATGTGCCAGGGGAAGGAAAAATAATATAGGTAATCCGTCTGTGAGTTCAGGGACCCAGGGGGGGGCATATTCACATTTTTTTACTGTAAAGTACCCCTGTGCTGCATATGTGACAGTGTAAACAATTCAGTAAATCAATCTGTTAGATTCTGGGGGGACAAATTAATATTTTTTTGCCATTAAGTACATTTGCAGCCTGCACCGCATTTCTGAGAGTGAAATATAACCAGTAAATACAACCGTGGCATTGGGGATTAAAAAAATTACTTATTTTTGGCCTTAAAGTACATTTGCGGCCTGCACTGCATTTCTGAGTGAAATATAACCAGTAAATACAACTGTGACATTGGGGGTGAAAAAAATCACTTATTTTTTGCCATAAAGTACATTTGCCTGCACTGCATTTCTAAGAGTGAAATATAACCAGTAAATACATCTGTCACTTTGGGGGTGAAAAAGATAACTTTTTTTTTGCCATAAAGTACATTTGCGGCCTGCACTGCATTTCTCAGTGTTGGTATTTCTCCCCAACAGAGAAGGTGATGCGAAAATGCCTGAAAAAATGACAAGAGCTACGGCACAACGCCATTGTGACAAACAACCCACTTAATTAAGAAAAATGGCACAAGAAAAGCTTGTGTGGCCTTTTTTATGTTTATGAAGTTGTTGTTTTTTTACCATAAAAACACAGGTGCAAACAACGCCACTGAAAATGCAAAAGTGCAGAAAAACACCAGCAAAAGCCCATGTCTTAAAACACTCTAAATCTGGCATACTTCATTAACATAGATAACCTTGCCAACTTTTCAAAACTAGAGTGAGCAGTGTAAAATTACAAAAAGTCACACATTTTTGAACAAACAAGCCCAAAAAGTTGTAAAGCCCTATTTTGCGACTTTTAAAAGCCAGAATTCTAGAGTGCATTGCTTGATAAATTCTCCTTAATATTTGTCATGTGAAGGAACTCTTTCCTTTACGTGCAAGATGAGGAGCATGTTGTAGGCCAAAGGTAGAGAGGCTTGAAGTGCAAGGAGTATGAGTGACCCCGTGTATTATGTGGAAGTCACATGTGATTTCATCAGGAGTGGATTAAATGCATAATAGGCCTGGAGTTGTTTACCCAATTTATGCCCCTTCTTCCATTTTCCCATGACCATCCACATTTTATGTTTTGTCCAATATTTTTTCATACAGACACATTACAAATGTACCCTAATGGGATCCTATGTAGCACCACAGATAACAGTGAAAACTCTCTGAGACAGATAATGCAGCAGATGTCACCTGCAGTCCTATGTAATACCACAGATAACACAACGATAACTATCTAAGTACAGAAAATGTAGTAGATGTCATGTGCAGTCCTCTATATAAAGCACAGATAACACTGTGATACCTCTCTGATTATAAATAATGTATAGCAACACAAAGAACACAAAGAGCAACATGCTGAAAGTATAAAAATTACATCAAAATTTTATTAGTCAATTTAGTACAATTCAATACATATAGAAAGAGGTGACAGAAGACAAGACGCCACTCTGGGTCCCAGTCACATAAACATTGTAAACATCACTTGGCTATTGAATTAGTTAAAGTTCAACCTGCAATGTAGACTCCTATGCATGTTAACATACTATCATCTACTGCTTTAGGGCATTGGCAAAAATGTATACATATAATAAAGTGAGCCTATATCAAAGTCTACTCACAATCATGACAAGGTCAGTGCCTAAAAAGGAGCCCACTTATTATTGCCAAAGTCAATATAAAAAATACACTGGAGACATGTGCAGTCCACGCTCCTGATGGGAGCTCCAATATAACAATGTAGGACTAGACAAAAATGAACATGCGGTGCAAACTAAGCCAAGATATACCACAGACTCACCTAAGTACCCAAATGACCGGGAGACCAGGATGGCGTCACCCCGACGCGCGTTTCGGCGAACCTTCGTCCGGGGGTGACGCCATTGCTGTGGTCAATAGATTGTAAAGCCCAATGGACCAATAGAAACCAGATTCCAATGATGACGCGAGGGGGCGCGGCCACATATGGTGTCATTATTGTGTGCCGAAGCCAAATACAATGCCGCCCTATCCAGACGTCATAACCACGTGTCGGTCACGTGACCGGAAGAGTCGCTGTTATTAAAGTTATTGCGGTCATGTGACATCACATGACCAGACTAACCGGCCAAAGGTCACCACAAAATATCGCTACATTATAACATACCATGACAAATGGAAAAAGAGAACAAGTGTAGATTAAAATAACTATTACTAGAGAAACACTCACCCGTGTGCATTTATTGCCACGGCGGGAGAAAAAGGGGGAGTGAGGTAAGTGGTGCGACTGTGCAGGGGGTGAAGTGCAAGGTGGGGAAGAGACGGGGGAGGGGGGGACACCGTGACAAAAATGCAAAACGTATGAGTGCATCACAGTATAAAGTTAAATAAAAACAAGTCCATGTGTTAACAGAGTAGAAATATAAATATATAATGTGCATGAAGAGGTACAAAACTGTACCATAAATACCCTCAAAAAATGAAAATGAATGAATATACAGTGACAATGAATATACAGTGACAATCTATCTCCCGTCAATAAATATATATATATAGTGTTAATCGCATAATGTGTAGTTGAAAAATATATATATCCAATATAAAATATATATAATATAAAGTAAAAGTTTTTTTTTTTTGGTTGTTTTGTTTGTGTATAAAACGCTTTGTCTCCCTTCTCAGCATGTTGATAATGTGGCCGGTTCACACTGTACATACGACCCCCTCTTCCACTTGGTGGTGGACCCGTCATTGGGAAAACAATTTTCCATCTGGTGCATCATTATTGATCTAAAGGGAAAATGGGCAAACAATCAATAAACATAAACTACATCGACAGTCAAAACTGATTAAAACATAAGTTAAAATATAGGTTAAAAAGACCACAGCCGTGGTCCAATCATGCACCTTGCACTTCACCCCCCCGCACAGTCGCACCACTTACCTCACTCCCCCTTTTTCTCCCGCCGTGGCAATAAATGCACACGGGTGAGTGTTTCTCTAGTAATAGTTATTTTAATCTACACTTGTTCTCTTTTTCCATTTGTCATGGTATGTTATAATGTAGCGATATTTTGTGGTGACCTTTGGCCGGTTAGTCTGGTCATGTGATGTCACATGACCGCAATAACTTTAATAACAGCGACTCTTCCGGTCACGTGACAGGTCACGTGACCGACACGTGGTTATGACGTCTGGATAGGGCGGCATTGTATTTGGCTTCGGCACACAATAATGACACCATATGTGGCCGCGCCCCCTCGCGTCATCATTGGAATTTGGTTTCTATTGGTCCATTGGGCTTTATAATCTATTGACCACAGCAATGGCGTCACCCCCGGACGAAGGTTCGCCGAAACGCGCGTCGGGGTGACGCCATCCTGGTCTCCCGGTCATTTGGGTACTTAGGTGAGTCTGTGGTATATCTTGGCTTAGTTTGCACCGCATGTTCATTTTTGTCTAGTCCTACATTGTTATATTGGAGCTCCCATCAGGAGCGTGGACTGCACATGTCTCCAGTGTATTTTTTATATTGACTTTGGCAATAATAAGTGGGCTCCTTTTTAGGCACTGACCTTGTCATGATTGTGAGTAGACTTTGATATAGGCTCACTTTATTATATGTATACATTTTTGCCAATGCCCTAAAGCAGTAGATGATAGTATGTTAACATGCATAGGAGTCTACATTGCAGGTTGAACTTTAACTAATTCAATAGCCAAGTGATGTTTACAATGTTTATGTGACTGGGACCCAGGGTGGCGTCTTGTCTTCTGTCACCTCTTTCTATATGTATTGAATTGTACTAAATTGACTAATAAAATTTTGATGTAATTTTTATACTTTCAGCATGTTGCTCTTTGTGTTCTTTGTGTTGCTATGCTTAATTCAGAGTATATGCTGATTGCATATGTAATATGGGTATCCCATATATAGTCGCTCCACCTATTGGTGTAAGACGTCTACAGGGCCTGGGATATCTCCGGTATCAATGTATGGTTGTTATAAATAATGTAGTAGATGTCACGTAACACCACAGATAGCACAGTGAGTTGATGGTATCTTCAAAAAAGGAAGATGAGGGATAAGGGGTGTCTCTTCATAGCTCCTTTTTTCACCAGCCCCCCCGCAGGGAAAAGTCAGGCCCAGGCTTCCATCCCAAACATCCCTATTATGATGTGCCATTGGACTTCATACAAAAAATCCTCAAGGTGTAGATTTAACCATGTGTATTTCCAGAAAGTCCTGCAGTGTTAGTGGCAATCAGTAGGTCCACGTTCAGGCTTTGTGAGACTAGGCAATTGGCTGCAGGCAGAAACTGAGTGGCTGCGATGACAGGTAAGGCAAAGGTACAGACTAAGAAGTCATCATGAGCAGTTATTTAGGAGAGCCAGGTAGTGCAAAGGTACCTTTTTTTTTCAATAGCATTATCCAGGAATTTAATTTTTTAAAGCTTACGTTGTACAAATTCCAAAACATGTCATGCACAGTGCAAACTTGGGACTTGAGGTGTTGAGGCAGACAGCAGAAAAAGGAAGAAGTGATGACATAGCACAAGGCAAGAGACTAGAGAGAAAGAGATGGGACTCTTTTTAAGCTTTCTACCACCACCCATACTCATCTATTTGTGAGCAAACAGTCCAAAATATGTATGCATGTACCAAAGAGGAAGGTATTGGTAAGTGCTTCAGCTGTAAGTTGTTGTGAGGGACTTACAGTTTTGTACCCAGGTTTGTAAATTACTTTTTTTCCCAAACAAGAAAACAAAGCTGCACCTCTAGTGCCAGCAGTTGGAGCTGTACATTCCACCTAGTGCCAGCAGTTGGAGCAGTACATTCCACCTAGTACAAGAAGTTGGAGCAGTACATTCTACCTAGTGCCAGCAATTGGCACAGCTGCATTCCACCTGATACCATAGGCACTGTTTTCTTTTCTTGTTTGGAAAGAGAGTGTCCTCATACCTTTTTTCCCCAGAGGAACTATGCATGACCTATAAGAGCCCACAAAGGGAAATAGTACCCCCTGGATCTGTGCTTAGGTTGAAATGTGCACTGTGTGACTAAACAACCAAGAACTATTGCACGTTCAGGGGCGTCGCTATAAGGGAAACAGGGGAAATGTCTGCTTTGAGGCCCGAACTCAGAATAGACCTACCCAGGAGGAGGACTAAAATAATTTATTGCCAGGGCCCCCTCAACAGTATTATAAAATTACATTATATACAGAGATACTGTAGAAAACGAATAGACAGCGGCTGTCGGGCCAAGTCTGAGAGAGCTATTTGAATAGCCACAGGAGTGGGGGTTGCACTGGAAGAGGGGGGTTGGGAAGAAGTTCCTGGGGGGGAGTGGCCTCATTCAAAAATTTGCTTTGGGGCCCAGTCATTACTAGTTATACCACTGTGCACATTTGTTATTCTGCAAGAGTGTTACCCTATAAGTAGCTAGTGTGCTATATGAAGTGCCATCATGTCACTGTCAGACAAGTATATCTGGGTCTCATTGCTATTGAGCATTAATGTATGCTTAAAATTATTTCATTCTTAGCATGACAATGCATGCTATATGTTATGGCATGACACTCACAGAATAAAGTCTACAGCGGGTCTAGCCGAGGGTGGGACATACTGTAACATGATGACTGCAGATTGGGGCATCCTTACCCTATGTCTCCATAGACTTACAAAGTAGCACATACCACATCATGATCTCATACGCCTTGTTCTCTTCAGATAACCCCTTTAAATTGTGTGCAGAATAGAGCTGAGAGAATCGATTTGTATCTGTTAATTTTCATCAGAGTTCTTGAGCAGCGAAGGACTGTCCCTGCTGCTCAAGAGGCTCCCCTCCTTTGACAGGATCAGACATCTCATCTGGTCCTGTGCCATTGCTCAGGGTACCGATGCATGCACAGTTGCTGCTCTGGTAGCAGCAGCAGAGCCTCTGCTCTTTTATGGCGAAATGTCCAGCCCTTTCAATTAAGCCACAGGGGGAACTTCTTGAGCAGTAGGGAAATCCTCTCGCTGCTCAAGAACTCTGATAAATAAATTATACGAAGCGATTCGCTCATTTCAAGTGCAGATGTTGTCTAGCTTTTCTCCGTATATGCTTCACTTCTGGTTTTGGTATAAAATATCCTATCTAAGATGAATCTACGCTTACAGTACATATTGGGTAACTGCATTCACAAGCAATTGTTGAAATCACAACCTTTATGAGCCACGAGAGCCAGGAAGCAATAATCTGCGTTGTCACAAGACACAACTATAAACAGCCTGCATTTTTCAGATGGACTAAAACCGCAATAGCAATGAATTTTATTTCCTGACAGATACCTATTTTATTATCAAATTGCCTCTATTTATAAAAAAGACAATTTAAGAATCATTCAATGACATTGCTACATATACAGCTACCTCGTTCATGAGTAGATTCATTCAATGTGAGCCTTCATCAAAAGTAATGAAATACAAATAGCCCCGGTACTTTCAGAGAATCAGAAAAAACTAGAGGAAAAACAGATAGTGGTAAAAAATGTAATGAACTCAATAAATAACCTTTAAGACCTATATGTCCGGAAGGCAAGAAGAATCAACGTCAATGCATGCACTTCCTGTGCACTTAGACTCTCGACACTAGAAAAACTAATTTGGGATGACAATCACAGAAAATCAATATGTTCAAGGAAAAGTAATATGAAGACCTGTGGGGTGTCTTTATGAGGTTGCAAATATTGAAAGGACAGAGATACAAATTCTATTCCATTTAAATTGTGTTTTCACACCATTTTCTTTCTCTCAAGTTTTATTTCTGCAATTATTTCTGTGCCATCAGAGTAATAATAGTGAACTGTACTTTGAAGTATATATTGAAAAGCTCTGACTAATATGGTTTCTGTAAAAGAAGCAATAAAATTGAGGGACAATTGAGGTAGTGATTTCTCTTTCATCTGAACCAAGTTGTATTTGAATAAACAAACTATTTTATTTAAATGTCTTACATTTACAATATTCAGATGTGAGAAATTGAAAGAAGTATTTTCTAAAATGTAAGTGAACTGTTCATAGTGCTCCTATACTTCACATTAGGACATCATTAGCCAAGGCAGGAAGGCAAAGATTCAACACTATGCTCTAGTTATTGGTCAATTTCCTAAAAAAAATCCAGGTCAATGCAGCCAGAAAAATGGGCTTTGTTAGTAAAGGTAAAAAAGGTAAAGGTTAGTAAAGATTAGTAAAGGGAAGGTAAATCCAATGCCATATGTTTAACACATTGGAGAAAAAGAGAAGTCGCACTAGGATAGGTAAGATCAGATGAGGTGCACCTCGCTGGTAAGCCACACCCACTAGACCAATGGTAAAAATAATATATTGTAGCTGGGCACACTCAAGAGATCAGGGCCATAGAGAAATGTTAGTGGATTTAATGAACACAATATACACAAATAAAATCAAAGATTGGATCAGAACGGCAATATTTTACAAACAACTACTGTAATCGGAATTGAATACTCTTATCCTTTGATGGGTAGCATAGACGTTCGTAGTGGATTAATAGCAATCAATGGTAATCACTGGGAACCCAACAGGTATTGTCCAAATGTAGCATGCATTAATATTTCAAACAGGTTCAGTCTGCTGTAAATGGTGCACTAATAATATGGATCCTGTGGTATGGTATAATTATAGGTTGGTGGAGTTGAATAGGACTGTATGTATGTATTTAGTCTTTGCAACTAATATACAACGTTAGAGATCTCGATATTCGATCATTTAGTCCTTATTTAAATCCACATCTTGACCGGTCTATGGATGAATGGGATTAAATAGGGATCCCCCTTTGTATAGATCTGGAGCGGCGTCCCGCTCCTACTTGGTGTGTGGCAGCGTCCTGTCACTGCTAGTGAATGGAAACTCTTTAGGTAAAAATGCAGGGTAGATCTTACCCGACCGTAGGGTAACTGTACTCCCTTCGCTGAGATGTTCTCTCCTCGATATCGGGGGTCTAACTCTGTAGTGGCAGGTCTCCGGTCAGCGGCGTCTCATCGGAGTAACACGTGTATCTCCTCTCTTACCAGCGTGTTTTAGCTGTATTCCCGCTCGGTGTCCGCACGATTTCCTACAGAATGATGAGGGTGTACCTTTTGTAATTAATGTTATGGGGGGGCTTCCACATCCAGTCTCTGTTTGCAGGGAAAATAACACCATTCGCGTTTCGGGGTTTGTATTTCACCCCTTCCTCAGTGGCCACTGCCTTAGTGTATTATATCTTTTAATGGCTAACTGAAAAGATGAGTGTAGAAGGAAACAAACACTTGCAGCAGTAAATTGTTCTAGCAGTTACAGATAAGGAGTGAGAAAGTTTGATTTCCCATTGATATATATCAATATATCCAATACATGAATGTGATGAACAAAGGAGGTCTTAGAGTCAAATTACTTAGGAGATATAAGGGTGTATTAGACACACAGATGCTGCAAGCGATTGTTGAGAGGGAAGCATTCCTTCCTGTGAGTCGCCAGATAGCAAGCAGAAGACACAGCTGCTATTACATGCAGTGATGTTTTCCGCAGCATGGGAAGGAGCGATTGCTATACTATCACTCGTCCTCATGGGAGTTTTTTTTCAAAAGGATGTATTCATCTACAAAAGGTAAGTCTTCTCCACATTCCCATATATACGGTTAACACAGCAAATTAAAAGAGATATCTCTAATTGGCTTAATTTCCTAATAGAATTTAACGGTAATACTATATGGCAGGAGGATATTATTTAGATACCTTGTCATTCTTCACAGACGCTTCTGGAGCTATCAGTTATGGAGCATATTTGTCACGGACGCTGCCGCGACAGGTGGCAAGAAATCGATGAGACTGGCAACACGTGGTTTGATCTGACGTTTTCCGTTTGGATCAAATGACGTCTGTGTTGTTTCTGGTGCTTGTCACACCTTCTTTCCACAGGTGTGGCTGTTAGGGTCATTTGAGCTTCTCTATTTATAGTTGCTTCTCCCACAATGCTGTGCAGTTTATAGCTTCTGTTTGGACCTTTGGTTAGATTGTGGTTGGATCTCGGCTGAGTGCTGGGGCTTCCATTGCTCTTTTGACGTCAAGTCTTTCCTTTCCCTTTTGTATTTTGATTGGGTTCTGTGTGTTGCATTTCCCTATTGTATGTATTAGGCCTGAAGGAGACTCCTGTTCGTCCTTCCTTTTGGAGGAACAGGTAGTCTAGTCCCTACTATTAGTACCAGGGTCCTATAGGGCTTGATAGGACTCTAGGTATTGCTGTGTATGAACTCACCTACCTTTGGGGTCTATTCATACTGGTAGTCAGTCAGGATTTTGGTTAGGGTTTTCACTAGGAGGTGTCCATTTTCCTTCCCTAGTTCTCAGGCCTGATTCCCTGTTCCCCCTTTCCCTCCTATGCTCGGTGTGGTGTTTCCCTCCCACACCGAAGTGACATTATAAACTGCCAAAAATGTTATTTTTTGTTTGTTTGTGTGCAGCCATGGATCCTATTGCTGCACTGGCAGGTCAGCTGCAAGGGCTATGTTTGGAGGTAGCTTACCTTCGTACGACCATCTCGCAGATGCAGAGTAGAGATGTCGCGAACATAATATTTTCCGTTCGTGAACGGCGAACTTCTGCAAATGTTTGCGAACCGGCGAACTGGGCGAACCGCCATAGACTTCAATTGGCAGGCGAATTTTAAAACCCACGGGGACTCTTTCTGGCCACAATAGTGATGGAAAAGTTGTTTCAAGGGTACTAACACCTGGATTGTGGCATGCCTGAGGGGGATTCATGGCAAAACTCCCACAGAAAATTACGCAGTTGACGCAGAGTCGGGTTTTAATCCATAAAGGGCATAAATCACCTAACATTCCTAAATTGTTTGGAATAACATGCTTTAAAACATCCAGTGTGTGTATACGAACAGGTATGATGTTGTATCGATCTGGTAGTGTAAGGGTTACCCCTGCTTCACAGTGACAGACCAAACTCTGACAGACCAATCACCCCGTTTAACGCATCGCAAACAACCACAAACAGTCCATTTGCACAACCGCAAACTCGCCATTTGCACAAGGTTGGATACCAAGCTAGCCATGTCCCGTTGCTTGTCCTCACTGACGTCATTGAAGGTCTCTTCCTCCACCCAGCCACGTAAAACACCAAGGGTCCCCGAAAGGTGACAACAAGCTCCCTGGGACGCCTACTGTGGTTGGTCTTTCACCTCCTCAAAGCCACCTTCTTCCTCTGACTCCTCTTCTTCAGACTCCTCTCTCTGCATTGCCGCAGGTCCAGCAATCAACGACGACAAGGCTGCTTCTGGTGGTGATAGTGACCACAACTCTTCCTCTTTATGCTCATCTACGGCCTGATCCAGCACTCTTTGCAGGGCATGCTCTAGAAAAAACACATATGGGATGAGGTCGATAATGTTGCCTTGGGTTTCACTGACCAGGTTTGTCACCTCCACAAAAGGACGCATGAGCCTACAGCCATTGTGCATGAGCATTCAGTAACGCGGCCAAAAAATACCCAGCTCCGCAGAGGCTGTCCTCTTTTTTTTAAATTAAAAAAATCTGTTCTTACCAGTTTAATCTCTGTTTTGTCCCCTATCAGGGGGCGGTGTATAGGATAGATTTTAGGAACCGGGAGATGGAAAAAGATGGTTGGTCGGTCCTCTTCCTTCCAATTTGGGGCACTGCGCCTGCTCCTTGCAATGTACTGTGCCACCCTATATGAGTGGTGTGTTAAGTAGTACTATTCCTATCAGTTTAATCCCTGTTACTTCCCCTATAAGGGGACATGTATCGAATAGATTTTAGGAACCGGGAGTTGGAAAAAGATGATTGGTCGGTCCTCTTACTTCCAATTTGGGGCACTGCACATGCGCCGCGCAATGTACTGTGCCACCAATACAAATAGTGTGAACTACTATTCTTACCATTTTAATCTTTGTTAAGTCCCCTATCAGGGGACGTGTATTGAATTGAATCCTTGCATGAGAAGATAGAGAAAAAAGCTTGCTCTGTCCGGTTCCTTCTAATTTTGGGCACTTGCAATCGAATTTGTACAAAGTACTATTCCTATCAGTTTAATCTCTGTTTTGTCCCTTATCAGGGCTAGGGCCAGTGTAGTGAATAGATTTTTGGACCGGGAGATGGAAAAAGACCCATGCTTGGTCCGCTGCGTTTGAATTTTAGGTCACTGCACATGCGCCGTGCAATGTACTGTGACACCCTATTTGAGTGGTGGGCAGTGGGCACAGTACAGCCTGTGGGCCTGACACACACTGGCAGGCAACTGCAATTATATTAAAGGGTAAAAATGTAATGACTTTTTTATCTGCAAGGTACTGTGCCACCCTATATGAGTGGTGTGCACACAGTACAGTCTGTGGGCATGCGGCCTCTCACACACGGGCAGGCAACTGAAATATATATATATATAAATATATATATATATATATATATATATATATATAAAAAAGCAGACTGATGTACCAGCCCCAAAAAGGGCTTTTTGGGGTGCTCAGGACGCTGTACTTACAGCAGATGGCCCCTTTCATACGAGCGAATTTTCCGCGCGGGTGCAATGCGTGACGTGAACGCATAGCATCCGCACTGAATTCTGACCCATTCATTTTAATGGGTCTGTGTAGATGAGCGTTTTTTTTCACGCATCACTTGTGCGTTGCGTGAAAATCGCAGCATGTTCTATATTCTGCTTTTTTCACGCAGCGTTAGCCCCATAGAAGTGAATGGGGCTGTGTGAAAAATGCATTGCATCCGCAAGCAAGTGCGGGTGCGTTGCGTTTTTCATTGATGGTTGCTAGGAGATGTTGTTTGTAAACCTCCATTTTTATATCAAGTGCGTGAAAAATGCATTAAAATGCATTGCACCCACGCGGAAAAAACTGAACAACTGTACGCAATCGCAGGCAAAACTGAATGGCTTTGCCTGTGAAATCGCACAGTTTTCACTGAACGCATCCGCAACGCATCCGCAACGCATCCGTACCTAAGGCCCCATTCACACATCCGCAATTTTTGTCCGCATCCATTCCGCAAGTCTGCAGAATGGATGCGGACCCATTCATTGTGAATGGGGCCGGAAATGATGCGTAGAGCACACACCGAAACATCCGGCCGCGGCTCCGCAAAAGATAGAGCATGTCCTATTCTTGAAACCACCCCGCACAACAGCATCCGATACATGCGGACTGGAACCAATCAGACGCCCCTGCCACAGTCACATGGGACGCCACTGTATGACGGAAGGATCACGTGGGACGCAGCGACAGGTCCTGGCAGGTACATGCGGCGGGGCAATGTGGAGAGGAAAGGACGCCATCTGAGACTCCTTTGGTAACGTAATAACATCCTTCCTTTTTCAATACGTGGCTTGATTGAAAAAATATACGGCAAGTGCTGAGAGTATACCCCATACAGTGGAGTGCTGAGATTATATTGCACACAGCGGAGTGTTGTTTACTTAGTGAAAAGTGATACATTTTTATATATGGTGAACATATATAGCAGGGACATCATAATACACCAACTTAAATGACTTTTGTGGTGAACTTAAAAGAAAGGGGCGTTTTTGGAGGACTTAACTGACCCGTCATTTTGATATAAGCACCTTGGGTATATATAATAGATGGAGTATGGTATATGATATACAGTTTCAATATAAAGGGCACTTTTGGAAGACTCAATTGACCCCTCTGTTTTAATACATGACAGATGGTGTATGGTATATGTTATACGGTACATGTGATTTTATGTTTTAATTGAATCTTAAAACAAATTGGTTCGGAATAAATTATAGGTATTTTATGATGTGCTAGTGCATTGAGCACTCCTTGTGACATGGTGTTAGTAGAGTGCCTCCCTCTTCACACAACTTTTTTTATACGACATGTCCTATTCTTGTCCGCAGCCTGCCGGCATGGTGTGTTGCGGATCTGCAATTTTCAGATCCGCAACACACTACGGACGTGTGAATGGGGCCTAATCCGGTCACGCTCCTGTGAAAGAGGCCGATGAGTCTTTGAGGACTGGAGTGGACACAGAACACTGGCCTAGCTAACGCTTTCCCTATTAATTCAGCAGCAGCAGCAGCACTCTCCCTGCTCTAACACTGCACCTTCAGAATGAATCTAAGATGGATGCTGTCCTTGCTTTTTGATAGGAGGTAGGAGGGTCTGGGAGGGAGGGTATGCTGATTGGCTGGAATGTGTCTACTGACTGTGAGGTACAGGGTCAAAGTTTGCTCAATGATAAAGTATACGGGGCGAATCGAACATCGCATATGTTCGCCCGACACGGCGAAAGCGAACATGCGATGTTCGCCGGCGAATAGTTCGGGACATCTCTAATGCAGAGATCACAAGCTGTTGGTTCTGGTGGTAGTGGTAGGGACCAGGCCTATCTGGAGCCTAAAATTGTCCTTCCAGACATATTTTCTGGGGGATGTGGTAATTTCATTTTACCACATAGGGAGGCGTGCAAACTGTCTTTTAGGCTACGTCCATACTCATCTGGGGATGAGAAACAGCGAGTTGATGTGGTAATTTCCTTGCTTATGGGGATGCGCAGTCATGAGCTTTTTCTCTGCCGACCGGATCGCAGTCTATCCGTTCAGTAGATTAATTTTTGATGATCCGGATCGGACTTCTCTAGCCGAAACCAAGCTGCACTGCCTTTGTCCGGGTGATTGTTCCACTGAGATTTATTGCTGTGAGTTTAGGAGGTGGGCTACGATACAGAGTGGAACGATCCTGCCCTCCGTAGCCAGTTTTGTCAAGGGTTATCAGAGAGGCTGAAGGATGCTTTGGCCTTTCATGAAACCCCAGTGTCTCTGGAGGTAGCTATGTCTCTTGCTATAAGCATTGATAGACGCCTGAGAGAGAGATCTAGGGGCCCCCACTCTCAGGACGTACTATATCACATGTTGTATCTTCCTCCTCTGACACTTTGGGTGAAGCTACTCCAGGGTTTATCTCTGGGGACAAACCCATGAAGTTAGGGGGAACTACTCCTGGATCTGCTTTTAAGCATACTGGTAATAGGAAGAGTGTCCATACATTCAACGGCAAAAAGAAAAAAGAGGGACATTTAATTCCCATCTGACTCTTGGAGGGGTGAGAGGAGATTCAGAAATTGTGCATTTGTCTTTGACTGGTAGTACCTGATTTCTCCTGACTGCTGAGGTGGCGCTAGAGTCAAAAACCGTGGGGATTGAGTGTTTATCGACAGCAGGGCTGGGGTGAACCTGATTGATGCTCATCCGTATGCATGGGTTGTCACCGAGTGCATTAGGAAAAAACATTTCTGTTTTTGCTATTGGTTCTGCACCTCTAACTCAGAAGTGTTTATCTCAAGTGGTGCATGATATCAGATTAAGGCTACATGCACACGACCGTTGTTTGTTTCCGCGTCGGTTCCGTTTTTTTTCACGGATAGGATGCTTCCCCATTCCTTTCAATGGGTCCGTCAAAAAATGCGGATGGTCAACCGTTTTTGTTCCGCATCCGTGATCCGTGTTTTCATTCCGTCAAAAAAATAGTGCATGTCCTATTTTTTTCACGTTTGCGGACAAGGATAGGCATTTTTACAATGGATCTGCCATACAAATCGGATCCGTCAAAAAAAACGGTTCGTCATCCGTTTTTTTTGACGGACGCAAAATTTCAAGGAGGAGCGGACGCAGAGGCAGGCAACGGTCGTGTGCATGTAGCCTAAGAGTGGCTGACTTTCATCAAGAATTTATCTAGTGTTTTGTGTTGGAGAGTCTCCCTGCTCCAGTGGTTCTGGGTTTACCGTGGTTAAGCAAGCCCAATCCAACAATCGATTGGCAAGCTACTCAGATTTTGGATTGGGGTGATTATTGCATTGACAATTGTCTGAATACATCTTTTTTCGTTTTAACTACTAAGACATTATCCTCTTTTATATCTGATTTCGCCGATGTATTTTCTGAGAGTGGATGCCAGGATTTGCTTCTGCATTAGGAATATGATTGTCCTATCAACCTTATTCCCAGAGCTAAGTTGCCAAATTCTAGATTGTATAACCTTTCTGGACCTGAAAGACTGGCCATGAGAGAGTATATTGCCGAGAGTATATTGACTTTATTTGTCAGTAGCCACGACTATGGGATGAACAACCTCATTCCACAGCTTCATGTCCTGGAACAGATGCTGGTAAATCTGGCTGACCTGGGAACTGGGGACATGGCACTTAGATCTCGGCCATGTGGTGGCTGAACTGGAGGAGGAGGAGTAGGACATTGGAGCACAAGCAATGTGTAGCGAAATGGATAGTTTTTACACACAGGTGACAAGAGAGGAGGAGCAGGAGCAGCCAGCGGAGCTACAGGGTGATGAGGAAGATGAGGCAGAGAACCCAGACACACCGTGGCAGTATGCAGTGGATATGGAGGAAGGGAGTTCCTCCGATTTTCTTGCACAAATGGCCCGATGCATGCTCACTTGCTTACGTAGTGACAGCCGAATTGTCAGAATTCGGCAGAGGGATGACTTCTGGCTCTCCGTCTTGCTAGACCCTTGCTACCGGTCCAAAATGGGGGCCTTTTTTTTTTTTACACCCGCTAAGGGGGAGGAGACACTGAACTACTAGAGAGACATCCTATGTAGTCAGTTAGTCGCTGCCTATATGCACCATCGTCCATCCTCTCTGCGCTCTGACATGGCTGCTGTGGTAGGGTGTGTGTGTGTGGGGGGGGGGGGTAGGAGCAGTTCCAGCTCCATCAGCAGCAACTTGAGTTTAGAGTAGCTGATGAGCAGCTTTCTTCACCCGCCTAGTGAAGAAACTACTTACCAGCAGCAGCATCTTGACCTGGAGCTGGACCTGAACCATCAGGTAGTGGCATACCTGGACAGCACCCTGCCCCCCCACATTGAAGATCCACTGGACTACTGGGCAGCCAAACTGGATTTGTGGCCGCAACTAGCAGAGTTTGCCCTGGAAAAGCTGTCCTGCCCAGCCAGTAGTGTGGCATCAGATAAGGTGTTTAGTGCGGCGGGGGCCATAGTTACCCCAAGAAGAACTCTCCTGTCCTCACAAAATGTGGTAAGACTGACCTTTGTCAAGATGAATCAGATGTGGATCAGCCATGATTTCTACCCAACAATGCCTGATATATCAGACTAGATCATCCATGGTCCCACAGCAACACTTTGACAAAAGAGACCGGTTTCTTCTGGCTACCGGCCTCAGCTACTATTCTGTTGCTGCCACCCACCTTATGCCACACATCTGATGCCAAGTGCTGCTGCTTTCACCCACCATCTTCAGCTGCTACTCTTAATGCCACCTACCTCCCCACTCTGTTACCGGGTCACTCTGTGGTCATCTGATGCTGCTGCCACATACACATTATGTCACCTTGCCACTCTGTTGTCTCCTGATGCTGCTGTCACCTTCACACTATGTCACCTTGCCACTCTGTGGTCTCCTGATGCTGCTGTCACCTCCACACTATGTCACCTTGCCATTTGTGGTCTCCTGATGCTGATACCACCTCCCCACTGTCTCCGGGTCACTCTGTGGTCTCTTGATGCTGCTGCAACCTCCACAATATGTAACCTTGCCACTCTGTGGTCTCCTGATGCTGCTGCCACCTCCACACTGTCATTGTGCCACTCTGTGGCCTCCTGATGCTGCCGCCACCTTCACACTCTGTCATTGTGCCACTCTGTGGCCTCCTGATGCTGCCACCTCCACACTGTCATTGTTCCATTCTGTGGCCTCCTGATGCTACCGACACCTCCACACTGTGAATGTGCTGCTCTGTGTTCTCCTGATGCTGCCGCCAACTCCACATTGTCATTGTGCCACTCTGTGGCCTCCTCCTAATGCTGACGCCACTTCCAAACTCTGTCATTGGGCCACTCTTTGGTCTCCTCATGCTGCTTGCACCTCACCACTATTTCGTAGGGCCACTCTGTGGACATCTCATGCTTTTCCCATCCTCCCCATTTCATGACTGGGTTACTATTTTGTCTTTTGGCCTGGCTGACATCATCATTTATTTGATTCTTCTTCTAATCTTTCAGGTGGAAGGAAAAATGAGACGCACAACAGATCCTATGCAGTTATGAAAAATAAAAAAAGTGGAGACAGCACGTCCAAACTGTGGAATTTATTCCAGATGCAATGTTTCGGCTGATGAGCCTTTGTCAAGCATCCATACACAACAAAATGTGAAGGATTATATAGGCACCCTTAGTCAGAAATAGGTGGGGGTGGTTCCTGAGACCAATTAACTTAATTGGAGTCAGGGTGCAATTTCATCTTATTAAAATGTTACAAAGAGAAATACAAAAAGTGCTACCAATGTGCATAATATAGCAGTAAGATACTTGTATGTACAGAATTGCTGGGACGCTAGATTGCCATGCGGTCATGCTTGCGATGGTGGAACACATCTGCGTTCCATAGTGGTACTTCCGGTACTTCCGTTTTCAGTTCACTTCCAGTTTCAGTTCACCGGTTGTGGAACGCATTTGCGTTCCATAATGGTGCTTCCTGTTTGGGTTCGTCACCGGAAGTTCTCTTAACAGCCGTCTATGACCTTATTGGTCTAATTGGAAGCGTCAGTGGAAGGAAATCCAATACAGATACTATGCAGACAGTGTGACTTGCAAGCCATGGCCTACAGGCTAAACATGGGCCTGTATCAAGTTGATAAGAGTTGATATTATATATATAAAAGGGGCCATGTAAAAGGGGGATGTCCTATGGAAAGAGGGGGCATATATCGGATATATATATGAAAAGGGACATATTCTATAAGGGGACACATTCTAAAAGAGTAGACACACACACATATATATATATATATATATATATATATATATACGCACATATTTCAACCCTTCCTCAACATACAGACTCATACTCATACTGTTTAACAGCAGACTCCCTATGCGTGTTACTGCAAACCACAATGAAGGCTCTCTGCAGCCAGGAAATAACCGTGTGATTCTCCGCAAATAAATTCGGGTCGAACCAATTTTTGGGGAAAAATTTGGCAAAGTAGCCGAATCGAATTTTTGAGAAATTCGCTCATCTCTAGTCCAGACCTAAGAGTGGGTGATTCTGTGTGGCTGTCCACAAGAAACATTGAGTTGAAGGTACCTTCTTGGAAGTTGGGTTCAAGATTTATTGGTTCATATAAGATCACTGCCATTATTAATCCAATAGCTTTTCGTCTTGAACTCCCTCAGGCCCTGAAGATTCATAATGTGTTTCATAAATCTTTGTTGACGATATATGTTGAACCTTTGGAGCCATCTTCCTTGCCACCCGCTCCTGTCATGGTAGACGGTAGTTTGGAATTTCATATTGCTAAAATAATTGACTCTCGAGTTCTCCATAGATCTCTTCAGTATCTTGTTCACTGGAAGGGTTATGGACCAGAGGACAGGACGTGGGTACAGGCATCTGAAGCGAATGCCAGTCATTTAGGGAAAGCTTTTCACAGGTCTTACCCTGAGAAGGTCAGCCCTTGGTGTCTGGAGGTCACCCGTAGAAGTAGGGGGTACTGTAATGGACGTTCCCGCGGCAGGTGGCAGGAGATTGCTAATACTGGCAACACATGGTTTGATCTGACATGTTTTCCGTTTGGATCAAATTACGTCTGTGTTGCTTCTGGTGCTTGCCACACCTTCTTTTCCCAGGTGTGGCTATTAGTTTCATTTAACCTTCTCTATTTATAGTTGCTTCTCCCACAATGCTGTGCAGTTTATAGCTTCTGTTTGGACCTTTGGATAGATTGTGGTTGGATCTCGGCTGAGTTCTTGGGGCTTCCATTGCTCCTTTGACGTTAAGTCTTTCCTTTCCCTTTTGTATTTTGTTTGGGTTCTCTGTGTTGCATTTCCCTATTGTTTGTATTAGGCCTGAAGGAGACTCCTGTTCGTCCTTCCTTTTGGAGGAACAGGTAGTCTCGTCCCTGCCATTAGTACCAGAGTCCAATAGGGCTCTAGGTATTCCTGCGCATGAATTCACCTACCTTTGGGGTCTGTTCATACTGGTAGTCAGTCAGGATTTTGGTTAGGGTTTTCACTAGGAGGTGTCCATTTTCCTAGTTCTCAGGCCTGATTCCCTGTTCCACCCTTACCTTCTATGCTCGGTGTGATGTTTCCCTCCCACACTGAAGCGTGACAATATTACAACACAAGTTAATCGGCAGAAGAATGGCCATCTTAATGGATAAAGAACAAAATGACAAAAAACATTGTTTTTCTGGAATTATTCCCAATTCTTGTTTCCTTGACGATTCGGTCAAATGAATTCAAGAACAAAATAAGTTTATTACATTCTGATAACCAAGGAGTTGTATTTTCCATTAACTGTCTAACTTCCAAATCAAACATAGTAGTTCTCTTACTTCCTCACTTGGTACTGATTTGTTTAAAAACAATATTTGGTTAAAAGCAAAATACATCCCCGGAAAAAATATTTATATTGCTGATGCTTTATCTGGACAGCTATTCAAGGTCTTCATAAAACTTGTACCACAAGCATCAAGAATTGGTATCCCCTGCCCAACTCACCTGTGAAACCTATTAGAAGTTTAACTAACAAACTGATAATACATTCGTTAGCCAACAATACATGGGCTGCATACTCAGCCGCATGGCAATCATGGACCAAATTTTGTAATAGCAACAAACTATTACCATTTCAGTATAAATAAGAGAATTTCTTCAAGTACATAATTTCATTAATAAAAAATGGCTTTCATGCTGACTCCATCTTAAAAAGAATGTCAGGCATGTCCTTCTTCTTCAAACTTCAAGGTTTCGAGACCATCAATTTTAAAATAAAACAAGTTATCCAAGGCCTACGTAAAATCTCTACAACAAAAGAAAAACACTAGACCATCATTTATAGACATCTTAAAAGAGTTCATTAATTACTTACCTAAAATATGCAACTCCAGTTTTGAGACTAAACTTTTTACTTCGGCCTTTTCCTTATCTTTCTTTGCGGCTCTTAGAATTAGCGAAATAGCTGCAAATAACAAAAAATGAGAAGCGCCATTATTAATCTCTGACATTTTTATCCACAATAACTCTATTAGAATACACATCAAAACATTTAAAACAGATCAAACGGGAAAGGGAACGTGGTTATTCCTAAATAAATTTACCGAAAATTCCATTTGTCCAGTAGAAACCATAAGAAATTGGTTTAAGATCAGACATAATCGCCATGGTGCACACTTTATGCATCAGGACCGGTCATCTTTGACCAAATAGCAGTTCAATTTTATTCTCAAATCTTGTACCAACTAGGGTTTTCCAATCATAAAATTTCATATCATTCCTTCAGAATAGGAGCAGCAACTTTTGCTGCACAAATTGGTCTTGACCACAACATAATTAGAAAACTAAGTAGATGGAGCTCCAGTAGATATAAAATTTACATTTGTCCACAATTAATTTTTCATTAATTTTATTTTAAGTTAAAAAAAAATTATTTGAATTCTTGGAAATTCATTAATTTCTTTAGCAAAACGAAGATCCACCATAAGAAGCAATTTAGAAATTCTTGGATTCCCAGAATAATATATTATTCTGTGGAAAGGAGTGGAATAGTTAAGAATCAGTAACTTAATCTGGGAATGGAAATGTCTTATCAAAATGGCCAAGATGTAATCTCCTAATTTTGCAAGTTGGTTCTCATGATCTAGGTAGAATCAAAACACTTGAACTAGTTTGCGAAATGAAAGAAGTTATTCGACAGATTCATCACTTACTTTCAAAAACAAGCTTAGTTTTCTCCAACATTATCACAAAATGTTCCTGGTCCTTCAAGGAATTAACCTTCCTGGAAAAAAATAAGAAAAAGAGTAAATAAACAAATAGAAAAGTTTATGTTCTCCATTGGTGAAAATTCTTACCATCATGTTGAGTTAGAAGGATTTGTTAGAGGTCTTTATCAACCAAAGATCTCCTTTCAGACATTAGTTGTGACATATTTAATTTGCATCTTCAAAACATGATAGAAAAATTTTAGGTTTAATAGTTTATAGGCATGCAATGCTTTTTGCCATTTCGCTGTGCGTTTTGGTGGTTTGGGTTAAGTCGTGATACAGTGGACTAATGGTATAATTCATTTAATTTGATTGAGTTAAACATAATAAGCATCAATTAATAAACAAATAATTTATTATCATTATTTTATGTGTGGCATTTTATTAATATTACTAACTCGATGGTTTATTATGATGAATATGTCATCATGGAGTGAACCACATTGTAAATTCTATAAGGGGAGCCATGATGACATGACACCTATCATGGTATTACAATGGTAATGTGAAAAATTTACTTACCTAATATTCAGGTGATGATGGGTCAATCCCAGTAAAATTCGGTTGAACATGAGACACCGACTGGAATTTGATTGTAGGATCAGTAATGTATTCATCTGTAAACCTAGGAAAAGAAGCCAGAACAACGTTATCAGCACATGCACATAAGTAATTTTAACCATCCTCCCCTCCCACCCCTTATTATTATCTTCCTGTTGCGATGCTTATTGATGGGGTTAAGTCACTCAATAGAGTGGGCTAATGGTATAATTAATTAAATTTGATTGAGTTAATTTATTGATGTCGATTTATTAATTACAATGTATTAATTATCTAGTAAAGATAATAAGCATCTTGGCCTTTATTAATCCATCAATTAATAAATGAATAATTTATTATCATTATTTTATGTGTTGCATTTTATTAACATTACTAACTTGATGGTTTATTATGGTGAATATGTCATCATGTTCCTTTAAACATATAATCATCGCTTAGGTGAATGTCAAGTCGGATTCCACTGAAGGAGAGCATAATTTTCCTGTTATCATAGATGTCCTTGTCAGTAGGAATGCTGCACACTGAGAAGGAGAGGTTGGAGCTCACTGTCTACTATTCACCTCCTCATTGCCATTCATCGCTTCTCTAATGGAGATATTGTATGAAGGTACTATATGTTTCTTATAACCTGTAAGTTATATCTGCCTGCTCATGCTGTAACGATTTATAAGTATCCAGGTCATTTTTTCATAAGGTAAGAGATACAGTGGAAAGTCACAGACAATAAATTATTTGTACGTGATAGATTTCATCTGAAAGGTTAGCTGTCTTCTAGGATGAATGGCGACTATCAGAGAAATAACAACCACCCAAGGGAAGCATTTTCACCCGCTGTAAAATATTTTTTGACAGGTGTACATATTATTCGAGCATTTCAGTGCATCTGTAGGTGTGGAAAAACAATGTGACTGATCTGCGCCCGGGTCATTAAACTGAAGCTTTTCATCATGATTGTGTTTGGAAATTTAGTTGACGTAGACGGTCGGTTGCCCGGAACATTATCTTCTTGTCATTAGGCTGAGGCGAGAGATATGTATCAACATTTAGTGTTACTCGCTGGAGCACTGAAATATGAGACATCAACACCTGTCACCTGAAAATAGATGAAACCTGCAATTGCATTTCACTTAGTGTACTAGGAAGCAAATTGTACCATGCAATAATTAACCATTCCAGTTCCGATAAATATGTGAGTAAAACAAGTAGTCACAAATACATATAAGTCACAGCATTTCCTTGTACTATGAGACTAAATATATGTAAGTGCCTGAGATATATAGGTAAAAAAAAAAAAAATGACATTATCAACCATATCTTGATCTAACCAGAAGAAAACAAGCCAAAGCCAATTTCTTCTACAAAAAAAAATTAAAAATCCTTTCTGACAGCAGCAAGTGCAAGCAAATCAAATTAAAGAGGTATTCTGATACCTGCAAGTAATGCTAGTTTCACACTGCCAGGTCTATGTGGATCCGGCATTGCCAGAAACGCCATGAACAGCCTGCCTGATCTCAATAGTCGTAGTGTGTAACTAGCTTAAAGACTACGTACACCTTCAGGGCCAATTATTTTATTCTATTTTTTATGTTTGCATTTTACTAGTGATGAGCGAGCATGCTCGGCCGAATATCTGTTTGGCTTGAGCATCGCTATGCTCGGCACATGGCGGTATTCGACCGAGTACCGCATGTGCTCGAGCACAATGCTCGAGTCTCTGCCCCGCACGTTTTGCGGGTTTTATGCAGCCAATAAAGGTGCAGGTAAGTACTGCTCTCACTATAATGCCAGTTGCCATGTTGGCTGCTGGCATTACAGTGATTGGCTTGCCGGAAAGTGTCATAAAGTGCTATATAGCACCCGATGATGCATGTTCGGCTCAGACGTAGACAGGTAGAGTGGAGCGTAGGAAAGGAAATACAGTGTAGGAAAAGATTTTCACAGTTTTTATTCAGAGAAAGCCTTTCCAAGACACAAAAGTCCTTTTAAGGACTACTGTGTGTGTGGGTTTTAGAGCAGCAATCTATTTACCTCCTTAAAACAGTCAATATAACAAATAAAAATGTCCAGTCTTTAACCTGTACTTCAATGTGGTAATTGCATAGCAGGTCCCAATAGGTGCAGTGGCCAGTATTCACACACAAGCAAATAGTAAGTTAGGTGGACCGCGCTGCTGGAAATCACAGAAGATTAGGAACAATGCTCCAAGAATCAGATCACCATCTCATTGACACAAGTAACGCGGCTAGCTTCAGCAATCACCTCCTTTGTATGCATCAACCTGATCAAGGCAAACACCAGACGCAGGACATAGTGAAGCACTGCCAAGGTTCAAACAAGTTAAAGTGCTTTATTATACTCACAAGGAGCAGTCATGTTATATCAGCATATCATAAAATCAGTAAAAATTAAAGTCAAATCAGCCCGACCCGGGTTTCACTTTATGCGCTTCTTCAGGGGCACTTCCAAGGCACTCCAAGTAACTCATTTTGCTTGGAGGGATTCATTTTACTTACAGTGCCTTGGAAGTGCCCCTGAAGAAGCGCATAAAGCGAAACCCGGGTCGGGCTGAAGCTAGCCAGGTTACCAGTGTCCATGAGATGGTGATCTGATTCTTGGAGCGACGTTTCTTTTTTATTATATTTATTTTTTATAGAATTTTTCAAAGAGACAACTACGAGTAACAGACAATAGTAGTTTCAGTTACAGGTACTGTTGCATATAAAAGTACAGGCAGTGGAGTAGCATTACAATAAGCAGTTATCACTTAAAGAAGTGTGTGGGTCAATGTACGTAGCGTGTGTAAGCAGAACATAGGAACTGCTAAAATGCCAGGAGTAATTGTGATGGTCCTTATACCAAAAAGCATATGTTGGCTGTTCTCAAGTAATGTATCCCAACAATTTTATATTAGTACCCAACACCTCACGTTGAGACAGAGAATCGTGTTGGGGTTAATAGAGTAAGAAGTGATTAGTAATCATTAAGGAGGAGAGGGGGTCCTCAAATAACCAGCAAATACTAGTGGGAAGTCAAGCTGACTAAACAGGGATAAGCTTGTTTGTACTTGGTAAATGGGGAGGGGGATGAGGGATAGGGGAATGATGGGTATGGTGGAGCTGGGGCAAGTTAAGAGGGGTTAGGGAATCTGAAGGATTTCCACTTGTTCCAGAGTTTAAGAAAGGTAAGATGGGTACGGGATTCCCAAGATGACAGTTCTTCAAAGCGATATATTTGATCTACCTTCAGCTTCCAGAGTTCGAGGTCTGGGAGGGAGTTCTGGAGCCAGTACTTGGGAATGAGGAGACGTGCTGCAATCAAGAGTTGTCTAAAGAGGTATGGCAAATGTATTGGTGGTTAATTGACGGAAAATGACAGGAGAGCAATCGATGGGGACATGGTTATTGTAGTTCGACAAATTTGGTTAGCTTGATGGAATATGTCGGTCCACCATTTGTTAATCTTCGTGCATTCCCACCAAAGGTGGAGGAATGTCCCCCTTTCCTCTTTACATCTCCAGCATCTATCTGAGGCCTCAGGTGTGAAAAGAGCTGATTTGATCGGTGTGATATACCATTGGGTCAGAAGCTTATAATTGTTTTCCTGGATGTGTACACAACGTGAAGTTTTATGTGGTGCCTCAAGGAATTTAGGAAGAATATTATGCGATATCTCAATTTTAAGGTCCTGTTCCCAGGAACGGATGAAAGCCGGTTTGGAAATAGTTGGGGGTGAGCGAAGTTTGTTATAGAGAAGGGAGGTGGGCTTGTTGGGGGGGGGGGGGGTCGGAGTGGGAAATAAACGCTTCCATCCAAACCAAAGGGTGGTGGAGTTCCCCCCTAGTTGTATTTTTAAGAGTGAAATTCCGAAGAAAGGGAATTAAGGTTAGGTCACAAGGCTGAGGGTTAAGAAGGGAGGACATAGCTTCTTTAGTAAGGGGCTGGCCCGCGTCATCTAAAAGCATTCTAATTAAGAGGGTAGAAAGTTTAGCCCTGCTAGGGGAAGAACTCAATAAGGAAGGATCGGAAACTCCTAAGATATCGCCAATAGTGAGTAGAGGAGAGGGAAAAGGGATGTTACAGTGGGAGGATTTAAGCCATGACCATGCTGCTAAAGTGGCCTTGATAATTGGGTAGGCAGACATGTGTGTAGGAGGCAGGACCTCGTTACCCAGTAGGAAGGCTCTGAAGGGTTTACCTAGAATTGAACATTCCAAAGAAACCCAAGGTCTATGGGTGGAGCCACATAGCCAGTCTACAGCTCTGGCTAGTAGTATGGCTTTACCATATAGTTCAGGGTCTGGGAGACCAATACCACCAACCGATTTGTGTCTGGTTAGCCGAGAGTATGACAGCCTGGCTTTTTTCCCTTGCCATAAAAAGGAGGCAAACTTTTGTCTGATCGCAGTGTAATAAGAGGTAGGGACAGGGATTGGTAGGACTTGTTGTAGATAGGTTAGTCGAGGTAGAATCAGGGAAGTGAGAAGATTCTTACAGCCAAACCAGGAGATAGTTGGGATTTTTTTATTAAGATCATCTATCATTTGGAAAATCGACAGTTTTAGGGGGATGTAATTTAGGGCAAAGAGATCAGGGATTTGTGGGCTTATTTTAACTCCCAAGTATGTGATCGTGGGTGATGACCAGTTAAAAGGGAAATTCAGCATTAATTTCCATTTGGTGGTATGAGGGATGCCGGTGCAGATAACGAGGGATTTGTTTGTATTAATTTTAAAGTTGGATAGGGAGCCAAAATGCATTAGCTGCTTTTGGATGATTGGGAGGGAGGTGCTGGGGTTGGAAGTTAGGATCAGGACATTATCGGCAAAAGCCGCTATTTTATGTTCCCTGCCTCCAACCATAGGGCCCTTAATAGCAGGGTCCGTTCGTAGAGCAGTTAGTAGGGGTTCCATTGTTAAGACGAAAAGAAGAGGTAAGAGGGGACAACCCTGGCGAGTACTGTTAGTTATACTGAAGGAGTGGGAGAGAGAACCATTGACCATTACGTGCGCTGAAGCATGTGTGTACATTGTAAAGACTGCACCGACATAGGCTTCAGGTAAGCCAAATCGCAACAGGGTCAGTCTCAGGTAGTTCCAATTTACTCGATCGAATGCTTTCTCAGCATCTGTGCTGAGAAGCAGGAGAGGAGATGAAGTGCGTGAGGAATGGCACAATAAGTCCAACACTCTAGAAGTGTTGTCTCTACCTTCTCTGTTGCAGATGAAGCCCACCTGATCACTATGTACTAACTCAGGTAATAATTTGGAGAGACGGACAGCCAGCATTTTTGCCAATAATTTCAAGTCTATATTAAGCAAAGAAATGGGCCTATAATGAGCACACAGACCATGGTCTTTCCCCTCCTTCGGAATAAGTGCAATGTGGGCGGTCACCATGTCTCTAGACAGGGGGGTACCCGACAGGGAGAGGCTACAAACCTCTAGAAAGAGAGGGAGTAGTTGTTTTTGAAAGGTTTTAAAATAGAGAGCAGGAAGGCCATCGGGGCCTGGACTTTTCCCTAGGAGTAGGTGGCGTAGAGCGTCTAGTAATTCCTCTGAGGTGAATGGGGTCGTCAGTGAGTGTTTCTGAGGGTCAGAGAGGGTAGGGAGTCGGAGAGAATTTAGGAAATCGTTTACCATAGCAGTATGAGATTCTGTCTTAAGATTTTGTGGGAGATTGTACAGGTTTTCATAAAAATCTTGGAATTGTTTAGCTATTAGCGTCGTGGAGAAAATGGCATTGCCAGAAGGGAAGGTTAATTGATGAATGTAGTTATTTGACTTTCTAGCCTTATTCCTGTTCATTAAAAATTTTGAGGCTTTGTCGCCGTGGTCGAAAAACTTATGTTGGGAGTTTAGAAAATATTTAGCTGAGCGAGCCTGTAGCAAGGTTTTCAGTTCAGCTCTTGAACTAACAAGCGTCTGGAAGAGGGGATCAGATGGGTCTTTTTTGTGGAGGGATTCTAGTTTCCAAATCTTGGACAGGAGAGAATCTATTTGTTTCTCTCTACATTTTTTTAAATGGGAGCTTATGCTTATAAACTGGCCTCTGATGTAGGGTTTGTGAGCGTCCCAGAGGGTTTGGGGTGAAATGGAGGGATGTTTGTTGAGAGAGATATACTCTTCTAGAAGAGAGGAGATTTTTGTCACAGTGGTAGGGTCACCTAAAAGGGACTCATTGAGGCGCCAATGAAACTCTTTGGGAGTAGGAAGGGGAGCAACGATAATATGGGAAATTGGGGCGTGATCTGACATATGGATGGAACCAATGTCGGCGCTACGACAGAGATGGAGGTGTGTTTTGGATATGAAGAGGTAGTCTATGCGGCGGTAAGAACCGTGTACGTGGGAGAAAAATGTATAGTCAATCGTATCTGGGTGTAATGAGCGCCAAACATCAACCAAATGTAGGCTCCAGAGCTCCCTTCCCAAGGCTTTCAAGGCGCGTAAGGAAAGTGGAGATTTGTGGGAGGAGGAATCTAGGTTGGGGTTTAGGGCAACATTAAAGTCGTCGCCGAGGGTCATTATTCCCTGTAAAACGGCTAGGCAGGGCTAAAGCAGGCCCCTCAGATCCGAAGATGTCACTGAACACACTGCTGGGCAGAAGCCTCTGCCTAGCAGTGTGCCTAGGTAAACAAACAAGCCCTTGCCCTGCGCGATCATCTTAGTGGGTCTAATTGGGTGAAAATATTGGTATGTCCGGGTTCAGCTCTGAACCCAGACAACCCTATTTAACAGAGATCTATGGTGTTCCTATTTATTTGCATAACGATAACCTCATGTTAGGCACCAGAAACCCCCTGATGATCGATGAGATGAAACATCGCGTGTTGGGAGTGGTGTAAGGGACTAGTCCTAGGGAGTTGGCCATTCCATGGCCAGGTTCTTGACAAGATCGCCCTTATTTAGGCGGGTGCTCTGTAATCGCTAGGCAGGGTGGACCTAGGCTCCTTACATGATCCTTATAAGGGTATTACAGAGATAGTGACTACACATCCTTTCCCCTTGCAGCATTACCCGACACCCACGTCCCTGTCATGGGAAGATTACACTTCATCTGGATCCTCCAGCACTGATTGTGTCCATACAAGTCAATACCACAGGGCTAGTAAGTACGGTCCATGTTATCTTCCTTTTCTTTGGGGTAATTTTCATTTGATTGCCCTTATTGATAATTTTCTTTCTCGTACCCCAGGTTGCGCCAGCTATTTTATAAATTGCACCTTAAAAGTTACATTTGAATCTACTCATATCCCACCCCTTAGTTTCTTGGACATTATTGATTTTGGTGCAGGGGTTACCTCGCCTCATGCACTTAGAAGGCAAGATTCTTGAATTCATATGAGATTTATTTTTTAGGCCAAAAAATATGCACAACACAAAACTGTTTGGGGCAGCACTCTTAGCATTATCAGGAAGTCTTCATAATAAAATAAAAAATAAAAAGGCTTGACAGAGAAAAAGATACAAACACTTTCAATGTTCTGGAACCATTAAGGACCAAACTAATTAAAAAAAAATGACACATACTGTAGCTATAATTTAAACAACCAATAAATTAAAAATACCAGATGTAGACATTACATTGTCACCCATCAGTGTGTGGGAGAACACTGTTACTTTATAAATTGCAGCTCATAGCACTGTCCTCATAGCAATGAAAATGGAATGGAAGACAAAACATACAAGTTATTAAACATAATGTTGCCTCAAACAAATCAATATCTTCATCTCTTCCAAGTCGTACAATTTCTTATTTGCGTATAGAAAGACCTATAACTTTGAGGGTACAGCCAGAAGGTTTTCATGTGGAAAATCCATAGAATGTACAGTACAGTCATGGCAAAAAGTTTTGAGACTGACACAAATTTTGTTTTTCACAAAGTTTGCTGCTTCATTGTCTTTAGATTTTTTTTTGTCAGATGTTTCTATGGTATACTGAAGTACATTTATAAGTATTTCATATGTTTTTTTTTTTTTTTTACTTTTATTGACAAATTCATCAAGTTTATGCAGACTAAATATTTCTAGTGTTGGCCCTTCTTTTTCCAGAGTTCTGCAATTTGTCCTGGCATGGTGGATATCAGCTGTTTGGGCCAAATCCTGACTGATGGTAACCCATTCTTGACTAATCAGTGCTTGGAGTTTATCTAAATTTCTGTGTTTATGTTTGTCTATCGACTTTTTGAGAATTGACCACAGGTTCTCAATGGGATTGAAATTGGGGGAGTTTTCTGGCCTTGGACCCAAAATTTAATTTTTTTTTGTTCACCAAGCTACTTAGTTCTGACTTTTGCCTTGTGACATGAAGGGAAAAGGCATTGTTCAACGCCAAATTTGTCCTGGATCGTTGGGAGAATTAATTTTGGAGAATGTTTTGATACCAATCTTTATTCAGTGTTCTGAGGCAACCCCACACATGAATGGTCTCATGATGCTTTATTTTTGGCATGACACAGTATTTTTGGCAGCGCTCACCTTTTCTTCCCCGGGCAATCATTTTTCCAGATATCGCAAACAGTCTGCTGCCTGCTGTCATTTCTGAGCAAGTTCTGCAATGGTGGTGACCTGATCCCATTGCTGAATCATCTTGGAACTGAACCCGAGTTCGGGAAATGTTTTTTTACAGTACAAATTAATTTGTGAAGCAATAACTTCGGCTCATCCGAGCCAATTTATTCTAATACTGTATGGAGCTCCTGCTCCATACAGTATTAGAACAAAGTTTTATGCATATCGATTTGGATGTTTCATCCGAAGTCGATTCGCTCATCCCTAGCTATAATGAGTGTTTATAAGCTCTTAGGAAAGCATGGATATACATGTTGGTGTTTATTTTTTTATGTATTTTTAAAGGAAATCTGTCACCAGTTTTATGCTGCCCTCAATTTTAACCCTTAAGCCTCTTTCACACAGGCGTCATGTTTGACGCCCGGATGGAATGCGGGTGCGTTGTTGGAATATGCGCAATTTTTCCGCGCGGGTACAAACGTTTGCAATGCGTTTTGCACGCGCGTTGGCAAAATCGGCATGTTTGGTACCCAGACCCGAAGCCGGACTTCATCACTGAAGTCCGGTTTCGGGTTGAGTATTCTGGAGAATTTATTATTTTCCCTTATAACATGGTTATAAGGGAAAATAATAGCATTCTTAATAAAGAATGTTTTGTAAAATGAGGATTAAGGGGTTAAAAATAATAAACAACTTACCTTAGCCACTTGATCGCATAGTTGGCGATCTCTCTTCAAGCTTTAGCTGTATTCTAAAGGACCTGTGGTGACGTGATGGACCATGTGATTGGACCATGTGATGTGACGTCATCACAGGTCCTTTAGAATACAGCTAAATCTTGAAGAGAGATCGCCAACTACGCGATCAAGTGGCTAAGGTAAATTACGTTTATTATTTTTAACCCCTTAATCCAAATTTTACAAAACATTCTTTATTAAGAATGCTATTATTTTCCCTTATAACCATGTTAGAAGGGAAAATAATAAAGATCTGGTCCCGTCGCTTAGCAACCATGTGGGAAAATCGCACTGCATCCGCAGTCCAAAGTGTAGATCCAGGACTAACATTATTAGCCACATTGTTTAGCAGCCAGGGGGGACAGGAACGGAGGCAGCTGTGTGTGGTGGTGTACTGTATGTATTGTGTTATTTGTAGTGTCTGTATCTTTGTGTATAATGTCCATTGCTTTGTCATCATAAGAGAAGCGGGTCATTGCTTTGTCATCATAAGAGAAGCGGGTTATTTGGGAAACAAGGGCATCAGTCTGGGAACATAAGAGAAGGGACGGAAAGCGGGGATAGATATAAATCTCTGATTACCAATAAGCAAAACGGTCCCTTATCAGCCACCATTCTTAGATCTCTTTTATATTCTTATCCCACGCCTAGATGTGATATTTTTAAACATTTACCGCTTTCATTTTTAATTTACATCATATTTTGATCTTTTTTACCTACATCTGGATCCCATCCTTTTCTACCTTTGGAAATCCAGTCCAAATGTTACCATATGTCGCTTTAATGAACATGAAGAGCAACGCCCATATCACTCCCCTAATCATTAATTGAAACTAATCAACCCAATATATATTGGTCAAGGAAAGACAGGCTACTCATTCCCACTGAACAAAGAGCAGTGAACTCCGAAACGCGTATGGGGTATTGAATAGTGTTGAGAGCGAATATTCGAATAATGAATTTTTTTAGCGAATATCGGCACTTCGCTAATTCGCAAATATTTTGAATATAGTGCTATAAATTCGCTATTTCGAATGTTCATTTTTTTTATTTTTTTATTGTTATATTATTTTCTTTCCCACTTCCCAATAGAGATGGCCCGAACTATTCGCCGGCGAACAGTTCCCGGCGAACATAGCTTGTTCGCGTTCGCCTCAGCGGGCGAACATATGCGATGTTCGGTCCGCCCCCTATACATCATCATTGAGCAAACTTTGACCCTGTACCTCACAGTCAGCAGACACATTCCAGCCAATCAGCAGCATACCCTCCCTCCCAGACCCTCCCACCTCCTGCACAGCATCCATTTTAGATTCATTTTGAAGCTGCAGTCTTAGTGAGAGGAGGGAGAGTGTAGTTGCTTACTGATTTAATAGGGAAATCGATAGCTAGGCTAGTGAATTCAGTGTCCACTCCAGTCCTGAAAGACTCATCTGATCTCTGCTGTAAGGACAGCGTCCTGACAGCACCCCAAAAAGCCCTTTTTAGGGCTGCAACATTAGTCTGCTTTTTTTTTCCTTTATATGCATATTGCAATTGCATGGCCTGCCTGTGTGTGAGGAGCTGCAGGCCCACAGACTGTAGTGTGCCCACTGCCAGTGCCCACCCCTGTCATCCCATGTGGCACAGGACTTTGCATCAAAAAAAGACATTTAATTTTTACACTTTAATCTAAGTTTAGTTGCCTGCCAGTGTGTGTCAGGCTGACTTCCACTGACTGTAGTGTGCCCACTGCCAGTGCCCACCACTCATACCGGCTGGCAGAGGACTTTGCATCAAAATAGGCATTTAATTTTTACACTTTAGTGTAATTTCAGCTGATTGCCTGCTGCTAGTGTGTGTCAGGCCGACTTCCACTGACTGTAGTGTGCCCACTGCCAGTGCCCACCCCTTTCATCCCATGTGGCACAGGACTTTGCATCAAAAAAAGGCATTTAATTTTTACACTTTAATCTAAGTTTAGTTGCCTGCCAGTGTGTGTCAGGCTGACTTCCAGTGACTGTAGTGTGCCCACTGCCAGTGCCAACCACTGATACCGGGTGGCACAGTAGCTTGCCGATAAATAAGGCATTTAATTTTTAGAGAGTAGTCTAAATTCAGTTGCCTGCTGCCAGTGTGTGTCAGGCCCACTTCCACTGACTGTAGTGTGCCCACTGCCAACCACTGATACCGGGTGGCACAGTAGCTTGCCGATAAATAAGGCATTTCATTTTTACACATTAGTCTAATTTCAGTTGCTTGCCTGCTGCCAGTGTGTGTCAGGCCCACTTCCACAGACTGTAGTGTGCCCACTGCCAGTGCCCACCACTGATACCGGGTGGCACAGTACCACTTATCGAAAAAAAAATGACAGGCAGAGGCAGGCCACCCCGCAGGGGCCGTCGTGGTCGTGGTGCTGTGATTTCCACTGTCCCTGGAATAATGCCTAGTGTTCAGAGGCCACGTACCCTGAACCCGAAAAATTCTGAGGACATAGTTGACTGGCTAAGACAGGACACCCAATCTTCAACAGCTTCCGCTAAGAACCTTGATGCACCATCCTCCTCCAGCTCAGCTTTGGTCACCTGATCTAAAGTTACCACGCACCCGCCCGCCGCTGATAGGAATAGTACTAGTTAAGACACCACTCATATAGGGTGTCACAGCACATTGCTCTGTGCACGCGCAGTGCCCCAATTTGGGAGTATGAGGACCGACCAAGCTGCTTTTTCCATCTCCCGGTTCTTGAAATCAATTCAGTTTGGTGTATGAGAGTTTGGTCTGTCATTGTGAAGGCAATCGAAGGTACCCGGCCTAAATTTTTTTTTCACAAAAGGCAATCCCTGATATGGGATGTAACAGGGATTAAACTGATGAGAATAGTACTACAGAAAATACCACTCATATCGGGTGTGACAGTAAATTGCACGGCGCAGAAGCAGTGACCGTGGATTAAAACAGAGTCGAGGGAGCCAGCGTTTTTTTAACCATCTCCCCGTTCGAAAAATCTATTCAATAAATGGCACCCAGATTGGGGACGTTAGAGGGATTAAATTGATGAGAATAGTACTATAGAAAATACCACTCATATCGGGTGTGAGAGTAAATTGCACGGCGCAGAAGCAGTGACCATGGATTAAAATAGAGTGGAGGGAGCCAGCGTTTTATTAACCATCTCCCCATTCGAAAAATCAATTCAATTCACCTTTTGGGGACCCTTGGTGTTGTACGTGGCTGGGTGGAGGAAGAAATCTTCAATGACATCACCGGGACGTGGCTAGCTTGGTATCCAACCTTGTGCAAATGGGGAGTTTGCGGTTGTGCAAATGAACTGTTTGCGGTGCATTAAAAGAGGAGTTTGGTATGTCAATGTCTGTGAAGCGGGCGTAACCCTTACACTACCTGATCGATACAACATCATACCTTATCGTATACACACACTGGATGTTTTAAAGCATGTTATTCCAAACAATTTAGGAATGTTACGTGATTTATGCCCTTTATGGATTAAAACCCGACTCTGCGTCCACTACGTAATTTTCCATGGGAGTTTTGCCATGGATCCCCCTCCGCATGCCACAGTCCAGGTGTTAGACCCCTTGAAACAACTTTTCCATCACTATTGTGGCCAGAAAGAGTCAATGTGGGTTTTAAAATTCGCCTGTCTATTGAAGTCTATGGCGGTTCGCCCGTTCGCGAACATTGTAAATTTTATGTTCGCGAACTGAAAATTTTATGTTCGCGACATCACTACTTCCCAAAAGTAGTTCTTACCTGTCCTTAGGATTCCTGGCTGCTCCAGTCAGTGCTAATTCTACCAGCCAACCATAGTAAACCAGATCTAAGTTGAAATCACAATGCGATTAATTCAAGTTATATTAATCGCATTGCAATTTCAACTTAATTCTCAAATCCGACAGTACATTCTATTATGGAGACGTTCCCATGGTGATGGGGACACTCCATGAGCACGGAAGTCGGCAGAACTTCGCCGTTGACGTTTCTGCCGACTTCCGTGCTCATGGAGCGTCCCCATCACCATGGGAACGTCTCCATAATAGAATGTACTGTCGGATTTGAGAATTACGTTGAAATTGCAATGCGATTAATATAACTTGAATTAATTGCATTGTGATTTCAACTTAGACCTGGTTTACTATGGTTGGCTGGTAGAATTAGCGAATTTGATGAATGTATTTGTCATATTCCTCAAAACGAAGATAACAAAGTGTTCTCCATCTTCGTTTTAGCTACCTATTCGTCAACTTCGCTAATTCTAGCAATCAAATAGGAAAGTTGACTATAGAGACAGCTATGCGATTATATTACTTTGCTTTTTTTAATAAATAGAATAATTATAATAATTATCAAGTATTATAATTATTCTGATTAGGTAGAATAAGGTGGCTCACCCTATATAGCAGTACGGGTAAGGTGCTGTAATCAAATAGTCTCACCCTAGACTGAATTTAATTGTAAAAAGTAGAATTGACCAGCACACTAAATCTGGAATACAATCATTAAAATCTTATAATTTATTGTAGTTACAATTCATAACATGCAAAAAATAAAAAAATAAAATAAAATCAGCAATCAAATAGGAAGGTTGACTATAGAGACAGCTGTGTTTAATTCGCCATGCGATTATATTACTTTGCTTTTTTTAAATAAATAGAATAATTACAATACTTGATAACTATTATAATTATTCTATTTATTAAAAAAAATTAAAATAATAATATAATCGCATAGCGAATTAAACACAGCTGTCTCTATAGTCAACTTTCCTATTTGATTGCTAGAATTAGCGAAGTTGACGAATAGGTAGCTAAAACGAAGATGGAGAATACTTTGTTATCTTCGTTTTGAGGAATATGACAAATACATTCGTCATATTCATCATCTTCGCTAATTCTAGATATCAAACCATTAGGAAAGTAGCCTTAAGTTACAATCACAATACGCGATTATTTAAATCGCATATTAATCGCGATAGCTAGAATAATGACGAATATTCGATTTTGACGAATATGAAACGAATATTCTATCAAATATTCGCGAATTTCGTCTAAATCGAATATGGCACCTGCCGCTCATCACTAGTATTGAGTTAGCCATACTCAAATTAGCTAGCTGCACCAGAAAGTATCCTACCAATTCAAAGCTCTGGAGCAAACACCCATCTTCAAAGTCTTTAAAGTTTTCCAGCCAGCAGCCTCCACATGGAACGCCGACTGAGATCGAGCGGTAGTGCGATTGAGCGGGAGTGACATCATCGGAAGTAACAGGAAGCTGAAAATCACTAGCCAGAGCAGCCAGCCCCGCGGGCGGGCGTACTACACGAGGACGCCATCTTCCTGCCAGGAGCTGACTACCAGCCTACCACTAGACACCAGGAGGGTAACGTACTTGTTACTAATAGCACCAAAACAATATACTCTTTGACTATACTCCCGATTGCTGAAACTTACCAACATTATCGCAATATTGTCTCAACATTTAACAAATTACAGGATTATAAATATATGGGATATTGATTGAAAGTGAACATTTACCTTATAAGTAATTCAAAAGATACTGATAACTCAACTTATCCCTGGAGACTATATCATTTGACTGGATGTTTACACATATCTCCAGTTGGACTGTCAGACCAATACTTTATTTTGAATCATTTATGTTTATTATTTATTTAAAATTTTTTATCCTTGGATCTGCAATAATTTTATAATCTTTTTTTTCTTTTTATATCTTTTTATATCTGCGCATTATATTAGATATATATTTTCTTTTCTTTTAACGATCACTTTAACATATTCTGATTGTATATCTACACATTTTAACCTTATTGCTTCTATGTTTTGAGCCACAAAGCCATCCTTTATTAAATAAAAAGATTTTTCCATGCTTAACCTATGACTATGCCATCCCTATACTCCCACATCATTTTTATCTGAGTCAATCTGTCAGCATTTTCAGTTGACAGCCGGATACACTTATCTATTATAATAATGCCACCAGCAGCACTAAATACCCGCTCAGACAAAACGCTGGCGGCAGGGCAGGCCAGCACCTCCAAGGTGTAGAGCGCCAGTTCGTGCCATGTGTCCCGCTTGGACACCCAGTATTTTTAAGGCAATGAGGGATCGCTGAGGACGCTGACACGGTGTAGAAATAAGTGTAGATTTGCGTCTCACTGCTCACAGCAAGCAGAGTTTGTGGAATACCAAAAATGACTGTCACTGTTATTTGAATTAAATATAGGCCGCACATAGTCTAGATAGAAGTGTAGATTTGCATCTCACTGCTCACAGCAAGCAGAGTTTGTAGAATACAGAAAATGACTGTCTGTCACTGCTATTTGGATTAAATATAGGCCGCACACAGTCTAGATATAAATGTAGATTTGCGTCTCACTGCTCATAGCAAGCAGAGTTTGTGGAATACAGAAAATGACTGCCTGTCACTGGTATTTGAATTAAATATAAGCCGCACACAGTCTAGATATAAGTGTACATTTGCGTCTCACTGCTCACAGCAAGCAATATTTGTGGAATACAGAAAATGTCACTAATGGTCGCCCTGACAAAAAAAAAAGTACTTATGTCCTAATTGTGGCACCTCACTGTAGTTATACCCACCTTTGTGCTCATCACAGTAGTTATGCCCGTCATAGCAGTTATGCTCACCTTTATGTCCCTCACAGTAGTTATGCCAGATAAGGTACCTGTCATAGTAGTTATGCTAGGTTATGTGCCCCCTCACAGTAGTTATGCCAGAGTAGGTGCCCTCTCACTGTAGTTATGCCAGATTATGTGTCCTCTCACTCTAGGTATGTCCTCCTTGTGGCCTTTAGTGCCCTCTCCAGACTCAAGCTCCATGAAGTAAAGCTTTCCTGATGATGTGCTCCCTCACACTTCACACCACTGGCTGTGCCAGAGGCTAAATCCCCGGCTACGCCTCTGACTGGTTGTAACTCATTTTTTAAATTATAAGTAAAATTGCTTGCTTATTTCATTGATTGTTTTTAAAGAATGAAACTAGCTTCAAAATACAGCATCTACTATTAGAATAAACTGAATATTGTGTTTGCTAATCATTAATTTCTGTAATATAGTGAAAAAATATAATTATAAAAAACACCCCAGCTTCCAGAATATAAAAGGAATATACTTTCCTGTTCTGTTTTCCAAACAACTTTGGTTTTACTGCCCTCTGCTGGCTACTTTCAATGCTTTACATGCGTAGTGAAAGCTGCATATAAACATTTTGAAGTTGACGAATAAAACATGCATCAATAAATACTTTATACAGAAATGTTTATTATAGAAAGGCATTTTGCATCTCAAATAAGCACAATATGCAATAATGTTGGTTACATAGGAAGCTCGTCAAGGACACCCATTAGTTAACCTGAATCTGCTTTTGCACCAACTGGGATTAAAAGAAATGGGGATCATTTATGAAACAAAAATACGCCTAAATTAGTAGTATTTGTCACAAACCGAGTGTAAACCCACTGTGACACGTGTCCTACCTCCTCTAAGGGCGTTGTCTATGTGAACCCCTCGATCTTCACAGTACCCCTGATGGTGGGGATAGTCTTTTACAAGGGGAACACCAGGTCGCTACCTCTTGATGAGGATTGGCACACGAGGCAGCTGGTCCTGGTGAACCAGGAAGTAACTGAACAAGGTACCAGAGGTACAGGCATTGTCAGTAGGAGCAACAGTGCAGGACTGAAGGATGAGGCAGAGGCGAAGTCAAACAGGCAACAGGTCAGGGCAGGCGGCACAGGTACAGGTCAGGCAATCCAGATCGGCAACAGGAGAGTTAAGAGAAGCAGGCAGGGAGCAAACAGGTAGCAGAGTCCACGAATACAAGTACGAGTCAGGAACACAGAAACACCAGCAGACATCAGGAACCTTAAAAGGACACAATGACCTTGACACTGAGGCATCTAGAAAGGGGGCTGAACAAACTACATATGTGCAGGAGGGTTCGGATTGGTTAGCGAGGTCACATGATCAACTCATAAAGCACAGGAAGTAATGCGCGCCCACCCTGAGGGAAATGCTGCAGGAAAAAAGCAGCAAGCATGCTGTGGCCAGGGCTGAAAGGAAACACTGGCAGTAGATCACCACTAAACACGGCGCCAAGGACTGTGGCGGTAAGCAGGGGAAAAGCAACCGCTGTTACAGTACTCCCCCTTATGTCCCGTCTTCTTGAGTCCACGACGAGACAGAAACCTTTTTACCAAGTTCAGAGCATGAATGTTCTCCTCTGGTTCCCAAGACCTCTCCTCAGGACTAGAGATGAGCAAACACCTGGATGTTCGGGTTCGACGAGTTCGGCCGAACTTTCGAAAAATGTTCGGGTTCGTGATCCGAACTCGACCCGAACTTCATCCCGAACCCGAACCCCATAGAAGTCAATGGGGACCCGCACTTTTGGGCACTAAAAAGGCTGTAAAACACACCCGGAAAGGGCTAGAGGGCTGCAAAAGGCAGCAAAATGTAGTTAAATCCCCTGCAAACAAATGTAGATAGGGAAATGATGAGTTAACATAAAATAAATAAAAATTAAACAATATTAATTGGAGTGAGGTCCCATAGCACAGAATCAGGCTTCAAGTCACCCACCAATGGAGAAGGTCACTTACTATTATTTTGACCACAGCACCCAGACAAAGGAGAGAGGTCCCACAGCAGAGAACCAGGCATCATATCACCCACCACAGGAGTAGGCCACCATTTAGTTACTTTGACCCCTACACCCAGACGGAGGAGAGAGGTTACACAGCAGAGAATCAGGCATTTAGATCACCCACCACAGGAGTAGGCCACCATTGAATCAGACCCCGGCAACCATGTCAGATGGCACAAGCATAAGCTTTATATCAATCAGCACAGGAGAAGGCGACTTTGACAGACTTTGACCCCTACACCCGGACGGAGGAGAGAGGTTTCAAAGCAGAGAATTAGGCATTTAGATCACCCACCACAGGAGTAGGCCCCAATTTAATGGGACCCCGGCAACCATGTCAGATGGCACAACCATCAGCTTCATATCAATCAGCACAGGAGAAGGCGACTTTGAAAGACTTTGACCCCTACACCCAGACGGAGGAGAGAGGTTTCACAGCAGAGAATCAGGCATTTAGATCACCCACCACAGGAGTAGGCCCCCATTGAATCAGACCCTAGCAACCATGTCAGATGGCACAACCATCAGCTTTATATCAATCAGCACAGGAGAAGGCGACTTTGAAAGACTTTGACCCTACACCCAGATGGAGGAGAGAGGTTTCACAGCAGAGAATCAGGCATCATATCAACCACCACAGGAGAAGCCACCATTTAGTTACTTTGACCACTGCACCCAGGAAGAGGAGAGAGGCACCACAGCACATATTCTGGCATCATATCAGCCACCACAGGAGAAGCCACCATTGAGTTACTTTGACCCCTGCACCCAGGAAGAGGAGAGAGGCCCCACAGCACATATTCTGGCATCATACTAACCACCACAGGAGAAGCCACCATTGAGTTACTTTGACCCCTGCACCCAGGAAGAGGAGAGAGGCCCCACAGCACATATTCTGGCATCATATCAGCCACCACAGGAGAAGCCACCATTGAGTTACTTTGACCCCGCACCCAGGAAGAGGAGAGAGGCCCCACAGCACATATTCTGGCATCATATCAGCCACCACAGGAGAAGCCACCATTGAGTTACTTTGACCCCTGCACCCATGAAGAGGAGAGAGGCCCCACAGCACATATTCTGGCATCATATCAGCCACCACAGGAGAAGCCACCATTGAGTTACTTTGACCCCTGCACCCAGGAAGAGGAGAGAGGCCCCACAGCACATATTCTGGCATCATATCAGCCACCACAGGAGAAGCCACCATTGAGTTACTTTGACCCCTGCACCCAGGAAGAGGAGAGAGGCCCCACAGCACATATTCTGGCATCATATCAGCCACCACAGGAGAAGCCACCATTGAGTTACTTTGACCCCTGCACCCAGGAAGAGGAGAGAGGCCCCACAGCAGATATTCTGGCATCATATCAGCCACCACAGGAGAAGCCACCATTGAGTTACTTTGACCCCTGCACCCAGGAAGAGGAGAGAGGCCCCACAGCACATATTCTGGCATCCTATCAGCCACCACAGGAGAAGCCACCATTGAGTTACTTTGACCCCTTCACCCAAACAGAGGAGAGAGGTTCCACATCAGAGAATCAGGCATCATATCAACCACCACAGGAGTAGGCCCCAATTTAATGGGACCCCGGCAACCATGTCAGATGGCACAACCATCAGCTTCATATCAATCAGCACAGGAGAAGGCGACTTTGAAAGACTTTGACCCCTACACCCAGACGGAGGAGAGAGGTTTCACAGCAGAGAATCAGGCATTTAGATCACCCACCACAGGAGTAGGCCCCCATTGAATCAGACCCTGGCAACCATGTCAGATGGCACAACCATCAGCTTTATATCAATCAGCACAGGAGAAGGCGACTTTGAAAGACTTTGACCCCTACACCCAGATGGAGGAGAGAGGTTTCACAGCAGAGAATCAGGCATCATATCAACCACCACAGGAGAAGCCACCATTTAGTTACTTTGACCCCTGCACCCAGGAAGAGGAGAGAGGCACCACAGCACATATTCTGGCATCATATCAGCCACCACAGGAGAAGCCACCATTGAGTTACTTTGACCCCCGCACCCAGGAAGAGGAGAGATGCACCACAGCACATATTCTGGCATCATATCAGCCACCACAGGAGAAGCCACCATTGAGTTACTTTGACCCCTGCACCCAGGAAGAGGAGAGAGGCCCCACAGCACATATTCTGGCATCATACTAACCACCACAGGAGAAGCCACCATTGAGTTACTTTGACCCCTGCACCCAGGAAGAGGAGAGAGGCCCCACAGCACATATTCTGGCATCATATCAGCCACCACAGGAGAAGCCACCATTGAGTTACTTTGACCCCTGCACCCAGGAAGAGGAGAGAGGCCCCACAGCACATATTCTGGCATCATATCAGCCACCACAGGAGAAGCCACCATTGAGTTACTTTGACCCCTTCACCCAAACAGAGGAGAGAGGTTCCACATCAGAGAATCAGGCATCATATCAACCACCACAGGAGTAGGCCCCAATTTAATGGGACCCCGGCAACCATGTCAGATGGCACAACCATCAGCTTCATATCAATCAGCACAGGAGAAGGCGACTTTGAAAGACTTTGACCCCTACACCCAGACGGAGGAGAGAGGTTTCACAGCAGAGAATCAGGCATTTAGATCACCCACCACAGGAGTAGGCCCCATTGAATCAGACCCTGGCAACCATGTCAGATGGCACAACCATCAGCTTTATATCAATCAGCACAGGAGAAGGCGACTTTGAAAGACTTTGACCCCTACACCCAGATGGAGGAGAGAGGTTTCACAGCAGAGAATCAGGCATCATATCAACCACCACAGGAGAAGCCACCATTTAGTTACTTTGACCCCTGCACCCAGGAAGAGGAGAGAGGCACCACAGCACATATTCTGGCATCATATCAGCCACCACAGGAGAAGCCACCATTGAGTTACTTTGACCCCTGCACCCAGGAAGAGGAGAGAGGCCCCACAGCATATATTCTGGCATCATACTAACCACCACAGGAGAAGCCACCATTGAGTTACTTTGACCCCTGCACCCAGGAAGAGGAGAGAGGCCCCACAGCACATATTCTGGCATCATATCAGCCACCACAGGAGAAGCCACCATTGAGTTACTTTGACCCCGCACTCCAGGAAGAGGAGAGAGGCACCACAGCACATATTCTGGCATCATATCAGCCACCACAGGAGAAGCCACCATTGAGTTACTTTGACCCCTGCACCCAGGAAGAGGAGAGAGGCCCCACAGCACATATTCTGGCATCATACTAACCACCACAGGAGAAGCCACCATTGAGTTACTTTGACCCCTTCACCCAAACAGAGGAGAGAGGTTCCACATCAGAGAATCAGGCATCATATCAACCACCACAGGAGTAGGCCACAATTTAGTTTATTTGACCCCTGCACCCAGGAAGAGGAGAGAGGCCCCACAGCACATATTCTGGCATCATATCACACACCACAGGAGAAGGCCTCTTTCAGTGATTTAGGCCTTTGGACCCAGACAGAGGAGAGAGGTCAGAGATTAGCTTCATATCCCCAGCACAGCAGAAGACCGCTTTATTTGACTTAGGCCTCAGCACCCAGACAGAAGACAGAGGTAGCATGGCAGAGGTTATGGCTTCATGTCACCCGTTAGTTTAACCGGCCACTTTCATCTGGTTAGGCCCCGGCGCCCAGACAGAGAAGAGTTTCATTCAACTGTGGGTTTCATAAAATTTGTATCAAATAAAGAAGTGGCCCGTAGCACAACAAGACATGTTTTAGGCAGTTAATAAGGACTACTCTGCACAAGGGAGGGACAGGTCCTGTGGGATCCATGCCTGGTTCATCTTTATGAAGGTCAGCTTGTCCACGTTGGCTGTGGACAGGCGGCTGCGCTTGTCAGTAACGACGCCCCTGCCGTGCTGAATACGCGTTCAGATAAAACGCTGGCCGCCGGGCAGGAAAGCACCTCCAAGGCATAACATGCTAACTCTGGCCACGTGGACAATTTCGAAACCCAGTAGTTGAATGGGGCCGAACCATCCGTCAGGATGTGGAGGGGTGTGCAGACATACTGTTCAACCATGTTAGTGAAATGCTGCCTCCTGCTAACACGTTCCGTATCAGGTGTCGGTGCAGATAGCTGTGGCGTGGAGACAAAACTTTTCCACATTTCTGCCATGCTAACCCTGCCCTCAGATGAGCTGGCCGTGACACAGCTGCGTTGGCGACCTCTTGCCACTCCTCTGCCTTCACCTTCCACCTGTTCCCCTGTGACATGTGGGAATGCTCTCAAGAGCGCCTCTATCAGCGTGCGCTTGTACTCGCGCATCTTACGGTCGCGCTCCAGTTCAGGAATTAAAGTGGGCACATTGTCTTTATACCGGGGATCCAGCAGGGTGGCCACCCAGTAGTCTGCACACGTTAAAACGTGGGCAACTCTGCTGTCGTTGCGCAGGCATTGGAGCATATATTCGCTCATGTGGGCCAGGCTACCCATGGGTAAGGACAAGCTGTCCTCTGTGGGAGGCGTATCGTCATCGTCCACCGTATCCCCCAGCCACGCACCAGTGATGGGCCTGGGCTGCCACCCCGCTGTGAACTTGCGTCATCCTCGTCCCCCTCCACCTCCTCCTCCTCATCCTCCTCGTCCTCCAGTACAGTGCCTTGGCTGGCGACTTGTGAACCTGTCCTCTGCTGCTTAAACAAACCTCCCTCTGAGCCAATTCGAACAGACTGGCCCGAAAGTGTTAGAAACGAGCCCTCATCCTCCTCCTCCTCCTCCTCCACCTGGGCCACCTCCTCTAACATCATTGCCCTAAGTGTTTTCTCAAGGAGACATAGAAGTGGTATTGTAACGCTGATAACAGTGTCATCGCCACTGGCCATGTTGGTGGAGTACTCGAAACAGCGCAGCAGGGCACACAGGTCTCGCATGGAGGCCCAATCATTGGTGGTGAAGTGGTGCTGTTCGGCAGTACGACTGACGCGAGCGTGCTGCAGCTGAAACTCCACTATGGCCTGCTGCTGCTCGCACAGTCTCTCCAGCATGTGCAAGGTGGAGTTCCACCGGGTGGGCACGTCGCATATGAGGCGGTGAGCGGGAAGGCCGAAGTTCCGCTGTAGCGCAGACAGGCGAGCAGCGGCAGGATGTGAACGGCGGAAGCGCGCACAGACGGCCCGCACTTTATGCAGCAGCTCTGACATGTTGGGGTAGTGGTGAATGAACCTCTGCACCACCAAGTTCAGCACATGCGCCAGGCAAGGGATGTGCGTCAAACCGGCTAGTCCCAGAGCTGCCACGAGATTTCGCCCATTATCGCATACCACCAGGCCTGGCTTGAGGCCCACCGGCAGAAACCACTCGTCGGTCTGTTGTTCAATACCCCGCCACAACTCCTTTGCGCTGTGGGGCCTGTCCCCAAACATATGAGTTTCAGAATGGCCTGCTGACGTTTACCCCGGGCTGTGCTGAAGTTGGTGGTGAAGGTGTGTGGCTGACCGGATGAGCTGGTGGAAGCAGTGGAGGAGGAAGCCGAGTAGGAGGAGGAGGCTACAGGAGGCAGAGAATGATGCCCTGCGATCCTAGGGGCGGAAGGACGTGCGCCAAGGAACTGTCCGCCGGGGCCCAGCCGCCACTACATTCATCCAGTGTGCAGTTAGTGAGATATAGCGTCCCTGGCCGTGCTTACTGGTCCACGTATCTGTGGTTAGGTGGACCTTGCCACAAATGGCGTTGCGCAGTGCACACTTGATTTTATCGGACACTTGCATGTGCAGGGAAGGCACGGCTGTCTTGGAGAAGTAGTGGCGGCTGGGAACCACATACTGCGGGACAGCCATGGCCATCAGCTGTTTGAAGCTGTCTGTGTCCACCAGCCGGAATGACAGCATTTCAAAGGCCAGCAGTTTAGAAATGCTGGCGTTCAGGCCAAGGGCTCGAGGGTGACTCGGGGAATTTGCGCTCCTCTCTAAGGTTTGAGATATTGAGAGCTGAACGCTGCTGTGTGATATAGTGGAGACGCTAGTTGACGGTGGCGGTGGTGGTGGTGTCGGTGGCACATCCTCTGTTTGCTGCTCGGCAGGTGGCAACATTCCTCTCGAGGCGGAAGCCGAGGCAGCAGCGGTAGAGGGAGCAGGGGGAGCCTCAGCGAGTGCCTGGTTTTTAAGGTGTGTACCCCACTGCAGTTCATGCTTTGCATGTAGATGCCTGGTCATGCAGGTTGTGCTGAGGTTCAGAACGTTAATGCCTCGCCTCAGGCTCTGATGGCAGAGCGTGCAAGTCACTCGGGTCTTGTCGGTAGGACATTGTTTAAAGAAGTGCCATGCCAGGGAACTCTTTGAAGCTGCCTTTGTGGGGCTGGGTCCCTGTTGGCGATGTCCAGTAGCAGGCGAACTCTGGGGCGGCGGCTCGTCTGCTTTGGCCCCCTGCTCCCTCTTTGGCTTCGCTGTTGTCTCGGTCTCACCACTACCTCTTCCTCTGAACTGTGAAAGTCATCGCCACGACCTTCAGTCCATGTGGGGTCTAAGACCTCATCGTCCTCTGCATCGTCTTCCACCCAGTCTCCCTCCCTGACCTCCTCCTGTTCAGTCTGCACACTGCAAAAAGACGCGGCAGTGGGCACCTGTGTTTCGTCATCATCAGAGAGTCGGTGACTCTGCTGTGGTGGTATTCCCATGTCCTCTTCATCTGGAGACATAAGTGGTTGTGCGTCAGTGCATGGTATGTCTTCCTCCACTGGGGAAGGGCTAGGTGGACGCCCCTGGGAAACCCTGGAAGCAGAGTCTTCAAACAGAAGAAGAGACTGCTGCATAACTTGTGGCTCAGACCGTTTCCCTGATATGCTTGGGGGTGATGTGACAGACTGATGGGCTTGGTTTTCAGGTGCCACCTGTGCGCTTTCCGCAGAAGACTGGGTGGAAGACCATGTGGTGAACGTGCTGGAAGCACTGTCGGCCACCCAATCGATTAATGCCTGTACCTGCTCAGGCCTTACCATCCTAAGAGCGGCATTGGGCCCCACGAGATATTGCGGTACATTCTGCCGGCTAGTTGAGGGAGTTCGTTCCCTACTGTGTGCGCCTGGGGCCGAACGGCCACGTCCTCTACCAGCAACAGAGGCTCCACGGACACCACCACGACCGCGTCCTCGTCCCTTAATAGTATTTTTCTTCATTGTTGCGATTCAACTCGCACCACAATGAAATATATTATTTTTATAAGCAAAATCCCCTCACTGGAATACTTTCAGTCTTTTGACTGTATGGATTACAGATGGAATGACTGTTATATGTGAGTACCGCTTTCTTTGACAGATTCTAGTATGGGTACATATATGTTTTCCCAACCCCAGCACATTAGTTTGCTAATTCCAGATGTATGAAACGCAGGCCTAACTGTATCTAGTATATTGAACGCCAGATAAACTAACTTGGCCTTTTTAAATAAATAAAAATTCCCTCACTGGAATACTTTCAGTCTTTTGACTGTATGGATTACAGATGGAATGACTGTTATATGTGAGTACCGCTTTCTTTGACAGATTCTAGTATGGGTACATATATGTTTTCCCAACCCCAGCACATTAGTTTGCTAATTCCAGATGTATGAAACGCAGGCCTAACTGTATCTAGTATATTGAACGCCAGATAAACTAACTTGGCCTTTTTAAATAAAAAAATTCCCTCACTGGAATACTTTCAGTCTTTTGACTGTATGGATTACAGATGGAATGACTGTTATATGTGAGTACCGCTTTCTTTGACAGATTCTAGTATGGGTACATATATGTTTTCCCAACCCCAGCACATTAGTTTGCTAATTCCAGATGTATGAAACGCAGGCCTAACTGTATCTAGTATATTGAACGCCAGATAAACTAACTTGGCCTTTTTAAATAAAAAAATTCCCTCACTGGAATACTTTCAGTCTTTTGACTGTATGGATTACAGATGGAATGACTGTTATATGTGAGTACCGCTTTCTTTGACAGATTCTAGTATGGGTACATATATGTTTTCCCAACCCCAGCACATTAGTTTGCTAATTCCAGATGTATGAAACGCAGGCCTAACTGTATCTAGTATATTGAACGCCAGATAAACTAACTTGGCCTTTTTAAATAAAAAAATTCCCTCACTGGAATACTTTCAGTCTTTTGACTGTATGGATTACAGATGGAATGACTGTTATATGTGAGTACCGCTTTCTTTGACAGATTCTAGTATGGGTACATATATGTTTTCCCAACCCCAGCACATTAGTTTGCTAATTCCAGATGTATGAAACGCAGGCCTAACTGTATCTAGTATATTGAACGCCAGATAAACTAACTTGGCCTTTTTAAATAAAAAAATTCCCTCACTGGAATACTTTCAGTCTTTTGACTGTATGGATTACAGATGGAATGACTGTTATATGTGAGTACCGCTTTCTTTGACAGATTCTAGTATGGGTACATATATGTTTTCCCAACCCCAGCACATTAGTTTGCTAATTCCAGATGTATGAAACGCAGGCCTAACTGTATCTAGTATATTGAACGCCAGATAAACTAACTTGGCCTTTTTAAATAAAAAAATTCCCTCACTGGAATACTTTCAGTCTTTTGACTGTATGGATTACAGATGGAATGACTGTTATATGTGAGTACCGCTTTCTTTGACAGATTCTAGTATGGGTACATATATGTTTTCCCAACCCCAGCACATTAGTTTGCTAATTCCAGATGTATGAAACGCAGGCCTAACTGTATCTAGTATATTGAACGCCAGATAAACTAACTTGGCCTTTTTAAATAAAAAAATTCCTCACTGGAATACTTTCAGTCTTTTGACTGTATGGATTACAGATGGAATGACTGTTATATGTGAGTACCGCTTTCTTTGACAGATTCTAGTATGGGTACATATATGTTTTCCCAACCCCAGCACATTAGTTTGCTAATTCCAGATGTATGAAACGCAGGCCTAACTGTATCTAGTATATTGAACGCCAGATAAACTAACTTGGCCTTTTTTAAATAAAAAAATTCCCTCACTGGAATACTTTCAGTCTTTTGACTGTATGGATTACAGATGGAATGACTGTTATATGTGAGTACCGCTTTCTTTGACAGATTCTAGTATGGGTACATATATGTTTTCCCAACCCCAGCACATTAGTTTGCTAATTCCAGATGTATGAAACGCAGGCCTAACTGTATCTAGTATATTGAACGCCAGATAAACTAACTTGGCCTTTTTAAATAAAAAAATTCCCTCACTGGAATACTTTCAGTCTTTTGACTGTATGGATTACAGATGGAATGACTGTTATATGTGAGTACCGCTTTCTTTGACAGATTCTAGTATGGGTACATATATGTTTTCCCAACCCCAGCACATTAGTTTGCTAATTCCAGATGTATGAAACGCAGGCCTAACTGTATCTAGTATATTGAACGCCAGATAAACTAACTTGGCCTTTTTAAATAAATAAAAATTCCCTCACTGGAATACTTTCAGTCTTTTGACTGTATGGATTACAGATGGAATGACTGTTATATGTGAGTACCGCTTTCTTTGACAGATTCTAGTATGGGTACATATATGTTTTCCCAACCCCAGCACATTAGTTTGCTAATTCCAGATGTATGAAACGCAGGCCTAACTGTATCTAGTATATTGAACGCCAGATAAACTAACTTGGCCTTTTTTAAATAAAAAAATTCCCTCACTGGAATACTTTCAGTCTTTTGACTGTATGGATTACAGATGGAATGACTGTTATATGTGAGTACCGCTTTCTTTGACAGATTCTAGTATGGGTACATATATGTTTTCCCAACCCCAGCACATTAGTTTGCTAATTCCAGATGTATGAAACGCAGGCCTAACTGTATCTAGTATATTGAACGCCAGATAAACTAACTTGGCCTTTTTAAATAAAAAAATTCCCTCACTGGAATACTTTCAGTCTTTTGACTGTATGGATTACAGATGGAATGACTGTTATATGTGAGTACCGCTTTCTTTGACAGATTCTAGTATGGGTACATATATGTTTTCCCAACCCCAGCACATTAGTTTGCTAATTCCAGATGTATGAAACGCAGGCCTAACTGTATCTAGTATATTGAACGCCAGATAAACTAACTTGGCCTTTTTTAAATAAAAAAATTCCCTCACTGGAATACTTTCAGTCTTTTGACTGTATGGATTACAGATGGAATGACTGTTATATGTGAGTACCGCTTTCTTTGACAGATTCTAGTATGGGTACATATATGTTTTCCCAACCCCAGCACATTAGTTTGCTAATTCCAGATGTATGAAACGCAGGCCTAACTGTATCTAGTATATTGAACGCCAGATAAACTAACTTGGCCTTTTTTAAATAAAAAAATTCCCTCACTGGAATACTTTATGGCTTTTCACTTGTATGGATTACAGGTGGACTGGTATTAGTAGGGGTGACACAAGCACACCCAAGTCCCTGATGTAGGATTTCTATGGCACAGACCACTATTACAAGTGATTAATGGACGTTGGGAGAGATTGTGCTGCAGCACTAGTCCCAAGATGGCCGCCGCCTATCAGCCCAGTAACATGTGCCACAAAATGGTCTGCACAACCTTTAAAAAAATAGCCTTGGACTGTGCTGCTAAATCGCTATTGGTCTGAATCCCAGGTGTAGATGTCTGACTTGTTTGGAGCTTTGGAATGCACACTGTGGCAGCTTCTGCTGCAGCACTACAAGTCGCAAAATGGCGGCCGGCGGTCAGCCCAGGTACATGTGGATGGAAAAATCACTCTGGCCACTCTAAAAATAGCCAATCCCTATCAAAAAGCAGCTCAGCTGCAGTTGTTCAGATGAATCACAGGTGGAGGAGAGAAATTTGCTTCCAGTTATTCAATTATCCCTGCCTATTCTCGCCCTAGCATCAGCTGCGTCTATCCCTGTTCTATTCACATCGGGAGTGAGCACGTCCCGACGTGCGCACAAGCTTATAAAGAGGCTGAGTCACATGCTGCACTTGGCCAATCACAGCCTTGCCAATAGTAGGCATGGCTGCGATGGCATCTTAGGGCAAGTAGTATGATGCATGTTGATTGGCTGCTTTGCAGCCTTTCAAAATGCGCCAAAATACATGCCGAACGACGAACCCGAACCCGAACTTTTACGAAAAAGTTCGGGTTCGGGTCCGTGTCACGAACACCCCAAAATTCGGTACGGACCCGAACTATGCTCGAACTGTTCGCTCAACACTACTCAGGACCAAAGCCCTTCCAGTCCACAAGATAGTACGTCTTCTTGCCACGATACTTGATGTCCAGGATGTCTTTGACCTCAAATATCTCGTCAGAATCTCCAGATACCGGAGTTGGAGTAGAGGGAGCCATCGAGAAGCGATTAAGAACTACAGGTTATAGTAAGGACACGTGGAAGGGATTAGGGATATGCAGAGAGAGAGGCAGACGTAACTTATGTGTCACTTCGTTGATCCTCCTCAATACTTCAAAGGGTCCTAGGAACCTAGGAGCAAACTTGAAACTGGGAACCCTTAAGCGGATATTTTTAGGTGTGAGCCATACCTTATCTCCTGATGAGAACTGAGGAGGTTTTCTTCTCTTGTCTGCATTCATTTTCATGCGAGTCACCACTTTGTTAATACTGTCCTTGGTGTCAAACCAAATCTTCAAAAAAATCACAAAAAGGGGAATCCGCAGCTGGTACCCCAGAAGATGTAGGAACAGGGAGAGGAGTACGAGGGTGTTGTCCATAAACGACAAAGAATGTAGAGGATCCAGTAGACTCACTAGAGTGTTTGTTATAGGAGAATTCAGTCGAAGGTAGCAATTGTACCCAGTTGTCATGTTTGGCTGAAACAAAATGCCAGAGATAGTTCTCTAATATTTGATTGACCCGCTCCACTTGCCTATTGGTCTGGGGATGATAACCGGAAGAGAAGTCCAGCTCAATTTCGAGCAGCCAGCAAAGAGCTCTCCAGAGCTTAGAGGTAAACTGGACTCCGCAATCAGAAACAATATGCCAAGGTAGGCCATGCAAGCGGAATATGTGTTTCATGAAGAGTTTAGCAAGTTCAGCAGCTGAGGGCAGTCCATCTAAAGGAACAAAGTGCGCGATCTTGGAGAACAGGTCCACAACCACCCAGATAGCTGTACATCAGGCAGAAAAAGGCAGATCTGTAACAAAGTCCATGGCAATGTGTTGGGGTATCAGGAACAGAAAGAGGTAACAACTAGAGATGAGCAAAATCGCATTTTTTCCTAAAATAGCTGCTGCACGTGTTAGGACATGGAGCAAAGAACTCTGGGAACGAGGGATCACCCACAATGCCATGCATGCAGCCAATCAGCAGCCAGTCAGACCTGTGATGTTACAGCCCTATAAATAGCCTCAGCCATCATGGATTCAGGAATTTTCCAGAGTACTTAGTGCAGGGAGAGACGTTAGCAGGCACTAGTGACAGTGGTAGAAAAGACTTTAAAACTTGTATTTTGCTGTATAGAAGTTAAGGTAAAGGATAGGGAGGAATCATTCCACAGTATTGAGACAGAACAGGGTTCAGTAGGGAATAAGGTTGAGGGAACCCGAACTGAAAAGTTTGGGTTCGTACCGAACTTTGCGAGTTTGGGTACCCAGACCCGAACCCAGACTTTTTCACTGAAATCCAGGTTCGTGTTCGGTGTTCGGGTGATTTCATTATTTTCCGTAATAACATGGTTATAACGGAAAATAATAGCATTCTTAAGACAGAATGCTAAATAAAATGGGAGTTGAGGGGTTAAAAAAAATAATAATAAGCTCATCCACTTGATCGAGTAGCCAGTATCCTCTTGTATCATCTTCTTTATACAGGATCTTCAAAAGGACCTTCAATTCAACAGGAACTGCGGTGTTGTCATTGAAGGTCATTTTGCAGGTCCTTCATAAAGAAGAAGATACAAGAGTATACCGGCTGAGCGATCAAGTGGATGAGGTGAGATTTTTTTTTTGTTTTAACCCCTCAATGCCCATTTTATTTAGCATTCTGTCTTAAGAATGCTATTATTTTCCGTTATAACAATGTTTTAACGGAAAATAATAAAGTGAAGTTTGGGTCCCCATTGACCCCTTCATGGTGTTCGCTCACTAGTAGGGAATTTTACAGCCTGGGTGATAGGAACAATGCTATCACACCTTGCTGCACTGACTGGGTATCCAAATTGCCATTATACAGCTCTGTAATTCCAGCAAACCGTTCTTGTTATTGGGGTGCAAGTGCTGTTTGATATAGCCATTAACAGGGTTTATTACGAGGAAATATTTCTATGTCTTATTTGCCCTTGTGCGGTGCAGTTATATGTTCTAAAGAATTTTTGGGCTTTTATTAGTAGGAAAAAGGGCTTATTAGTTGTGTGCTGAAGTGAGAAAATTACAGCCCTTTTTGGCATGTGTTAGTGGCAAAACAATATATATTTTTTGCTGTTCAGCGGTGCAGTTATACGTTCTAAACCCCTTTTTGGCATGTATTAGTGGCAAAAAAATATATATTATTTGCCGTTCAGCGGTGCAGTTATATGTTCTAAAGCCCATTTTGCCATGTATTAGGCTACTTACAGACGTGCGTTTGGTGCAGATTCATATTGTATCTGCGCAGACGGATCCGCACCAATAATGCAAACGCTTGTATCCGTTCAAAACGTATCCGTTTGCATTATCATGAACAAAGTCAAAACGGATCCGTCCCAATGCATTCTGAACGGATCCTTATAAATTCAGAATGCACTGGGGCTAAACTGATCCGTTTTGGGCCTCTTGTGAGAGCCCTGAAACGGATCTCACAAGCGGACCCAGAAATGGCAGTGTGAAAGTAGTAAGTATATATTATTTGCGGCTCAGTGGAGCAGTTATATGTTCTAAAGCCTTTTGTGGAGTGTATAAGTTGAAAAAAGTGAGGGCCTATTTGCCATTCAGCGGTGCAGCTTTATGTTCTAAAGCCCTTTATGAAGTGCATTAGTGGCAAAAATATATATATATATTTTTTGGAGTACAGCAGTGAAATTACATGTTCTAAAGACCTTTTTTGGCATGTATTAGTGCCACAAAAAAAAGTATTTGCCGTTGTGTGGTGAATTGAGAAAATTACAGCCCTTTTTGGTGTGTATTAGTGGCAAAAAAAAGCATTTGCCGTTGTGTGGTAAAGTGAGAAAATTACAGACTTTTTGGGGGTGTTTTAATTTTCTTTTTATTTATTTTATTTATTTATTTATTTATTTGATCTAACAGTATCAGACAGAGAAGTGCCAGGCCCTGCACAGGGGCGTGGTAGAGGTGAGGACTAAATGTTTCTGGCACAGGTCACAGCAGAGAAAGGGGGCGTGGCAGAAGGAGTCGCAGCGAGAGGCCTGAGCTCCCGGTGTCATCTAGCGGTCGTGTCTTGACCAGGAACCCAGCGGTTCTTGAATGGTTGACTCGGTCATCCACTTCGTTCCAATTGACATCAGACACCCCTAGGCCAGGAGTCGTGGGTTCTTCAGACACAACCCTTAGTTGTCATGACCTGGGAGCAGGCCCTGTGCCCTCACCTGTCCTCAACCTGCCTCTGTCCTTTTCTGTTTCCTCAGCCAGACAAGTATTATATGCTGTGGGCTCAGCTCCACTATAAAGCGAGGACGAGCTACTAGAGGACAGTCAGCAGCTACTGGCCACCCAAGATGTGGAGGAGACATCCGCCGCTTCCTCCGGTAGGCGGCCAAGTAGTGATGAGCAGAGTGGCTTGGGAGCTAGTGTTGCGAGCAGTCAGGTTCCTGACCCAGAGACCGTTGAGGAGGACATCAGTGACGTGTAGACAGTATTCGATGATGATGTTGTAGCTGATCGCACTTGGGAGCCGGGTTAATTAGGGGCTTCATCATCATTGGGAGAAGAGGGTGGCAGCTTGCCCGTGAGGCAGCGGAGAAGCCAGCAAGTCGTTAGCGTGGCCGGGAGTCAGCAGTGAGATGTCAGGAGCCGAAACTCCCGGGGTAGACCACCCACTTTGCAGGAGAATACCTGCCCGAAAAGTAGCGGTCCAGGGGATCACGGAAGCAGTGGCGGTCAGTGCGGAGTGTTGGGGGTTAAATCACCTACTACCAGACAGTTTTTTGTTAAGCTTCCGGAGGAGGTGATTTGTAGAATCTGTGGGCAGAAGATGAAGCGTGACCAGGTGCCAATGTTGGCACAATGGCCCGTGTCAACATATGCAGCGTAAACCACCTTTGTCAAAATGAATTAGGCGTGGATCAGCCAGGATTTCCACCCACCAATGCCTGATGCATCCGACTATATCATCCATGGTGCAACACCAACAATTTGACAAAAGAGAACTGTTTCTTCTGGCTACCTGCCTCAGCTACTATTCTGATGCTGCCGCCCGCCTTATGCCACACATCTGATGCCAAGTGCTCCTTCTTTCACCCACCTTCATCATCTTCGGCTGGTAATGATATTGCCACCCACCTCTCCACTCTGTCACAAGGTCACTCTGTGGTCTCTTGATGCTGCTGCCACGTCCACACTATGTCACCTTGCCACTTTGTGGTCTCCTGATGCTGCTGCTGCCACCTCCACACTGTCATTATGCCACCCTGTGGCCTCCTCCTGATGCTGATAGTGCAGCCAACTCCACACTGGTGGCCACAGTGGTGGCTGCCATTTTGAGCAATTCATGCTGGACAAATCACAAAATGGTTTCCTTCTAGATATCTCGGCTGTCCGGGGGATTAACAATAGGACAGAAATGGTGCACAATTATCCCACAGGAAATAACTATTATTTTCATGTTCCCAATGCAATTTAAGATGTCAGGTGAATGCATTAATCCATTTATAACAGCTGGATTTACATCCTTATGTCTATGGGTTGTCTATCGCAGAATGGCAGATGGATCAATCGGTGTTCGCTTTCTCTTCTTTCGGATGAACATTTCCCATTCTCATTTATTGACAGGATGAAAGTAATGGACTTTTGATTTTCTTACTTCATAGCTTCTTCTTACAGCAATCATTGAAGAAGGTCTGTGAGAAGCCAAACTACTAAACCAGCTATTTAAACAATGACTGAAACTTCTGTTTTAAGTGAAGACAGTGATCAAGTGAAAGGATTCACCATAGGAAATCATGTTAGATCAGCTTTCCCAGCAGTACTGCAGCTTTAATTTCTGTTAAATGAGCTGTCAGAGCATAAACACGCTCCAAGAACTGAAAATTTGTGTTCAATTAGGCATGATACTAGTGCAGCACTCACCTCTGTTCTACCACTGTGAACCAGGAATACACAACATCTGTTGTAGCTTTTTTTTTAAAGTAAACTCCAACCCGACATCGTAGTTCATATGATACTGTGCTTTAGGACAGAGATTATGCTATTGGCTGCTATACTTCAGTGTAAATAAATTGTTTTTTCCTCTGGTCAATGAATATATCAAGGAACATTTTTTAGCAGTTGTGTTTGTAAATATAATTTACAATGTTGCAGTATTACAATAGATTTCCCAGATTAATATTTACAGTGACAAGTTCAAATTGATATGCAAGTCAATGGGAACAAAGGTGAAGTTCATATGGATTTTAAAGTCAACACAGAGATTTGTTGGCTGCAGACTGAGCGCTTACATTTTTAATGCAGAAAAAAAAAAAATAATGTAATCACATTAACTTGTAACTGTAACTTGCGACTTTATAAATAATGCAACCTAAAATCACATTAACCTACTTGATTTGAAGGATCACTGCATCCTGGGGAAAATCAATAAAGTACGTTGCATAATATAATTATCTTTTTCACAACTGAAATAACATCCTGTGGCCTCATGTACTCTATATCCTTCATCCAGAAGATATAGAAATATAAAGATATTAGAAATTGTCAGTCTTCTATAATGAACACATAACTGTTATTTCATGATTTGCCTTCACGTATATTTATTGTGCTAATTAAAAATTAGGCGTGACTAATGCGTCCTACCCATCATCTTCTCCAAATAAGGATCTTTTAATAATTTAAAGGAAACTTGTCACCTCAACAGACTCCCATTAGCACAGCAGAAATAATGTCATAATGATGTGCCACTAAGGACATGTAGCAAAGTAGTAAACCTCTACCCCTGATTTTAAAGGATGTCACGTGAGCTTTTTTGGCTCTATTCAGTGACTTACTAATGGGAGTCATAAGATATGTGACTATATTTAAGTGTCCTGGTTGGGGAAATTTAGAGGGCATAATTCAACTCTCTAGTTAAATGTTTTTTGGGAATATTAAATGAACACTTGCATCAAAGTTTTATCATATATTAACAACCTATATGTGAATTTTTTCTTTAATAACAATGAGTTGAAGGCTTTTTGCATTTGAGGTAACTCTGTGTATTCTACTTCCTGTCCTGGCATTGGTCCTTCTCTTTGTTTGAGCTCTTAGCACAGCTGTCTTTAACTCTTTCAGTCAGACCATCACTGTGGCCAGAGACAAACCCTCTGTAGTGAGTCATTAGAAAATCATATATTACACTCATCCAAACTATGTTCTTCTGTGGCATCCTTGTTTAGGCCTAAAAGGAGAACAATAGATCTGTCTTAATTCGACACCAACTATTATCAGAACTATTATCATTACTAGAGATGAGAGAATTTTTAAAAAATTCGATTCGGCCGGTTCGCCGAATTTTTCAAAAAATTTGCTTTGATCCGAATTTATTTGCTGAGAATCGCGTTAAAAAATGTCTATTTCTGGGCTGCAGTGTAGAACACTCTGCTTTGCAGTAACACGCATAGGGGATCTGCTGTGGTAGTGAAATAATACTGTGAGTCCGTATGACATGCAGATGGCAGGTGTCACCCTTAGAATCACTGCATACTTCCCTTATTTGGGCAGTCACGGGGCCAAAACTAACCAAATAACTCAAGGATCAACTCAGCCTTACAGGTAGATGTCAGTGTCAAGAAGAAGTGCAATCCTTTTACCCCCTCGTCAGCTTACTCCACATAGATGTCTGAGGAACCTGTTCTACTAAAAGCGTATACAAGTAGAGCCCCCTGACGGAGTGGAGAGGGAATCAGCAGTAAGTCTGTGTTGATGTCACAAATTTATTTTCCCCATTCTCTGATCCGTCAGAACATTTACTCAGAAAAAACGGATCTTGTCTATGGAGCATCCGCCTTCACTCGGTAAGCATTTGCTCAATAATCCATTAGTATTGCTAAAGGCAAAAAATAACAGGAGTGGATCTAAAACAGAGATGACACGTGAATGGAATATTTCCATGTCTTCTGCATTTTCTACCCTCTCCTGCTTTTGGCTACCAAATCATAAGCCAATTCTGATGGGACCATTCATGCCTTAAAGCTGCTACACAGATAGGATCTGCTGTGCTTCTCATTTTTCCCTTCTTCTGACAGATCATGTCAGCCAGGGAAAAAGCCAAAATATGTAAACAAATGGCGATCAAATGAAGTGTAGTCAAGAATATTTAATAGAAAACACATAAAAATTAACATACTTAAAATAAATTTAAAATAAACCTGTAGACTATGGGTGGCCAGCCCAAACGTCTCTATATAATATAGTTGCAAATATTACGCATCCATTGAAGAAGGGGTTTCTTTATTACCCCGAAAAGCGTTTGGAAGTACAGCAGTGAGGGACGTGTAACTGTAGGACGAACTACAGATCTTTCTGCGATACAAATGCTCAAAGACAGCTAAGCTATGTCCAGCTCAGGAGAAATCGGGCATCCAGCTCAGAAGAAATCACCGCAAGAAGCACATGACCGCATCATCAGGTCACGTGAGACTCTCTCAGTGACGTCACTGCAGGTCCTGGCAGAGAAGAGAGCGTTTGAGCATGGTGTGCTCCGCTCAGAATACCGCCTGAAAGATACATTTGTGAAGGGTGGTAACGTAACCTGCATTTATCTACTTGATATTACTGTCCAATTGCCGCATTAAGGAATGGGAATCATCTAAATGTACAAACACCAAATTTGACTGCTATTCAGTGCATTTTACCGGTTTGAGTTTAGGTGGAAATAATTATAGGAGGACTCCCACAACATACGGGGCAGCTATTTTACTCCATAATTGGTGACTATAACGCAATTATCTACAGGTGGACTGTCACTTTTATTTGCGTTTTGCGCACGTATTGCGTAATATTTGCAACTATATTATATAGAGAAGTTTGGGCTGGCCACCCATAGTCTACAGGTTTATTTTAATTTTAAATTTATTTTAAGTATGTTTTTTTTATATGGGTTTTCTATTAAATATTCTTGACTACACTTCATTTGATCGCCATTTGTTTACATACAGTTGTGTTCAAAATTATTCAACCCCCACTGAAATTGAGTGTTTTGGCCAGTTTGACATTGATTTTGAAAATTACAATTAAATCAAAGAGGCACTTGTAAGTCAGACAAATATAACATAACATTTATAATGAAATAACCACAGATGTCTTTTCTGTGTTCACATCATTATCAGTTTTATTCAACCCCCAAGTGACATTCAATCTTAGTACTTAGTACAACATCCTTTTCCAGTTATAACAGCTTTTAAACGTGAAGCTTAGCTTGACACAAGTGTCTTGCAGCGATCTACGGGTATCTTCGCCCATTCTTCATGGGCAAAAGCCTCCAGTTCAGTCACATTCTTAGGCTTGCGGGCTGCAACTGCTTTCTTTAAGTCCCACCAGAGGTTCTCAATCGGATTTAAGTCTGGTGACTGCGATGGCCACTTCAAAATGTTCCAGCCTTTAATCTGCAACCATGCTGAGTGGACTTGGAGGTATGCTTGGGATCATTGTCCTGTTGAAAGGTCCAACGTCTCCCAAGCCTCAGATTTGTGACGGACTGCATCACATTTTCATCCAATATCTCCTGGTACTGAAGAGAACTCATGGTACCTTGCACACGCTGAAGCTTCCCTGTACCTGTAGAAGCAAAACAGCCCCAAAGCATGATTGACCCCCGCCATGCTTCACAGTAGGCAAGGTGTTCTTTTCTTCATAGGCCTTGTTCTTCCTCCTCCAAACATAGCATTGATCCATGGGCCCAAACAGTTCTAATTTTGTTTCATCAGTCCACAGAACACTATCCCAAAACTTTTGTGGTTTGTCAACATGACTTTTGGCATACTGCAGTCGACTCTTTTTATTCTTTGGAGACAGCAAGGGGGTGCGCCTGAGAGTTCTGGCATGGAGGCCTTCATTACACAGTGTGCACCTTATTGTCTGAGCTGAAACTTCAGTACCTGCATCTGACAAATCTTTTTTCAGTTCCTCAGCAGTCACACGGGGACTTTTCTCCACTTTGCGCTTCAGGTAGTGCACAGCAGTGGAAGTCAGCATCTTCTTTCTGCCACGACCAGGTAGCGTTTCAACAGTGCCCTTTGCCTTGAATTTGCGAATGACGCTTTCTATGGTGTCTCTTGGTATGTTTAACGTCTTTGCAATCTTCTTATATCCATTGCCCTTCCTGTGAAGAGAAATCACCTCTTCTCTTGTCTTCCTGGACCATTCTCTTGACTTCACCATGTCTGTAAACACACCAGTAAATGTCTAGAAGGAGCTGAGTATCACAGTCTTTTTACATCTGCCTAATTGGTGCTTATTATGCTTGATTGCTGCTCCTCGACATCCAATAGGTGTTTTCATTACCTGATCGAAAACACTTGAATGAACCTCCATTCTTAAGAGTGGTAGTCTTTAAGGGGTTGAATAATTGTGTCAATGAAGAAATCACAAAAAAAACATTTAATACTGTATTACAAAAACAATTGATGTCATTTTAGTTGCATTTGGTTCTTTAAAAAGTCCTTGTAAGATTTCATTCTGAACACAATTACAAATGTACACTGAATTCCCTAAAACCCTTTACAGCATTGGGGGTTGAATAATTTTGAACACAACTGTATGGTTAGCGAGTGCCCTCCCACTTGTGACTTTTTTTAATCTTTCTAAGGTTGGGGAGCTTATAGGATGTGAGCACCCATTAGCCATCTCAACCACCTAATAGGTGAGCCACCTTTTTACTATATCAAAAGCCAAAATAGTGGACCAGTCATAAAGTTGGGAGGGTGGGAACATCATGAAAAGTCCACAGAGTGGGCCTATGACATAGTGGTGAGGGGGAAGCAGCATGAGGAGACAACTAAGTGGCCCAATAACAGGGTATGGAGGTGGAAGCAGTGCGAGGAGGCCACCAAGTGGCACAATGACAGAGTCTGGAGGTGGCTGCAGCAGCAGCATTAGGAGAAGGCCACCGACTGGCACAATGACAGAGTCTGGAGGTGGCGGCAGTATGAGGAGGCCACCAAGTGGCACAATGACCGAGTCTGTAGGTGGTATCAGCATGAGGAGACCACAGAGCGGCATAATGACAGAGTCTGGAGGTGGCAGCAGCATGAGGAGAACACTGAGAGGCACAATGACAGGGTCTGGAGGTGGCAGCAGCATGAGGAGACCACAGAGCGGCATAATGACAGAGTCTGAAGGTGGCAGAAGCATGAGGAGACCACAGAGCAGCACAATGACAGAGTCTGGAGGTGGCAGCAGCATGCGGAGACCACAGAGTGGCACAATGAGAGAGTCTGGAGATGGCAGCAGCAGCTGCATCAGGAGACCGCAAAGTGAACCGGTAACAGAGTGGGGCGACAGGTGGCAATACCAGTACACGCTGATGAAGGTGGGTGAAATAAGGAGAACTTGGCATCAGATGTGTGGCATCAGGCAGGTTGCAGCATCAAAGTAGTAGCTGAGGCAGGTAGTCAGAAGAAACCAGTCTCTTGTATCAAAGTGTTTGTGAGGCACCATGGATGATCTAGTCTGATGCATCAGGAATTGGTGGTTGGAAATTCCTGGCTGATCACGCCTGATTCATCTTGACAAAGGTCAGTCTCTCCACATTTTTGGTGGACAAGCGAGTTCTTCTTGGGGTAACTATGGCCCCCGCCGCAGTAAACATCCGCTCTGATGCCACACTACTGGCCGGGCAGGACAGCTTTTCCAGGCCAAACTCTGCTAGTTGCGGCCACAAATCCAGTTAGGCTACCCAGTAGTCCAGCGGATCTTCAATGTGGGGTGTCAGGGTGCAGTCCAAGTAAGCCACCACCTGCTGGTTCAGGTCCTGCTCCAGGTCTACCTGCTGTTGCTGCTTCCGGTGAAGAAAGCTACTCATCAGTGACTGTAAGCTGCTGCTTGTAGTAGTTCAATTTGTCCTCCCTCTCAGTGGGTGTAAAAATTCCCCCATTCTGGACTGGTAGCGAGGGTCCAACAAGGGGGAAAGCCAGAAGTCATCCCTCTGCCGAATTATGACAATTCGGCAGTCACTACGCAAGCAAGTGAGCATGCATCGTGCCATTTGTGCAAGTGACTCGGAGGGACACCCTGCCTCCATCTCCACTGCATACTCCCACTGTGTGTCCAGGTCCTCTGTCTCGTCTTCCTCATCGCCCTGTAGCTCCTCTAGCTGCTCCTGCTCCTCCTGTCCTGTCAGCTGAGTAGAAAAACAAACCATTTGGCTATGCATTGCCTGTGCTCCAATGTCATTCTCCCACTCCTCCTCCTCTCCCAGTTCAGCCCCCACAGGGCTCATGTGGCCTTGAGACTAAGGCAGCATGTCTCCTGTCCCCTGACCAGCCATTGTTACAAGCATCTGTTTCGGGACATGAAGAAGTGGAATGACGTTGTTTATTCCAAAGTCCTGGCAACTGACAAATAATGTGGTATCCTCAAAGGGCCTGAGCAAATGTCAGGTGCCATGCATGAGCTTCCACTGGCTAACATCGAAGTTACACAGGGGAGTACTCCTTTCCACTTGCATCATCAAGAAATCATCAATGGCGTTTAACTGTTCGTATAGTCGGTCCAACATATGGAGGGTGGAATTCCAGCGTCAGCCAGAAAACCTTCAAACAGGGTGGGTATTCCAGAGTCCCCCACGGCTACACCTCCCTGCATGCCGTTCTGCCACTGTAGCTCAAGGAGGGTGTGCTTTGCTGTATACGAGTGGCTGAAGTGCATGCAAAGTTTCCTGGCCATTTTCAGGATGTCTTGCAGATGGGTGGAAGACTTCAGGAACCGCCCGACAACCAGATTGAACACATGTGCCATGCAGGGAGCATGGCTTAGCCCTCCTTGATGCAGCGCCAAGTTCTTCCCGTGTTCAGTCAGCATGGTTCTGATGTTCAGATGTCGCGGAGAAAGCCAGGATTCTATTTCTTGATGCATCACATGGAGCAGTTCCACCCCTGTGTGATTCCGTTCGCCAATTCAAACCAGGTGCAGAACAGCATGACATTGCCGAGCCCTGCACATGTGGTATGCTGGAGGGTCACTGTGACTTGTCCCTGCAGTGGAGGCTGGGGACATGGTGGAGGATGAGGAGGCAGAGGCAGACATTGTTGCAAGACCAACGGTGTGACAACTTGGAAGTGGAAGCGACGTGACCAGTCCAAGTTGCTGTTGTGGCTTTGTAGGTACCACATTCACCCAGAGGGCCGTAAAGGACATGTATTGTCCCTGACCGACAACTCCCTTCGGCTGATGTGGTAAACCCTTGACTGGATGAAACTGGATGCGTGCCACTGGGTAATGTAGCGGTAGCTGCAGCAGGCTGGACCACCACATCGGAGCCACTGTTCTCCCAGGCCACTTTATGGTGACTCTGCATATGTTGACGCAGGGCAGTGTTGCAAATATTGGCACCCTGGCAATGCTTCACTTTTTGCCCACATATTCTACATATGGCCATGTTGAACTCCTCAGGCGGCTTCACAAAAAACTGCCACACCGCCGAGTACCTGATTTTACCCCTAACACTCCGCACTGAGTGACAGATGCTGCCGTTGCTTCCGTGAACCTGTGCACCACTACTTTCTGGGTGGGTAGGCTGCTGGGAAGCGGGTGGTCTACCCCGGGCACGTTTGGCTCCTGACCTCCCACTGCTGCTACCCTGCTGACTCCCAGCCACGTTAGCGACTTGCTGGCTCAGCCGCTGCCTGATGGACAAGCTGCCACCCTCACTCCTGATGATGACGAAGCCCCTCCTATACCCGGCTCCCAAGTGCAATCGGCTTTATCATCATTGAGTAGTGTCTGCACACCACTGATGTCCTCCTTAACGGCCTCTGGGACAGGAGCCTGACAACTCGCAACACAAACTCCTGTGCCACTCTCCTCATCACTCCTTGCCCGCCTAGCGGAGTAATCGGCGGATGTCTCCTCCATAGAGTTGAGCGAACCCGAACTGTATAGTTTATTTTCATAAAAGTTTGTGTTCGGGTCCATTGTTCAGCGATTCTTCCCGCTTTTTAAAAGGCTACAGAGCAGCCAATCAGCAAGCATTTTACATCTTTGCCCTAAGAGGCCATCACAGCCATGCCTACTAATGGCATGGCTGTGATTGGCTGAGTGCAGCATGTGACCCAGTCTCTTTATATGCTGGAGTCATGTAGTGCCTCACGTCACTCTGTTGCTGTTAGTATAGGGAAAGATTGCTGCCAGTGCTCCCAGGGAGAGATTAGGAAAGAAATCTGTTGAACCTGGTGGTGTGAAATCTTCAAGCTACAGCAATTATTGAGGGAGGGTGCTACTGCAATCCTACATTTTTGTACCCAGCCCTGAGCCCAGTGATACTGCAACATGTTTATTATTTTTTATCCATCTGTTACTGAGGTGGGGGTCGGTGGCCATTTTAGCCACTGCAGTGTTCTTGGAACTGCATGTGACCTGCATGTGTGCCAGCCTGCCAGGGATATCAGTCTAATCTTTTTTGGTAACTCAGTGAAGGAAAAAATCCTTTTTTGTGGCTGGTAAAGTCCCCTACATTACCTTTTGTATTATTTAGGGGTGACATAGTCCATTTCCGTAGTCTGGGGCAAAAATCTGTATTGTGGTGCTTTAGAGCACTTGTCCATACAACGCACCAAAACATATTTTCAATTTCAGCAGTGAAATAGTGCATCAGTGTATTTTAGGGGAAAAAAGCCGTGTTCTTGGTTCATTCCTGGTCCACAAAGCAGTTTTAAATACACCGCCCAAATACCTATTTTACATTTCTTGGTTCACAAAGCAGTTGTGCATGAAGCGTACAAATACCTATGTTTAATTTCCAGCCGTTAAATAGTGCATTCGTGAATTTTGGGGAAAAAAGCCATGTTCTTGGTCCACAAAGCAGTTGTGCATACAGCGTACAAATACATAAAAATTTTACATTTCTGCAGTGAAATAGTGCATCAGTGTATTTTTGGGGGAAAAAGCGGTATTCCTGGTCCACAAACCAGTTTTAAATATACCGCCCAAATATGGATTTTAAATGGTGCATTTTTCTGTTTTGTTGAAAAAATTTCTTCACAAAACAGTTGTGCATACAGCGTACAAATACCTATTTTAAATTTCTGCACTGAAATAGTGCATTAGTGGGGGTTTTTTTTGCGAAAAAAAGCTGTATGCTTGGTCCACAGAGCAGTTTTCAATAAACAGCACAAATACCTACGTTTAAATTTCAGCAGTGAAATACTACATTAGTGTATTTTTTGGGAAATAAACCCGTATAAACCCGTATTGTTGTTACACAGAGCAGTTTGGCATACAACGCACAAAAACATATTTTAAAATTTAGTGCATTTAGTGCAATACTGCATTTCTGTAGTTTTTTTAAATAAACACTGGTTTTGTGATACATAGCAGATCTGAGGCCTACCATGTATTTCAGTAATTTTAAGTAACCTTTTGAACTCCGCATTTGCATAGTTGGTTGCAAACACACTTGTTTTGTGGTAGATAGCACATTTGCGGTGTACGCTGCATTTCTGACAGTCAAATAAAACCGTTAATTTCTGTTTTTACATTGTTGGTTTGAAAAATCTAATTTTTGGTGATAGTGAAGTAATTGTATTGAATTGCTCCGTTACATTGTTGTGTGACCTAAAGAAATTTATTTTGTTTATGACACGGGCACTGCCTTACTGTATAGTGAACTTAATTGTTGACTATTGGCAGTTAAATGCAGCAGTCTCTTATGCTTCTTTATGACTCTGCTGGAAGGGTTTCCCAGGGCCATAACCATAGTCCTTCCCCAGAAGTGAAAGAGATTGAGTGCAGGGATGACCAACCACTTAGGTTTGAGGATGGGGAAAGGGGAAGACCACGGCAGCACGTCTCTGATGATGACGAAACACAGGTGCAAACTGCTTCGGCTTTCTGCTGTGTGCAGACCGACGAAGAGGGCGGGGGTGAAGACTGGGTGGAAGATAATGTTGAGAACAATGAGAGTCCTACATAGGTGACAGTGACCGAAAATGTGAATAATCCTCTTTTTAATTGTTGGGTGCAATATTACCATTTTTGCCGGGTATAAAGCCCTGCTCTGCATAGGTAACAGTGACCGAAAATGTGAATAATCCTCTTTTTAATTGTTGGGTGCAATATTACCATTTTTGCCGGGTACAAAGCCCTGCACTGCATAGGTGACAGTGACCGAAAATGTGAATAATCCTCTTTTAAATTGCTGGGTGAAATATTACCATTTTTGACAGGTACAAACGCCTGCACTGCCTAACTTTCAGGGAACTTTCAATTGGCGGTTACATTCTTGCATGACATCAAGCCTTTTTGGGCTGTGAAGCCAAAGGTACTAGTCGCCAACAACAGACCCCTAAAAATTGGGAAAATATAAAAAAATAAAACAAAGTGTAAGTGCACGGTAGTATAACAATGGTTGGGTGAGGCCGGTATACATGTCTATTCTGCAAAAGGTACAAACAAGTCCTGTGGGATCCATGCCTGGCTCTTTTTAATAAACAAAAGCTTGCCCACATTGGCTGCAGACAGGAGGCTGCGCTTGTATGTAGTGTTGAGTGCGAATATTCGAATAGCAAATTTTTATCGAGAATATCGCAACTTCGATAATTCGCGAATATTGCGAATATAGCGGTATATATTCGCTATTTCGAATCTTCGATTTTTTTTTTTAGCTGTTAATCCTTGTTGCTCTCTGATTGTCTTCCCACTTCACAAAAGCTGTTCTTACCTGTCCGGAGGATTCCTGGCTCCCTGCCTGCTCCAGTCAATGCCTGTTGACGCTTCTGCGGACTTCCCGTGTACATGGGAACGCCTCCATGCTAAAATGTACTGTTGGATGTGAGAATCATGATCTCACAAATTTTATTAAGTTTTAATCGCAATGCGATTAATATAACCCGAATTATTCACATTGCGATATTCGTTATATTCTAGCAATACACCATTAGGAGGTTAGCTCTAAGATCAATTCGCAATGCGATTATATGTTCGCTTCGCGAATGAAACTTAAAGCTGAGTTGCTAATGGTTGTATTGCTAGAATATAACGAAGATTGAGAATATAGTGCTATATTCGTGAATTCATGATATTCGTCATCTTTGTTATATTCTAGCAATACAACCATTAGGAACTTAGCTCTAAGATCAATTCGCAATGCGATTATATATTCGCTTCACGAATGAAACGAAGCTGAGTTGCTAATGGTTGTATTGCTAGAATATAACGAAGATTGAGAATATAGTTATATTCGTGAATTTATGATATTCGTCATCTTCGTTATATACTAGCAATAAAACCATTAGGAATTGACTCTAAGCTCAATTCGAAATGCAATTATATGTTCGCTTCGCGAATGAAACTTAGAGCTGAGCTCCTAATGGTTGTTGCTAGAATATAACGAAGATTGAGAATACAGTGCTATATTCGTGATATTCATAATATTCTAGCAATACAGCCATTAGGAACCCTGCTTTAAGTTGAATTCGCAATGCGAGTATATGTTCGCATTGCGAATTAAACTTAGAGCTGAGTTCCTAATGGTTGTATTGCTAGAATATAACAAAGATTGAGAATATAGTGTTATATTCGGGATATTCGTTATCTTCGTCAATTCTAGCAATACAAGTTGCAACCATTAGGAACTCAGCTCTAAGTTTAATTCGCGATGCGAATATAAATTCGCATAACATTCGCATTATAAAGAATAAAGAAATATCGCGAAATCGAATATGGCACCTCACGCTCATCACTACTTGTATGTGATAATGCCCCCAGCCATGCTAAACACACATTCAGACAATACAGTGGCTGCAGGGCTGGCCAGAACCTCCAAGGCGTAAAGGGCAACCTCAGGACATGTGCCCAGTTTGAAGACCCATAAGTTGAATGGGGCAGCCCCAGTGGCGTAGCTAGAAATGATTGGGAACCACAGCAAATATTTGACTGGGCCCACCTGAATTAATTTTCACTGTCTGGTGTTCGGGAATTTCTGCACCCCAAATTCAGCACATGTGGCAGGCAGGGGATGTGCATCAAACCGGCTAGGCCCAGACCTGCTATTATATTTCACCCATTAGCGCACAACACCAGGCCGGGCTGGAGGCTCAGTGGCACCAACCAATCATCGTTCTGTTGTTCCATGGTTCTCCACAGCTCCTGCGCGTTGTGGGGTTTGTCCCAAAAACATACAAGTTTTAAAACAGCCTGCTGTTATTTCCCCCTGGCCGTGCTGCTGTGGGTGGTTAAGGTGTTACGCTGAGCGGATAAGGTGGTGGTAGAGGAGGAGGAAGCCGAGTAGGAGGAGGTAACAGGAGGTAAAGAGAATTGCCCTGTAATCCTCTAGGGTGGAAGGACATTCGCAAAAATGCTATGCCCCTCAGACCCAGCCGCCACTGCATTTACCCAGTGTGCAGTTAAGAGAGATATAACTTCCCTGCCCGTGCTTACTGGTCCATGATCGGTTGTTATGTGGATCTTTCCATAGATGGCGTTCCGCAGGGAAGGGATGGCTCGCCTGCAAAAGTAGTGGCGGCTGGGATCCACGTACTGTGGGACAGCCACCGCCATAAGGTTTTTAAAACTGTCCACCAGACAGAATGGCAGCATTTCAAAGGAATTTTGACACCAAGGTATTCAGAGCCAGGGATTGCGGGTGGGTAGGGGGGTACTTCCTCTTTCTCTTTCTCTCCAGTGTTTGGAAGATGGACAGCTGATAGCTGGGGATTCGGTGGAGATGCTTGATGATGGTGCCAGATGTGGTGGCGTTGCCCCCACATCCTCTGTTTGCTGGGTGGCAGATGCCACTGTCACTCACTTGGGCTCAGGTTTAAAACGTTTTTTTTTATAATTTTTCTGTATTTTCTGTTATTTTAAGTCATTTCCTTATCCACATTTGTTTGCAGGGCATTTACCTACATTTGTCTGCCTTTTGCAGCCCTCTAGCACCTTCCAGGGCTATTTTACAGCCATTTTAGTGCCCTAAGGTTTGGGTCCCTATTGACTTCAATGGGGTCCGGGGTCAAGTTCGGGTTAAGTTCGGATCCCGAACCCGAACTTTTTTGTGAAGTTCGGCCGAACCCGTCGAACCCGAACTTCCAGGTGTTCGCTCAACTCAACTTCTCCACATCTTTGCTGGGCAGTAGCTGCTGACTGTCCTCTAGTAGCTCTTCCTCGCTGAAAAGTGAAACTGAGCCCACTGCATGTAGTATTTCTCGCGGTGAGGGAACAGAAAAAAACAGAGGCCGGTTGAGGACAGGTGAGGGCACAGGGCCTGCTCCCGGGCCATTCCAAATTAGGGTTTGTTTCTGACGATGTCTGATGTCACTTGGGATGACGTGGATGACCGAGTTAAACAATCAAGAACCGCTGAGTTGCTGGTCAAGACACGTCCGCTAGATGACACCGGGAGCTCGGGCCTCTCGCTGTGACTACTGCTGCCACGACCCCTTACTCTGCTGCGACCTCTGCTTGCATCAGAAACATTCAGGTATCTACCTTTCCTCTGTGCATGGCCTGGCATTTCTCTGCCTGACATACTTGTAGCTGAACTAAACAAATTAAACAGAAATTAAAACACCTCTAAAATTGACAAATATATTTTTCTTTTTATACTGAAATAGGCCACAAAATGCTTTCATCACAATTAACTGTGGAAATGCACTGAGAATATATTTTTCTTGTTGTACTAAAATATGACCCTATATGCTTTGACCAGAAAAAAATTAAAGATTGAAGTGCGTATATATATTTCTTGAAGTACTGAAATACGCCCCTATACGCTTTCACCAGAAATAACTGCAGCAGTGCAGTGCGTATATATTTTTATTTTTTACTGAAATACTCCCCTATACGCTTTCAACTGAAATAACTGCAGAAGTGAAATGCGTATATCTTTTTCTTATAGTACTGAATAAGATACTAAGATATAAGCCACTAAAGGCTTTTCAACATAACACTTGCAGCCCAATAACAAAAAGCTGGAATCACAGAGCTGTCTAATGACTATTTGGATTCCCAAATAATCTTTCCTTGCAGTTCTAAATCACTTTCCTATCAATGTCCCTAGCGCCTTCTGACATCTCTCCCTGCACTAAGATGCTGTGAAATGATTCCTTCCTATCCTTTCCCTGCACTTAGAAATAGTTTTTTCTGTCTTTTTTTTCCACAATCATTTTTTTACTTGCTGTCACTAGCGCCTTCATACATCTATCCCTGCACTCTGAATGCTGGAAAATGTCTGACTGTAAGATGGCCGCCGTATTTATAGGGCTTTTACGGTGTTAAAAGTTGGGACACAGTTTTAGACATATTGGATTAAGAAGTGTGAATCTGTCTGCCATATTAGTGTGTTTTTCCATTTATTGCTCAGTAAATTAATGGTTAACCACAGTTTCACTTGTTTGCTTGAAGCCAAGTTCCAATTATACATAAATCTCTTTGTATCTTTTTTATGCATTTGAACAGAAAATGGCCTTGACGGTATCCTGGCATGATACCTATCTTTCATATGCAAGTAATATAGGAATACTAGGCTTTATCAGGTTAAAATACCATGGCCTGAGGTTATGAGGAACAATGAACCATGTTTAGACAGGTTATCACTGGTTTTCATGTGTGTGCTTTAAAACAAGTAATGCAAGCCTTGTAAAGCCAAATAAGTTTCCTATTTCAGATGGTGTTTATCTGTAATATATTAAATCATTTATATTACTATGAAAATATTTTGTATAACAACATATTACATTTATATTGTAACCACCCAACAATTGCTTTGGCATAATTAAACATGCTAAAGGAAACTGCCCCAGAGCTCTGTTGAAATTCAGTCTTTGTATTTTATATTCATATTTTGTCCATTCCATGTGATTCTTGGCCCAAGCAATTTTCTTCTTCTTCTAGTTCCTCAGTGGCTCCTACCCAGCAATTCAACCACAAAGGCTTGATTCTCGCAGTTACCTCTGAACAGATGCTGTTGAAATGTGTGTGGTTCTTGATCTCTGTGAAGTATTTATGGAGGCTCTAATTTGAGGTGCTGATAACTAATTGTTTCTGAGGCTGGTAACTAATGAACTTATCCACTGATGCAGAGGTAATACTTCATTTCCTGGGGTGGTCCTCATGAAAGACAGTTTTATCATTATATTTGATGGCTTTCATGACTGCACTTGAGGATACCTTCAAAGTTCTGATAATTTTCCAGATTGTCTGACCTTCATGTCTTCATGTAATGATGGACTAATATTTATCTTTATTTGATTGGGTTTAGAACAGAGACCCAGTGGTGTGGCAGTGGTCACGCATGTGTGCTGCCGGCTATGCCTCTCAACTTAACTTTATGGGACTTCCAGAGATAGCTTAGTACAAGCACTCACCCATCTATGCAGTCTTTTAGAGTTAAAGAGGACCTTTCACTTAGGATTGAGGTAGTGAAATACTTACACTACCTTCCTGGGCGGCCCCAGCTGAGGTCCAGGCAACAGGTTTTCTTTTCAAAATAACCCCCGGTTCATCTGCTCCGTTCCCCGTTAGTTTTCATATGCGGCGATTCTTTGTATGAGGCGGGGACTTGTCTTTTGCCTGGGGAGTTGTTTTCCTCTCCCTGGCTGCGAGAGCAGCCAATCATAGCGCTCGGCTTGGAGCCAGGGAGGGCCTCCCGTCATTCAGGGCAAAGGTTCAGTTTGCTTCCTTTGTCCTGTATCCAAATACCATGGCTAAAGGTAGATGTATTTATACCCCCTCCAAGAATCAGTACCTATTGCAAATGCCCTGCTAGCCCACCCCCCTATCTAGTCACTTATGGGGTAATTTATTAAGACCAACATTTTAGATGCCGGTCTCAAGAAACCTGCACTGGTGCTCGATGGCAGCATGAGTGGGGAAAAGTTGCAAATTTGGCCGCAAATCCCCTATGTGACCTAGTCTGCGCTAAAAAGTTGTGTACTTCAGATCATAAATGACCTCCTTATTTTTTTATTTTGAAAAATGAACCCAAAAGAATACAATTATTTGCAGTAATTTAGTGTGGTGGGACCAAAGGCATCATCACTTATTACAAAACCTAGCAAGGAGGCTTTCCCCATTCTTCAGCGCTGGATACAGGATTTCAGATTTTTTCCATAAAAGCATTCTGAAGAGAGTCAGAGGAAAGAAAGGAGAGCTTTTGTCTCCCCATCCTGACAGATTTTAAGGTGATGGTGGTATCTGGGCCTGAAAAAAAATCTGCAAAATATGGATATCTTCTAGTGAAGAGAGGCATAGGCAATATTTGTTTTCGCGATATTTTGTGATTTTTTTGCATAATATTCGCAATAAATTCTAGAATTCGCGATCTCCAGTCATTATTTTCACGATTGCACAAATCGGTACTAATGATTTTTTGGGCGCAATTCATGCAACTTCACATTTTATCAGGTCTGAGTAGATATTACTGATTGGTGCACTAAGTATTGTTGTGACATGACAGCACTGTAATTCCTATCACACTACCTAACACCCTGCACTGGAACCTATCAGCTACACTATATAACTATCTAACCTACACTGACTATCTCCCACTATCTATCTGTATAATATATATATATATATATGAGCTAACTATCTAATGTTATTAAATAAGAATCCAGATGAGTCTGCAACGCAAAAAGCACAGCAATCACACTTCTCTCTCTCTCTCAGAACTGCAAAAAACAGCAGAAAATGGCGGCTGGGAAGTTTCTTATATAGTAAGGGGTAGGCAACTTTCATATTGGTTGCTAGGGATGTTGCTAAGCTCTGACAAAGATATTGCAGCCGTCCCATTGGCCCACAAGCATGAAAAAGTAGTACTGAAAAATAGTCACGATTACAAATATATAGCACTATATTCTAGATTTTCACGAATTCTCGAAGTGCCGATATATGCGATAAAAATTCGCGATTAGAATATTCGCGATAAACACTAATACCACGTATATTCAGTATTCAGTTCACTTACATCAAAAGAAATGGCTAATCTTGCGCATAATATGGACTAGAATAGTGCCTGGTCAGTAATTTGTGGTCACTTGGATACGCAAAAAATATTAATGTGTGCACGGCCCCATGAAATGCAGATAGCACACTGAAGAAAAATAGGGTCATGCGCATGAGGCCTTATGCAAGTGAACTGAAAGTGTGAATGAGATTTCGTGCTGGATAAGTCCCTGTCCATGGTGCTTATCTGATTACGAAACTGGAGAGATGCAGTTGTGAGCGACCTCTAGTGGCCAAGTACATCTTACACATTAGAATTAAACTTATCACAGGTTCGTTATTGTTTGCCCTTCTTTAACTACATTATAATATGTATTTGTTTTTATGACGTATACACACTATTACATATTTGTATGCTTTGGTATCCAGCTATCTCTGCACAGCCAGCCCGTGCAGTTTAGGAGGCATCAAGTCATGCTGAAAATCAATTTACCTTTTAAAAAATATTGATTGACATTGTGTTGTTTACATGACTCAGTTGTCTTCTGAAATCATTCAAGCCGTCTGTTCAACATACTGTGTAGATAATGACAAAATCACCAATATGCTCCGGAGTTCCATGTAGGCAATGTGTTTTTCAGGAAAATCAATGTTGACCAAATATGGTGTTCTGACTGAGGATATGTTGTGAAGATTCTTATAATGATGAAATATAACGGAAATCCTCTATTTGGGATTGTATTTAACATTTAAATAGACATAAACTACCTATAGTTCACTATTTCACTTTTGTGGTCATCATGACATCTCACAGAAGGGCCAAGTTGTAATATAGTGGGATATGTTAAAGGATTTTACGAGATTTAGATCTCATCATTATCAGATCGGCAGGAGTCAGACTCCTGGCACCCTTGCCGATCACCTGTTTGAAGATGCCTCAGCGTTTCGGTGCATGCCATGGGCTCTTCCTAGGCCAGTGATGTCACATTCATCGGTCACATGACCAAAACGCAGTTCAGTGTCATTCAAGTCAGTACCAAGCACAGCTACTATACAATGGATGTCAATGTGCTTGGTAAGCCGCGAGGAGGCTGTGGCACTCACAAGAATTCAGTGGCCTCCTCAAACAGCTGATCAGTGGGGGTGCCTGGTGTTGGACCTCAGTACATTTACATTTTTTGTTAAGAAGTCTGAGATGTCTATGAGTCCATAGACATCTACCACTTACATCATCAGGGTTATCCTATAAGGCAATTCTGAGTTTCTCTTGACAGGATATTGCCTACAAAGGGAATCATTTGGAAGTGTCTGACATGACCATGTTTTACACAAATAGTTCTTTGAATCCAATTTGAACTATGCAATTCTCCATTTCCACTGCAAGAAAATTGAATACCTGCAGCTAGAATCCCACACAGAGTTTTTTAATTTTACTAAAGTGCAGAAGCCATGCAAAACAATAACTTTTTTAACAAAAATAAAAAGTACCTTCCTTTCTTTCATCCAAGCCAATCCAATACATCTGCTCGGTCACCTTACCCAAGCTGCATCCAGGGACATATTGTTTGGCTGCAGCAGTGTCATTCTGTATACTGCTGCAGCCAATCACTGACCTCAGCAGTGTTTGGCGTAAGACAGCTGAGAGCTGCAAGGAGATTTATTAGTATGTTTATGGCAATTATTTTGGCATAAATATATTGATACATATGGGGGTTTTGTGGCTTAAACAAGTTCAAGTTCAAAGTCATGGTGATTGCGCCATTTTCTGCAACATTTGGTGTTTCTTTGAATGGATTAGGCAGTGGCTGAAGGACAGAAAACAGAGGGTTGAAGTCAATGGAGTATATTCAGACCATGGTATTGTTACCAGTGGGGTACCTCAGGGATCTGTTCTGGGACCCATATTGTTTAATATCTTTATCAGCGAAATTGCAGAAGGCCTCAATGGTAAGGTGTGTCTTTTTGCTGATGACACAAAGATTTGTAACAGGGTTGATGTTCCTGGAGGGATACACCAAATGGAAAAGGATTTGGGAAAACTAGAGGAATGGTCAAAAATCTGGCAACTAAAATTTAATGTTGATAAGTGCAACATAATGCACATGGGGCGTAAAAACCCAAGAGCAGAATATAAAATCAGTGATACAGTACTAACCTCAGTATCTGAGGAAAGGGATTTAGGGGTCATTATATCAGACGACCTAAAGGTGGGCAGACAATGTCATAGAGCAGCAGGTAATGCCAGCAGAATGCTTGGGTGTATAGGGAGAGGCATTAACAGTAGAAAGAGGGAGGTGCTCGTGCCGCTCTACAGAGCACTAGGGAGACCTCATTTGGAGTATTGTGTGCAGTACTGGAGACCATATCTGCAGAAGGATATTGAAACTTTGGAGAGAGTTCAGAGAAGAGCTACTAAACTAGTACATGGATTGCAGGACAAAACTTACCAGGAAAGGTTAAAGGACCTTAACATGTATAGCTTGGAAGTAAGAAGAGACAGGGGGGATATGATAGAAACTTTTAAATACATAAAGGGAAGCATCACAGTAAAAGATGAGAGAATATTTAAAAGAAGAAAAACTGCTACAAGAGGACATAGTTTTAAATTAGAGGGGCAAAGGTTTAAAAGTAACATCAGGAAGAATTACTTTACTGAGAGAGTAGTGGACGCATGGAATAGCCTTCCTGCAGAAGTGGTAGCTGCAAATAAAGTGAAGGAGTTTAAGCATGCATGGGATAGGCATAAGGCCATCCTTCATATAAGATAGGGCCTGGGGCTATTCATAGTATTCAGTATATTGGGCAGTCTAGATGGGCCAAATGGTTCTTATCTGCCGACACATTCTATGTTTCTATGTTTCTCATCAGGTTAAGACCCCCCCCCCTGATCGGTTACTTTAAATTACCAGCAAGGCTCTCTACAGTGGTTGTGACTCCTTACAGCCCTTTATGGTAAGTATATTTCAGCCTTCATTATTCATTATTTGATGTATTAACACCGCACATGTGGTGCAAAAGTCACAAAAATGACACAACCTATGACAAGCAACCCCCTGGTGTACTTTTACACATATAGGTCTAAACCTATATCTCTGACGTCAAATATGTCAAATATATTATTCAAGTGCGCATTTCATAAATTTAGGTGCAAGCACACAATGCAAGGACAGGCTTATAACTGACACAAAAACAACCAAAAATGATAAATGTCCCACATGGTGTTCATGATATGGAAGATAAAAGGAAGAGGAGGCAGCGCCACATGTGCGGTGTTAATACATCAAATAATGAATAATTAAGGCTGAAATATACTTACCATAAAGGGCTGTAAGGAGTAACAACCACTCTAGAGAGCCTTGCTGGTAATTTAAAGTAACCGATCAGCGGGTGGTCTTAACCTGGCTGCAGCCACGGTATCTCTGTGTTGCCTCACAGAGAGGGGTATTCACAGTAAAGGATATCCAGAAGTAGACAAAAAAGTTGAAAACCGATTGCTTCGGCGCTTCTTGGTATAATCCAGACAAGTGTAACCAGTATGGTGAGAAAGAAGCTTTACTCAGTGTCAACGCATTTCAAGGATAGGAAACCCCTCTTAATCAGGACAGTATAGAGATTTTATATAATACAGTGTTTAAAAAGCAGTGATTTTGGCACGCAGGCCAAGGGGAGGGCTGGGGGCGCTCTTACCATGAGTGGCATTTGCTTGTTGGGAGTCAGATCACTGGCTCAAAGATGTTACTTTTGTGTAACTTGTGATTGCTGGATCGCAGGGTTAGGAACAGTTGCGGTCTAGTCACAGTGAGCTGCGCTACAATGTAACAAAAATGTAACTATGTCAATAAACATTATAAGTTTAAAGAGCGGCTGATGTATTTAAATTGAAGACAGCGGCTGCAAGGAAGAGCTGTCATATGTGGGGATGCGGCGCATGCTATCAGAAATTGACTGGCGGGGGGATCGTGCTGCTGTCAGTGCACGGAAGATATAACGCGCTGTGAATTCTTGTCAGCAGCAAAAGAATGATGCTGCTGTCAGCGGGAATGTGGTGCGTGATGGGCTCCAGTGGGTATCGGGCAGGGATGGAAGGAAGATGCTGCGCAGACTAGGATGTAGCACGCAGTGAGCGGTGGTTCCACGATTGTCAGTCTATATGACTTGACAGCTCAGGGGCGGGAGAGAGAAAGAATACCTCTGATATACAAGTTGGAGGAGGTGGGGGAAGGAAGAAATCCCTCTCTTTGTGTTTATACTACATTACTACCATAGGAGTTTTTTTGGCATCTATTATTTTGGACTTCTCTCACATCTATAATTCTCAAAAACAAGCCATGGATGTTTCACGTTAGGTAGAATTTTACAGGAAACTATATACACCTCACATTTGGTATATAGTAGGGGTGGCAGGGGGGCCCTCTAAGGGGTCTATATATACCATTAGGATTATAATTTAGAAGACAGGCATAATTATGTCCATATAAGGAAACCTAACAAAAACATATAAATAAATATATATACAGAGCTCATATACATTATACATGGAGGTTGAAGTAGATGCATCCCCAGGCATTTATATATATATGTTTGTGTATACATATATTCGCATAAAGGTCTATTATGACTAATACTGGATATTTGCTTGGTCTTTTAAGTCTACTTTCACCGTAACATTTCTACTGGATCCGGCAGGGTTCAACAAAAACGCTTCCGTTACTGATAATACAACCATCTGCATCCGTTATGAACTGATCCGGTTGTATTATCTGTAACATAGTCAAGACGGATCCATTTTCTATTGTGGCAGATTGTGGCAGAGAAAACGGATCCGTCCCCTTTGACTTGCATTGGGGGTCATGCCGGATCTGTCTTGCTCCGCCTCCCAAGACGGAAAGCAAACTACATGCGGTCCAGATTTGTCTCCATTGACAATGAACGGGGACAAAACTGAAGCGTTTTTTACTGGTATTGAGCTCCTATGACAGATCTCAATACCCAAAAACTAAAACGCTACTGATAAATGAATAGGTCAGTGTGTCATATAATTAGTTTGTGAATTTCATTCAAGCCCTGAGGCATAAGTGTATTCAATTGATAGAGCCAATATATTTTGCGTTTTTGAAGGAGACCAAACCTGTTTTATGGATTGTACGGTATGTGATCTATGGGGGTTATTTTTGTCAAATGCTTTTCTTTATCCGGTGTATGAGACACTGTGTTTAAGATAGTTTCTGAATGTTATGTCTATGGTTAAGTCTGGTTAAGTCTGCAGTGTAAAGGTTGAGTGGGTTGTCCTACATATTTTAGTCCGCAGGTACATTCGATTAGATGAGGTGAAGAAATGTTTTTGATATGGAAGGTGGTACTGTTGAATTAGATGAGAACTATCGTTTTTTGTGTATTATAGTTCGGCAACAGAGGCAGCGGATGGTGTTACATTCATAGCTGCCAGTTTTACCTATTTTTGTGGCCAGGTTGTGTGTTTTTTTCAGGTGCAGTTTTGATTTACTTGGGGCTAGTAGATTTTTAACTGTTGGTGCCCATCTGTATGTGATTCTCGGTTTCATGGGGAGATGTTTTTTTCAAGTACGGATGCTGAAGAAAATGTGCCAGTATTTTTGTAATATTGTTTAAATATCTCTATTAGATGTACTATATTGAGAGATAAAATGTGTATTATTGTAGGTTTGCAAATTTTTCCATACTTTTTTCCAAACACTCAGTTTGTGTTAATTGTGCACTTCTCTTGTATGCATTCTGGATGAGTTGTTTTGGATATTTTTTATCTTTGAATCTACTTTCCAGGATTTTTGCTTGTGCTTTGAAGTCTGCCGTATTTGTGCAATCCTTTTGTACTAGCTATACGGTATAATATTTAACCATTTTTTATAATGAAAACTGGAGTAATGTATGTAGCTGTTTGTGTCGACTGTTTTAAAGTATGCATTAGTAATTATTTTGTCCTCTGTACTGGTGATTATAATATTCAAAAACTCAATAGCTACTTTGCTATAATTCGGAGTAAAAGAGATTCCCAAGTTGGTGGAGGTGAGTGTATGACAAAAGTCTAGAGCCGAGTCTTCAACCCCATCCCAGATGATGAAGATGTCATCTATGTATCTCCTGCAATGTATTATCCGTTCTTTATATTTCACATGGTTCAGGGTGTAAACATCCTCAAACTCTCCCATAAAGATGTTTGCAAAAGATGACGCTACTTGAGTCCCCTTTACATTGGTGAATTATTGTGTTATTGTATAGAATAACAATTATTTTTCCAGTATGAAGTTCAGGCATTCAAGGAGAAAATCAATTTGCGCTGATTTAAGGGCTTATCTTTTAGTAGTGTGTTTTTTAACCATTGTTTTCCCAATTCATGTTCGATGTTGGAATATAGGGCTTTGACATCTAATGTGAGGAGGGTATAGTTGTCTCGCCCAGTTTATATCATCCAATTCACGAATGAGCTGGCTTGAATCATGGAGGTAGCTTGGTAGTGATTTTACATAGGGTTGTAGGAATAAATCTAAATATTGTGATAAATTGCTTGTGGCGTATTTTGTGTTTGAGATAATTGGTCGTACCAGGGGATTTGGAGTACTCTTATGTATTTTTATTAAATGGTAGAATGTATGGGGTGCATGGGGCTTTTGGCGTAAGACTATTTTTTATTTTTTATTTATATATTTTTTGTGTAGTACATTTTTGAGCGATATGTTCAGATTTTTAGCTATCTCCAAAAAAGGGTCTCTGGTGACTTTCTCATAGTACACTATGTCGCTGAGGATCCGCTGTGCTTCAGTTTCATATTCCTGAAAACCTTGAATATCTATACCGCCCCCTTTGTCTGCCTAGCATATAATGATTTGACTGTTGTTTTTGAGTTTATTTAGAGCTATTTGTTACTTTTTATTTAGGTTTCCTTTGTAATTTAGACTGTTGATGTTATTGGTCATTTGTTTTATTTCTGTTGATACTAGATTGAAAAAAGTGGGTAGGATTTGGCCCTGACTATGTAGGGGAAAGAAATTTGATTTTGGTAGTGATTCTCTGGATGTTTTATACTTTCAATTTTGAAATGCCTTTTTATTGTAAGAGTTCTTCTAAATTTTTGCAAAACAATATAAAGTTCCAGTGGGTTGACTCTATTGTAAGGAAAAAAGGAAAGTCCTTTCTGTAGAAAGCTGGTTTCGTATGCTGAGGGTTTATATTTTGAGAGATTAGAGATTTTTACTGTGAATTGGGATGCTATTTTTGGATCATTTTGGCAGACGAATTACACTTTGTCAACTTCGATTCACTAATCTCTCTGATCATATCTGTGGCACATTGATCAAGGTAATCATTCCATTCATATTTAAATACAGGGTCCTCAAAAAAGAACATCTAGTTGGTGTTCAGAATGAGCCCCAAATTTATGAAGAATCTGTTCCATTTTTCAAGACATAAGACTTAAAAAAAAACTTTGAAATTCATTAGAAATCTCACAGGGACGAGAGTGGCCCATACAAAGTTTTCCTAGGGGGCCCTATGAGATTCCTGCAAAGAAAAAAGCTTAAACCAATATTCCGGCCGGTGAACACCACAATGAAAAAGAGGACATGACATAGGTGTCCTGTGGCGTTACCTCTCTGCAGACACTGACTACACCATCCTACCACAAATGCCGTGTCCTTCATGGCAAATGTTATAAAATGTGAAATGCCCGATATACATCACCAAGGTCTGAGATTATTTTGTGCGTTTTATTAATAGCCTCTTCATATAGTACACCTTAAGGTTTTCATTATGTATGTCTTTAAAATATCTTTAAGCCTTTGGAACCATCGGCTAAAGTAAGATTTTTCCATGGTGTGTACATTCAGCTTTGATTCAGTGTGATCCATGCTAATTTACTTCTGCACCTCTTCATTTTGTGTCTAAAAACTTTCTTCATAATAGACAATTATTGTCTGCTCATTTGCACTTTGGAGCGAGAAGGGTTTAATTTGCAGCTTGACCAGTTTGCCCTCACCTATGATTATTACACCACTTATTCACTTGTCCCACGCTATAATCACTTATGTCTCACTTATTTAGCTTTCAAATGTAACCAAATCTGTCTCTCATCAAATAGTTTTAATAGAAGTTATTACTTTCATTTGTTTCTGAAGTGGAATTGTGAACTTTAATTATGTTTAAATGAATCATCTTCCATAATTAGGAAGACCATCCAATTACTCAGCAGGACCAAATCTTATTTTATACCAAAAAAATAAGGTGCGTGGTATGGAGAAAATGTTCTAATCATGTAGTAATTGACAAGACGAGGTGAAGTTCTACTTCTTAAAATGTCTTGAAATGGTTCTCTCATGAAAAACTGGTGTGGTAATCAGGTGACCTCCATATGTCTGGTTTCTCTCACCCCTGGCGATCACCAGCTATCACTGCGGGAATCCATGGGTAGCCACACATTTCCTCTGCAGGGACCATTGGGGGAAGCAATTGTAGATTTCCATGCCAGCCTATGATCTTCCATGCATGGTTACAAGAATCTGGCACACAGAGTGGGTCTTTCTGGGACATCCATCCAAGGCTTGTCATCTTGAGACTCCTCTATGTAGGAGATGACCATGTCAGAGTTACATATGTCCTAATGGGACAACTATAAAATTTGTGCAAGCAGGGCATAGACCAATATTGCGACTTTTTTACATAAAGTTTTTTGGTGTAAAGCAGTTGATAAATGTTCTTCATTGAGCCATATTCAAGCAGCAAAATACGCAGCAGAAAAATCAGTGGAAGACCAGAGGCAGAATCATCAGTTAAAATCAGGTCTTTTTTGTGGACAAAACACTTCCAGATACACCCCAGATACATCTCCTACTCATCAATGTGTTTGACGTCTGTGGAAAACCACCATCAAATCTGCTTCAAAGAAGTAACATGTCACTCAAGCATTTTTCAAATCATCTGCTGAAAAAGGTCATTGTGTACATAGTCACGTTATATGAAGTCGTTGATGGTGTTTTGAAAGTGGATTACACAGCAGAAAACAACAAATGTTATTTTCCACTGCTGAATCAGTGGCAGATTTTGCCCATGTGATTAAATAAATGTGGTTGTCTTAGGTAGAATTCCAATAATATTTTAGTAAAGTCACCTTACAAAAAGTTGTTAATGGTATTCTGATAGGATAGGGGATAACTATGGGGCCCATGGAGGTAGTGGGTCTTGGCCGTGCAGGAACGCCCCACCCCCAATTACACTTACTTAGCCAGCTGTGAAAATCTAGCTAGCTGTGCAGAAGGACCTGCGATGATGTCATCATTATGTGACCAGGGTAGGGAGATGGAGCTCTCAGCTGTGGAGAGAAAAATGTGGGGATCAACCTGGGAAAGAGTTTCTGTATGTGCCTGGAGAATAGGTTAGTTGTTCTGGGATTGTCCATAACATCCTAATACTGGGAGTTGTAGTTTTATCCAACTATACCCCCCTCTATGTAATGTTCACTGATTTCCTACAATAATAGTCTGGACATGCTGGGAGTTGTAGTTCTCTTTTCATATAATATCCAGTGATGCTATATAATAAAAGTCTGATAATACTGGGGGTTGTAATTCTCTCCTCTCCCTGTAATGTCACTTGTGTTCCATAATAACAGCCTGGATATGCTGGGAGGTATAGTTCTCTCGTCTTTTAGCCCTACATGTATTGCCCACTAATTTTCAGCAATAAGGCTTGTTTTACACTGCTGGCAGTAGTTCCGGCAGAGAACAGCTGGCCGGAGTTCTCTGGATCTGGGATTGCTGGAGGTTACTGGTATGCCTGCTGGCCCCATTGTAATGTCTACTGCACTGAAAGTTCCCAAGAACACATTAGCCTCCAAAAATCTTAAATGGAAGAAGTTTGGAACCACCAGGACTTTTGCAAGAGTTGTCAGCTCCACCAAACTAAGGAGTCAAGGCAGGAGAGCCCTGGTAACAGAGGTGACCAAGATAACTTGAAATTACTGGACTATCCCTTAAAATAGTCACTTACAAAACCACATTAACCTAGATAATGTATGAGACTAGAATTTTACAATACACAGTTGATTTTTTTATGCAATGATTGAGCAGCTGTTCTTCCAGACAATATATAAACTTAACCCTTTAGAGTTTTCATTTGCTTACACCAGTACATAGGTACTGAAGGGGAAATCCTCTAATGTTAATAGTACATCTGTTATTTTGGTATTAGGAATGTATCAGATAAGCATCACATATCTATTGGAACTAGACATTAAAGTCTCTATAAAAAAGTATTTCCAACACTTTTGTAAGTAGAATGACTGAGCTGGGCGTTGCACCCTGTTGATAAATCCGGTGCACGCTACACTTGAAGATAGAATGTCACTAGAGATTAGAGAACTTCTCAAAATTCGTTTCAAGTCTGATTTGTTCAAATCGACCTTGTAACTCGACTAAAGTATGAAACGATTTTACCTCAGTTGAAAGCAATTTGAATTCCTGGAAAAGCATTTAGACCCTTTGCTATGACACTTGAAATTTAGCTCTGGGGCCTCTTTTTCTTGATCATCATTGAAATGTTTTTATACCTTGATTGCCCACTAATTTTTAGCAATAAGACCTATTTTACACCACTGGCAGTAGTTCCGGCAGAGAACAGCCGGCCAGAGTTCTCTGGATCTGGGATTGCTGGAGGTTACCGGTATGCCTGTTGGTCCCATTGTAATGTCTACTGCACTGAAAGTTCCCAAAAGCACATTGGCCTCCTGAACTCCTAAATGGAGGAAGTTTGGAACAACCCGGACTCTTCCAAGAGTTGTCAGCTCCACCAAACTAGGTAATCAAGGGAGGAGGGCCTTGGTAACAGAAGTGACCAAGAACCCAATGAGTGTGGCTAAGCTCCAAAGACCCTGTGTGCAGATGGGAGCAACTTCCAGACGATCAACCATCACTGCAGCACTCCGCCAATCTGGGTTTTATGGTAGAGGGGACAAAACAAACCCTCTCCTCAGTAAAAGACACATGAAAGCATACCTGGAGTTTGCAAACAAAGCACTTAAAGGACTTTCATGGAGTCATAAATTAACAAAAAACAACTAGTCCACTCCACTAGCGACTATTACCCCATACAAACACTGTGACTTTTTATTTTTAAAGGGGGGGGGGATTCTTTGTTGTGTCCGGCGCTACTACGTATCGATTAACTGCTTCTCATCTCTCATAGAAACCTTGAGCCTGACAGTTAGAGGGCTCTCCAATCAAGCTTCTCATCTTCTGCACGTTATCCAGTCGGACTGCATCAACTGCATCCTTAAGGGTACTTTCACACTTGGGTTTTTCTTTTCCGGCATTGAGTTCCGTCCTAGGGGCTCAATACCGGAAAAGAACTGATCAGTTTTATCCCAATGCATTCTGAATAGAGAGCAATCCGTTCAGGATGCATCAGGATGCATCAGTTCAGTCACTGTCAGGCGTTTTGGACGGAGGAAATGCTGCGGTATTATCTCCTTCCAAAATGCCAGATCAGTTGCCGGAATGCCGGATCCGGCATTAATTTACATTGAAATGTATTAGTGCCGGATCCGGCATTAAAAATACCGCAATGACGGATCCGGCATTCTGGTCTGCGCATGTGGAAACATTTAAAAATGTGAAAAAAATAAATACCGGATCCGTTTTGCCTGATGACACCGGAAAAACGGATCCGGTATTGCAATGCATTTTTCTGACTGATCAGGCATTTTTCTGCCTGATCAGGCATTTTTTAGACCTGATCAGTCTGAAAAATGCCTAAACAGTCAGAAAAAATGACATGCCTTTGCATACAGTTTGCCAGGCAGGCAGTTCAGGCAACGGAACTGCTTGCCGGATCACACTGCGCAAGTGTGAAAGTACCCTAACTCAGGTAAGAAAACTGCAATTATTCATATTGCACATGCAAGTTTTAGGGTTCATGACACCATGTCCCCCCTTCTTGCATATGCAATAAGGTTTGATCATGGTATCATAAAAACCCAATCAGATCCTAAAAACTCTATTATAATGAACCAGACAACTCTGAATGACAATTAATACTAACTCTATTTATTAAAGTATAATTGTCAAATTTTTCTTTTTTTTACTATTGGATTTTGGTGATTAATATCACCTTGTTGGCCCTGTTTTAATTTCTGATTGTTTAATAAATAACCACTAAAAGCCACCTAAAAGTCCCCAGTATTGGCTAGTGTTACCTGAGATTAAAATCAGGTTGCTATGCTCCTTCCGTCTACCAGATGAGGACGGAGCACGCAGGCTGCGTGCACTGGGAACTGATAGTGAGTCAACATTGTAAGGGAATATATAAAAAGCCAGGTTCTTCCTAACAGGAGATAACAGTGCTGGGCTGTGTGTGTGAACTTCTCCACATGCCTGTGCTTGGCAGACACTCCCTTAGCAGTGCTGGAGAATTTAGAGCCCAGGGAGATATGCCGGCTGCTCAGTGTATAAATAAAAGCCTTATCTGATAAGAGGGGAGCTTGGAGGAGGACTATAGGCTTCAGCCAGACCTGGGAACTTCACTGCAAGACCCAGTGCTGGTCTTCACTAACTTCACTGCAGGCGTCCTATGGATTAGCCTCAGGGCTGAGGGTGGCCATTTTAATAGAATAGTGAAGTTGTAGTTTTATGCAGACTGGTTGCTAAGGGCTGAATCTTATTAAATAAGGGGTAAGTAAGTCTAATAGTTATTGATTCAGAAATATTATCATATTAGTAACTACATATATGAAAACTGAAATTAGGGTCTAAATGTGACAGTTATCCTTTAATATTTTGTAGTGGTATTATAAGGCCATGGTGTTTTATGTAAACCAATTAATTTATTTTAAAATTTATATCCGAAAGTTACCAACCAATTATTAATCAATTATCATTAAATTAACAAAAAAACAATTAGTCCGCTCCACTAGCGACTATTACCCCAACCGCCATATGCCAAATTTGGCCATATGGCTAAACCACACCGTAGCCTAACTCTATTAAATTCTGGAGGCCGAAACTTAAAATGTCCAATCCTATGTCGGAAAGAGGTAAGTTATCTTTATCATATAAGCCAGGTAAAAATCCTTCTAACTCAGAATGTCTCCAAGCTAAAAATGTACGGTTTTTCATAAATTTTTCAATATTCCTATTCAACCGAATTCAGATTTTTTGGAGAAATTTCAATCTTAAATAATTCCACTCAAATCTAGGAAAAATTTCAGAATATGCCAAAACAGTTGTTGGAATCAGTTTTTGAATATCTAGTATAGTGTTTTTTAATTCGTTAATGAGTAAGTGCATATTGACTCAAATCTTCAGAACCAACAAGAAATATGATTAGTTTCAGGAATTAGCCAATGTCGCATCAGAAACAAAATCCAATTAAAAAGATCTTTAACTCTCAGTTCAGGAATCCCTTTCCAATATATTTTTATGTCATTACCCAGACCCAGATTGTCGGAATTTAATTTCTTAACAGACTGATAGCAAGCTTCTGTGATGATTTCCTTTCCTATAATCCATACGGTTCTCCATTCCGAAAATAAATTAGCACAAGAGATCAGGTCTAATATACAATTTAAACCTGTTAGATGTCCATCTACCAATCATTTTTTATCATTCTATCATGAAGCCAATTCTATAAGCGTACGTTGCTGCGCCTATGCGGAATGAATGGGATGATATTTAAAATTTGTCAAGACCAAGACATTTTTTACATTTTTTTTAGAATAAAGTTAAATTGATATTTTGTTAAAGGTGAAGAATCTAAATGCATAAATTAAGGGCCGAGCCGAGTACCTCTAATTTTTAACCAATCCATTACTGTTTGAACAGGACAAATAACCGAATTCCAAATTTTATTCAGAAACAACCAGACTCCCTTACCTGATTGATCTGTTTTGGATTTTTTGACAAAAATGTGTAATTTATCTTGAAAGGGGCATGGCCAAGCAGCCGAGTGAGATGGCAGCCTGATCCTGAGCTCCCGCTCCACCGCAGTGTATAAGTCCTGCTGGACCCCATAAGCACCCACCGAACCAGTGCATAAACTGCCCACAAAGCTCCTACCTGATCCCCATGATAACCAGGGGCAGGAAAAGCCTGAAGCATCAAGGCAAGCTGGAGTTCTTCTTCAGCCAGGAGCAGAGCAAAGATGGCACCGGCGATGAGGAATACACCCGGCTTCAGCCCTTCTTCGTCTGAAGGCCCGCGCTCTCCAGTTTACCTACCGCACGCTCGAGACTCCCCATGTGTGTCCTCTGCCGGGTCTCCTGCAGCAGCAAACTCGCCCTGTCCTCCACAGACGGCAGCGGGAACGTCTCCCGAGCAATATGGGAGCGCCGACATCCAGGCCTCACCTTCAGCCAGTCCGGATAAACAGACGCCTAGAGACCACGGACTTCAGGACTCGGGTGAGTGCAACAACCTCCTTTCTGATCAGTCAGGCTCCCCCCGTTGCATGAGGCGCTGCAAAGCCTACAGACCTCAGACCAACCCGCATCTGGGACCCTGCTGAAGGACATGCTCCTAGCATTTCATCACGCCATATGGCACAGATCTCAAAATCATTAGTGCCAATCCAGGCCAATGATTAAGATGGGGGAATTTGCAGCCTCCCAAAACAATTTAATTGACTTCCATGAACTCCTCTCTGACGAGGTATCCCAGCTTAAAGCCAAAATTGTGGACTTATTGGACCGTTCCCGCCGAGACAACTTAAAAACTGTGGGGGGTCCCCGAGGACATTACAGCACCTGAGCTCTCCAGCTACATCCAGAAGCTGATGAAGTTACTTCTACCCTCATGTACTGACCGTGATCTCATCATAGACAGAGCCCATAGAGTTGTCAAGCCTAAACACCTGCCTAACGGTGTCCCCAGGGATGTGCTAGCCAGATTCCACTTTTTTCACATAAAGGAGCAACTTCTGACTGCCGCACGGAAACTGGGGACCTTGCCTGCTCCAGATGCTGCAGTTAAGATCTTCGTAGACCTCTCTGCAGTTACGCTACAACTCCGCAGGGCTCTTGCCCCCATTACTACTGCTTTGAGGGCACATTCCATCTACTACAGATGGGGCTTTCCTGTCAAGCTTTTAGTGCACAGAAATGGATCCTTTGTAGTGATTCGGTCGGTGGCAGAGAGGAAAACTACCCTTGCCTCATGGAACATTGCAGTGGAAGACTCACATACAACTGAGGTCCCTAGACGCCATCACACCTCTGGGGAATGGCAAACGATGGATATTAGAAGGAGAAAGAAAGCTCGTTGATGGGGTCCTTCCTAACCCTTTACAGCTCTATTATGGAAGGAGCGGATGTTTCATCACTTTCTCTCCATGGTAATTGGTGGAACTCTTCCCCTAATGTACGCTGAGGCAAAAGCCTATGCCTCACTCACCCAGTTACCTCCATTCTGCCCTACTCCTAGGGCAACAACTGCTATGACTTCCCAGTCACTACTCGTATTTTTATTCTTTCAGTTCTGGTTTTTATGTATTTTTGGCAGAGTTTTACCTTGTATGGTACATATTTGCAGTGTGTCACTTGATGATGGGCTTGTGCCTCCCTCCACATCTCAGATATTCACAGCGTTCATGGCAGTTCTTTGTTGCCCATGGCCCTGAAGCTTAGTTCCTTAAATGTAAGGAGGGCTGAAAAGCCTGTACAAACGCAACTTGATGTGGAGGGAGGCCCTTTCTCTACATTGTGATATTTTTTGTGCCCAGGAGACACATATTATTGCAGCGGATGCTAATCGCATCCGCTGGGGATTTCAACACTGTCCCAGATGCCTCCCTGGACACATCCTCCTCTACGAGACAAAACTCATGTGCATTGGCGGATGCTCTCTCCAGACTCTCTCTATATGATGTTTGGCATCTGCATTATGTTATGGAAAGGGATTATACCTATTTTTCCTCTTCCCACCTTACTTACTCCCATATCGACTTTGTTTTGGCGGACAGAAATTCTCTGTCAGCCATCACAGACTCTGACATAGGGGTGATAACATGGTCAGACCACACCCCTGTCTCGGTGACTATCTCTGAATAATATAGCCGTCCTCCAAATCCGCTGTGGAGGATAAACGAATACTTGCTCGGGGAGTCGGATTGTCAGAGGGAGGTGAAGGAGGCATTAACAGAATTTTTCTCGACTAATGTAAACTCCGTGGAGAACCCGTCCATTGTATGGGCGGCGCACAAGGTCTATGTCAGGGTCATACTTATTAAGATAGGGCACAGGGCTAAGAGGAAACGGGAACAACTCACAACAAATCTGCTGTCCAAGATACAAGATGAGGAAATCCTGAATAAAGCCTCCTCCTCCTCTCTGCTTTCTGAGGAGTTGCGCTCCCTTAGAGCGAGGCTTGGGGAGCACATGCTGCACAAATATAAAATGTCCTTAAAAAAAGTAAAAGCAATGTACTATTCCCAGGCCAACAAGGCAGGAAAGATGCTGGCGAGGAAAATCAAAACTAGAGCCCAAAATTCCCGCATTGCTTTCCTCTGGAACCCTCCCAAAACCCAAAAAATACACGAACCTAAGGAGATAGCTAACAGGTTTATGTCTTACTACTCAGGCCTTTACAATTTGGTTGAGGGTAAGGAGGTTGTCCAACCGTCTGAACTGGACATTGATAACTTCCTTGACTCCCTTTCACTGCCCTCTATGACTGAGGAACAGAAAGAGAGGGTCTGCCAGCCCATCACACTTGATGAAATCTTGAGTATTATCAAGCGCTTGCCCCATCATAAGAGCCCTGATGGCCTGTCTAATTCATATTACAAAATGTTCTCTGATCTTCTTGTTCCCCACCTTCATGGGTCCCTAACCAGAGTGCTGACTGATGGACGCATGCCTAGAGATATGCTAAAGGCGATTATCGTCACCTTGCTAAAACCTGGTAAAGCGCCGACGGTCCCCCAAAATTTTCGGCCAATATCCCTCCTCAATAAAGATTTGAAAAAATATGCCAAACTGTTGGCAAATAGGCTGGCAGCTATATTACCATCCCTGATAGCTCCAGACCAGGTGGGATTTGTACTTGGTAGGCAAATCACTGACAACTCCAGGAGAGTATTCAATCTGCTTGACAGGGTTAATAGACTGGCGATGCCCACGGTGTTCCTAACTCTGGACGCCGAGATTCTTTGTTGTGTCCGATGCTACTGCGCATTGATTAAATGCTTCTCATCTCTCATAGGAACCTCGAGCCTGACAGTTAGAGGGATCTCCAATCAAGCTTCTCATCTTCTGCACGTGGATCCAGTCGGACTGCATCAACTGCATTCTTAACTCAGGTAAGAAAACTGCAATTATTCATATTACACATGCAAGTTTTAGAGTTCATGACACCATGTCCCCCCTTCTTGCATATGCAATAAGGTTTGATCAGACTGTGAGAAACAAGATTCTCTGGTCTGATTAAACATATATTGAATGTTATGGCATCCATTCTAAGCGTCATGTCTGAAGGAAACCAGGCAATGCTGATCATCTGTCCAATACCATTCCTTCAGTGAAGCATGTAAATGGTGGCAACATCATGCTGTGGGGGTATATTTTAGTTTCTAGGACACAGAGACTGGTCAGGGGGAAGCTGAATGTAGCAAAGTACAGAGATGATTTAATGCAAACCTGATTCAGAGTGCTCTGGTCCTCAGACTGGGCTGACAATTCTTTGAATGTTCTTGAGTGGCCTAGCCTGAGCCTTAACTTGGACCCAATCGAGCATCCCTGAAGAGACCTGAAAATCCCCAAATCCAAGTGGCATCATTACCAAAAAAACTGGAGACTTTAATCACTGCCAAAATTGCTCAAACTAAGTACTGAGAAAGGGTCCGAATATTTATGTCAATGTAAGATTTTAGTTTTACCTTTTCAATAAATTAGCAAAGATACGGAACACTATGTCTGCATTTTCCCATTAAGGGGTACTCAGTGCAGGGGACAAAACAAGATTTTTTTTTTATTTTAGCTTTATGCCACAACATAGCAAAATGTTAAAAAGGTGAATGTGCTTTGTATGTTCCTATGTACCCTGCCACAGGGCTCTGCAGGAACATCGTTTTGGAAGGCATCCTTTTGAGGGCCTGAAGCTGCCATAGCAACTGAACTGCTCCTTAGATCTTAGTACAGGGGAGTGGTTAGGGCCCCTGGAGTGCTTGTAAGTAGCAATATCACTGATCACATGCCTCCCAGTTTCCCAACATGTACAGCGTAGGTCAGAAATGATTACATCTTTTAATCCACTTTATCACATATCTACTAAAATAATAGCGGCCATATGAGGTATCAATAAAGGAAATTATTAGTAAATTGGAAAGGTTTTATATGATCGATCAGTAAGCATCATTTGCAGTGATTTTGATTGAAGCTGGTGTGAAAACACCAGTTATGGATGCCAGTATAACATACAGTGTAGATGTGATTTCGGATCTCTATGGAAATAGGTTCCTATACGTGAGTTTTTCTTCCTCTCCCTTCTCTTGCATCCTTGTCTCCAGCATCCTTATTTCTTTTTTTACTTGACGGCTCAGTGTTGGTTCCAGATCTATGACTTTCTCAAAATCCTTCTTTGCTTCTGCTTCATTCCACACTTCGGCATTAGCTTTAGCTCGAAGAAAATAAGCCTTCACCAAACCTAGGATGAATAAAGCAACTGAGATCAGTGGACCAGCACAACACAGTACTAACATTTCTTTAAAAAGTCATAGTTTAAACATGATATTATATTAGGAAGGATGAGTTTATAAGCACAGGAGAGCTCAGGGGAAAAGTTAATGGAAGAAGAATCAAATTGCACATTTTGCTCAGTTGTTATTAGTTAAGGAGGTTTACACCCAAAGCATGCCAAGAATAGAAAAAAAAATAAACGTTTCAATATGCTTAGGCTGGGTTCACATAACGTTTTTGTCATCCGTTTAATGCATAGATGCCCATAGCAACCAACAACCAATCAGATTCTACCTTTTATTTTTGACAGCTCCTTTGGAAAATCAAAGGTGAAATCTGATTGGTTGCTTTAGGCAACTAAGCCAGTTCTACTTTACACCAGTTTGGTTTTACAATGAAGCTCTATGGTGACAGATACCACTGTATGGCAGCAGTCTGAGACATACATTGTTTGCATATGTAAAACGAATGGCAAAAACTTGATGTGAACCCACCTTCACATGTATATTCTTAATTCTGGTCTGCTCAACATGGTCTTTCTGTCTCTGCCAGAAGTCAATTGTTTTCATTATAGGGGAATGATGAATGGTCCAGATGAAATCCCTTCACATGACTGATGTGATGGCATAATGTGACTAGGCATCCAGGATGAAGCTAAACTGCTTATTCTGGGAATACTGGGGCAGTATTGAGTTGAGTTGGGTGAGGTCCAACATAGAGGCGATTGTACCAGCACATTTTGTGTTTCATTGTGTCGTCTTTTGTGAATATAATAAATACCCTTGCATGGAGATATATTTTTGCTGAAAAGATGTTCCACTATAGGAGATGTATGTACATTGTGTTTCTTATAGGAATTCAGGACATGGACACCTTTGTTTAGTGTTTATTACAGGCAACAACAGAAGTTTTGGACAACAGCAGCATCTGCAATTACATTTCGACAACTAACCATCAAGTATTGGATACACTGTGTTATTTAAATAGCATTACCTGACCCTTTCTTTTAGTGGGAGCAGTGCAGATTTGATTTTTTTAACTGTATGTATATCAGAGGACTTGACCTACTTCTGGCAGTCTTTGCTGCACTCATTCCTTGATAAAAAGGACTATAATAAGAAAGCATACTATTTTATATTTTAAAAATTATTATTGGGACCTAAGCCTTGATCATCAATAAAGTCGAAAAGATTTCGAATCAAAGAAATAGAACCTAGTGGCAAGGGATTAGCTTCAAAGGCAGCTTAATGTTTTCTTTTCTCCTGGACCTTTAGGTCCACTAAGGTTTAAAGACTGGGCCCAGTAAAGGATCCTCTGGTACTCTGGTGGGCCAATCTGACCTTGATTACATAAGGTCAAGCATTAACAATGGGAGAGGACTAGCAATTTAGACCATAAAAAATACAGACCACCTGATCAGTGTGGGCTCTATTTCATTCTGTTTGTGCAGGTGGTGGCCTGTTTACTGGAGTAAGATCGCAACAACTTTTGCAACTTTTAAAAAAATGTGCAGTAAAGTTAATAAATGTGGCTTAGATTGGTTTGACAGTTTGACTATATCCACTTTCCCAGACACTTTTTCAAAACTGGAATGAGTGGTATAAAAATGCAAAATGTGGCAGAACCTTTACACAAGGACGCCCAAAAAGTCAAAACCCCTATTTTTTGAAGCCAGAGTTCTAGCTCGTTCACCGGGATTAAAGTATCGTAGGCACCAAAATAATTGTTTCTGGGCAACAAATTATCCTGTGCAAACAGAGATGAATCTGTATGGTGAAGAGCCAGTGCTGTAGCAATCACTTGTCCCGATATAGAGGAAAGGCTTGCTGCAAGAAAATGCACCTCTCATCTCTGCTTAGAATCAGGCAATTATCAGGAACAAACAGTTCATTCTTTATAAATGCCTGGATAGGTGTACATTTCTTCAAGATTGCTTCCCCCTTACCTAGTGGACATGGTAAATACGTTTTAATTGAAACAATTAAATTCATTTAGGATAAGGCCAACAACTGCATCAAGGCAACCCCAAAATAAGAAGTTCCAATTATGAAAATGAGTCATTTTTCCACTTATACTGCTGTCAGCTGCAATGAAACCCATTGTATATTACCTCAAAGGGAGCATTATACATACATGCTTCCTTTAAATTGATATCTACTTTAATAATTCTATACCTATAATTCACAATGTCTTTGTACATATATTTTAAGCAGATTTAAAATTAATCCCTCCTGAGTGGCAATTATTATTTCTACCTGAAGAAAGGAAGAATAAACCTTTGAGTGATTAAGAGAACCATTTGCTTCACTATAAAGAGCTGCAATACATCAAATTAATTACACTCAGAGATTTAGAGGGGCTTCTCATGGGCTGTTATGTACACGGCATGATTTCATGATGTGATATACCAAATATTGGATCTGTAAATTGGGCAATTTTCTTTAAATCTGTGTCCTTCAAATCCCCTGGCTTTGAAGTGGTGTTAATCTCCCTTCTCAGTAGATAATCTTTGGTTAAAGCCGTTTATGGTTTTACACTTGCCAAAAAGAACAAGAAGGAGCAGAGAAGCTTTCTGAGAATTTCGCTTTATTTTGTATGTAAAAAATGATGCTTGTCACAAGAGCAGAAGAAAATATATGACTGTTATTGATGTACGCAATGGGGTCCTCGAAAAGAGAACTTCAGGAAGCAATTAGAGAAAGAGGCTTGAAATAAAGACTGGTATTTGTGCCTGTTCCTGTAACTATTGAAATACATTTGATCTATGTTTACTTGTTTATGCACCCTTTTGATCAAAAACAGTCATTTCAGTAAAGTTTTCTCTATCTTGATTAAAGTTGGACATCCGGAAAGTGACATGATAAATGCTACAATTGTAGCTTGTTGAATCTGAATGAATTAGAAAATACTGAAGCATGAATATTGTAATAAATGTTCCCACCAATGAAGCAAATTTCTATTGCGGGGAATAACCATTTTTAATACCATAGTTGTATTTACAACTGAAAGATTGTTCAGATGGTTAACAACAACCCCTGTCTTTATGTCCATAAGGATGACATAGGGAATAGTCCCCTGTTTATCTCAAGGCATATGGACATAATAGGGAGGAGTCACCCCCTTGCCAAACCAGCAGACTCAATGTAATGCATCAATAGCCATTCATCTGTTGCCAGGAGTCAGATTAGCATTAATCAATGTTAACCATTTCATATATGACTTATTTTACTGCACAGATGAATGCAACCTGTTGTTTCGATTTCCGAAGTCATCTGAAATTGAGAAGAGGCATAGATTTATAAATGCACAGTTGTCATGCAAAACTGAGGTTACGGGCTCACGCACATGACTGTAGTTTTTGTCTGTATCCGATACACATTTTTTGTGGCTCAGATGAGGATCCATTCACTTTATCTGGGCCGCAAAAGATGCGGACAGCACATATGTCAGTTCAATGAACCCTCAAAAAAAAATCCTAGTCTTTTCTGTTTTACGGACAAGGATAAGACCATTCTACAGGAGGCAGTACATAAGCCCTAAGGTTGGAGCTACATGATAGCTTTGGCTGTGAGAAGCATTTGCAACCGAAGATTGCTGTGAAGCACTGCTGCCTATGAATATAATGGCAGTGAATGGATCAGCATTGCAACCTGCAAACTCCCATGACTGTAACTCTGCAGTTGCATAAAATTCAGCACTGTAGTGCACTGCCTCCGACTGGAGAAGAAAAAGTTCTTTACTATAAGAACTGTGCATCTGTGAGTCACCTCAGGACGCGGTCACAGCAGGAACAGTGGACAGTTTTAAAAAGGGTTTAGATTAATTCTTAAAAGTAAATTACATAAATACTACATATGTAGTGAGACGTAGAAATATGAGTTTCACTTCCTTTTGGGATTCACGTCCCCACCTATCCCTTGGTTGAACTTGATGGACTTTGGACTTTTTTCAACCGTATCAACTATGTAACTATGAGTTAGGGCATAATTAACTAAACGGTGACATAATAATACAATAATACAAAACATTAATTCTTTTTAGTAATGTACCAAATTAATACTTTGTAGGGCCCCAGTTCGGGGTACTGTACATGTAAATTTAAGGTTCTATATCCACTGTAGATTTCATCCTTAGCAATGCAATGGGAAATCCAAAGCAAAATCTGTTTCAATATATGGAGGACTGGAGTGGAGTAACATTGCTGTATACCACTAAGGTCAATGATTGGCTGCAGCAGTGTCCATAGTATTTGGGCCCATCATTGCTGCAGCTGAGAAGATGATGTCAAGGTAGCAGCAATGGGGAGAAAGCGCAGGCAGTGGCAGGGGGAGAAATAGTTTAGCATTTAGCTCTTTAATTATTTTATGATCATTTCTGCCTGGGGGACCTTGTTTTTATAATTTGGACAACCACTTTAAGGATGCCAATTACATATTGTGAGTTACTAGCAAAACCCTTGACAGACTGCAATACCTAACACAACTACTGGGTGGACATGCAAGGACACATATAGGGTAAACATTTAGTGATACAATGTTGCAAAATTGTGTGTTTTTAAAAAAAAAAGCTTGTCATCTTGTCATCTAAGATACTTTGGACCAAAAAGAAATGTAAGGAAGGACAAATTTGTAAATGTATTTGAAATAAATATTCTGAAAAAAAATTGAAAACAATTTTCTCTTTTAAAGGGTATTTCATTTGTATCTTCCTCTTGTTGTACCCCTTCTACCTTCCTTGTCACTGAGAGTTAGGACACAGATCTCACCAACAAACCAACTTTGACAGAGAACAACAGAATACAAAGGTTTGCAGTCTTAAGGGAGGCACTGCAGGTCAAAGAACCTTCAGATTAGCTTTAGTGTCACCGACCAGCTTGTTCTGCGATGTCAGATTTTATTAGGATGTAGAGGATCACATTGTCCTGGGAGAGTGAAGAAAATGAATCTTCTTGTACAGGAAACTGTATTAAGACAAAGTAACCTGGCAGGGCAGAGGGTACCAGAGTAGAAAGATACATGCAACATATATGCTCCTCCAAAGACACAAAAGGACAAATTAAAGCAAAAAATAGGTCCTGGATTATGGTCTGAAGCCATGCCAAGTAGAAATACAAACAGCCCTACCCTCTGACCTTTGAAATAAAATTAAAGAGAAAGAGCTGAGAGATCTTCTGTCCTTTGCAGTCATTTTGCAGCCCCCTTGTCTCTATAATCTTATCTTTACACTGGCGGTTATCCAAGAACAGAGACAAATAACAGACAGCACTGATGGTGAGCACACTGTTTTCCAGCTAACACATGTTATTTTCTACTGTTGCATATGGCACAAAAGTAATAACAATGTTTAAAGAAGTTGATGTTTTCCCTGCCTTTATTTTTAGAGGCTTACAGTGTGATGTTGTTGTTGTTTTTTTGTGTGAAAAGATAGATTAGTTTACCTAAAGTTCTAGGGGGTCATTTATTAAAGGTGTTATTCCAACTCCAATAATGCCCCCTAAAATGCCTGGGCTCCTCATTGGTCATTAGTGATGTCGCGAACATAAAATTTTCCATTCGCGAACGGCGAACGCGAATTTCCGCAAATGTTCGCGAACGTGTGAACCGCCATAGACTTCAATAGACAGGCGAATTTTAAAAACCAAAGGGACTCCTTCTGGCCACAATAGTGATGGAAAAGTTGTTTCAAGGGGACTAACACCTAGACTGTGGCATGCCGGAGGGGGATCCATGGCAAAACTCCCATGGAAAAATACCTAGTTGACGCAGAGTGTGTATAGCATACAGTAAAGAGTATAGCATACAGTAACGTGAGCCATTATAAAACCAACAACTAGGAGGAAGAGCAGAAGTGACACTATCCTTCCATGAGCCATTTCAAGTGTTCCTTTGCCTCCTGCCAGATACTTTTTTCCATTCTCGTGTGGGTGCATTAGACATAGGGGGGGAGCCTCTATCCGGGTTAGCCAGTGAGATGCTCCATTCTTGTAACAAAAGCTTACCCTCCTCAACTGAGTGGACAACATGCATGTGTCCTTCCCTTGGGATTAGTAACTTCAATGGAAATTCCCATCTAAACGGTATATCCGCTTGTCGTAAAACAATGGTGATGGGTAAGCGTTCTCTTCTTTGTTGTAGAGTCATTGCTGAAAGGTCAGTGAACAATTTTATCTCTTGAAATGGAGAGGGAAGGGACCCAGCTTTCATAGCAGCTGACATTATAGCTTCTTTAACGTGAAAGAAGTGAACCCTTGCTAGTGTGTCCCTGGGGACGTCAGGACCAAGATGCTTGGGTTTCGGGACCCAGTGGGCCCTATCAATAATCAATTCTTGTTCAGACAGTTTTGGCAGAAGCTTGCAAAATAGGCGCTTTAAATAGGCCGATAGCAGGAGGGATGTCTTCCGGAATTCCCCTTATTTAATGTTATTCCTGTGGGAACGGTCTTCGAAGTCCGCCATTTTTCTTTTCATAGCCTCTAGCTCCTCAGCCAGACCATTATGGGCATCTATCACAGTGTTCTGTGAGGTGGCAAATTCGCCCATTTTTGTTTCTATGTGAAGAACCCTGTCCTCTGTTTCTTTTACTCTGTTAGATATAGGCTGTATCACCGCCATCATGCCTTGTTGAATAGAGGCTTGCAGGGCCAATAGCATTTGTTTTAATGTGGCTTCTGTAGGAAGATTATCTGATGTGGGTAAGCTAGAAAGTGATACGAGGGAGACATTAAAGTGTTGATCAGTCCCCAATAAATCACTGACCTGCGCATCTGACACCTCGATCCGCTGCCTGTGCTTCTGCGGGCTGCAGGAGGGGGAGGTAGCGCATAATGGCAATCAGTCCATGTGTGCAAAATCTTCCCCCTGCGATTTCACCTCTTCAGGGGTCGGAGGCATTGAGGGTTCCCGCGACAGAAGAGGAAACTGGTCGGGGTGCAATAAAGGAGAGCTGGGGCTCCGTGCCTGCGGTACCAGGTAATCAGAGTCGGGAGCCAGCAGATCTTCATGGCGGGAGGCGCCATCTTTATTTCGGCCCTTGCTAAAATAAACGTCCAGATTCGCAGAGGAGAGTCTGGGCACAGCATTTTTGTTCGTCCCCATGCTGTCAGTAATACCTGGGGGTATATTGATCACCAGATTTTGCAGCTATAGCGGCAGTGAAGCTGTGTAATCGTCGCTGAGGTGCAGGAGCTTCAGCCTCAGGCGTCCATCACCGACGGCAGCTAAGCCACGCCTCCTTCAGTGATTTAAAGAGCACATGCTGTTTTTGAGACATACAGTGTAGTATATGCAGTATATGAGCTTTACACACCTTAACCCCTTAAGGAACCTGCCATTTTTTACCTTAAGGACCACCCATTTGCAAATCTGACTTATGTCCCTTTATGTGGTGATAACTTAAAAATGCTTTTACTTATCCAAGCCATTCTGAGACTGTTTTCTCATCACATATTGTACTTCATGACAGTGGTAAATTTGAGTCAAAATATTTCATTTTTTTTTATAAAAAAAAAATACAAAACTTACCAGACATTTCTATTTCTCTGCTTTTAAAATAGATAGTAATACCTCCTAAAATAACTATTACTTTACATTTCACATATGTCTACTTGATGTTTGGATCATTTTGTAAATTACATTTTCTTTTCTTTGGGACGTTAGAAGGCTTAGAAGTTTAGAAGCAAATATAAAAAATTTTAAGAAAATTTCCAAAACCCAATTTTTAGGGACCAGTACAGGTCTGAAGTCCTTTTGTGGGGCTTACATAATAGAAACCACCCATAAATGGCCCCATTTTAGAAACGACACCCCTCAAAGTACTCAAACCTGATTTTATAAACTTTGTTAACCCTTTAGGTGTTCCACAAGAATTAAAGGAAAATGAAGATGAAATTTAATAATTTCATTTTTTGGCAGATTTTACATTTTAATCAATTTTTTCCACAAAAAATCAAGGGTTAATCACTTTATTTTTTGTCCCACTCTGGGACTTCAACTTTTTGGTGTCTGATCCCCTTTACAATGCATTACAACACTTCTCAAACAAAGCTTTAAATGCAGCTCTCACCTCAATGCAACCAGGTAGCACGGAAAGGAACGCCCAACTTCGGCTGTTATACGTCTTAGAACAAAAAGATGATTTCCAGCTTCCTTAAAATCCACAATATTCTTTATTGATTTCCAAAAATACGTTTAAGATCCAGTTCACATGTCACACGAAAAACATACTGCGATTGTGTTGGATATATATGGATGTTTATGCTAGAAACGTGTTTTCCAAAGGGTTTGAATAAAAAACATGATTTAACATTGCAGTATATGTAAATGTGGGCTTCATGCTAAATAGGTGCCTCCACCCCTCTGGCTGGTATTCACACCCATTAATCTATTTTGTATTTGGGTCACCTGAATTCCCATAAGGGAATCCAATCAGAGAGGGTGCTACCACCTACATTGCGCTATATAAAGTTTGTTTTAATCTGGATGTATTGTCTTGATGAAGGGCTTCATGTCATAGCCCGAAACGCGTCACAATCGCAGTATGTTTTTCGTGTGACATGTGAACTGGATCTTAAACGTATTTTTGGAAATCAATAAAGAATATTGTGGATTTTAAGGAAGCTGGAAATCATCTTTTTGTTCTATTACAACACTTCTGTATTGTGATGCATTGGCTGTAAGTGTATTACCAGTGTAATACACTTGAAGCCTTCCTGCCTGTGAGATCCAGGGGGCTGGATCTCACAGGCTGTCACGGAAGGCAGCCAATGCTGCCTTCCCTGCCATCAGATCCCCGTCACAGCAGCGTGGGGACCCGATTGCAGCTCCCTCCCCATACATCACACATGCCTTGGTCAGCGCTCACAGCGGCAGTGCAAGGGTTAATGTGCTGGCATCGACGCCGGCACATACAGCAGGGGTCCAGCTATCATTGACTGCAGGACAGGTCCTGCACCCGCCCGATCACCATGCAGTACATGTACGTCACTGGTCTTTAAGTCCCGGCCAGATAAAATGTACATGTACGTCATGGGTCCTTATGGGGTTAATATATTAAATTTACACTGTTTTGGTGGCAAACCTATTCTTGGATGTGCGTTATAGGTGCAAATGCTTGTTTTGAACCTTTTTTAAAATAATTCCTGTTTGTCACAAAGTTAAATGAAGGTGGACAGTCTATAAAGGCAACTGCAATCATCAGATTGTCTGCTTTCAGGAAACATATAGGTTCTGGGGATGACTTAGGCTTGTTTCACAGCTAAGTTAAGCAAATCTGGCAGGATCTGTTTAAACACAGTTGTAAAACAGGCCTTAACTTTCAGGGACTGTAATTCTGTATTTTATAAATTGCTACTTTTTAAAATTTCCAACTTAAAGGCATATAATTTATGACAAGGCCTGTGTCTCCTCTGGCAGTGCAGGCCCTATAAAGAGAGACATAGCACATGCTGGTCTTGATGAATTAGGGTCTAAGAGGCACATTTATTCAGACTGGCATTTTAGACACAGGTTTTAATAAAGCCCCATAGCTGCCAGAGGATCCGCCGAAGTTATGAAGAGGCGCAGGTGCATCCAGTGCCGGTTCTAAATGTAAGACAGCTTCCAAGCAACACATTCCTAATGGGTTTAAGATATTAACTACTGTTAGGCAGTCCTTTCCATCTACAGTCATACACTGATGTCCATACAATTTAAAGAGGACCTTTCATCACTTCTAAAGATATAAACTAACGATGCTCACATGTAGAGTGGCGCCCAGGGATCTCCCTGCACTTACCTGGGAGAAAAAAAACTCCAGGCTGTGAGCTCTGCGCTGCGATTGGCCAGCGCTACAGCCTGGGAGAAGGAGATGAAGGGCAGGCTCCGCCTACTATAACCAAGTCCCCTAAGTCCCCGCCTACTATAACTTTGTGAGCACAGAGACCGGAGCCTATACCGGGAGAACGGAGCGGCGCCCAGGGATAATAGTAAGTGCAGGGAGATCCCTGGGCGCCGCTCTACATGTCAGCATCATTAGTTTATATCTTGAATAGTGATGAAAGGTCCTCCTAATAAAGTAGATAAAAATAAGGTGTCACACAATTTTTATTAGGTAGTTTTAGCCCCCTCCCCCCAGTCGGTTGAAGGAAATGTGGGGGACACTGCTTTGACCCAGTATGCATGACTTCTGTGATTGGGCTAAGTTTTAATTTAGGATCTATTAATTGTATTAATCCATAATTGTTACACTTAAAGAGTAACTAAACTTTTGACAAAAATTTTAATAAAATGTCCCTAATGCCCTAATAAAAGTTTTTCTAATATATTTTATTATATTTTTTATTTTTATTAGACTTTTCCCTACCTATAGCGCACCAAATTAGGAATCTCTCCCTAATGTTCCCAATGAACTGTGGTGGGACCCCCTCAGGCGCCCACCCGCTAGAACTCTATAGTTCACCTGCTGTAAGAGGTGCTCCTAAAGTGTCCAGAGGTCCTGAAGAAGAGGAAATATTGCTCCATTTAAACGGATAATGAGTGCATCTTCTCAGGATGTGTCAATCCCCAAATGGAGGATCCGCACAGTTCAAGACTAGTCCCAATGTTACACAGTGCCCTTTAGGCACTTCTTAAAGAGCAACTAAACCTTTTAATAAAATTTTAATATGATGTCCCTAATGCCCTAATAAAAGTTTTTCTCATATACTTTATTAATTAAGTTTGTATTTTTATTAGACTTTTCCCTACCTAAAGTGCAGCATTCACTGTGCGCTTAAAACTCAGTTCTCTGTACACCGCTGACAGCTCAGCAGTGTACGTAGTACGAACTATAAAGTTTATTAATGGGGCAGGAGCAGCAATGAGCCCCCCTGAGGTTTACTAACTTCTGGCATAGCACATGGGTACAGAGTATATGCTAGGATGGCTCCTACTTCTGCCTGCTCCGCTAAGCTAAGAGCTGACATGTAGGATTCTTAGCTTAGTGGAGCAGGCAGAAGTAGGAGCCCGCTGCACTAATCCTGGCATAGCACATTGTTATAGGTTACCCATGTGCTATGCCAGGAGTTAGTAAACCTCCGGGGGGCACAGGTAGGAGCAGCAATATGCGCTCCTGCACGTACTCACTGCTTTTGCAGCCGCATTCATAAACTTCACAGTCCATACTCCGTACAACGCTGAGCAGTCAGCAGTGTACAGAAAACTACATTTTAAGAGCACAGTGAATGGTGCACTTTAGGTAGGGAAAAGTCTAATAAAAATATAAACTTAATTAATAAAGTATATGTAAAAACTTTTTTTATTGGCATTAGGGACATCATATTAAAATTTTAGTCGAAGGTTTAGTTACTCTTTAAGAAGTGCCTAGAGGGCACTGTGTAACATTGGGACTAGTCTTGCACTGTGCGGATTATCCATTTGGGTATTGACCCATCCTGAGAAGGTATTGGACCAGGGTATGTCTGGTGACAAGATCTGACCCCCGTCTGTGTCCTTCAGGTAAAGGACAAGTTTGCACTCATTATCCGTTTAAATGGAGCAATATTTCCCCTTCTTCAGGACCTCTGGACACTTTAGGAGCACCTCTTACAACCAGTGAACTATAGAGTTCTAGCGGGTGGGCGTCTGAGGGGGTCCCACCACAGTTCATTGGGAACATTAGGGAGAGATTCCTTAATCACAATAGACCACTTGTATGCCATTGGACTTATATACAGCCAGTTTAGTGATATTGGGACTAGCTTGTCTATGGATCACTCATAGCATAGATTTAACCCTTAACAGATCTATAAGTCTATATTTGGTCTTTATCACTCTTCCCATGCTTAATATATACAAGCTTCATACCTTACAGATTTATTTAGTCATCTACAATCATCCATTAAAGGGAAAACCACAAGCTAAGTAGTGGCAAAGCTTCCATGGTTGCTTAGAAACGCGACCACTAAACATGACCACTACTGTCAGCTTAGCCGCAGAGCAGCATACTAGGTTACCTAATGACATAACATCACCACTGACTCCATGTACTGACGTGCACGTAGCAATGACAGACATGTACAACAGGATACGCAGTAACATTTGACATGCGCAGTATGGCTGCCGGTACTGCCATACAGCTTCCTCCCAATGACTTCCTGTGCGCCTTTCAATGACACATGTGCACTATTGACAAAAACAGAAACACAATCCATCCCCTGGTCTCTCCTATAGTATATGTAACTAACAAAATTATCTTTAAATTACCACGTTAGGTAAAACTTTTCCTTATGTTGTTTTCTCCCACTTATGCTAATTTACATTATTTGCATAATTAATTATCACATGACCTGTCTGGGTGGATATTAATATGTGTACATGGGTTATACAATCACACTGCTTGATGAAGACTGATGGAAGTCGAAACGTCACACATGTCTTTGAAGAAGAGACAAGGCGTGTCGCGGTATTCTTTTTTATTTTTGTAAATAACAGGGGTCACCTCTCAGTGGTGTGATGTAGTGTCTGTGTGGATGTTTGGATAGATGTGGATTGACAACTTCCAGAAAGAGGAGCAAACATCATAATACAATAGATTTGGGGGGGAATGTGGCATTACAAACAATGCACAATTAAAAAAAAAAAATTGTACATTTTAGCCAAATAATGACCAAATAAGAATAAATTGGCATCAATGTTATAAAGTTAATGAATGCAATTGATCATAACTGCGTCTCTACACAATTTGCACTGGCATTTTTTGTACCATTAAAAAGTTGCATTAAAACTGCTCAAGTTTTGTTTCCACATTTTAGCAATGTTTTTGTCACATTTTTTTGCAATGTATTTTTTATGGCATGGGCCATATAGAGAAAGAGCTGTCATAAAAACTCTGCCATGCTGCTTTTTTTAAAAAAAAAATGGCAGAAACCCCCCCCTTCAAAGAAAAACACTTAAAGGGAATCTCTCACCAGGTTTTAGCATATTAAGCTGTCACCATTGCCATGTACAATAAACTACCTTCATTCCCGCTGTGGTCTTCTTTTTTCGTTTCATGGTGTCATTTTGATAAAAAAGCGCTTTTTGTGTTATGCAAATGAGCCTCCAAGGTGCCCAGAGGGGCGTTATTCTTCTTCTCTTGAGCCCAGTTACGCCCCCCTGCAGTTCCCAGCCTGCCTTAATTTCCAGCCCAAGCACGCCTCCTAATCAAGAAATATCCTCCCACAGCCGAGGTGAGCGGAAAAATCTCGAGGAACATTTCTAGACAAAAGTCTTAAAGATGCACCAAATTTAACAAAGTGTGATATTGTGCAAATTTGGCACAGAATACGCCAAAGTAGCGTCAAACAAAATTGACTTTTAAACGGTACAATAGCGAAAAGCAATATGTATTACATCATTCTAAGGGCGCCTTCATACACGGCATATTTTGTTGCAGAAATTTTCTGCATCTGAAAATCAGTTCTATTCACCTGAATAGGACTTGTGGAAATCCATAGACTTGCTGTTAAAACAATCCCATTTAGGTGAAAAGAACTGATTTTTAGTTGCACAAATTTTGCAATAAAAAAACTGTTGTAAAGACACTCTAAGATTACAGGTGCAAAAACATGCAAAACAGCATTTAAATGCACCAGCAAACATTTGTAGAGAATTAAAATGAGTCTACATAATTCTCATTACCTGGGTGGTGCTCGATTAGGTCAGTTGTGTGTTCCAAAACTTCATAATATTCCTCCATGCGAAGCAGGCACTGGCAATAATTCAGAATCAAGGTGTTGATCATCTTTTCCAACTTCATCCAAGGCACTTCCCAGGGCTTTTCCTGAAAGCAGAAATAAGTATGTCAGGGACATTGTAATAATTATAAATCAGGCTTTGTCAGCGCTATGTCTGCTCAGCTATAAATTTCATCTCCTTGTCATCCCGTGATAACTTGTGAAGCGTTTTGTAAGATTTTGTGACCTCCTGTGGCCTTTTAAGATCAGTGGAGGTAAATCAATACCAATGCGACTGCTTGGCAGCATACTGGCTTCTGTGTATCCTATTAAAGAACAATGTATGCAGTATATAACAATCTGAAAATCTGTAGACTTGAATCTTAATGTTCTTTTGTGATATCACAAATATTACAGAATGAGCCTTTGTAATAAATGCCTGGCTCACACTACCAAGGATTGGCAAGGCACACACCTATGTAAAACTCAAACCTAAGGGGCAACCTGTCCTCCCACAACCTTTTTTACTCCACTTGAGGAGAAGAAAAATGTTATGATTAGTGTTGAGGGAACTTGCAGTTTCAAGTTTGGCATACAAGGTTCAAGTTCGGGTTATCTAAGAATTTTGTTATGGATTCCAACAATGTATTTATACTACACATATACTGTCACAAAAACAATGTGAATTATTTGATATCTAGGTCTGCTACCTTGGTTTGTAAATTTTTCAGGCAGATGAGAGCTTCCCTGTACTTGTTGATTGCATCCTCATAACGTCCCAACTTGAACAGCCTGTTCCCTTCTCCATGTAGGACTGGTACAGCTTTGAGCTTCTCATCATTGTTCAGTGCCCAGGTCTCTCGTTTATACATACTGGGGGATTCTACCTGCAAGAGATGGAAAAGTATGGTGATTATTCAGACATGTAGAAAGAAGGCACATAGAAGTAGATTTATGCAGAAGGGTGCTTTCAGTCCTGATATTCCTTGCGTCACCAAGGAATGCACATAATTTATGAGGAGCTAACCTTCTCATAAATTAGGCGCATCCTCCGGCAGTCCCTGTGCCTAAACAGAAGCCTACAATAAGAGAAATACCACTGCACTCCCAAGGCTTGTATGCAAAATAAAGTTTATTTTATTATTGTAACAAATCCTCTAAAAAAAAAAGGAAAACACAGTCACAGTAGGGAGGAAGGCTGGAGGAAGCAGACAAGATGGTCCCCGTGGCACAGCGTGTGAGAGATGCGGGAAAGATTGGAGGCACGCTCACACACTGTGCCACGGGGAACATCTTGTCTGCCTTTTCCAGCCTTCCTCCCTACTGTGACTCTTGTGACCAAGGTCTGTCAGTGACCGAAATGTCAAGAAAACAGTCACCATTTAATTATTAGCAATTGTTTCATGCTTTTCTTTTTTTGGAGGATTTGCCACAATAATAAAAGAAACTTTATTTTGCATGCAAGCCTTGAGAGTGCGGTGGTATTTCTCTTATTATTCATGCTTGGATTATATCCACTCCACTGAAACATCTCATTACCTGGATTTCTCGCTTCATGTTTGCCACAAAACTGGCATAAGTGAAGATAAATTTGTCGGGGTAGCTGGCCACGCCCCTTTCTGACCCTGCCATGCCATATTTATAAAAAGTAGCAAGGGCAGCATAAAAGAGAAAGATGCGACAATTTTTTTTAAAAAAGCTGCCGTTAAAAAGTTGCAAACACATAGGGGTCATTTACTTACCGAAGTTTGTCTATTTTTGGCGTATTTCTGGAGCAGATTGCGGCGCAAAATTTATTTGAGCCACAATCTGCAACTTTTCCCTGCTCACACCAGATGAGTGGGGAAGGTACCAATCGGAACACAGCCGAGTTTGGATCCATGTTTTAAAATGGTTTTCCAGTTTAAAAATCGGATATCGAAATTATTTACCGAAGTCTTGCAATGACTAACTTTGCCTCGTCGAAGGCCACACATTTGAATGCTGTACGGAGACAGATCTCCGTACAGCATTAAATCGACACTTAGGTTTAAGGATCCGAAGCTCGCTTCGCTCATCACTAACAGTCACTGTACAATGGAAAGCTCTGTGCTTGGTAAGCTGAGAAGAAGCCGTAGCACGCACCAAAGTGCCACAGCCTCTTCAAACAGCTTATCGGTGAGAGTGCCAGGAGTAGGACCTCCACCTATTAGATACTGATGACCTATCCCGAAGACAGGTAATCAGTATAAAACACTTGGAAAACCGCTTTAATACTGATAAACTAATGACATCCATTTAATTTATTTACCTTCAATAGTTCAATAACAAATATTAGAGGTTGTGGTTCTTTTTGCAGTTCATCCAGGTCTTCATAGCCCAGTGAATGGTAAGCAAACATATTTGCCAGCCCACAAGTATGCACATGCCAATCCGTTGGGTCCTTTCCTTCTGCAATGCGGCGCAAGCTCTTTGAGACAAGTGGGTACAAACCAGTGTGCTACCAGAGGAAGACACAGAAAGAGAATTTAATCACATTACAACAGGCAAAGTTGTGTATTGTTAATGTAAACTATGAAGCCATTATGCTCTTTTCAGACAAGCACTATAAGCACCACTGCAGCAACAACAATCTAGCATTCTGGAGGTGTGTATGCCCTAGCAGGTCAGTACATACAAGTCAATTCAGGTCCTCACAACATTAGTCATGCATTGACATTGAGCTAAAGAAACAGTACATTAGCTAATATATTCAATGCACTTCTCATTGCAGACCTAGGGAACAATTAGACAGTTTTAGAGTAATTATTTACATAGTAAATAGAGATGAGCGAATTTCTAAAAAATTCAATTCAGTCGGTTCGCCAAATTTTGCGAAAAGATTTGATTCGATCCGAATTAATTTGTGGGGAACAGCTATTTCCTGGCTGCAGAGAGCCTGTATAGTGGTGTAGAACACAGTGCCTTGCAGCAACACGCATAGTGAGTCTGCTGTGGTAGTGAAACAATACTGTGAGTCAGTATGACACGCAGATGACAGGCATCGCCCTTAGAATCACTGCACACTTCACTTCTTTGGGCAGTTACGGGGCCAAAACTGACCAAATAACTCAAGTGTGAACTCAGCTTTACAAGTCGATTTTAGCTTCGGGTATAAAGAACTGTTCAGAGGCCCAAGATGCTACTATAGCGTGAAAGAGCGCCTTTCTTTTACACTGTTGTCAGCAGATTCCACATAGATGTCTATAGAACCTGTTCTATTAAACGCCTATACAAGTAGAGCACCTCGACAGAGTGGAGGGGGTGTCAGCAGTAAGTTTGTGTTGACATCACAGATCTTTTTGCCTGTCCTCTGCTCCGTCAGAGCATCTGTCTTCTGTGTTTTGTATCCAGTCCTGCTTTTGGCTACCAAATCATAAGCCAATTCTGATGGGCCCATAGAGGCCTTACAGCTGCTACTCAGACAGGATCCGTTGTGTGTCTAACTTTTCCTTCCTTCTGACAGATCAGAAGAAGGGTCAAATAAATAATGATGTCAACCGGGCCAAAAAGGCAAAATAGTGGCCAAGTCATGAAGTGGGGAGAGTCGGAACAGCAATGACATAGTGTGGAGGTAGCAGAAGCAGCATGAGGAGGCCACAGAGAGTGGCAAGGTGACATAGTATTAAAGTAGCAGCAGCATGAGGAGACCACAGAGTGGCAAGGTGACAAAGTGTGGAGGTGGTAGCAGCAGCATCAGAAGACCACAGAGTGGCAAGGTGGCATAGTGTGGAGGTGGCAGCAGCATCAGGAACCCAAAGAGTGGCAAGGTGACATAGTGTTGAGGTAGCAGCAGCATCAGCAAACCAAAGAGTGGAAAGATGAAATAGTGTGGAGGTGGCAGCAGCATCAGGAGACCACAGAGTGGCAAGGTGACATAGTGTGGAGGTGGCAGCAGCACCAGGAGACCACAGAGTGACCCGGTGACAGAGTGGGGAAGTGGCAGAAGCATCAGGAGATCACAGAGTAGCATGGTCGCATAGTGTGGAGGTGGTAGCAGCATCAGGAGACCACAGAGTGAAACGGTGACAGAGTGGGGAGGTGGCAGCAGCATCAAGAGACCACAGAGTGGCAAAGTGACATGGTGTGGAGGTGGCAGCAGCTTCAGGAGACCACAGAGTGGCAAAGTGACATGGTGTGGAGGTGGCAGCAGCATCAAGAGACCACAGAGTGGCGAGGTGAAATAGTGTGGAGGTGGAAGCAGCATCAGGAGACCACAAAGTGTCAAGGTGACACAGTGTGGAGGTGGCAGCAGCAGCCACATGAGGAGGCCACGGAGTGGTAGAATGACAGAGTGTGGAGGTGACAGCAGCAGCATGAGGAGGCCACAAAGAGGCAAGGTGATATAGTGTTGAGGTAGCAGCCGCATCAGGAGACCACAGAGTGGCACGGTGACATAGTGTGAAGATGACAGTAGCATCAGGAAACCACAGAGTGGCAAGGTGGCATAGTGTGGAGATGACAGCAGCATCAGGAACCCAAAGAGTGCCAAGGTGACATAGTGTTGAGGTAGCAGCAGCATCAGGAAACCAAAGAGTGGAAAGATAAAATTGTGTGGAGGTGGCAGCAGCATCAGGAGACCACAGAGTGGCAAGGTGACAATTTGCCATTATTTTCTTGATTGCGAATATCAATGTAATATGCACATATTGAGCGTGCAATACAGGCGTGGGTCACTTTTGCTACATTTTTCAAGCAGCTAGAAGTTCTCTGAGACCGGAAAAAATGGCTGTCACGGCAGAAAATTACAATAGCTTTATATGCAGATAGAGTGCTCCAATATATTCGCGATTGCGCAAATTGGCAATTAATGATGCGCATATTTTGGTGCAATACGTGCAACTTCACATTTTAGCAAGTTTGACTAAATATTACTGATTGGTGTAAGTATTGTTGTGAACTTGTGACATCACAGCACTATGTCTGTAGCATGTATGGTTCTTATATAGTAAGGGGTAGGCAACTTTCCTATTGGTTGCTAGGGATCTAAAATATTCGCAAATACAAATATATAGCACTATTCTAAATCTTCGCAAATTCTCAAAGTGGCGATATTCGCAATTAAAATTTGCAATTTGAATATTCGCACCCAACAATAGTGGTCATGAGATGGAGGCACTACGTCTCCAGTCACCTGATCAGCCAGATTTACCAGCATCTTTTCCAGGATATGAATCAGTGGAATTAATTGTTCATCCCGTAGTCCTGGCGACTGACAAATAAAGTGGCTTTCTCAAAGGGCACAAGCAAACGACAGGTGTCACGCATGAGCTGCCACTGGCTAACATCGAAGTTACACAGAGGTGTATCTCTGTCCGCCTGTATTATCAAGAAATTGTTTATGGCCTTTCTTTGTTCGTACAGTCGGTCCAAAATATGGAGGGTGGAGTTCCAACGGGTGGAAAGGTCGCATATCAGCCTATGTTGGGGGACGCCGTTCTGCCGCTATAGTTCAAGGAAGGTGTGCTTGGCAGTGTACGAGTGGCTGAAGTGTATGCAAAGTTTCTTAGCGATTTTTGGGATCCATTACAGCGCCGACAACATGCTCTTCCTGTTGTCGGTCACCATGGTTCCGATTTTGAGTTGCCGCGGAGAAAGCCAGGATTCGATTTCTTGATAAAGGACGCGGAGCAGCTCCTCCCCTGTGTGCCTAATGTGTCTGATGTCACTTGCAACGAAGTAGAAGATCGAGTCAACAATTCAAGAATCGCTGGGTTGCTGATCAAGACATGACCGCTAGCTGACACTGGGAGCTCAGGCCTCTCGAATTGACCCCTGCCCTCTTGCTCTGCTGCGACCTGTGCCTGCGCCAGAAACATTTAGGCCTCTGCCCCTCCCCTGTGCAGGGCCTGTCACTTCTCTGTCTGACATACTGCTAGATCAAATAAGTAAATAAAAATGAAATTAATACACGCCAAAAAGGGCTTTAATTTTCTCACTTCACCACACAACGGCTAATAAGCCCTTTTTCTTTTTCCCCACTAACACATGCCAAAAGGGCTTTAATTTTCTCACTTCATCACACAACAGCTAAGTCCCTTTTTTTCCCCATTAATACACACCAAAAAAAGGCTTTAGAACATATAACTGCGTCCGTGAAAAGCAAATAACGTTTTTTTTTTGCCACTAATACACACGAAAAAGGGCTGCAATTTACTCACTTCACCACACAACAGCTAATAAGCCCCTTTTTTCCCCCCACTAATACACGACAAAAAGGGCTTTAATTTTCTCACTTCACCACACAACGGCTAATAAGCCCTTTTTCTTTTTTCCCACTAATACACAACAAAAAGAGGCTGTAGAACATATAACTGCAGCCATGAACGACAAATAATATTAATTTTTTGCCACAAATACACGCCAAAAAAGGCTGCAATTTTCTCACTTCACTACACGACAGCTAATTAGCCCTTTTTCCCCACTAATACACGCCCAAAAAAGGCTTTAGAACATATATATAACTGCACCGCACAAGGGCTAATAAGATCCCAATAACAAGAACGGTTTACTGGAATTACAGAGGTATCATCAATTGCAAACCTGGAATGAGCAGCAGTATAATGGCAATTTGGATCCCCAGTCAGTGCAACAAGCTGTAATAGGATTGTTCACTCCTCTTGCACCCTGTTTTTTCTTCAATACTGTGGAATAATTCCTCCCTATCATTTCCCTACCCTCTAATGCTCTTTCCCTGAACTTCTATTGAGCAAAATATAAGTTTTCAAGTCTTTCCTAGCACTTTCCCTAGTGCCTGCTGACGCCTCTCCCAGCACTAAGTACACTGGATAATGGTTGAATCCAAGATGGCTGAAGCTATTTATAGGGCTGTGACATTACAGGGCTGGCTGCTGATTCGCTGCATGCATGGCATTGTGGGTGATCCCTCATTCCCAAAGTTCCTTGCAGCAGCCATTGCCAAATGCAATTTGTTACCACGAAGAGTGAGGAAATTCGGATTCGGTGTGAATCGAAAAATTTCTGAAATTCGGATCAAAATCCACATCAACAGCTTTGATTTGCTCACTAATAGTAAACACTGTAAAAAATTATTCTACTATTATCATCGGCACTATTCATTTACAAAATCCAGCAGACATTCCAATAATTGCATAAACCATATTGATTTTACTACAACAAAAGTAATATTTCTTTCTTTTTGCATTTGACTTAAACAAGACTGATATTAATGAAGTATCTTCCATGTAGCTCCATTTCGAGAATATCGCTGCCTTTATATATTTCATACAAGTTTTCGTTCTCTAAGCAAACTGTTGAATTAAGCAAGATGCAGATATCCACATCATTAAATGTCAGTGTGTCTCTAAAGGGAGAGATACTGCAAATGCTCAGCGTTAGACGGCGTAATTAAACCCCCCCATCAAACTCACAGGCGGATAATTTTGCTGATTCTCTAGCAGACATAGAGGAAATGATTAGAAGGTGCTGACCAAACATAAACTTCAGCCTCTGATAGATAACAAAAGAGAAATGATCTTAATGGCCAAGTATGTAAAGAACAAGTATAGCAAGTATTGTTATCAGATGATTGCAATTAAACCTAGAGAAGCCTATGTGCTATGCTCATCCAGTTATAATATAGAATTTCTCATTATTGGTAGAGCTTCAAATAAACAGTGGGTCACGAAACACAGAACACTGCTTTCCCTGTGGTTTTGTACAGCTTAACAAATAATAGAAGAATAACGTCCTTCTCCATTACTGGTGATCCTAGAAGTGGTTTCTGCCAGTGGCTATGCAATCATAAGACGCATCTTCCAATGTTCAGAAACACCTTCTGCAACATCACATGTTCCATATTCCTGACATGAACTTCATTTTGCTGTTTCAGTTTGGGCACCATTTAGGGATAAGTATCATAGGCCCTAATGTCAGGAATCCCCACAGGTAAACATCACACACTGTTAGGTCCGATGAATGTGGAGGTCACAACCCTCTGTTTACCATATGTTCTTCTGTGAATTCTTCACAAACTTCATGGAGGACGTTTGTAGTATATAGCAAGTCACCTCATCTTGCTGTTCTGCTGACGTGCTGGGATAATTTTCGAGTTGATTTGCTCAGGCTTCTCATACTCCTCTCCTGGATTTCTGCAACAATGGGTGTTATATTGGTGATATAGCAATGGGGCCTTGAGAAATAATTTTCTCTGGTGGGTCCCAAGATCGCTAGTCCGACACTGGAGCCTTGTTACAAAGTCGTCTTATAAGACTGCCTAATAAAGAATATGTATCTCTGTGTGGAAGACTGGACATAACACAATGCATTCAACATGATATGCCTTGTCCTCCATTAACGGCCCTCTGTGGAACTGCAAACAATAGCAAGGGTATTTAAAACTTTTTATCTGTAACAGGCCACTAAACAATCACATGTCATGGTGTCCTCTTAGCATAGGGACCATCATTGAGCCACCTCAGGCACCAGGGACTTGATGTGACTGCCACCACTGCACCATCGTTATGCAAGTGAACATAAGATGTAGTCAATAGATTCTCAACCCTTGGTACACAACATGCCTTTAGGGGGTACTTGCACTGATCTCATGCTCAGCATAGTGTGTGATAGTATCCCTGTGGGTACTGTAATGTAAATTATTTGAGTAGATGGTACTTGACTTAGAAACTCATTCATTTAATAGATTGCACTGTAGTGGAGTTTAGAGTTGACGATCCTTGCTGCATCTAGTGCAACTTAGACTTGCAGGGGCTGCAGGCAGAAGGGAGTCCCAATCAGTCATGTGTAGGCTAAAAATCAGCACATAGCAAATAGAGGGAGCTCTTCTCTTGCTCTCTGGAAAGCCTGGAAATATATTTTATATTGTAAGAAAGGTTATAACTTACAATATGGGTGTCCCTGCTCAAGATCTTTCTCTATGAACCAAAAAGATGGTTCAACATGCATTACACGGTCATCCTTCCAGTGGAATGGATGGCATGAAAGGCTACCTTTCCCTTCCAGCTCCAGTGGTATAGCCTCATTTTTAATAGAAAGTGTCATTAGCCGAATGGGACAAAAACCGATGGTCCATTGTTAGGGCAGACTGTTAATATATTAGTCACTGGATGACAAGTGAGCCAGCAATGATGTGCCATTGACACTGGCCCATTATATCTCAAAGTCTACAGGACAGAGACTGGAAGACCAGGAGCCTGTATGTAGTGACCGGGAGCAGGTGAGTATGAGATTTTCAACAAGTACAACATGCTGGACAACTCATTTAAGGACCAGTTATATTTTCCCCTTCCTGTATTCCAGGGGTCAAACTTTGTTCTTCTTTAAAGAACCTGTATGAGACCTTAAATTTTGGTAGCAGTTTATTATAGGAGCCATCTTGCGGTACATTTCAACATTGTTTTTTGGGATAAATTTTTGATCACCATGTGGTATAAATAACACAATAACTTTATTCTGTGGTTCTGTCTGATTACAATGATTCCAAATTCACATACTTTTTGGTATAATCGACTACTTGAACAACAAAAACAAATTTCTTTACATAAAAAAATAGCTTTTGTGTCACCGCATTCCAAGATTCACATAATATTTAGTATATTGGACTTGTAGTTTTCGTTGGTACTATTTTGATTGCTTTTTAATACTTTGAATGATGAATAATGCATTAACTTTATAGTATGGGTCGGTAAAGATGTAGAGTATTTTTTTTTTTTCACTGCGCATGTATGAAAAGTTCTTTTTTTTCTGTAAAACCACTTGGGTCAGCATTGAGCGAGTTTTTATCTTCTCACTCCTTTTCTGAAAATAAAGAAGATACCGATCATTGTGACAATCAGAGAGCATGTATTATTTAAGCTCTCTGATTGATATGATGGCATATCTCAAGAAGAGCTAAAGGGGTTGTCCACTTTTTTATATCAATGGCCTATCCTCAGACGGGAGTGCCTGGATCAGCTGTTTGAAGAGAACTCTGTGCTCAAGCAGGTGAAATTACAACTCTGCCGAACCATTGACTTCAATGGAACTTTCTCTTCAAGGGAATAAGATGGAGCTGTTCTACTGAAGTGACTGGGAACAGCGGAGCTGTAGTTACACCTGCTCGCTGCTGCAATTGTGATAGTGAATAGTGAATAGAATGCAGTGCTCATACAAGCTGCAATTACAGTATATAGAGCTCTCACTTAAAGGGAGTCTGTTACCCCAGTTTTGGACTATTATCTACAGTAATTTATGTCCAGATTACTAATTTTTATTTCCCTCTCAAAACTCTGTTGTCAGCTCTCAAAACTACACTGAAATACACTGTTCTACTATAATGGAGAGGACTTGTGCACATGCATGGCAGTCCTGACAATGTATTTTCATGCAAATCTGAGTTGGGGGAACAGACGGCAGTAGGAAAGTACAAAAATAGTGATCTGGACTCCATATCTGCAGTACTACTTATGTTTTTGCTGTAGATAATGGTCTACAATTAGGGTGACAGATTCCCTTTAAACCTGCTCTAATTCATTCTAGTTCATGACTAGACCCTTGGTTTTAAAATATGATCAAGACTGTGGCTCCAGCTACATTCTAGCATGATAAAGACCCCTCAGAAGCAGACAGCCTCAAGCGGACTCATTCAAAACAGTATTGACTGCTTCAATGAACCCTGTTCAGACAGATCAGTGAGGGGGTTAAGACCGAGTCACAATTTTAGACATAAGATTTATTTTTATTTTTTATGTTGGACTCTTAATTCTTCAAAACTTGAGGTCATCTACAGAAACAATAATTTTGCCAACCACTTATTTTCCTGCCAAAACGATGTCAGCTACGTACTAAGATTTGCCTATCCCAAGAATCATTTGGGAGGAAACACAATTTTCTCTGAATTACTGTTACTCAGCTAACATTAAGAACACAAATGCCTTTATTCTCCACAGAATAAAAGCTGTCAAGTGCTAGGTACATAAAGCAGGACTGAAAATGCATTGTGTTTTACTGGAAACTGTAAATAAGCTTACCAAACAAATAGTTTATAGGCACTCCGAATCAGTATCCACCACTGAGGTCGGCCATATAGAAATAAAATAAGCAAACCATTTTATCATTGGTAAAAAAAAAAATTATATAAAAATTCCCTAATGAAACCCTAAAATGTATGTGCTTCCAAGACCCTCCCATACCTTGATTGTCTTTAGTCACGTCATGCTTTGTTCCTTTACAACCTGTGTTGTGTATTACATATATATGTGTGCATTATACCTAGTGTAGGGCTTGTACGAGCAGCAAGTTACATAAAAAATATTTTAACCTGTTCAAATGCCATAAGGAAGCTATGTCTTGCCTTCCATGCCATTTAAGGGTGCATGATGGGGTTGTGTTAGGTAGAGCGCATATATTTAAAGGCTATGTACACCGTTACAAAAATATTTTTGTTCGTTGTATGTATTTTATGAAACAAACTGCAATTGGTTTCTAGTAAAAAATTCTTACATGTAAAAATGTATTTCTATACACTGCAAGCTGCTCTATATCTTTCTGTGATAATCTGTCAGAGGAGCTCTCTGATAAGTTATCCTAGAGCTAGGCCCAGAATGGGACTAAAAAGCAGCACTGGCATGCAAACTCCATCAGTCCACATACAATACCCTCACCTCCTTCCCCCCAACATAGAAAAATAACGGCTGCAATGAGTGCTGTGGTGAATTTTTTCTCCTTTCAATATGTAAACCACATCCGATATCTACAGCACCTCAAAGCACAATTTTGGAGAAGAAAGTTTACAATAGTTCACGGGGCAGTGTAATAGTGTATGTACCAATATATATCATGAAAAAAATCAGAAATAGTTTTAAATAGCTAGGAATAGAAGGGAGAGGTGAGAACCAAGCTGAAGCTGTGCTCGTTCATAAAAAATGAAAACAGCCAAAGAAGATAACGTGGGTCAGAGGGTCCCACAGAAGTAGAAGAGGTTTCAAACCAGCTACAGTATAAGGGTCGCTGAATAGGAAGGAAAAATCTAAGCAAAAAAATTTATGAAACCTTTTTTCATGTGGGTACACGGTAAGATATGTGTTTGTTGATTTTTCATGCACAATTGTGTCCATTGAATTTAAGTTTCAAAAATAATTATACTGATGCCAAGAATGACCTCTAAAGGCAAATAGAAATCAATAAATGGTCTATTCTTTAATCACACTTAGCCATTTGGCTTTGCTTTGTTCACTATAATATGCCAATATTTCATAATTGCTAAGGGGAGGGAGATAGAGATGGACTGGCCATAGACCCTACAGGTAAATTTCCCAGTGGCCGATGCCCAGGTGGCCTCCTGAACTTTTCTCGCTGCCCCTGACCGGGTACAAAATGATCTGATGCTCTAGGTGTTAATTAACGCGGGGAGCAGCAGGGAGCCGGCGACCACATGTGCCTTCCTGAATGCAATCGTCCTGCTTTCCTCAAGACGGTGATACATTTGAGTACTGTGATGGGCCATGAGAGCCCATGACTTCCTGCTGCTCACCTTCATAGCCACAGGCCACTATATGAGGCAGTGTACAAATGGTGCAGGTACACAGGCATCTAGGCCTCAGGCTGGAAAAGGTCTGTGGACTACACCAAGATCGGTGACTTGGAACGACACTCAGGTATTTAATTTTTTTCTTCTTTCCTTGCTCAATATCTTAATTAGAGACAATTGGTGCAGGAGGAGGACATAACATGGCAGCTATTGATGACCATGAACACCACAGAGGGACAGCCTCCGGGGAGATATTTTCTGCGGAACTGTGTTATTTGGTTCTGCTGAGATGGTGTTTTGTGCTGAACTATGGTACTGCTGAGCCCACCTACTTATTTTGGTCCTGCATATTTGTGCTGTCCTGGCTTCTGTCAATTTGGACCTGCCCACAGCATAGGGCTACTTTTATTTTTTCCAGGGCCACTTTACATTCCCAGTCTGCCCTTAAAGAAAGAACCTTTTCGAGGCAATCAAAGAACTTTTGATTCAGGTAGAATTGATTTGACACAAATCGAATCACACGGGTGATTCGGACAAATCAGTCCCAAATTAAATTTTAAGAAATTCTCTCATCTCTATTAAGGAGCAAATGATTGGTCACAGAACTGAGAAAGAGAGAATATGTGCAACGCACTAGTGGAGCTTTGATCAGGCAATTGGATTGGACAATGCAGGGTTGTTGGAATAATGGAAGATACGACTGGAAGTTACATTTCAGGCAACTCTTTGGTCAGAAATACTTTTAATACTCAAGTATGAACATAGTTAGTCACCGCCCGGTTTAGTCCAGCCAGTGGATACTCACCTATGGACACGGCCGGCTGCGAGACCACTCCCTGTGGGCGTGGCTTCTACCTTCAAAGTGAGGCGCGCGAGCGGCCGCTTTGCGGCCACACTAGTGCCGAGACTCTATACCTGAGTTCCTCCACGTGTTACCTCACGCCGACCCTCTGACCGGAGGTGTTCGGCAAAAGTGTCTCTGCTGCTCCTGATGAAATGTGGTGTTACAACACACAGAAACGCGTCGAGCATGAGATATAGCATGTAGCTTTAGTGAGGAGGATTGATACATAGGGTAACCCTGTTATACTCTGGGTAGCTCTATTGTAAGTCGGAGAGATCACTACGAATATAGGGCGGTACATCAACCGTCCGTGATCATGAACGGCTATTACATAACACTACAACACACATCAAGGGGGTGCTACTGAGTATCCTCTTGTTGTAGCTAGTTCCTCTTTATCTTAGAGGGAGCTTTTTGCTGGTGGCAATTGACTATTACCATGATACTGATGTGACACAACCCTTGTCACAATCAGAGTATCTGTTAGCCCAGCCAACAATCGTGTGTGGGTAGTTGTTATACAGGTTTTGGCCAGTCTGATGTACTGGCATTTATCTGGTTAATACCAGCAGTATAGTGCACACATCCTGCACACCTAACCATCTGTGTGCAGTACACTATTGCACTTTATTGCCAGTCTAGACTACAGCACCTACCTTGTATGTAGACCCTTTTTCATATTTTAGCGTAGCAAATTACAATAAAGATTTTTTGTTTTTTGTTCTTAACGTCCCTTCAGATTATTTGTTATTGATATTATAGGGGACGTGCACCTACTTATAGTTTGACTTATTTCCATTGCTAATACTCAAGTATGCACACATCTTATTCAGAAAATTTGCCTACAATTATTTGTACACTTTAATTTCTTTATCCTTTGTAGTCTTCCTTAGTGTTATAGTCATACTATTTGTCTCAGTCCATGTATATGAGAGGGTAAAATGAATACTCTGGTAAATTATAGGCAAGTTGTTTTCTTTTCCCTATATTAATTTTATACCTCATTGCAAAGAAATGTATCAGAAAGTTACAATCTTATTAGTTCTTTTCACTCGCTGCTTAAAATGCTTGTTAATAATATTTATTTTCCTGTAAATAAGGCCTCTCAGTTTCAAGTATAATTCTTCCATGTGCACAGCCAAAGCTAGGCTTCACGAGCCTTCATATTAAATAGGAACAGGTGGTAATTATATTCTTACAATAAATGATAAAAATACAGGAGAACTGTAAACGTAAAGGGAGTTTCTTATCACTTTTACCTCCTCACTGTCAGAAAGATGATGTTGCTAGCATAACCCACGTAAATACGTTTAATTTCCTCATGTGTAGGATGGTAATTACCATATTTTTCAGACTATAAGACACACCGGACTATAAAATGTAACTAGGATTTAGTGGCGGAAAATAAGAAAAATTTTTTTTCATCAGACCAACAATCCTCATAAGACACCCACATTAGACCCCCATTCTTTATCAGACTTCAGATCAGACCCCAGATCAGTATATGTAATGTCAATAAATGTCTTTAACAGTATAGCTGGATGGAGGGGTTTGATTGAGACTGGCCCCTGGGAGGGGGGGGGGGGGGGGGGGGAATTTTTTGTCACCATTTAAATTTTTGCCTCAGGCGGCAGAAAGGCTAGGTGCACCCCTGACAAGAATTGTATTTTAGACGGATATGTAGAGCAATAGTGTCTTCTAGGTGTAAGATGTGAGTCATACGAGGCTGTTGAGGCTTTCATTCCACACACATTTATAAATATCATTGGATCTGGAGCAGATAATTGTTTAATTGCCCTGAGATGAAAAGCATTTACTGCTCATCTCATGAAGACTCTTATCCCCTACATGCCAATGTACCTTAATTACAATTTAAATTACACCAATCATTCATTATAGGCTTACATAAACAATCATTGAATTTCCATGCATGGTTATCTGCTTCCTGTAGAATGTCAAGCTAAGCATAACTACGGCACACAACTACATGTTTTTCAGCACATTATGTGTGTGATTCATGTCTAATAAAAAACAAATCTGCCATGTTTAGCCTGAATTAAAATGCAAATAATACACAATAATTCAGAATAATAGATCTCTATGATGTTAAGAGTTCGGGTCAGTTAAACTCGTGGTTGGGCCATAACACATGTGAGAAAAATTGACAAAAAATATGTTTTATGCTCACGTGAATCAAGACTAAGAGTCAGACATTACTCATTCTTACAAGATCATATACAATTATATTTCTGTTTTAGGCTACATTCATACGACTGTATGAACGAGTCCGCATCGGAACGGGTACGAACCCATTCATTTCTATGGGGCTACGAAAGATGCAGACAACACACCTTGTGCTGTCCGCATCTGTTGCTCCATGCCATGGCCCCCCCAAAAAAATTTAACATGTCATATTATTGTCCGCAATTGCGGACAAGAATAGGCATTTTCTATAAAAGCCTCAAGCATGTGTAGTCGACAAATTGTGGAACACAAATGGGCCAGTGTCTGTGTTTTGCGGATCCGCAAAACACCACCTTTGTGTGAATGTAGCCTTATAATGCATATAATAATTTCCTTCTGCTTTTCTTCTGCTTGGTGGGCTCCAGCTGCTAGGGTTCCCTCCAATTCCAAGAATTAAGTTGTCTTTTTATTGGCCGAAAAGTGTTTTCCATATTTTGGTAATGTCATCCTGGAACTAGGCATCACAGTGTTAAGGGGTACCTCACCACAAGCAATGTCTTCAATCTGGGTGTCGTGGGCTTTGTTAGGAGAACATGCGGCTAGTTGTCATATTACAAATGGTCCATGAATGGTCGTCCGTTTAATACATGGACAGCTCAAGTATGGCAAAGTGAGAGATGCTGCATTTTAGGAGCTCCTCACTTTTCAAACAGGGGATTACCCTCTATTGTCCATATGTCTTAATCTAGATACAGTTATTACAAGGCATTTACTAATGTATTGTGATTGCCCATATCGCCTCCTTTGCTTGCTGGATTCATTTGTCTATCACATTTCACACTGCTCTTCTCCAGAGGTTATGACCACCTATCATGTAGCCCATACTTGCACACTATAGGAAAAAGCATCAGCCTTTCTGGCGGCCGGTAGAGATGAGCAAAATTTTCAAAAATTCAATTCGGCTGCTTTGCCAAATTTCACAAAGAAATTCGTTTAGTGACGAATTACTTAGCCACAAAGGGAATCTCTTTGTAAGTAGCGGGCACAATGACGGGGAACAGTGATTGCATCACCCCCCATCATTGAACCCCTCAGATGCCGGGTTTATGCTGATCGCTGTATCTGAGAATAATATTAAGGGCTTTCAGGGGTTAATCCATTAAAAAAATTGACAGAGAATTGATACTTTACCACAAAGTACGAGGAAATTCGGCTTTGCAGCAAATAGAATTTGCCCTGAAATTCGGATCGAAGTCCACTTTGGATACTTCGATTCGCTCAACCCTAGTGGCCGGGACTATGGGAGAGTGAATAGGCACATATGTGCAGCAGCTACTGTCCCGACCATCTCGTATCCGTGCTGCAGCGGTCGATGAAACAATATATGTAAAATACGATGGAAAAATGAATTAAGCCAGCAAAGGAAGCAATATGGACAATCACAATACATTAGTAAGTGCCTTGTATTAACTTTGTCTACATGATAAATGCCATTTGCACAAGTGACACAAACCCTTTAATAGGACATATAGAGAAGAGCTGTTTCCTGCCCCTCAGTTTACACAAGAATGTGGTGACGTGTACATACCCAAGTGGCCGCAAAGGCCAATTAATATCAATAAGGATTACATGTCACAAACGGTGGCCAGTAATGGTCTATCTCCAGTTTTGCAAACATAAAAACATGGCAAAGTGCATTATTTTTGCGCTGCGCTGTATTTTTAATCCATGGAAACTTTGTTAGGTATAGTGATAATGTTTTCTGAAAAAAATGATAATCTACCGTAATATAATGTAGCCATTCTCATTTTTGGGCTTTTCATCATCAGCATTGTAGTCCTGAATAATGAGTATATGTGTGAATACAGCCATAGCTTTTCAACAAGTCATATATGAAAATAAACCATTTGTGGTTTGCAACAGGCCACGCTGTACAATGATCCTGGGTATGGCTCTGTTTCTTACCATGTATCGTGTCTATAGGGGCCAGTCTGCTCATTTGTAGTCGTACTGGAGCTGATACATTAGAAGAGGTAAAATAAAGTGATAACGCGTTGATGTGAACATGTCAGGGATAAAATACCATCAAAGGCATCACTATTTGAAAGCTTCTGGGGAAAACATAAACTCATTATATGTGAATACCGATGCATTATTCATGGCAGCTTGTGAGGCTGTAGGTATTGCAGCTCTTGGTAATTCTGTACGCTCTGAGGCTCAGCTGAGCCGACTGCACCGGTACATAGTGCAGCCTGCAGCTTGCCAGCAGAGGGGAGAGGAATCAACACCACATGTTATGCATCTGATCTCCACAATCACTCAAGGCCTGCTGTAATCTTCTTAAGAATTGATGAGCCTGCAGTTAAAAGGATTTTGTAAATGGCCCTGAAATAAATCTTTCTAAAAAATCTTCTCATAAACAACATGCACTCGAGTTCTAAAAGACTTAAAGGGGTTGTGAATATCAGAGATCGCCAGGGGTCCAACTCCCGGCACCCAATCGCTGATCATCCGTTTGAAGGGTTAAGGGCAAGCGATGCTTTCTCTTCAAAATGACTGGCACGCCATCTCCTTTGCAGCAGAGGTGCAGGGTAATTACAGCTGCTCGTCCCTTTAACTTGAACGGGACGGAGTAGTTGAAATTTTAATGCACTGCCTCTATAAAGTAGACAATTTTAAAGAAGAATCAGTGTTCGCTACTCCTTCAAACAGGTCTTTAAAATTAAGCCACTGCACAACCCCTTTAAAGGGGTTTTCTGGGTATAAAACTTTCCCTTTCCCTTTTTCTATGCTTCCCCAACCTGCAACTGTCTCATTCCAGAGATCGGTAGAGTAGTCACGTGACCACGTGACCCTGTACACTGTATTTCCTCTGACATCACGACCAGACCTCCCAAGATCCCCTCTGTCAGAATCCCCACCCGAAGGGTCGTGATATCAGACCCATGGGATCTAGAAATGGGCTGGTCGGCGCTCTCAATCCACAAGTAGGGTTGGCAGAGTCCACTGTTTGTCATATCGAGGCTGTGTGGGAGGAGACATTAGGAAGAGAAAGCAAGGGGATGATGGAGGGTGTAGTGGGTGGAGTTTTCAACCCTAGGAAGGATGTAGAAGGCATCGAAGTCAACTTCAGACTGATCTTTTACAATGTTTTTAAAGTTGTAGAATCCAAGCCTGAAGTTCATCACCGAAGTCTCACGAGACTTCATACTTAAGTAATTTTGCCACCACACCTCGCATACGGTTTAATGCTGTGCGGAGACCGGTTTCCATACAGCATTAAAACGAAGTTGGGGAACTTTCCTCACCCCTACAGAGCACTATACAAATGCGGGCGCATTATGCCGTACATGTACAATGCTGAAAATCTGTCACATGGATTATCACTAATGAAGTAAAACTATTCCCATGTAGAACATAACACCTCCTCCCCTGATGTACCTTCCATTTGGCGTTTTTTGTTTCCTATCTTGTGAAAATCATCTTTGTATGATCTGCAAATTAGGCAGTAAGGTGCCCAGAGGGAAGTTATTTTCTTTCAACGCTGCCCAGGAACGCCCCCATCCAGTGCCCAGGCCCGCTCTCCAGCAGATCCCAAGCATGCCTCTCCTGGGCTGAGACTCCAAATCCTCATCAGCCCCGCTGCCGACCCCTCCCCCGCTACATCACTGACTCGAGGTAAAGCTGCCCACACTTTCCCTCAGCTTCACAGAGAAATCTCGCGTAGGCGCATGCCCAGTGAAACATTTGAGGCTGATGCCCTCAACAGGACATGAGGCACGCAGGCAGTCTTTGGTACCGTGCCTGCAGGATATTTCTCTGCGAAGCTGAAGGCAAGTTTCAGCGGTGTTACCTCGAGTCAGTCACGTAGCAGGGGAGGGGCGGCAAGGTCACTGATGGGGATGTGGAGTCTCGACCCTGGAGAGGCGTGTTTGGGCTCTGCTGGAGGGTGGGCCTGAGCACTGGATGGAGGCGTTCCTGGGCACCACTGAAAGAAGATAACGCCCCTCTGGGCATCTTAATTTGCATATCATACAAAGATGATTTTTTGCATAATAGAAAACAAGAAACGCTGAATGGAAGGTACATCAGGGAAAGAGGTCTTATGTTCTACATCGGAATAGTTTTACTTTATTAGTGATAATCCATGTGACAGATTTCCTGTAAGTGGTTAATACTAATAAAGTTATTTTTTCAAGATGCGACAGTATAGAGGATAAATGCTATCCACATCTCTATATAGTCTAGCATAATCTATCTGATCTCTACAAGCTTATAAAACAAGATTAGCGCATACTGTGTTCGTAGAGAATAACTTTTTCCAGAACTTCTTCTATTCTAAAAGACTTTTCTTATTTCCAAGCCTTTTTCATCTTCAGTGATATCACCATTTTATCAGGCCTTTCTTTTTGAGTATGTTCATCCTGTTATTTTATATTGTGTTTGTATTTTACTTGGAGGAAGTAACTGCAAGCTTCAGTAAAAGGCTTTCCAACTCTTTGTGATACCACTTACTGTGCACTTCAGGCACTCTGTCTAAAAGGAAGCAATCTTCTTTATATTTACGTATGGCAGCCAACAAATGTCCAGAAATATTATTCGATTGGTGACCTTTAAAATCTGTACGCTTCATATAATGGGATCCGCACTTTATATGAACTGCTGGCTGGTGCTGAACTTTTCAGAGACCTAGAATTCACAATGGGAAGGTGGTGGGGGGTAATATGGTAAAAAAAAAAACAATTTAAAAGTAGTTGTAACAATTCAAATGCCAGGAACTGAAAACGTCAGATCAGAATTCTTCACACAACGTTGTTATTGGCGATAGTAATTACTATAATGATAGCTGTGGACTAAGTATAGGATGCATTCTGAGAGGGACAAGGGGGGAGATTTATTAATCTATTTATACCAATCTTGTGCCACACCATATTTTAAGACTTCTTGAGCTTCTTTACTAAAATGGCAAGGAATTGATTGAGGCTTAGCAAGAGGGACAGACCCTGCTGTGGTGATCCCGATTTACTATAACTTAGCCCAGAAACTGGCAAAAGTTATAGCTCATGTCCACGCCAGCCCCTAGCTGGGGTAGATTTGCGTTTATGATACACAGAGTGCCAGAGATGCACCTAAATTATTAAGAGGCATTAAATACCCCAAATTTAGCAATCAGAATGATGGCAAGTATGTTGAAGGTAGGTGAAAGTCTGGAGCAAAACCAGTTGAACTTACAGGTCTGCACCCTGTCCATGCTTGCAACAATTTAACACCACAACCAACCTTCAATACTCTACATGAATTGCCTTGATGTAGGCAGGGCAAACCAAAGGCTGTGTGTGGTCTGTATGGTTACGGGACAACAGAAGCCATTGCTGAAGGTAGCCCCGGAGATAGCCTGGCTTCTGAGGCTTGTGACAATCATAATGATGGTATTTGTTTAGCAGTATTATTTAGACATTTGATAGCACTTTTATTAGATTGCTTTATTACAGAGCTGCTTTACCATATGACACAGTTAGTTAGACGCCATACTATATGGCGCTTACGCTTAGGCACTGTTTGGTACACTGTATGACAGTACACCATATGAGAAGGCAACAGAAGGTACAACACAGGGCACCGGTGGAAAATATTCCTTCATGACCCCTGCTGCCAACAGATCCCTAGAATCAAGTCAAACATCGTAAACATCCAAAATGCAGGCAGAAAAAGTAAGTGAACCTCTGGTTTTATGACTTCATCGAGAGCCAATAGACAAATGGTGTTTTAATTAAGGAGATGAGAATGTCAGCAAGGGTTTCACAGTAACCCACTATATTGTGTTTTACAAGGAAGATAGCTACCCTTCTTAAAGCTATCTACACTTTCAGACATTACTAAAATCAGTAATAGATGTGACGTTGGATATTATTTTGGGTCCATGGAACAGATAATTTATTGTATAGGTTATTATAAGGACTATTTATATGGTTTATATTAAGATATCAGATATCAAACCTGCTCTTTTCTAGGGTACATAAATTGATAACCTTTCTTCAGATGAGACAGGCTCTCTTGAGCGTTTTGATACACATACTGTATCTCTTTTATGGACCGGTGCCCTAAACTTGACTTGCATACTTTATAAAGGGTTAAAAAAAATGCATTCTTCTGAAGAAGTTATACCTTTTCTAATAAAAAAAAGAATATCTTGTTGACCCTTAATGCAGCAGACTGTCATTGTGTACTATAATGTGTATTATCAAAAAACTATAGCCAATTCAGTTTCCATTGAAGACTCACTAAATTATTATCCAATTCCTATATAAATAGAAGATGTCCTTTTTCCCTCAAAATACATAACATACACTAATCAAGATTTAACTTCATCTGCCATTTTGCTACACCTTTGGCCAGTTTATCTAGGTCGCCTTATTGGGACTGGACTTTCTGTAGAGGAAGTCATAGATGATAGTGCCTCACACTGGAATCTCCTATGTGCCAGGACATCATATGGCTGGTTGGCTACAAAAGCCAGACCTGCAGCGATCAGCACCCACCTCTTTATGAAAATGTAGTCACAAGCAATCAATTATGTTGTTTAGACTGTGTTAAGAATGGGAATTCAATTAATTTACTGAAAAACATTTAATTAACCTATTTACAGTCATGTTAAAATTGGAAAACCCCTCCCAAAAATGTCACTTATTTTTTGTAGATTTTTAATGTGTGTCTGCAGTAAACCTTGTTGGCGCATAACTGAGGGGACACTATTGCATTTTTAACCCCTTAGCGACGCAATTAATTTTAGCCTTAAAGACCGATAACATTTTCCCCCTTTGTGTTGTTGCAGTCATAACTTTTTAATTTTTTCTTCAATTTTATTTTTATTTTGTGGGATAACTTGTAGTATTTTATTTTTAGGGGGAAAGATAAAAACAGCGATTTTTACATTATTTTGTGGAATTTATTTACGATGTTCACTGTTGGGTAAAAATAACATAATTTTATTACGTGGGTTCTATATATTTTCCAATTTTTATTTTCCTCCTCTGCTTTATAGATATGGACTTTGTATCATTTGAAAGCTGGTATTCCAAGCTTTCAGACAATACCAGAATGACAGCAATATTTTCAGTACAAGGGAAAATATCACTGATAGAAATCGGGATGCGGTGAATGCAGCTGAAAGTGAAAGTAAAAGCAGGTTTTACACCCAGATTATTCCCAACTCGATTTCTAACAGCAATATCTTCTCTGTTGCAGCTAGACCAGTCAAATGTTACTAGCTGCTACCATTGAGGAGATAGCAGCATCTAAAGCAGCCCTCCCCCTCCACTTTATGCCCGAGCCCAGCTCGGGCAAAACAGTTAAGTACTTTTCCCACAGCCGAGCTAAGCTAGAGCAAAACAGTTAGGTGGTTGAAGGAAACCTGTCAGCAAGAAATATTGGCACACTTCCTAATTACAATTAATTCTGCTTTAATCTGCCCAGTGGATACTCTGCCGATGACTGGCTTTTTTCATAACAACACTGGCATGTTTCACAGTAAACAGGGAGTCTGTCAGTATTTTGTGACACCAGTTAGAGCAGCATAAATCTGCTGAAGTGCTGAATATCTGCTCAATCTGCTGAATAATTAAAAAACTGAGAGGTATTTAAATTAAAAAACTGAGAGGTAATATACTCACAGTGACATCACACCAGAATTCAGCCACCTCTCCGATCCTCATTGAAGTGAGCAGCATCTCCCATACCTCCAGCTTGAACATGTTGCCAATAATGATTTCCATTGGAACTCCAACTTTTTTGCTGTCGTCAATAACCGTTCTATCACTATCACATTTTAAAGTCCGAAAATGGAATGTCACCTAATATAATAAGAAGAACACTTTGTTAATACAGACTGTGCAGTAGTAGTAGTAAAAAAAAACTAAGTTAAAAAATAGTTTACTTTAGAAAAATCTTTAATAAAAAGATGCAATTTAAGTTTTTTACACAACAACAAAACAGAACTGCCATCTTCAAAACTCACAGAAATCTAGAGAGTCCACTATATCCTCAAGCCCATGTCTGGCCACTGGCCCACTATCACCTCCCATCAGAATTACAACAAATGTACACCATGATGAAGAAAACATCACTTTAAAACTACAGGGGTATTCCAGTTACAAAAAGTTATCCTCTATCCACAGGATAGGGAATACCTATTAGTCTGGTGGGAGTCCTCTGCTGGGACCCCAACCGATCATGATACCACTGTCGGCTATCTCAGGTGCTCCCACAGAAACAAATGGAGCGTCGTCATGCATTCTGACCAACCATTCTGTCCATTTCACGGGGAGCTCCATGGGATTTGGGGCCTCTTTTCTTGTGAACAGTGGACCCCCAATGATCTAATAGTTATCCCCTATCCTGTACATAATAATAATATTATACAAGAAGAATGCACTCCTATAGTGAGGTAGGATTGCCCATGTCATACATTTATTCCATTAATTACAATGGTGTGTACAGCCTCGATGTAGATGGACTCATTAATATGTTAAATGGGGTTTTTCCATCTGGATATTTATGGCATTTCTCCAGAATAAGGCTAGTTTCACACTAGCGTTAGGTATGTCCGGCAGGCTGTTGCAGCAGGGATCAGCCTGCCGAAGATGTATGGATCCAGCACTGCCGGATGCTAGCTGACACTTGCCAGCCCCATTCACTAAAGGCCACCTGCACATGTTGTGGAATATGTGCGGTTTATAGTCTGAAATGTATACTGTAATAACAAAAAAAAGATATTGTACACATAAAATCAAAGCAGTTTTTTGGACTTTAAACTATGCAAAAACAGACTATGCTAAGTATTATGATAGGATGGTGGGCCATTACAGTTTTTGAATGATAGTAGATCCTGCAGTGATTTACTGAGCTCATAAGTGCATGTGGCATTTGTGCGATTACACAATTCCAGACGTTTATCTCAGTATCTTGTATATACCGTACTGCAAAATAGCTATTATTCTTCAACTAGGGGAAATCATTTTATATTTCTTATCTCTGCTCTGTACGGAACATTCTCACTGATTTTTTCAGATGTTCTTGTGTGATAATTTTAGACCATTATTTTAGAGGGTCTTGAAAGTTATTAGTAAATTCATCAAGGTTTCTCCTCAATGCCATATAAATTTATGGCCAATGCCTGTACATAAGCGATCTTAAAATTCTTCAAACCTTTACCCTTTAATTTACAAAAAAAATATATTTTAAAAAGACAAAGTAATTATTACAAGGATGAATCTATATGAATTATGGAGATATCTAATGAGTAAAAGTCACATTTACTGCCATCAGTATTGCAGATAAACACATTCTCACTTAATCCATATTCTCTCAGTCATATCCTAGGGCTACATTCACATGACTGCGAAAGCGGCTGTGTAATGGCCATTTTTTTTTTTAACATCCGTCACACGATTGTTTTAGAAACAATGCTAGTCTATGGGGTTATTTACACTGCCAATTTTTGGCCTGATTTGTCCATTATCACTGACCAACACAACCCATACAACTGAAGGGGCCAGTTTTAATGGCTGTTTCTCAGTAAGGCTACTTTCACACTAGTGTTTTTTACTGGAACCAGCAGGGTTCAGCAAAAACACTTCCGTTACTGACCATACAACCATCTGCATCCGTTATAAACGAATCTGGTTGTATTATCTTTAATATTGTCAAGACGGATCTGTCACGAACAGCATTGAAAGTCAATGGGGGAGGGATACGTTTTCTATTGTGTCAGATTGTGTCAGAGAAAATGGATCCGCCCTCATTGACTTGCATTGGGGGTCATGCCGGATCCATCTTGCTCCACATCCCAGGACGAAAAGCAAACTACAACATGTTGGGGTTTGCTCTCTGTTATGGGAACGCAACTAAACGGAACGGAATGCATTTTGGCGCATTCCGTTCTGTTCAGTTTAATTTTGTCCCCACTGACAATGAATGGAGACAAAACTGAAGTGTTTTTATCCGGTAATGAGCCCCTATGACGGATCTCAATACCGGAAAACTAAAACGCTAGTGTGAAAGTACCCTAAGGCATCAGTGGAAAAAATGCCCCTTAAAAACGGACCACTTTGCTATTTTTGACAGCCATTTTTTTATTTATTTTTTTATTATTGTCGTGTGAATGTAGCCTAATAAGGATGCTTCTGAGAATTATTAGGCTACTGCTAGGTTAACTATGGGAAGATTTATCTGGCCACCTCATTGGAATTTGATAGTGATCATAATTGAAATGCCTGAAAAAATTTTAAATTCTGACTCTCTCTATAGAAAGCATTGGAGAACATTAAATGTTCTGGGTCTGCTTTGGGTGATCAATTTTTATTAGAAGAGTCCCCCAAAAAAAAAAAAAAAAAAAAAAAAGCAGCTATGTTTTGCAAAGTAATGTGACAGAAATTGTTCTATTGCCAAACCAACACAGGGGAAATTGAGCTTGGAGTGGATGTCATGTTAAAGGGGTTTTCCAAGACTGTTATACTGATGACCTATCCTCTGGATAAGTCATCCTTATCGGAATCAGTGCAAGTCCGACACCTTGAACTCCCCCCAATCAGCTGTTTGAGAAGGCAGCGGAGTAGTGCTGCAGTCTTCTTGCAGCTTAGCCAAGGCCGTGTGATGTCACGTTCATCGATCACTTGGCCTAGGTGCAGCTCAGACCCATTGTAGTGAATGGGGGTGAGCTGTGATACCAAGCACAGCCATTATACATTGTACGGCGCTGTGCTTGGTGAGCTGAGAGAAGGACACGGCAGCACTGTGAGCACCATTGCCTTCTCAAACAGCTGATCGGCAGGGGTCCCGAGTGTCGCACCCCCACCGATCAGATACTGATGACTGATCCTGACGATTTTCTTCAAAAATACAATGTCATCAGTATCTCCTTCAGTGTTGTCTTGATTGTCTCATTCCAACAAGTATATAAAGTGCAACATTATAAATCTTTAAATTTCAGCCTTTTTCAAGCATGACAGATGTGGGTCTATTGGCTGGATGTTCTGCTGCATGCCTATTATTTATTGCTATCCAGAGGATAGGTCATTATAAAAGACTCGGAAAAACCCTTTTAAAAATATATTGTTGGCATGTTGGCCCAGCTTCATATAAAGAGGGCCATACACTAGAGATTTTAGATGGACAAAATGGTCAACTTAGACCATTTACTGCTGACCTTCGGTGCCTTGTTGAGATATGACCAAGCAAGCATGACAAATACGAAATGAAGGCAGATACTTGTGGTCATTAAAAAATCAATGAAAGCTCAGACCTGGCCAGAGATCAATGCATAGATTAATCAGCAATTTGCCATTTTCACTTGTGGCTTTTGACATTCAAGATATAAACCTTCAGAAATCAACTGTGAACAACAGGTCATTCAGAAAATGGTCAACTGATATCCGTAACATATGGAAACTTTGCTGTTCAAGGAATAGGATTAAATAGGATCTGTATTTGGACGAACCTTCCACTTTTTGTTCCATATATTGTTGTAGGTGTGCATAATTTTGGGGAAAACTATAATATTTAAGAAGCACGGGCGGTGCTGGGAACACAGCAAAAGTCCAAATGCAGAAAGAGGAAACACAGGTCCAGCTTCCAAAAATATCACAACAGCCTTTACTACTTAATGCCAGTAAAAATCCAGTGTGAACCCAACGTCTGCGCGTTTCAGGTCCAATAGTAATGACCCTTAATTGTGACATGGTTGTGTTCCAAACTGAAGGATTTTTTTTCGTGAAATGTAAGAACATTGGGTAGCAAATGAAATAGTGATCTGCAATGGTAGGCAATATAAATCTGACTAAATTTCCCTTTAAAAATGTTAGTACCAGATACATTTTCATAAACCCAACATGATTAATTACAATATGTAGCAAAGTGGTGCCACCCAGGGCCTATATAACACTGGCAATAAAATACAATTAAAAATGGAAGGGAGCAGGGGACTTATTTCAATTCTGTAGTAGCCTAATTAACTGAGGAAATACGCTGACTTGGTTCTTCTAGAAGTTATTTAGATCAAGAAAAACATATTGGAGGATGATTCCTCGGAGGGTGTTTGTATAAAACAATTCTGTCGCCACCTGAATGACAATTATATTTATTTCGCCTTTACTACAACTTTTGGTATTTGTATCACAGGCTCTGTCCCTGATGCTTTTCTAATAAGATTGCGTGCTTGTCATTTATATTTCTAATAAGGGTGCAAGCTTGTCATTCCCAAATAGACACCATGTCCAAATCCACAATTCACTCCACTTCAAACCTAAATGTCCCCAAAAGTTGCATTTGGGATGCAAGCTGTCTGGAGGCTGTAACAGAAGAATGAGCAGCAAAATATATGAACCCCGGCATGAAATTCAATTTCCAATTAAACCAGGCCCAAGCAAGCCACATGGGCAGACCAACCAGAGTGCAATCTGGGTGCTATCCCCTTCTTGTCTAACGACTTCAAAGACTACTGAAACCGTTCCTCTGAGTTCTTCTCAGCTGCTGAACCACCTCCTGACAATATTACATAAAACAGTGTTCCCCAACTCCAGTCCTGAGGGCCCAACTACCGGTCATGATTTGAGAATATCCCACAGAATGGATATCTGTGATAAGTCCTGATGCACTGACCCCAATTATAGCACCTGCTCAATCCTAAGGAAATCCTGAAAACCTGACTGGTACAGTAGGTGGGCCCTGAGGAGTGAAGTTGAGGAACCCTGGTATAAAACATCTATTTATTAGCAGGATTTTAGGGCATGTATTACTGAAGTAAAATAGTCTTGCCAGGTAGAAATAGAAGCAGTCTGTCATGATCTCAAATCGATGGCTAATAGACCAGTGTCTTTGGAGGAGGCACATAATGCTCACCAATACATTTCTCATCTTCAAACAAATGCTTTGTCATAAGCAGCAGTTTTATGCCATGCTAATTGCCATCTCATGGATTTAGACAACAGATGGTATGTAAACAATATAAGGGTCAGGGACCCCCAGAAGCTACAAAGTACGGAAAACCTAAAGCCCACACTGGAGGCTACTTTTATTAAGAATCAAAGGAATCTCTTCTTGCTTTGGCTTAAAAGGGTATTCTGGATAGAATAAATTAACTGTTAGATTGGTGGGAGGACAGCAGTTAGATTGGTGGGGGTCCAAAGACAGAGACCCCAACTGATCCCAAGAATGGAGGGTCCCATTCCCTCATCTGAATGGAGTGGCTGGTCGAGCATGCTTGCGATCGTTCCATTCATTCTTTATGGGACTGCTGCACATAGACGAACACAGGACGGGAGGCGGCAGCTGCGTGCATGTCTTACCTGCCACAACATTCAGATGGGGTTACAGGACCCCTTTTGTCAGGATTGGTGGGGGTTCCAGTGGTAAGAACCCAAGATCTAACAATTATCCACTATCTTGTAGATAGGAAATAACTTTTTCTAACTGGAATACCCCTTTAAATTAGCTTGAGTACACCGTGCATTTGTGATTTTTAGCTCAAAAAAGCCAATATAGGTAAACACTAAAACTCTGGAACTGATTTTGCTGGGCCAGATATCTCTTGTATGATCCTTCAGAAAAATAACACATGAAGCAACTTTAATCTCTTTTGATGGATGAAAGTAAGGTACCAATGGAGTCACAGCTTCCATAAACTGACTTAAAGAGAACCTGTCACCTGTTGGGGTGGAAGATGGACATGCCAGTCCCCAGTTTTGTTTTTCTGTTGGTGCTTTCCATTATAGAGTAAATAAGATTAAATGGGGATCTGAGGGCAGCATTGTGTGGTGACAGAGCTGCTGATTTCAGCAGTCTGTCACTTCTGGGCTGGCAGTCACTACTTAGACATGCCACAATACATCAGCACATGCCAGCACTGTGAGGGAGATTAATTCCATGAGGCCCACTGTCCCTGCCCTCCCCTGCCTCTGATTGATGACGGACAGGTTTCTTTCCTATACACAACAGGAAAGAAACCTGCCAGTCATCATCTGCAGATGAGGAGGGCAGGGACATTGAATGTCATCGGACTCATCTCCCTTGCATTGCTGGCATGCCCTGCAAGGTTTGGGCATGTCAATACTCTAAAAGTACTGACTGCAGTCCAGACATGACAGACCACTGAAATCAGCAGGTCTGTCACTACGCCATGCTACAGGTGACAGGTTCCTTTTAAATAATTCAGCAGAGAGTCTTCATTTTGTGGGGTAGAGAGAAAATATTTCCTTGGAGGTCCACAATTGAGGAAGTAATTTGGTTTGGGATGGCTCTATAGATGACTATTGTCATTTAGTAGTAATAATTCAGTGCAGCTGGACTTGTATGTGTTTCTTCAAGACGTTTCGCTCTTTATTGACTGGCTTTCTTATTTAGAATGGCTGGTATGAGAATTCTTCCGAATTAAATACTGGTGACTCATGATTCAGTCACCTTACATGGTAAGGTGTTGATTTTATTTCCATGACTGAAGCTATTAAGTGTGGTAAAACTGTCACGGGAGAGGTGTTTGACCCACATTATAAGTGGCAGACAATAGATGCCGTAACCCTCCACCTCTATTCAAGCTTAGTTTCTCCAACTTAAGCTAAATAGCTTCTTTTACACCTCTGTTGAACAAGTCCTACTCTGTGTCTACGATGCAGACCTCGCTGTCATCAAATGCGTATCCCTTGTCCTTACAAAGGGGCTCTAACACCTCTCCTGAGGCAGTTTAACCACACCTAATAGCTTCAGTCAGGCAAATTTACCTCCATAAATCACATAAGAAAGCCAGTTGGATAACTAGCTAAATGTCTTGAAGAAAAAAATACAACAAGCCCAGTTGCTTTGATTTATGACTACTGATATACCATGACCTGAGAATCTTTACAGACTACTGTCATTCCTGTTCTTTTCCTATCTTGTGAGTCAACTATGTTATAGGGTAATATCCGTGGCCCATGTAAAATGACCTGCGAGGGTTCCCCCACCTCTTCTTTTTGGATCCTGTGGACATTGCTTATACAAGGGAAACATGGGAAAAAAAGAGACACTATTCAAATGCACTTTAACAAATAGTAAACTTGAACATTAAATTGTATCCAAGTCACTACAAATCTTGGCAAGAGTAGATATAGGAACACTGTGCTATACAATGGAAGATAATCCTTTTTTACACCTCCACAGGCAAGTAAATGTTAAAAAGGAAACCCTACGGTGTGAGTGCAGGCCAGTCTTAAGTGACAGATATCCACTGAAAACAAATAAAGCAGATATAAGTACTACTTTTTGGAAATTTAAGAGGCCTATGTGCATATGCATATTTTAGTAGATTAAAAGGATGCTTATAATCCTATGTATGTTTGGTTCTTGGTTACTGGGTTAGCCCAAATTTCCATTGTCTCTTATATTAGACTTATTGCCAGTCCCCAGTTTTTGTTTTCCTGTTGGTGACTTCTTTTATAGAGTAGATAATATTTAAAGGGCATCTGTCAGCAGATTTGGACCTATGAAACTAGCTGACCTATTGTTTGTGCACTTGGCAGCCGAATACATCTGTGTTGGTCCCATGTTCATATCTGCCTGCATTGTTGAGAAAAAAGATGTTTTAATATATACAATATATGAGCCTTTAGGAGCAACGAGGTCGTTGCCATTACACTTAGAGGCTCTCCTCTCTCTGCAATTGCTGCACCCTCTGCACTTTGATTGCCAGGACTAGGCAGCGTAAAAGTGATCACACCTGACTCTGACTTTTCCTAAAGTCAATTAAAGTGCAGAGGGCGTGGATAAGGCCACTGCAAGTTTTTTTTTAAAATATTTTTTAAATTAAAATGTTTCTGCTTAATAAAAAAAAAATGAAAATTTGTAGGAAATCTGGTGCATTTGCTTTGCATTCTTAATCGCCTAGGAGTGTTTGATGTGCACACACTGGGAAATTGGTGGCGCAGAGGGCCCATACTAAGTTTTGCAATGGGGCCCTATGAGATCTCTGTATTCCCCTGGGGAAGCCGTTTTTGTTAACTTGGGCAACCCCTTTAACTACACACCTAACTGAAAGGCAAAAAAAAAATACTTAGCAAATTGTTAAGCCCTTTCTTTCCTAAAACTGGCCATACACATGAGATAGCTCCTGGCTGAACACTCTTTTGGCCGACAACTATCCTTCCAGACCGTCCTATACATATGCATTCCCAGGCCGAGCATGAATATGTGGTGAATGGGAGAAAGCCACTGTCAGAGTTCTCTGGTGCTGACTTATCTGCCAACTAACGAAAGGATTGGGAATTGAAATCCTGAACCTGCTGAAATCGACTGCGTCAGTTGATACACAAAAAAGTGAATGGCCAGCTTAATCCTTGGCTCACCCAGCCACAAGCTTAAAGGGGTTGGCCACTTTTTGGCTATTTGTGACAATATGCATGTAGGATGACTATATGGCACTTACGCAAATATCCTTTGTTGATATTCTTTACCGTTTAGTATATTTCATAAAACACGCCCCCTTGTTAGTCAAATGTTCTGTGCTCTATACATTGAGGTTCTGTCCATAAGATGGCTGCTGATGGAGGGTCATGTGACCAGATACATCATTGAATCTCCTACATTCAAATATACTATACCTGCACTAAACTCCCAACAGAACAAGTACAGGTGACAAGTGCAGTGTATTCGAACAGAGGGGACATCAAATGGAGGTTATTTGCCTAGTCATATGACCCTCCATCAGCGGCCATTTTATGGACAGGACCTCTGTATGGACTGCACAAAAGACTTGACCAACAAGGGGGCATAGCTTATGAAATATAGAAAATGAAGCAGAATTTCAACAAAGGCTATAAGGTAAGTACCATATAATCATCTCACAAACACAGTAACCAGAAAGTGGCCAACCCCTTTAAGGCTACATGCACACAGACTCACTGCCAGTTTTTCATGGCCATTTTCAACCATTTTTGCATCCATTTTCTGACTGTCTGTCCATTTTTAATGGCCATTTTGCATTAGTTTTTCATGGCCATTAAACGGAAACTGGAAGCTGGTGTACATTTAAAACTGGCGCTTGATACGCCGATTTTATGTCTTCGGAGGATCCTCCACCAGCAATGGGGGTTATTAAGTGACCCCCTTAAGTACTTTCTGACCTTCTTTTCAATCACTTGGTCGGTTCACAGACTCATGAGCAGCCTGGCTCTGCATAAGAATATTTGTTGATGTTGTCAGCACAGCCTTTTTCTGCGCCAAGATCCTTTCATTCTGCTAAAAACTTTACATTGGTAGAATTCTCCTAAAACGTATATTTAATCAACAAAGGTATTAATTACAGTTGGTATTAAATGTGTCACCATCTGCTGTAGTGTAATCTCACATCTCTAAGTGATAATGCCACCGAAATCCCAGGTCACACAATGTAAGCAGCAAAAGATCGAGCAGTGCAATGCAGTTCTTACTTTGTCAATGAGGTATTGCTGTGACTCTTGTATATTTATCTTACAAGCATGCATCCTGATATGCTGTAATATAGACATCATACACAGCAAGCTAAAGAATAAAAAATGAAAGTTTGCTAATAATAATTATCATATATATATATATATATATATTGAGAAGTCTTTTAACTTGGAGCGTTTAAAACATATTGCACTTATATTGCACAGGTTGGGTTAGGGTTAGGGAGGTGTGTACCCATTATAATTGAAGCATGTTATTTTGACCATGTATCTAATCACTCATTTGATACATATCCATCTATTTCTTCAATATTTCTATGTTATCTGAAAACCTTAGTATGTTTGGTGACACACATAGGTAACTATAGAGCCCCATAATGGTGTATGAGTGCCCTATTACTGCTTCTTCCAACTTAGAAATGGTACAGAATGATATCTATCTATCTACATCATCTGTCTTATCAATAATTGTGCAGGGACAAATTCATAGGGAGCAGACACCGAAAGTAAGTGTATTGCATTCTATTCTAATCTCTTCTCTGTCCACAGTATACACAATAGTAACCTTATCAGATTAACAGTGCCCTTTGTACTTGGCAAACTTAGACAGCCACAAGACAAACCTTCGATCCAGTGATAAATTTGGGCAGGTCTCCAGTACCCCCATGACAAATTTTCTTCTTTACGCCTTCCAGGTTCAAACCTACTGCTTCCTCCATTGCACCTGCTATCTGTGGATGAAAATAGATTCAGACAGCAAGATTAACCTTTATATAGAGATAAGGAAGGATCTACGAAACTGCCTTCAAGGCATAAGACCTGGGGATTGAACAGTCTTAGCACAGATTGCCTGACTTAGTGAGGGAAGCGGGTGTTCTTATATAAGCAAAATTTAAAATTGTCTTTCTGTAGCATAGGTTTTCCTGTGTTGTTCATGTATAATCCTCAAGAATTCCAGAATGAAAACATTGAGATACATTTTCTGGTAATGTAGAAGACAAAATAGTATTACATAGTATTTTTCTGTTCTTTCTAATACATATCGGCCAGTTTCAGGAGTAAGGTTAATCTTATATCAAGGCTGATACTAGTAGCAAGGTAGCTGAGAAAATGAAAATGCATACTGGCATCCCTCCAAAAACAACCAATTGGTCTCAATTACAGTGTTCATACAGACAGTCCCCCAGATTTTCTACAGGGATTTTGTGAGAATATAATTGGTTTATTATTAGCAGATATTATTAGCAAGATAAGACATTTACCAATATAATGTATGTATTACTTCTGCCCTTGGTAAAATAATATTCACATCCTCAACATTTATGGCAAGTCTATGAGATATGTCACTCCAGGGACAATTTTTACTTGCTTAACATCATGTGGAAATGAGTGCATTTCTGTATCGATGTGAGCAACTCAGGACGATCCCTGTCCATAGCTAGAATGTAGAGCAGCTGCAAAGAGCAGCTTCCCCCAGTCAAAACAGCAGATGGCCGGGGTTTTACCTACAAGATTCATAAGAGGTGATGGCTGTGACGCTACATTTAGAAAGAGAGTTGATCTTGCTGGACTACCCCTTTATTATATTTCTACTAGAGATGAGTGAGCATCTTGAAATTAGTTTCTTGTCCGATTCGTTAAATTTTTTTTTTTAAACCTGACTTGTGTCCAAATTGATTTGTCACAAATCAAAGTTGCTCCACTTGGCCTGAAATGTGGTATATGACACTCTGAGGTTTTTTAGGATTTAGATTTTTTGTATTCTTTTGTTATCTCTCTTTTTCGTACAAATTTTTGCATTTTTACTTCCCCTCCCCTTCCAAGATCTTAAACGCAATGAGAGCAAAAGCAAATAACGAGTGACACTGCCATATATAGCTATGGGTAAATGATTGTTTGATGGCGTGAACAAACAGCATATTTAAAAACACACTGCGCCATTGAATGTGTTATGTTTTTTCATATTAAAAACCTTCCAAAAATTGGTATGGAACATGATGATTGGAAAACAGAGTGTCAGAGACACGATGGTGGCAGCAGCAGCCATACAGTAAGGAACATGATGGTAGGTAGGCAGACAGCGGTAGTGGCATGATGCAGCAGCATCAATATGGTAAGGAACATGATGGTAGGTATGCAGACAGTGGCAGTGACATGATGGCGGCAGCAGCAGTAGCCATATAATACCGAACATGATGCTATGCAGGTAGACAGCAGCAGTGGCATGATGGCAGCAGCCATAGAGTATGGAACATGATGGTAGGAGTGACATGATAGTGGCCATCAGCAGCAGCAGCCGTATGGTACAGAACATAACGGTAGGCAGACAGACAGCAGAAATGGCACAATGGCTGCAGCAGCCATACGGTACAGAACGTGATGGTAAGCAGACTGACATTGGCATCGTGGGGCACGGTCAGCAATGGCAGATCTATTCATCAGCCTCAGCCAAAGGAGTGTGAAAATCCTCACACATCCATGCCTTGTTCATTTTGACAAAAGTGATGTTTTATATACTGGTGGAGGACAACCTTGTCTGTTTGGGTTTGGCAACTCCCTCTGCTGTACTCAAAACCCTCTCTGAGATGACACTGGTGGTTGGATAAGACAAAACAGACACAGCATACTGGGCTAGTTCAGGCCATTGAACCAATTTATCTGCCCAGAAGTCTATGGGGTCAGGGAACATGGTATGTGCCAGAGGCAAGAGTCCAAGTAGGACTAAACCTGGGTGTTAAGGCGGTATGTTTCCATTTGCTACTTAGCCTTAGCTTGGCACAGCACATAAGAAAATTGCTCCATCATGTTGATGATACCGAACTGGCTGCTAAAGATTCTTTTGCTTGCTGCAGCGGACTCTGTGGGAGTGGAGAAAGACCTCAAACACAGGGGGCGGCAGGCATATGTTCTCTGAAAGCTGCGGAAAGCTGCATACACAGCTTATCCTGGTAGTAAAGTAAACAGGAACATATTCCCCTATTTCACTTTACATAGTAACATAGTTTATAAGGCCGAAAAAATATATCTGTCCATCCAGTTCGGCCTGTTATCCTGAAAGTTGATCCAGGGGAAGCCAAAAATGCAAAAGGAGTGCTCGTGCGCACCACCCTATGCGAACTTGCTCCTGGGCTGGTGGTAGGAAGCGACTGTCTTCAATGACACGCCAGTTGGTATTCCGAACACATCGTTCTCTGGTCCCGCTACATAGATGACATTTTCATCTTGTGGAGCGGGACAGAGGACGAGTTTAATAGACTGGTGGAGGAACTCAATCACAACAGCATTAACCTGCGGTTTACCTCCACTATAGTTCGGAACCATCTGTCCTTTCTGGATATCTGCATATCCAAGGAGGATAAGAAGGGGGGCCTGCTGACCACAATTTACTGCAAACCCACGGCAATGAACTCACTACTAAGGCGGAACAGCTGCCATCCCACCCCACTCAAATGGGGTAGTTAGTTCAAACGCCAGGCGGACGAACCTAGGAGACGTTTCCGGGGATGGGGCTACCCGGACAATGTATTTAGAAAGTCATACCAAAGGGCAAGGGGAGAAATGCGTTCCACACTCCTCCGCCTTATGACACACCCCAAACAAGAGTCACCCAAAACAATAAGGGTGATAGGTACCTTTGACTCAGCGGCAACCAAGTTTAGGAAAATCCTTAGCCGGAACTGGGAAACACTAAGGATGGACCCTGACCACCCAGCCGTGACCTTTAGGAGAGGCACCAACCTCAGGGATCAGCTGGTACATAGCCACTTTAGTCCACCTGAGAGACAACAGACATGGCTAGATAGCTTAGTCAGAGGTTTCTACAGATATGGTCATTGTAGTTTCTGCGTTCATCTCCAAAACGCAAAACTGTTATAGTTAACTCCACAGGGAATGTACACCACATCCATGATTACATCAGTTGCCGCACTGCAGGTGTAATCTAACTAATAACCAGCGAGTGCGGCAAGAGATACGTGGTCAAAACCTGCAGAGAGCTCCATAAACTAATGGGTGAACACATAGGAGATATACGGAATGACAGAGACACCCCTGTAGCAAGACATGTCCAGATCTCCCATAATGGCCGTGCATGAGCAATCAAATTTATGGGAATCGAATATGTCAAGAAGTCCCAATGTGGGGGGACTGGGACAAACGTATCCTCTAGAGGGAGTTTTGGTGGATTATACACTAGCTGTTTAGTTCACTTGACCCTAGTATACACTCACTATAGGGAAAAGTGTAAATAAATATAGTTCACTCCATTTTTTCACCTCACCCCATTCTAGTAAGCACTTTTCATAGTCCCAACTGACACTCCATGTAGGGATCCCTAGGGATTCCAGTGTAGGGTCAGGTTCCGGACGGGGCCACCCCTTGCGGGGCTAGGACCCTGTGTTAGGAGGCTTTGAGGGTCAAGCAGGCGAAGTAGGGATCAACACTGGTGCCTATTGTGGCTGATATTTACCCTCCCCTTCCTCGACTATATATGTGTGAATTCCACTCATGGATGTGTGGACTGGGTTCACACACAACCTACTCTATGCCTAACCTGGCTAGCTTATGACCACGCTTATTAGCAAGGCGTTAGTCTTTTTGTCTTTTGGCGTCTGACTGGGACAAGAGCGCATCTCTGCACAAGACACCTATGTGCACACGTAACGAGTGTGACTGTTAAAGCGCGCTTATCTCCCCAGACCCAGCTGTTATTTGTTGTAAGGGGTTCCTTCTTATAATTTTTTTTATACCTAACATTATTAAAAGGTGTGTTTTAGTATGTTGCTGCCCCTTTTGCATTTTGGTCTTTTCAGTCTCTGAGCAGCTTTAGGGAGAGGTGCTCATGCACCGAGCTTCCTTACGGGGGACGGTCACTTTTTCATTTGATCCAGGGGAAGGCAAAAAAAAAAACCTGTGAGGTAGAAGCCACATTAGGCTTTCCCAACTCCAATCAGGAAAACAGAATAACTCCCTGGATCAACGACCCCTCTCTAGTAGCTATAGCCTGTAATATTATTACATTCCAGAAATATATCCAGGTCCCTCTTGTACTCTTTTAGTGAACTCACCATCACCACCTCATCAGGCAGAGCGTTCCATAGTCCCATTGCTCTTACCGTAAAGAATCCTCTTATATGTTTGTGTACAAACCTTCTTTCCTCCAGATGCAGAGGATGCCCCCTTGTGACAGTCCTGGGGATAAATAGATGATGGGAGAGATCTCTGTACTGACCCCTTATATATTTATACATAGTTAATAGATCTCCTCTCAGTCGTCTTTTTTTAAAGTGAAAAACCCAAATTTTTATGATCTTTCAGGGTACTGTAGTCCCCACATTCCAGGTATAACTTTAGTTGTCCTCCTCTGAACCACTCAGCTCTGCTATGTCTGCCTTGTTCACAGGAGCCCAGAACTGTACACAGTACTCCATGTGTGGTCTGACTAGTGATTTGTAAAGTGGTAGGACTATGTTCTCATTACGGGCATCTATGCCCCTTTTGATGCAACCTATTATCTTATTGTCCTTGGCAGCAGCTGCCTGACACTGGTTTCTACAGCTTAGTTTGCAGTTCACTAAAATTCCTAGGTCCTTTTCCATGTCAGTGTTACCCAGTGTTTTACCATTTAGTATGTACGGGTGACTTGCATTATCCCTTCCCATGTTCTTACATTTGTCAGTGTTAAACCTCACTTATCTGCCCAAGCCTCCAATCTATCCAGATTCCTCTGTAGCAGTATACTGTCCTCTTCCGTGTTACTGGTAATTACTTTACACAGTTTAGTGTCATCTGCAAAAATTTATATTTTACTGTGCAAGCCTCCTACAAGATCATTAATAAATATATTGAAGAGAATAGGGCCCAATACAGTGAACCAATCTGAGTGTGTACCATTAATAACCACCCTCTGTTTTCTATCACTGAGCCAGTTACTTACCCACATACAGACATTTTCCCCCAGTCCAAGCATTCTAATTTTATATACTTACCTTTCATGCGGTACAGTGTCAAATGCTTTGAAGTAGTCCAGATATACGACATCCATTGATTCCCCACTGTTAAGTCTAGAACTTACCTCCTCATAGAAACTGATTAAATTAGTTTGACATGACCGATCCCTCATAAAGCCATGCTGATATGGCGTTATTTGCTTACTTTCATTGAGGTGCTCCAAGATAGCATCTCTTAGAAAAGCTTCAGTTTATCCATGACAGATCTTAAACTTACTGGCCTATAGTTTCCGGGCTCTGTTTTTGGACCCTTTTTAAATATTGACACCACATTTGCTATGCGCCAATCCTGTAGAACACTCCCTGTCAGTATAGAGTCCTTAACCACTGCAGGACCGCCCATAGGATATAAACGTCCATTAAGAGATGGCAGCTGCGCGCTAATCGTGCAGCTGCAGAGTGGCTTGCCCGTGGGTTGCCAACAATGTATTACACTGTACAGCCTCTCTGGGGGCTGTATTTCCCCTGCAACTGGGGCTACTATATCAAGCCCCAGTTACAGAAGAAATCAATAGTGAAGAAAAAAAAGATGAAGTTAAATGTCCCCCAGAGGTCTTGCATGACCTTATGGTGGACGCAAAGTGTAAAATAAAAAATAAAAAAAATAAAAAATAAAGTGTTTTGTAAAAAAAAAGTTTCACATGTAAAAAAAAATGTGTTAATAATTTTAGATTTTTAAAAGAAAATTAAGTAATTAAAAAAGATGTTAAAAATAGATTTTTTTTTAAATAAAATACCTATTTGGTATTACTGCGTCCGTGACGGCCGGCTCTATAAATATATCACCCCTCCCAATAAACACCATAAAAAAATAAAAAATAAAAACTGTCAAAAAAAGCCATTTTTGTCACCTTACATCACAAAGTGGAACACTCTGCGATCAAAAAAGGGTATGTCCCCCAAAATGGAACCAATAAAGCCAACACCTCATCCCGTAAAAAATGAGCCCCTACATAAGAAAATCGCTCAAAACAAAAAAATAAAACTATAGCTCTCAGAACATGGAGACATTAAAACATAACTTTTTTGTTTCAGAAATGCTATTATTATGTTAAAGTTAAATAAAAAAAGTAGACATATTAGGTATTGCCGTGTCTGTAACAACCTGCTTTATAAAAATATCACATGACTCCGTAAAAAAATAAAAATAAAAACAGTGCCAAAAAAGCCATTTTTAGTCTCCTAACATCACATAAAGTGCAACACCAAGCGATCAAAAAGGTGTATGCCCCCTAAAATAATACCAATCAAACCTTCACCTCTTCCCTCCAAAAATGAGACTCTAACTAAAACAATCGGCTAAAAAATAAGAAAGCTATTGCTCTATGACTTTGGAGACACTAAAACATCATTTTTTTTGTTTCAAAAATGCTACTATTGTGTAAAACTTAAATAAATAAGAAAAAGTATACATATTATTGCCACGTCCGTAACGACCTGCTTAATAAAAATCAGGGGAATGCTGTAAAAATAAATAAATACTGTTAAAAAAACCAATTTTTGGGTCACCTTTAGAGATGAGCGAACACCTGGATGTTCGGGTTCGAGAGGTTCGGCCGAACTTCCGGAAAATGTCCGGGTTCGTGATCCGAACTCAACCCGAACTTCATCCCGAACCCGAACCCCATAGAAGTCAATGGGGACACGAACTTTTGGGCACTAAAAAGGCTATAAAAGACACCCAGAGGGATAATATACCGCAATAAACGCATTGCGATTACAACTTTGAGCTAACGATCACCATGGGAACGCCTCCTCCAGTAGAATGTACTGTCGGATCTGAGAATTAAGTTGAAATCGCAATGCGATTCTTATATATTTGCTTAATCGCATTGCGATTTCAACTTAGCATTGCTAAATAATTCCATCCATATCGTTAACGAATATGGATGGAATTATTTAGCAATGGTAAGTTGAAACGGCAATGCGATTAAGCAGATATATAATAATCACATTGCGATTTCAACTTAATTCTCACATCCGACAGTACATTCTACTGGAGGAGGCGTTCCCATGGTGATCGGTAGCTCAAAGTTGTAATCGCAATGCGATTAAGCAAATACATAAGAATCGCATTGCGATTCCAACTTTTTAGTACTCAACTTTTAAAATCGTACACCACTTTAAGTTCCAAAGTTGCAATCGCGTTCGAATAGAACTTAAAGCTGTCACTTAGTCAGTTTTAGTATTGGTGTGCTGTAATAGAAGTTACATTCAGTACGAATATAACTTAGAGCAATACAGTCAACTTTACACTGTTAGTTTTATTATCGCGATAATACAACTATTCAAGAATCGTGTACGTGCGTCTGTACGTGTGTGCGTTACCTCGGACACTATTCTATTTTGCCAGCCACAGCTGAAACCACTGATTTATGGTATTGCTATTTTGGCAATTGAATTTAACCCCAGAAAATAATCTATCCTTTGCCAGACAGCAGACAGTATTATACTTTTCTAACCAAAGCTGGAACACCAGATTTAGGGGATTGGTATTTGGGCAATTGTATTTAACCCCTTAATAAAATATAGAAATTTCTTTCCTGAGTTTCTAGGGGTGACAATTAGCACAGCCAAGCCCCTGATGTAGGATATAGCAAAAAAAAAAAACTAGTATTGATGGATTGATGGACTTGGTGGCAGCTTCTTCTGGCGCACCACAAGTCACAAAATGGCTGCCGATCAACACAGAAAATAAGTGACAGAAAAACGCTCTGTGCAGCCTAAAAACCAGCGAGCAAGTAACTAGCAGAAGTTCAATGATTCTCAGCTGTAAATTGATCCGTTCATTAGGTGCTGTTGCTGACTTTAACCTGCCTAATCTCGCCCTGATAGAAGCTGCGTCCTCTCCTTACACTAATCAGAGCAGTGTGACGTGCGGCGCTACGTGACTCCAGCTTAAATAGAGGCTGGGTCACATGTTGCACTTGGCCAATCACAGCCATGCCATTAGTAGGCATGGCTGTGATGGGCTCTTAGGGCAAGAAGTAAAACGCTAGCTGATTGGCTGCTGTGCAGCCCTTCAGAAAGCGGGAAGTAATCGACGAACACCAAACCCGAACCCGAACTTTTTTGAAAATGTCCGGGTTCGGGTCCGGGTCCCGGACACCCCAAAATTCGGTACGAACCCGAACTATTCTCGAACTGTTCGCTCAACACTAGTCACCTTGCCTCATAAAGTACATATGATCAAAAAATCATATGTACCCAAAAATGGTCAACTCTTTCTGCAAAAAACAAGCCCCTGCACAAGACGATCCGCAGAAAAATTAAAATATTATGGCATTCAGAAAATGGAGACACAAAAAAATAATTTTGTTTTCAAAAATGCTTTATTATGTAAAACTGAAACAAACAAAGAAACAAAAAGTAGACATATTTGATATCATTGCATCCGTAACAACCTGCTCTAAAAATAGCACATGATCTACCCTGTCAAATGAATATTGTAAAGAATAAAAACTGTGCCAAAACAGTCAATTTTTGGTTACCTTGCCTCACAAAAAACGTAGTATTAAAAATCATATGTACCCCAAAAGAGTACCAATAAAACTGGCACCTTATCCCCTAGTTTCCAAAATGGGGTCACATTTTGGGAATTTCGACTGTAGGGGTGCATCGGGGGGCTTCAAATGGGACATGGCATCTAAAAACCAGTCTAGCAAAATCTGCCTTCCAAATACCATATGGCGTTCATTTTCTTCTGCGCCCTGCCGTGTGCCCATACAGTAGTTTACCATCACATGTGGGGTGTTTCTGTAAACCGCAGAATCGGGGTAATAAATGTTTAGTTTTGTTTGGCTGTTAACCCTCGATGTGTTAAAGAAAAAAATGGATTAAAATGGAAAATCTGCCAAAAAAGTGAAATTTTGAAATTTCATCTCCATTTTCCGTTAATTCTTGTGGAATACCTTAAGGGGTGTAGTTTCTAAAATTGGGTCATTTTTGGGTGGTTTCTATTATGTAAGCCCCACAAAATGACTTCAGACCTGAATTGGTCCTTAAAAAGTGGGTTTTGGAAATTTTCTTAAAAACTTTAAGATTTGCTCCTAAACTTCTAAGCCTTCTAATGTCCCAAAAAAGAAAATGTATTTACAAAATGATCCAAACATGAAGTAGACATATGAGGAATGTAAAGTAATAACTGTTTTAGGAGGTATAACTATCTATTTTAAAAGCAAGAAATTGAAATTATCCCATCCTATTGTGAATTTTTCCATTTTTTTGTCAATTTAGTATTTTTTTATAAATAAAAATGAAATATTTTGACTAAAATTTACCACTGTCATGAAGTACAATATGTGACCAGACAACAATGTTGGAATAGGTTGGATAAGTAAAGGTGTTCCAAAGTTATTACCACATAAAGTGACACATGTCAGATTTTCAAAATTAGGCCTGGTCAGGAATGGGGCAAATGGCCCGGTCTGGAAGTGGTTAAATATCAGAAATGAGGGTCTGGCTATGACATTACTTAATTCTCTTAGGATACGGGGGTGTATGCCATCTGGTCCTGGCGATTTGTCTATTTTAATTTTTTTAAGATGCCGCGGTACTTCTTCTTGGGTCAGACAGGGCACTTTTAAAGGGGAATTTACTTTTACATTCTGCATTTTATCTGACAGTTTTCCGACAGTATTTTTGTCAGTGAATACAGTGGAGAAAAAAAATATTTAATAGCTTTGCTTTCTCCTCATCGCTCTCTGCAACTCCCCCCTCATTACTCTGTAGAGGGCCGACACCTCCAGAATTATGCTTTTTACCATTTATATAATTGAAGAACATTTTAGAGTTAGTTTTGCTCTCTTTGGCAATTACTCTCTCAGTCTCTAGTTTGCCTGCTTTTATTTGTTTTTTACATATTCTATTTTTTTTATCGTTTTTCTGTGCTTCCTCGCTACCCCCCTGTTTTAGTGATTTAAATGCTTTCTTTTAGTCATTTATTGCTTTCTTTACAGTTCTTTTTATCCACATTGTTTTTTTGTTCCTTAACCTTTTATTCCCATAAGGTATGTACCTCTCACAATTAGATTTTAGGATGCTTTAGAAAAAAAAACATTTTGTGGCTGTATTTTTATTTTTGAGGACCTCATCCCAGTTGGTTAGGCTTATGGCCTCTCAGTTGGATAAATTTAGCTTTTTTTGAAGTTTGGTATTTTTGTTCCTCCCTGAAGAAACACACTTTTGAATAACAATTGGAAGGTTATTACTTTATAGTCACTATTTCCCAGGTGTCCCCAACCTGCATATCTGTTGTTCTGTCAGGTATATTGGTAAATACTATGTCCAGTATGGCCGTCCCTCTAGTCAGGTCCTGAACCAATTGGGAAAGGTAATTGTCTTTAGTTACTGCCAAGAACCTGTTTTCTTTATGAGATATACAGGGTTCAGTTGCCCAGTCTATATCTGGGTAGTTGAAGTCCCCCATAATAACGACCTCATTATGATCTGTCCCCTCGTCTATCTCGTTTAGAAGCAGATTTTCTGTGGACTCTGGTATATTAGGTGGTTTATTATATACTCCTATTAGTATTTTATTATTGTTTTTGCCTCCATGTATTTCTACCCACAGTGACTTCACATGTTCATTTCCCTCACTTATATCTTCTCGGACTATGGGCTTTAGACAGGAATTTACATAAAGGCAGACCCCTCCTCCTCCCTGGTTTTTGCGATCCTTTCTAAACAGACTTTAACCCTGTACATTAACTGACCAGTCAAAGCGATTATCCAGCCATGTCTCAGTTATTCCCACTATGTCATAGTCCTCCTCGCACATCACTAATTTCAGTTCACCAGTTTTATTAGTCAGGCTTCTGGCTTTAGTATACATACAATTATGAGGTTTATGTATATTTTTACCCTACACCTTTTCTTCTGAACTGTTCTAGTCCCTTCTTCCATTCCTCCACCAGTCCCATTACCTTGCCCCCAGTCTCTATCTGCACTATCTTCCCATCCTATAATGTAATTACCCCCCCCCCCAAGTCCCTAGTTTAAACACTCCTCCAACCTTCTAGCGATCTTCTTCCCCAACACAGCTGCAAGGTGCAGCCCATCCCTACTATAGAGCCTGTAGCCGACAGAGAAGTCAGCCTAGTTCTCCAGGAACCAAAACCCCTCCTTCCTACACCAGTTATTGAGCCACTTGTTAATCTCCCTAACCTCCCACTGCCTTTCTTGTGTGGCTCGTGGTACAGGTAGTATTTAGGAAAACACTACCTTTGAGGTCCTTGCCCTAAGCTTGTGACCTAAAATCATTTTTAAGGATGCTCCACCTACTTCAAACTTTGTCATTGTTTCCGATATGGACCATGACTGCTGGATCTTCTCTAGCCCCTCCCAGTAATCTGTCAACCCGATTCGCGATGTGTCAAACTCAAGCACCTGAAAGACAACACACCGTTCGATGATCCCGGTCTTTGTGACAGATCATCCTATCTGTACCCCAAATAATTGAGTCTCCCACTACCAGCATCTGTCTGGCGTGCCCTGCTCTCCTGGTCCCCAGCTTACTGGAGCTGACATTCCCCTGACTGGCTGAGGAAGGGTCCGGCTGCAGCAGTGCTCTCCCTGAACCGACATCCCCCTCATCTGAACTTTGATAGTGAGAGTCTAAAAACATGGCTAACCAGTAATCATCAGTTTGCTTCATGTGAATGATATGGCTGTCATTATGTAAGCAACCAAGCAAACGTTTTGCCTTTCTCAATTCTCACCAGCGTGCCCAAGGGCCCAGTTTATTCTGGCTCTGCCCCCTACTGAGATAATTAGTCATCATGGCTAATGTCATTATCATTAGCAGAAGCCTTCTTCTCCTCCAGTGTTAGCTTCTCCTCCTTCATGAGACTTTCTCCATGTGGGTCCCCAACAGCTTTTTCTTCTGCCCTGCCTTGCTGTATCATCGCGAGTGCTATACAGTAATGACTTTGTTGATGCCATAGTTGTCCCCACTGAAAATCTTTTTGAAGGGCCTGAGAACACCACAGGGATCAGTGATGAGCTGCCATTGCCTGACTTAGAAATAACACATGCTCCCTGATAAGATAATCTGGTGCATGACAAAATCATTCACGGCTTTAAGCTGCTCATACAAACGGTCTAGCATATGCTATGTGGAATTCCAGTGAATTGTGACCTCACAGATTAAGCTGTGCAATGGCAGACTGTTTTGTCACTGCAAGTCAAGGAGGGAACTCCTTGCCAAATACTTTAGGATAGGTTGATGCACTTTAGTAAGTGATCGGCTGTGTGGCTACTATCACCTAGGCCAATAAGGTCTAGCACTGCATGGCAATGCTTCACTTTACACATATGGTAGGAGGGAAGGGGATTGGGAGTGACATTCTGCCCTACTTCTGTTGAGGATGGGTGAATGTCCATGGAGGAGGATGTGGAGGAGGTGGATAAGTGCGTGGTGTGGAAACCACACTGAGACAAACATGGAGGTCTCAAAAGGACTTGGTCTTCTTGCTGCAGTGCTGCCTCGCTGCTGCCACGCAAAACATTGACACATTGGGCCATGAAAGACATGTACTGTCCATGCATGTAACAGCTACTCCAGGTGTCCACCATGGTGTGCACCTTGAACCACAGCAAGAACTGCAAGGAACAGACCACCTTCTTTGTCATGTAATTGTACAAGGTAGGAATGGCTTTTTTTGAGAAATAATGGAGGCTAGATAGTTTTCAGTGAGGCTGAGCAGACACTATAAGCTCACTAAAGGCAGCAGAATCTGCTAAATGGTACGGCAGCCCCTGCACCACCAGCAACTTGGCCACACAGCAAGAATTGCAAGGAGCAGCCCGCGTTTTCTGCCAATTGATAGTAGAAGGCACAGATGGCTTGTTGGAGAAATAATGGTAGCTAGGTATCATCCAGTGAGTCTGTGCACATGCCATCAGCTCCGTAAATATAGCAGAATCCGCTAATTGGTACAGCAGCGACTGTACTATAAGAAGGACACTCTCGTTGCGCTAGCTGGCAACCAGTTCTATTTTCCCACAGTAACTGGTGATGCCACTTCATTTTGTTCAATAGAGCTGCAGTGCCTACATTTGTGTTTGAATTCCCATGGCTTATTTTGATCCTGCAGAACTTGCACAAAACAATTAAGGATTAAGGCCCCTTTCACACACGATAAGAGGCAGGTGTGTTGAGGGAAAATGCGCGTTTTTTTCGCGCAAGTGCAAAACGTTTTAATGCGTTTTGCACACGCGTGGAAAAATCTGCATTTGGTACCCAGACCCGAACTGGGACTTCATCATTGAAGTTCGGGTTGAGTATTTTGTAGATTTTATTATTTTCCCTTATAACATGGGTATAAGGGAAAATAATAGCATTCTTAATACAGAATGCTTAGTAAAATGTGGATAAAGGGGTTAAAAATTAAAAAAATTAACTCACCTTATCCACTTGATTGCGTAGTTGCGTTCTCTTCTGTCTTCTTCCAGCATTAGCTGCCAGCTAAAATACCTGTGATGATGTCACTGAGCTCAACACATGGTCCATCACCATGGTGATGGACCATGTGATGTGACGTCACCACAGGTCCTTTAGATGGCAGCTAATGCTTGAAGAAGAGAGAAGAGATCGGCAACTACGCAATCAAGTGGATAAGGTGAGTTAATTTTTTTTATTTTTAACCCCCTCATCAACATTTTACTAAGCATTTTGTATCGAGAATGCTATTATTTTCCCTTATAACCATCAGGTCCCGTCTCTTAGCAACCTTGCGGGAAAAATCGCACTGCATCCGCACTTGCTTGCGATTTTCCCGCAGCCCTATTCACTTCTATGGGGCCTGCGTTGCGTGAAAAACGCACAATATAGAGCATGCTGCGATTTTCACGGAACGCAGAAGTGATGTGTGAAAATCACCGCTCATGTACACAGCCCCATTGAAATGAATGGGTCACGATTCAGTGCGGGTGCAATGCGTTCACCTCACGCATTGCACCTGTGCAAAAATCACACCCATGTGAAAGGGGCCTAAGTCTTCTGGGACTGTGGAGAAAAACTGCCAGATGGGAGATATTGGTGCAGGGCTAGTAGCAGCAAAGCTGGGCTTACGTCTGGCATGTTTTCAGTCTGCATCCACAGTATCAGGAGATCACCAGTTCCCAAGCTGACCATAATAGAAGCAGATCTAGCCCTGGCAGTGTTTTGGAAGGTTTTGGCCCTATGTTGCCTTTGCTCTTTACATTAGTAGCATATGTACACAATTGATTTTTGACAAACATTGCTAAACACATCCTTTCAGGTCAGAAGCTGAACACAGTATGGCAGTTCAGCATACTGATCTCCCTGTTTACTGTCCCCTTGGCTGGCTGATGAAATTCGTAATGAATTTGGTTTACAATCTTTTCAATCATTACTAATGTATACCTTTTCTGGTCAGAGATTTCACCACTCCCAATAAATGTGATAATACTTAATGGCATTATCCAAGACAATAAAAAACCTGGCAAGCAGGAGGGATTGTGTGACAACTTAAAAACAGTTATTGTTAGATCACCCGCTCCAGAGCTCCATGCCAGGATTTGTTTACTTGGCTGTAGCAATGATGTGCCTTTATACCCACATAACAACTGCAGCACTTGCCTCAGTGGTCTTAAGCCACATGCAACAAGCCCTTGAAGAGCCAGAGTGGAAGATGGGAGTGGTAGTGGCTCTGGCTGTCACAATCAATCATGGCGTCTGTCCTCAAACTGTTGCTCCCTAGGGCAAGTGTTGAGCAAAGAGGGGACACCTATTCTTCCCTCAGGGAACATCCCTCTATGGCAGTAAAGTCTGTATTGCCCTTAACAGCAGTTACCCTACTGACTGACTCTTTTTATTCGGCCATGCAAATTCTAAGCTCTCCTTTCTCTCTTTCTTGCTGTAGATCTTGCAGCGCCCACACAGAAATCTGTTGTATATGCATCTTTCTCGGCCTAAGAAGAAGCATCAGGCATGCTTTCTCTCTGAACTCTTACTATGCACTCCCTAGAAGCAGGACCAGCTCACTCCTGTTCCTAGTAAGAGGGCTGGCCTAGAATTTATAACCCTGGGTTTTCCAATCATACCATGCTGGGTATACCTAACATAACAGTGCAATACATTAACATGCCATTAATAACAAACCATTTGCAGATACCCTCTGCTCTGGTGTACACTGCTAAAGCCAGTAATTGGCTAAAAAAGGTCACTTGGAAATACACACACACAACTGAGTAAAAAAGCCAGGCAGTGACTATAAGGTAAGTACTGAGACATTTAAGGCATATCAACAGTATATGTCATAAAGGTCTGATAGCTGTGGGTTCTACTTCTAGGTTCCCTGCTCTCCTGTTCAGTACCCAGAGAGTAGAAAAACTTGCATCTTTTTTGCTGTATCCATTATATTTTCTGGGAGTTACAGAAACAGCAACAGGATGTGGCAGACAACGTGACTGATATGGGGCTCATGAGGGAAAGAGGCCCAAATTAGGTTGCCCCATACAGCTTCTCTGTGAGTAGTGTGAAATTTTACAAGGTTCCTTAACTACACTAATCTCATGTTAACACATAAGAAAATAAGAACGCAGCCCAAGGGCCAAAGGTACCTTTTCTTCTGTAGGAGATAAATTAGAAGGTGAACAGGCTCCAGTCTGTCCAGTTACACTTGTTCCACTGTGGATTTAGGATGACATTTGTTTCTTCTTTTTTTTTTAGAGGCTGTTTTTCTGCAAATAAGCTAAACCCCTCTTCTCATTCTGAATGGCAGTATATGACATTATAATTTCAATGGCTAGAGAACCTATTATTTTGTTAGCAACTTATTTCCTTTAATCAGTATAATTAACTGTACTGCACATAATTATTTAACCCATTAATTATCACACAATACATTGTAAGCATCTCTGTATTACCAATGGATAAGCACACACACAAAAAGAAATAAAACATTCACTTTAAGATGGGTGAAGCTGTTAGAGAGGGCTGACCGACTGTTCCAGATGGTATTTAATAATACAAAACATTGCCTAAGACAATAGCATAGAACGCCAACAGAAATGCCTTGCATAAAGGGTTGCAGCTTTGCTTTACTTGACAAGAACAATGTGATTGTATAGTAGGAGTCTGCTTCTCCAGTGGCACATGCTTGATCCACATCAAAGCAGTTGTAACGAGATTAGCTTCCGGACCGCCGTCTCCTGGGATAGATGGGCGCTATAGGCACATAAAACACAGTCCAGTCCACGCAAGTTTGGTGCAACTGGCCTCAGCCAGTTTTATTGACTTTTGCAAGTAGAATATTAAACAAAAACAGTTAAAAAAAATAAATGAAATACCTGGCCGTCTGGCCACTACGTCTAACATAAAGTAGTCCCTAACTACATGAGACTGAGCCTTGTGCCCAGCTCCATCAACAAAACACACAGTTGTTTTGTACTCACAACAGCGTTCTTCCCAGGAGCAGAGCCCCACAACAGCGTTCTTCCCAGGAGCAGAGCTCCACAACAGCGTTCTTCCCAGGAGCAGAGCCCCACAACAGCGTTCTTCCCAGGAGCAGAGCCCCACAACAGCATTCTTCCCAGGAGCAGAGCCCCACAACAGCGTTCTTCCCAGGAGCAGAGCCCCACAACAGCGTTCTTCCCAGGAGCAGAGCCCCACAACAGCGTTCTTCCCAGGAGCAGAGCCCCACAACAGCGTTCTTCCCAGGAGCAGAGCCCCACAACAGCGTTCTTCCCAGGAGCAGAGCCCCACAACAGCTGCTTCTTCCCAGGAGCAGAGCCCCACAACAGCGTTCTTCCCAGGAGCAGAGCCCCACAACAGCGTTCTTCCCAGGAGCAGAGCCCCACAACAGCGTTCTTCCCAGGAGCAGAGCCCCACAACAGCGTTCTTCCCAGGAGCAGAGCCCCACAACAGTGTTCTTCCCAGGAGCAGAGCCCCAGCTAGTGCGCGGTCTGCCCTTTTATAGCACACCCAGGTTCCAGGTGATTAGCCACAGTTACCCTGAATACCTGGAGTGGCTAATTGGAGCAGGGACCCACCCAACTCTCCCTGCTCCAAGCAGCCAGGCCCTTCTAACCAGGTTTTTAACAAAAACCCTTGCAAAGGAAAAAACCTAGTCAATTCCTTGGCTGCTTTTAAAACGTATAAGACAGGAACCTAGGTGAAATTTAGACTCCTTCTATCACTTTCCCCATGGTCCTGTCCCACAGTTAACTGATAAATGGCTGAAGTGAATTAGCTGCATAATGAGCTTCTGTATAAATGTTTACTTCTAACAATATGGGTACAATTATGTTTTGATATTGCAGATTTTTCTAAAACTATGATGTGTTAACATTTGTAACCATCATTCTTCCTGTTTGTTTGCAAAACAAAATGAAACACCATTGCATATAATCATATTATAAATCTCCTGTATGTTTGATGCCGTCCTCTTCTCCATGGCTACAGGCTACAAACAAATCTTGTGTAGTCAGATCTTCACATACAAATCATGCATGGACACGGGTAACTTCTTTGCAATTGAAGGGAGTCTATCACCAAAATGTCAGCTTCACCGGTATTTGAATTTTTCCACATCTTTAAAGGTCTGCACATGCGCAGATCGGGAAACCGGATCCGGCATTAATACATTTTAATGGAAATGAATGCCAGATCCGGCATTTCGGCAAGTGTCCCAGAATTTTCCCTGGAGAAAATGCTGCAGCATGCTGCGGTATTTTCTCCGGACAAATACCATAAAGGGACTGAACTGAACACTTCCTGATGCATACTGAACGGATTGCTTTCCATTCAGAATGCATTAGGATAAAACTGAAGCATTTTATTCCGGTATTGAGTCCCTGTAAACTGAGCATGAGGAAAAGAATAAACAAAAATTCATAATTACATGCAATTACAAAAGTATTTAGATCCAGGTGCTAGATTGAAAAATGTAAAAAATGTTTTGTGACACAACACCTTACACATGAATTTGGCTCTGGCGTTTTTTGTTTTTTTTACCTGCAGTTGCAGTTTTTAGCCACTTGCATTTTTGTGGGATTTTTTCTGGCGTTTTTTTGCAAGTGTGTTTTCTTCATGGCGCTTTTCCCTTAGAGAGAAGGTATTGTCAAAACACCTGAATAAATGCCAAAAACACCAGCATGCAGTATTTTTTTTTAAGTATTAAAAGACAGACAAAAAACACCAGCTAATGAACAAAAATGCCAGTAGCCAAAGATGCTTGCGTGTCCTGCTATTCATATTTCCTATAGACCTTCAGTTAACATCTGGAGCCTGCGTTTTTACAGCAAAAAATGCTGCCAAAAATGGATGATGCAAAAACGTGACAAAAATGAAAAAGTGCAGACAAACACAAGAAATAAACTATGAGGTTACGGCGACATGTTCAAGTTTCCCGAGGCAGGTTTGGAAGCTAAAACCAGGAGTGAATTAACAGAAAGAGAGAGACATTGTATCTGTCTTTTATACTTTCTCTCCTTTTATGAACAACTCTTGACCGTGTGGCCGTACCCTATCGAAGATGCTGGTGAAGTATTGCTTTCTGCAGGATCATTTTCGGCACAGAGGAGAAATTGGTTCTTTCACCACAGCTCACGGGACAATATTGTCTACGTGTGTGCAGTCCACACCATTCATTATATATATATATATATATATATATATATATATACATATACACACACATAGGCCTCACAACTGAACCCAGCAGCATATGCTGGGGATAGGAGGGAATGAGCATGCTGGATTTCAACATGTTCGATCCATTGTTTCTGTGGGAGAAATGCAGAGCTGTCTGGCAGTATGTAACACGTTTCATCATTGATACAAGTAGTGTTGAGTGAAGTGAGCATCGGATGTTACATCCAAAGTCGCTTCGTTCAAAACTTCGGATTAATACTGTACAGAGATTCGTCCCCGTACAGTATTAAAATGTATGGGCTCTGATAAGCCAAAGCCAGTTATTCACAGTCGCGCGTGACTTCGTTGAATAACTTCGGTAGTTGATTTTTAAAACTTGAAACCGAACTCGGCTTTGTGAATAACTAACTTCGGCTCATCGGAGCCCATACATTCTAATACTGTACGGAGACGAACATCCGTACAGTATTATTCCGAAGTTTTGAACGAAGCGACTTCGGATGAAGCATCCGAAGCTCGCTTTGCCCAACACTAGATATTATACAAGATTACATGTGCAAAGTCGGCAAAGATAGCTGATGGGTGAAAGGGAGTTCTCAAGTGTGATGCAATCAAAACGCCTGACATGTTCCATAGCCCCAATGGGGGTCCAGATCACATATCCTTTTTATTTGATAATTACGTCTTTCTTCCAAAACTGAAAAACAAGGTGATTTCGAATATGCCCCAATAATACAGTATATACTTCTGCTTGACTCCTTTGTCTCTCGTGTCATAGTTTTTTTTTAGGGAGCAGAGAAGCGATATTTGTTTTTCCAGTTATTAAGCTTAGAGTTAGTTTATATTTAAAAGCCCCAATAAAAAGGGACTGCATGCTATCATCACAGCTACAAAACCTGGCACAATGATGTCTCGGGCTAGGTGACAGCATTCGGAAACACAGTAAATATTTACCGGTAATGAACAGAAAGAATGAAGTTGAAAGTATTCCCATTTCAAAAGCAATTTACTGCGGAGCAGAGGATTGAAAATATAGATGGGATACTGGCTCCCTCCTGTGTTCAAAAGAAAGCTGTGTCTGAACGTTACACGGTCATATTCCATTTACTAAATGACCGTTGAAAATAACCTTTTATTCCAAATGACAGTTGTATTGCCAGGAGATGTCCCGTAATTTAGGACCCCAAATTTTTCCACTCAACAACTGTTTCATATAAAAATTCGGAATATTAGCATATCAGGAGCCTTAGGCCTCTTGCACATGACCGTATGGCTTTTTCAGTATTTTGTGGTCCGCAAAAAACGGATCCGCAAAAAATATGGATGCGGTCCGTGTGCATTCCGTTTTTTGCGGAACGGAACAGCTGGACCCTGATACAACAATACTATCCTTGTCAGTTGTGCGGACAATAATAGGACATGTTCTTGTAAATTCAAGTTTATTAATTTTGAAAAAAGAAAACTGAAATACAGACATTAAAGTCAACATTTCAACCAGAGTACAATAATAAAATCTGCAAAGTGATCCATCGAATATCACCATATCACCATACCACGGTACAATACACAGCAATATCTCACTTAAACAATCTGTTCTATCTTTAAACGGAAGCGAAATGTAAGGCATATGGAGCACCATCCTTTTTTTTGTGGATCCATTGAAATGAATGGTTCCGTTTACGGAACGCGAAAACCAGAACGTAAACGGAAAAAAAAAACGTTAGTGTGCAAGAGGCCTTAGTCATAAAGCATTACGTACATTACTAGGGGACACAGTATATGGGAAACATGCGTTATGAGGTATAGAAAGCGCTAAAGGCAGCGGATTTGAGGCGGTTTCTGTACTAAATAGCTACTGGCGGCCACACAGAATCAGCGCCAAATTTATACTATAACAAGTCACTTTAAGGGTCCATTCACACGTACGTTGTTTAGTTCCGCATCTGATCCCGATTTTTCGGACTAGTCACGGAATAGTTGCAGACAGAATTCGGACCCATTGATTTTCAATGGGTCTATAAAATATGCGGACAGCACAAAGAGTGCCAGTGCGCCCGTCCCCAGTATTAAATACATTAGTGGCCAGTGCGCCCCCCCATCCCTCCTTCCTTCCTCCCCCCGGTATTAAAAGAATTGGTGGCAGTGGCCACAGGGTCCCCTCACCTCCTCCTTATTCGTGGCAGTGGCAGTGATCGGAGCCCCAGCAGTGTAATGCTGGGGCTCTGATCGGTTACCATGGCAACCAGGACGCTACTGAAGTACTGGCTGCCATGATCGGCTCCCTGCTGCTGTGTGCACAGGGCAGCAGGGAGAGGGTGAGATCTTATTCACCCTAATAGAGCTCTATCAGGGTGAATAGGATAAAAAGATCCCTGGTTCTAGCCCCCTTTAGGGGGGAAATAAAAGTAAAAATAGAGCGTCGTACGTGCCAAGCGGAACGCGCAGGTGTGAACCCTGCCTTAAGGGTGAAAAACTCACACTTCCAGGCTTCTTACCGGCATTCTCTTTGCCAATGAGGATGCCGGTAATTGATTTCAATATGCTGGTTCTCTCTGACGAGACCCAGAGTATTGAAGCTGCAATTCTTATTTTGGCCAGCAGGTGGCAGGCCAACATAATAAATTAGCAATTCTCAAATCATGTGTCTAAAAAGGGTTTTATTGGCTCCAATACAATCTTTAAAACCACAAAAAACATTAAGAAATATAAAAGTTTAAATCACCCCCTTTCCGTAGAATAAATACATAAATGACAAAAAATATAAACAACATGGGCATCAACGTGTCTGAAAACGCCAATTTGCAATTTTTTCATTGCTTTTCTTACCAAAAGAAATGTGATCAAAAAGTCACACACAGTCCAAAACGGTATCAATAAAAAACTACAGATTGTCCCACAAAAAAAATGAGCTCCCACACAGCTTAATAGATCTAAATATAAAAAAGTTATGGGGTCAGAATATGTTGATGTAAAAAAAAAATTTTTTTCAACGTTTAACCTCTTGTGGACACAGGGCGCAGGTAATCGGAACAGAGTGCCTGGTGAAAAATCATTCAGCGACAATTCTGTGAAAATGCCAAGGGGGGTCCTGTGGCACACACACCGTATCTGCGACCGCTGCAAACCGCAGGTCAATTCAGAGCTTTCGGAAGTTTCTGATCCCCGCGGTCCGTGGGGATCAGAAACTTCAAAATCACATTTTTTTTATTTTCAAACTCCCCCACCCCTTGCAGCCCTCATTGTAATGTGCAGGGGGGAGGTGCGGGCGGGCGCACGATCATCCGAATACCCTCCCTCCCTCTCATTTTCAGGATGGCCGAGCGGTTTAGCAGAGTGTCAGCCGTAGGGTTGTTTCGGGACCAAAATTTTGATTCGGTATCGATACCATAAAAAAGTATACTCGATACCATTCGATACCACGCAAAAAAAATAAAATGCCAAAAAAAGCCGCGTGCATTCCGCATTTTATGGAACGTCCGGCCAATAATACAACAGTCCTATCCTATTTTTTGAGGGGACAAAGCGACTAAAAGAAAATCGCGAATTGTGCAGTTTTTCTTTTATTTTTTTTCTTTTATGGGCGTTCACCACTTAAAAGAGGATTTTTTTAATAGTTTGAACTTTTGAAACGTAGCGATATGTAATATTTTATTTATTTATTGTTTATATATTTTATATGTAAAATTGGGAAAGGGGGTGATTTATACTTAATATTTTGGTGTACTTTTTAAATTTTTTTTTTTTTTACAGTTTATTAACTTTTTCGCATCGTGAAAATGAAAGTAAAAATCACGCGTCGTGCGCGTTTGCGCTATATATCCCTATGGGGACGCGCGACAATACGCCCCAAAGAAGTTCCTGTACTTCTTTGGGCATAGGGTGTTTTACAGCGCGTTCGTACACGCTGTAAAACGCTTAGGTGAGAACCATGCCCTTAGGGAAACATGGGTTTTCGCCTGTTGAGCGTTTTACAGCGCGTAGGAACGCGCTGTAAAACGCTCAAGTCTGAACCCAGCCTTAAATGCCGTCATCAAACTTGTTCACAGCACCTAAAGGCTTTAACGACCGTGATCAGCATTATTGCAGGTTGCAATAAAAACAATAAAGGTTTAAAACAGCGGAGACCCATCGCCCATGACGCCCGCGCCATGTTTGCACTTCGCTCCAACGTCCTACATGTACAGCCCTGGTAGAGAAGTGGTTAACATTATGAATGTCGTGGCATTCATTTTTTGGCATAAATAACATAATTTATTCTCTGGGTTACTATGATTACAACGATACCAAATACATATACCGGTAAAGTTTTGGATTTACTATTTTTTTTTTTAAAAGATGATGTTTTTCCCTTTCCGCATCCCACAATCGATAATTTTTTGAAATTTTTCTTTCTACAGAGCTGTGGCTTGTTTTTTAAACACAATTTGTGTAGTTTTCATTGGTATAATCTTGGGGTACATAACACTTTTTGACCACTTTTTTATGGTGGCGAATAAGCAAACAGCAGCAGTCCTGGCACAGTTCACTGTACAGGATAAATTACATGATAATTGTGTAGTGTGGGTCATTATAGACCTATCTATAGGAATAGGCGATAACTATTAGATAAGTGGGGGTCCTACCAATGTGACCCCACCAATCATGAGAACAGGGGCCCTGTACTGCCTGCAGGACCCGAACGAAGCGGCCGGTCGGGCATGCCCATGAGCGTTCCATTCATTTCTATGGGAGTTCCAGAGATAACTATAGAAATGAATACCTCTGAAGGAGCCGGAATGGAGTAGCGGGCAGCAGGCGAGTATGGATTTTAAGGCCCCCTTTAAGGCCTAATACACATGTGCATATGCATCCGGTGGTCTGCAAAATACAGATACCGGCCGCGTGCAGGCCGCATTTTACTACTAGAACTGGCTATTCTTGCTAGAATATTACGTTTCATAATCTGCGGAACAGACGACATCTGTGTACTGTCCACATTTTCTGCTGCCCCATAGAAAGGTATGTGTCCATGTGTGATCAACAAAAATGTGGATCAGACCAAAACTACCATAGTGTGCATGAGGCCTAAGGCCGATTTCATACTTTTTAATTTTGGCCGAAATGCATATGGCAAGGCCAAAGACGGCAGTGTAGCACTGGGTGACATGGTAATGGTAGCATGAAGGCCTAATGTGGGATAACTGCGCAGCGCAAGTTTCTTGACACTAAGCCTCGTCTATAACTCCCCCGATATCTACCTACACACACAACCCCTCCCAGCCCACTTATTGTCCCCCTGACAAGTAGTGTTAACAAAGTTAAAAGAAATAATAATACTCCCCCAACAAACAAAGAGCATATCCTGCTCCCCCCAGCACCCGGCACAATAACCTGAAGAGCGGACAGGCCGAATACTCGCCCAGGGAAGGATCCTCGCCTTCTGCGCTCTCGCAGGAACAGCAGCTGAATAGCGGAGGGCACAGCTCGTTGCTTCACTATTGTATTCAACTGTATCAGCGTCCTCAGGACTGCCATCCCAAGACAGCAGAGCAGCTGTCGAAATGCAGGACAACAGAGCTGCCAACTGCCCCAAATTTGCAGGGACTGTCCCCAGTGGCGTTGCTAGGGGGGTGCGGGCCGCACCGGGTGACACCACTGATGGGGTGACACCCACCAGTGTCGGCAGAAGATAATTTATTCACTGCACTTGCCTGAAGCCGATGCTGTACAGGGAATCCCAGCTCTGACTCCATATATGGTTGTGTCCAGTGCTATGAACATGAAGGGGGTGGCAACCTTTCAGAAATAGAGGCTAAATTAGATGTGCCCAAGCATACTGACAATCCTGGGGGACACCCAATGTATTTTAATCTAATTTAGCCTCTATTTCTGAAAGGTTGCCACTAGGATTCGAACTCACAACCCTTTGCATGAGAGGCAAGAACACTAACCACTGAGCTATGAGCTCAATGGTAAACTAAGCTGGAAAAACCTCATAGTAGTCTAGCAAGTATTAGGTATTCCATACAGCAGAAGTATAATTTAATATTTTTTTTTTAAGTTTTTGTAAAAAAAACATGACACAAAATAAATGTGTAATTACTATTTATTTTTTTATTATTTTTTTTATTTAATGATACTTCTGCTATATAGAAATACCTAATACCTGATACACTACTATAAGGTTTTTCCAGCATAGTTTAGCATTAAGCTCCATAGCTCAGTGGTTAGGCCTCTGATGTGAAAGGTTGGGAGTTCTAGTCCTGGTGAAAACTTTTTAGAAATAGAGGCTAAATTATGCATTCATGTATATCAGAAGTATGATAATATATATTTATACTTCTGATATATATATATAAAGTATTATATATGGGAAACTATTACTGAGGTTTTTAGCCATAATATTAGTACAGCAGGTTAATATGAAGCTCTGATGGGGGTGTGTGTGGAGGACACTGATGGGGGGATGTGTGCAGGACACTGATGGGGGGGAATGTGTGCAGGATACTGATGGGGGGAATGTGTGCAGGATACTGATGGGGGATGTGTGGAGGACACTGATGGGGGATGTGTGCAGGACACTGATGGGGGATGTGTGCAGGATACTGATGGGGGATGTGTGCAGGACACTGATGGAGGGAGGGGAATGGGTGCAGGATACTGATGGGGGATGTGTGCAGGACACTGATGGGGGATATGTGCAGGACACTGATGGGGGATGTGTGCAGGACACTGATGGGGGGATGTGCGCAGGACACTGATGGGGGATGTGTGGAGGACACTGATGGGGGGATGTGTGGAGGACACTGATTGGGGGATGTGTGCAGGACACTGATGGGGGGATGTGTGCAGGACACTGATGGGGGGATGTGTGGAGGACACTGATGGGGGATGTGTGGAGGACACTGATGGGGGATGTGTGAGGACACTGATGGAGGGATGTGTGGAGGACACTGATAGGGGGATGTGTGGAGGACACTGATGGGGGGATGTGTGGAGGACACTGATGAGGGATGTGTGGAGGACACTGATGAGGGTATGTGTGCAGGACACTGATGGGGATGTGTGCAGGACACTGATGGGGGATGTGTGCAGGACACTGATGGGGGATGTGTGCAGGACACTGATGGGGGATGTGTGCAGGACACTGATGAGGGGATGTGTGCAGGACACTGATGGGGGATGTGTGGAGGACACTGATGGGGGATGTGTGGAGGACACTGATTGGGGGATGTGTGCAGGACACTGATGGGGGATGTGTGGAGGACACTGATGGGGGATGTGTGCAGGACACTGATGGAGGGATGTGCAGGACACTGATGGGGGATGTGGCAGGACACTGATGGAGGGATGTGTGGAGGACACTGATGGAGGGATGTGTGGAGGACACTGATTGGGGGGATGTGTGCAGGACACTGATGGTAGGGATGTGTGAGGACACTGATGGGGGATGTGTGCAGGACACTGATGGGGGGATGTGTGCAGGACACTGATGGAGGGATGTGTGCAGGACACTGATGGGGGGATGTGTGCAGGACACTGATGGGGGATGTGTGGAGGACACTGATGGGGGGATGTGTGCAGGACACTGATGGTGAGGGATGTGTGGAGGACACTGATGGGGGGATGTGTGCAGGACACTGATGGGGGATGTGTGAGGACACTGATGGGGGGATGTGTGCAGGACACTGATGGGGGATGTGTGGAGGACACTGATGGGGGGATGTGTGGAGGACACTTAGGGGGGATCTAGGGAGGGATGTGGGGATGTTGGGATAAGAGGTCCTGGAGGGGTGTTTGGGTGGAAGCTCTGGAATGGGTGGGAGGTCCAATATGGTATGTGTCGGTGGGAGATCTGGGGGGGGGGGGGGGCGGGCATAAAATTTTTTGCTGTGGGGCCCAGTCATTTCTAGCTATGCCCCTGGGTGACACCACCAGGAGATGAGCGCTTGCATTATGGAAGCACTCATCTCCCTACATTCATCTGTATCGCGATACAGATAAACACTGCAGCAGGGCAAGGGAGAGGCGTCTCCCTTCTTTGTTCCTCTGATAGCCTGCTGGCCTTGTGTCGGTAGCCTATCAGAGGCCGGCGCAGGCGGCGCAATGACGTCATCGCGCCGCCAGAGCCGTACTGCTCGGGACACAGGCCAGAAGAGGCCTGCATCGCATCGCTGCCATGGAGGTACGTATGTGTTTTTCTTGTTTTGTTTTTCTGTATGCAAATATGTTGGGGGGGTGTGCTAAGCAGACAGAAGACAGACCGCCGGGGGTTGGGGTGGGGGGGCCTGCTGGGGGTGCTATAATTTGAACCCAAGCGATAACATGGATGGGGGTTTGGAGAGTAAACAGACAGCTGACGTGGGGGGGGGGCGGGGCTAAGCAGACAGATCGCCGCCCCTTGGTGACACCATTTTCTACCGCACCGGGTGACACTAGCCCTAGCAACGCCACTGACTGTCCCGATTTTCAGAGACAGTTTCAGCAAATTCTGGCTGTCCCAGGCAGAAAAAGGGCGTGACTAAACACAACCCCATCTAGAAGTAGGCGGTCCCAGATTTTGTATGCCCTGATTTTACCAATCTAAGGGTCCTTTCACACTTGCGTTCTGAGGATCCGGCAGGCACTTCCGTCCCGCCGGATCCGTCAGAACGCAAGTCGTCTGAAGCATTAGAAGACAGATCAGGATCCTGATCAGTCTTCGAAATGCTTTCAGGTTACTATGGCAGCCAGGACGCTATTAAAGTCCTGGTTGCCATAGTAGGAGCAGGGGAGCAGTATACTTACAGTCCGTGCGGCTCCCGGGGTGCTCCAGAATGACGTCAGAGCGCCCCATGCGCATGATCACTTGATCCATGCGATCACGTGATCCATGCGTGTAGGGCGCCCTGACGTCACTCTGGAGCGCCCCGGGAGCCGCACGGATGGTAAGTATACTGCTCCCCCGCTCCCCACTACACTTTACCATGGCAACCAGGACTTTAGCGTCCTGGCTGCCATGGTAACCATTGAGAAAAAGCTAAACGTCGGATCCGGCGATGCGCCGAAACGACGTTTAGCTTAAGGCCAGATCCGGATTAATACCTTTCAATGGGCATTAATTCCGGATCCGGCCTTGCGGCAAGTGTTCCGGATTTTTGGACGGAACAAAAAGCGCAGCATGCTGAGGTATTTTCTGCGTCCAAAAAACGTTCTGGTCCTGAACTGAAAAAATCCTGAACGGATTTCTCTCCATTCAGAATGCATGGGGATGATCCTGATCAGGATTTTTCCGGCATAGAGACCCGACGACGGATCTCTATGCCGGAAAACAAAAACGCCAGTGTGAAAGGACCCTAAACGTAGGTTCTGCCGTATCGGAGACTGTCACAGGTTTGTAGTTCTTGCAATTTTCCGGTCATGGCAGGATTTAACCGTGTGGTGTTGTGCCCAATGTTGCCATGTAACCCCAGCCTTAAACATAATGGGAGAAGAAACACTGGCTTACTTGCCCATAGCAACCAATCAGATTCCAACTTTTAATTTCCAAATGAGCTGTCAAAAATGAAAGGAGTGATCTGATAGGTTGCTATGGGCAACTAAACCAGTTCTACTTTACTTCAGTTTTGATAAATCTCACATCCTAAAAGATTATAACAGGCTGTGGTCGGGGTGGTGCTGGAGCCCGGCCTCTCACTCCCCTCTGTGGTATGACTGCTATGAGGAGCCGCTTCCTTCCCAGGATGTTAATCTCCTCACAATTCCATGAACTCGCCGTGACCGCGCTATTCACACCGGGACACCGCCCGCTCCCACAACGAGGCGCCATCTCCCGCCCAGTCCTCGTCCTGTGTAATAACCCTGTAACTGCCGGCCTGTCCGCCGCTCCCACTGCAGCATCCCAGGAGATGTCTGCGTATACAGCACCGAAATGGTTAACTCCAACAAAGCCCGCACTCGGCGCCGACCAATGGGAGCAGAGGAGACAGGAGCGGGCGGGAGCGGCGCTGGATTCGAACGCAGAGAGAGAGAGTGTGGAGCGGAGCGGGTGAGTACCCGGGGCTAGTAATGTGCACGGTGCGGACTATTACTCATAGCGGACTGCCCTTTCTTCTGCTGCTGGTGAATGGCCGCCCTCCGGCAGTATATGGGCGGCCATCCCTACATGGTGACTATATTCAGGCTCCATTCTGGTTTCCAGTAACCTATGTGTAACTCTCTGTCTCCGCCCCCTTCATGTCTGTGGTGTGTGCTCTGCATGTGTGTGTACACACCTGGGGCCCTAGACTGCCATGGGCCACACATAGAAGAGGATGTGAGGTGATGGCGGTGTACCGGTTTTTCTTAGGGCTCATGCACACAAACCTATTTTTTTGTCCGTGTCAGCTCCATTTTTTTGCGGTCTGTATGCGGAACCGCTAATTTCAATGGGGCCACAAGATACACAGAAATTACTCCTTGTGCATTCCGTATCCTCAAGTCCGTTCTGCAAAAAAACAAACAAAGTGTCCTATTCTTGTCTGTTTTGTGGACAAGGACAGGCATTGTTACGGGTCCATTCACACTAGCGGTATTCTTTTCCGGTATTGAGTTCCGTCCTAGGGGCTGAATACCGGAAAATAACTGATCAGTTTAATCTTAATGCATTCTGAATAGAGAGCATTCCGTTCAGGATGCATCAGTTCAGTCCCTCTTAAGGGTACTTTCACACGTGCGGCAGAGGATTCCGGCAGGCGGTTCCGTCGCAGGATCCGACTAACCGCATGACAACTGAAAGCATCCGTCTCACAAATGCATTGCAAGTGCGGATCTGTCTCCCATTGTCATGCGGAAAGACGGATCCGTCTATATATTTTTTTTCACAGTTCTAAAGGTCTGTGCATGCGCAGACCGGAATGGCGGATCCGTCTTTCCGGTATTTTTACTGACGGATCCGGCACTAGTGCATTTCTATGGGGATTAATGCCGGTGTAACGTGGTATCTCCCTACTTTGTGCGATTTCCCTACCTGTCGCGCCAGAAGTGACGTTGTAGGCGTTCCTGGCGTTTGGACTATCTGCGCATGCGCAAAAGAGCAAAGAATGGAAAATCTCACATCGCAATTCTGGCTGTACACGGGACACTGCGCATGCGCTGGAGAGAGTACGGCCCACTGCGCAAGCGCCTAGGGGAGATCAGATGGCCATTTTTTCTGTTAGATGAATATATATATGTATATTGAGGATCTGAGCAGTATATGGGGGGCTGTCTACGGAGTATATTGAGGTCTGCGCAGTATATGTGGGGCTGTCTGCGGAGTATATTGAGGTCTGCGCAGACAGCCCCCCATATATTGGGGTGCAGTAGCACAGACCTCAATATATGTATGAGATCTGATGGATTTTGCCGCGCTTGCGCACTGGGCCGTAATCTCTCTCCAGTGCATGCGCAGTGTCCCGTGTACAGCCAGAATTGCGATGTGAGATTTTCCATTCTTTGCTCTTTTGCGCATGCGCAGATCGTCCAGACGCCAGGAACGCCTACAACGTCACTTCCGGCGCGACAGGTAGGGAAATCGCATGAAGTATGGAGATACCACGTTACACCGGATCCGTCATTCCGGCATGTCTTCAGGCATTTTAGCCGGAGATAATACCGTGTTATGCTGCGGTATTATCTCCGGCCAGAACGCCGTTCAGTGACTGAACTGAAGACATCCTGATTAGTGTTGAGCGAACTTTGGGTTTCAAGTTCGGCGTACAAGGTTCGAGTTATCTAAGAATTCTGTTATGGATTCTGCCATCACGGACCATATAAGTCATGCTCCATGGTAGCGGAATCCATAACAGAATTCTTAGATACCCGAACCTTGTACGCCGAACTTGAAACCCAAAGTTCGCTCAACACTAATCCTGATGCATCCTGAACGGATTTCTCTCCATTCAGAATGCATGGTGATGTGACTGAAGCGTTTTTTTTCCGGCCTCGAGTCCCGACGACGGAACTCTATGCCGGAAAAGAATAACGCTAGTGGGAAAGTACCCTAAGTTTTGTGGCAGGAGAAAATACCGCAGGATGCTGCTCCAAAATCCTGGAATGCTGGATTTGGCATGAATTTCCATTGAAATTTATTAGTGCCGGCATTAAAATTACCGTATTGACGGATCCGGTCTGCGCATGCGCAGACCTTTAAAAATGTTAAAAAGATAAATACCTGATCCGTTTTACCAGATGACAACCGGAGAAACGGATCCGGTATTGCAATGCATTTCTGAGACAGTTCCGCATCCGTCTACAAATGGTATCCATTTGCGTACAGATTGCCGCAAGTGTGAAAGTACCTTACAATGGATCCACAGAAAAAACGCATGTGACACAGACAGGTATGTTTTTAGTTTTTGTTTTTTGCAGATCCATGTTTTGTGGACAGCAAAATACATACGGTCGTGTGCACGTGCTCGTATTGTAGGGCTGGTGGTATACGTAAAGGGTGACTGGCATGCCTTTGGCCGGTGCATCCATAGAACCGTATTGGAAAGCAGTCGATGACCTAGTTTGTGGTATAATTCTATATAAAAAATTTTAAAAAACCTGCGCGGTTATAGACCACATGTCAGACGTGTTTACCCAGAGCCTCTGAGGGATGACGGTGCTGGAGGTCATGTCATACCTGACAGTAAGGACGCGTTCATGTCCCTATTTTTCACCCTAGTCCCTCTTTACTCCTTAAATGTCCCTCTTTTTGGGTTAATACGTTTATAATGTTCATCCAGAATCTGTTTTTTAGAGCCGTCTTGTATATTATTCCATTATTTCATCATGTAATTTGGATTTTTGAAATTTCTATAATCAGATAATTATTGCGCTAAGAAAACTATTGCAGTGTATAGACATGCAGGAAAAATGGATCTACCTAACGTGTCCCTCTTTGACTGTCCAAAAAGTTTGGAGGTATGTGTATGTTAGATACAGTGCTCCAGATGGCGACCAAAATGGTCGCCAATGCGACTTGGAATTTACAAATGGCAACAAAACTTTTTAGAAATGATAGTTCTCTGCCCCTCCGCCGATCATCCACATAGGCTTCAGGCTTAGAAGGCCTGAAGCCTATGAGGTAGTAAATACCCGAGCAGGCATGCCTGATGACGTCAGTACGGCCAGCACATGTGTGATGACATAATCACGCCTGCCTGCGCCTGGACACAGTGAAGCGATGTGGCCGTAGACCAGAAGAGGTTGTGGCCCGCATCGTGAATAGCGGCGAACGTGGTATACAGGTGGGTATTAATATTTTTTTTTCACTGCCAACTTGGGGGCCTTTACTAACAGGAAGGATAGCACTGCAACGGGCATTGGGGACATAAGGGTATGTTCAGACGACGACAATTGCCGCGCGACAAAAAGTCGCACTATTGTCGCACGACAATTTTTATAATGGGAGTCTATGGTGTCGCACTGCGACATGCGACATGCTGCGACTGCGACGCGACAGTCGCATGACGTGAGTTCTTGTCGGATTTTCTGTCGCAAGCCGCATGTCGCATGCGATATTTCGCCCATTGAATTCAATAGGAATCACGTGCGACTGCGACTTATATGCGACAGAATGTTGTTTGGGTGTCTGGTTTGTGACCCAGACACAAGTTTATAAAAAGGAGTCATGGTCCCTTGTAATTTCACATGGCCTTTTTCTTTTGTGGAGGAAGCTTCCATCTCAGAAGAAATGTTTGTCGCGCGACAAAACAAGCCAAAAAAGTCGCACGACACTCATGCAACATGCGACAATAGTGCGACTTTTTGTCGCGCGACAATTGTCGTCGTCTGAACATACCCTAATACTGAAGGGGCACTTTGGAGCATTACTCAATGGGAGCAGTATGAGGGACACTACTGGAGGGGCACTGTGGGGGACATTTCTACAGGAGAGGCATTTTGGGGGACATAACTACAGGAGGGACACTATGGGGGGACGCACATTGCTACAGGAGGGACACTATGGGGGGGACGCACGTTGCTACAGGAGGGACACTATGGGGGGACGCACGTTGCTACAGGAGGGACACTATGGGGGGACGCACGTTGCTACAGGAGGGACACTGAGGGGGGACGACGTTGCTACAGGAGGGACACTATGGGGGGACGCACGTTTCTACAGGAGGGACACTGTGGGGACGCTAGTTGCTACAGGAGGGACACTGAGGGGACGCACGTTGCTACAGGAGGGACGCTGTGGGGGGGACGCACGTTGCTACAGGAGGGACGCTGTGGGGGGATGCACGTTGCTACAGGAGGGACACTATGGGGGGACGCACGTTTCTACAGGAGGGACACTGTGGGGACGCTAGTTGCTACAGGAGGGACACTGAGGGGACGCACGTTGCTACAGAAGGGACACTGGGGGACGCACGTTGCTACAGAAGGGACACTGGGGGGAAGCCTGTTGCTACAGGAGGGACGCTGTGGGGGACGCACGTTGCTACAGGAGGGACGCTGTGGGGGACGCACGTTGCTACAGGAGGGATGCTGTGGGGGACGCACTTTACTACTGGAGGTACACTGTGGGACGTTACTACTGAAGGGAACTGTGGGGGGCTTTACTGTTGAAAGGGAGCTGTGGGGGACATTACTGGCAGCATAATTAGGGCACTCTAGAGGAATTTTTAATACAAGGGACAGTATAAGGGCCATTACTGGTGGCACTGGGGTAAAAGTAATTTACCCTTTTCGATGCAAAGGGGAAAGGTTTGCGGAAAAACCACATGAAATCCACACCAAAAACCGCATGCGTCCTACTCATGTTTGTTTTACGCACAAGGATAAGACTGTTCTATAGAGGCCAGCACGTTCCGCACATTGTGCAACGCACATAGCCGATATCCGTGTTTTGTGAATTATTTAGCGTCGGCCGCACAGTCAAGGCTCAGGGACACTAGAAAGCCTCTGGTCTATTTCCTCCCAGTGGAATATACTTCTGCTTATAGAACTTGATACATTAGCAACTAAAAATCTTGGGCTGCGTTGACATCTGCACTTCATAACTGAACTGAACGTGTTCTTAAAGGGTTTATTCCATGCTGCAGATATTGATGACCTATCTTCAGGATCGGCTGATTGAAGTGGACACGACGCTTGCGCGAGCCCTGCGTCCTCTTCTGTGTTTACCTGCACACCGTCTTGTACCAGCAGAGTAATTAAGCCTGTTCATCCCATCGGAGTGACTGGGAGAGGAAGCTGTAGTTATACTGGTCTGTGGACCCCACCCATCTGATACTGGTGACCTGTCCTGAGGATAAGACATCATCAGTATCTGTAGCCCGACAACCCCTTTAATAAGGAGAAAAAGTAATCAGTCGCTGCCAGGCACATGTGGTATCTGCTTGGGACTCGGGCACAACGCCGTATTTCACCTTGCCCTCATTCAGTCCACATTTTTTGTGGATTGAATGCCGCCCCGTTTATTTCTGTGGAGCTGCAAAATATGCAGACCGCGCGGCATGTGCCCCGTAAAAAAGGTAGAACGTGTCCTATTCTTATCCGTATTGAGGACAAGAATCAGCATTTTTACAATAGTGAGGAACGGATAAGTGTGGGGCGCACATAGCCAGTATCCGTTAAAGGGGTTTTGCCATTACATACAATGGGGGCATGTCGCTAGAATAACGAGAACGGAGTGGGGGAAATGAATAAATGGAGGGCGCATGCGCAGCCGCCCTTCATTCAGTTCTATGGGGCCGCTGAAAATAGCCGAGCGCCGTCTCGGTTATTTCCGTCTGCCCCATAGAAATAAATGGGAACAGGGGCCGCGCGTGCACGGTGCGCTCCTATTCACTTGTATGGGTGCAGTGCTTGGTGGTGGATGGACTCTGGGAAACCCGGGGTCATCCAGCCACAGCTCTCCCCTCTCCATTCTCCTTGTAGGTGCGGGTCCCAGAGGTGATCCCATTGTAGCGATATGCCCCCTTTGTATGTGATGGGAATACCTCTTTAAATGGATACAGTCGTGTGCATGAGGCCTTATGATCATCTCCTGCTTCCTGTAATTTTGTAGCCTGTTTACCGGATTCATATGCAGGAGCCCTTCTCTTACATCTCTTCTCTTTTCCCGTGTATGTCTAAGGGGTAAAAGAAGATGTCTTCAGTCTTTCAAAGTGTTGGTTGGAGGAACCACAATGTATTGGAAAATATAGATGAACAAGACAGTCCCCAGCCTGACAAGTTCAGAAAAAGGCCCTCATCAAGCTCTCTTAACACAATGCGCATGTCCCTGCGGAAGAGGATGCCACTGAAGCAGGTGGAGATCAACATCAATGCCGTGCCCGACTGGAGCAGGGTGGGAGTAAAGGAGAAGCGGCGCCCATTGCAGTCCATGACCGTTACAGCCAAGAACATGTTTGGAGCCATGTCAAAGGTAAATGTCGTAAAGGGCGTGTTCCCATTGCCGTCTGCTAAACCAGGGATGCCCAACCTGCGGCCCTCCAGCTGTTGCAAAACTACAACTCCCAGCATGCTCGGACAGCCTCCAGCTATCAGCCTACAACAGGGCATAGTGGGAGTTGTAGTTTTACAACAGCTGGAGGGCTGCAGGTTGGGCATCACTGCCCTAGACTATTATCTCTCACTACAAGTGGTCCCTGAAGTTACAATATTAACTGGTTCCAGGACCACCATTGTATGTTGAAACCATTGTAAATTAAGAAATCGGTTCCAGATAGGGTTGGGCAATATACCGGTGGCTGCGATATACCGCGGTATTGAGAAACTGCGATATGGCGATATCACAGTTTCCTAATAACCGCGGTATTTAATGACGTCATAGGAGCGGTCGCACGTGTGCCGACCGCTCCTAAAACATCCATTTCAGGGCCGAATTCCCGGGCGCTGGGCAGGTAGTAAGTAGCGGGCTCTGCCGGGAATTTAGCACCGGCCCCGCAATGAAGTAGCCCGACCTTAATAACTATTGTGGCGTAGGCTCCCCGGGCAGCTCTCTGCTCCTCCATGCGCCGTCTGCCCCTTCATTCATAAGTGGGCGGAGCATGGAGGAACAGAGAGCGGCCTGGGGAGCCTGCGCCACAATAGTTATTAAGGTCCGACTACTTCTACAGAGATTAACTACATAAATACTGGATAAGAGCTGCGGGGCCGGTGTATTACTGCAGAGTAACACTGCACCGGCCCCGCAGCTCTTATCCAGTATTTATGTAGTTAATCTCTGTTCCTCCATGCTCCGCCCACTTTATGAATGAAGGAGCAGACGGCGCATGGAGGAACAGAGAGCTGCCCGGGAGCCTGCGCCACAATAGTTAATAAGGTCGGGCTACTTCTAAAGAGATTACAGTGTTGAGGGTCTGTGGCTGACATTGTTATGGGGGATCTGTGGATGACACATATATAGCATAAGATGCTATATATGTGTCAGCCACAGTGCCCCCATAACAGTGCAGTCCAGCCACAGTGCCCCCCATAACAGTGCGTCAGCCACAGTGCCCCCTATAACAGTGCGTCAGCCACAGTGCCCCCTATAACAGTGCGTCAGCCACAGTGCCCCCATAACAGTGCGTCAGCCACAGTGCCACTGCCCCCATAACAGTGCGTCAGCCACAGGTGCCCCCATAACAGTGCGTCAGCCACAGTGCCCCCATAACAGTGCGTCAGCCACAGTGCCCCCATAACAGTGCGTCAGCCACAGTGCCCCCCATAACAGTGCGTCAGCCACAGTGCCCCCATAACAGTGCGTCAGCCACAGTGCCCCCATAACAGTGCGTCAGCCACAGTGCCCCCCATAACAGTGCATCATACAGTATAATGTCTCCTTGCGCTGCCCCCATACAGTATAACGTCTCCTTGCGCTGCCCCCATACAGTATAACGTCACCTTGTAGCTGCCCCATACAGTATAACGTCTCCTTGCGGCTGCCCCCATACAGTATAACGTCTCCCGTCTCCTTGCGCTGCCCCCATACAGTATAACGTCTCCTTGCGGCTGCCCCCATACAGTATAATGTCTCCAAGTGTTTTTTTCTTCTAAATGGGCATTTATCGTGATATATATCGTTATCGCGATAAATTTCTTAATATCGTTATCGTGGCAATATTTTTGATATCGCCCAACCCTAGTTCCAGAGCCCCAAAATGTCATCCAAGATGAAAGAAAATGAAGATTTTAACCCCTTTACGCATTTGGATGTAACTGTATGCCCAAATCGTAAGTAATTTACTGCATAAAAGTGTCACAGCCCCGGAGTCTCCTCTCTCCTGGAGAGCAGACACACCCGGGAAGCCGGCAAGGGACCAATCAGAGTCCGCAGAGACTAATCGGAGCGCTTTAGTGTGAAAATGCCGGTTTCAGGCTGTGATCTCCACAGCCTGAAATCGGGTAAGACCCCAATGTGCCCCTGATATTTATATTGCCCCTAGTAATTTAGTGGCTTCCATAATGCCCCCATTGCCTCCTGATGCCCTCCTGCAGCCTGATCCTCTCTGCCATCAGCAAAGAGTGCTAGCTGTAACTTAAAGCTGACACACTGCTGCTTCGGCCGAAATCGGTGCTGACACTGATTTCTGCCGTTTAACCCAGTAGAAGCTGCAGTCAGTAGCTGCCCACCGCATCCATGTGGTTGAGAGGGAGGGAGCTCCCTCTCTCTTCCATCGGGCCGCCGCTGCTGCGATGACAGCGGGCTGATGGATGCCGTCCGGGCTGCTATGTACCGAAGACCTCGAGGGTCTGATCAGCCTTCGTGTAACTAATACAGTCTAAAGTGCATTGCAATAGATGACTATTGCAATGCACTGTATAGCCATCAGGCCCACTGGATTTTTAAGATCTAAATGGGTCTTATTAGATAAAAAATAAATAAAACATAAATAAAAATGGGCTTTTCTCATATCCATTCACTTATGTCATTAAAAAAATTATCTAGGGAGGTGAACGTTGTAAAAAATAATGTAGAAAACAATGACAGAATTGCTGTGTTTGTCACCTCGCCTCTACAAAAAAAATAACAAGTGATCAAAAAGTCATATGTATCCCAAAATGATACAAATAAAAACTACAGTCCGTCCCGCAAAAATAAAAAAGTTATTGACTTTAGTATATGACGATGCGAAATATAATTTTTTTTAAATACAAAAGAGTTTTTATGCTGAAAAAGTAGTAAAACTTAAAAAAAAAAAAACTGTATAAACTTGGTATCGCCATAACCGTATCAACCCACAGAATAAAATTAAAATTCATTTCGTATTTACCGCAAGAGGAACCCCATTAAAAATAAACACTGACACAATTGCCATTTTTACCCAATTCACCTCCACAAAAAATGCTATTAAAAGTGATCAAAAAGACTTATGTACCTCAAAATGATACCAATAAAAACTACAGCCCATCCTGCCAAAAACAAGCCCCCACACAGCTACATTGGTGAAAAAGTAAAACTGTTAGGGCCCCTAAAACCATTTCAGCAGATTACATGTTCTAAATCCTGATGCCGCTCCTTCCCTTCTGAATGCTGCGGGTTACGACCACGTACAAGGTGTTGCTGTGTTCAGGGAAAAATGCATAACAAATTATGGGGTCTCTTTCCCCTGTTAGCCCTTGTGAAAATGAAAAATGTAGGGCTAAAGCAACATTATATTGGAAATAAAAGTAAATTTTTCATTTTCACAGCCATGCGTTTCTAAATTCTATGAATTTACTTCACCACTATATTTATTCCTTGAGGGGTGTAGTTTCCAAAATGAGATCAATTTTGGGGGTTTTCTTTCTAGGGTTACCTCAGGTTCTCTTCAAATGTGACATGGCACCTGAAAACCATTACAGCAAAATCGGTCCTCCGTTACCAATATGGCGCGCCTTTCCTTCTGCTCCCTGCTGTGTGCCATATGTGGGGTGTTTCTGTAACCTACAGAAACAGGGGAATAAATAGTGAGGTTTGTTTGGCTGTTAACCCTTTCTGTGTTACAGGAAAAATTGATTGAAATGGAAAATCTGCAAAAAAAAATTTTTTTAATTTCCCCTCTAATTTCCTTTAACCTAAAGGGTTAACAAGGTTTGTAAAATTAGTTTTGAGTAACTTGAGGGGTGTAGTTTCTAAAATGGGGTCATTTATGGGTGGTTTCTACTAATTAAGTCCCACAAAGCGACTCAATAACTGAACTGGTCCCTAAAAAAGTGGGTTTTGGCAACTTTCTTAAAAATTTCCTTCTAAGCCTTCTAATTTTCTGCCTTCTAATAAAATGACATTTACAAAATGATGCCAACATAAAGTAGACAAATGGGGAATGTAAAGTAAAAACTATTTTATGAAGTATCACTATATGTCCTATAAGCGGAGAAATTCTCATTTTGAAAATTGCAAATTTTTTTTTAGGCATAAAGGTAAAACGTATAAACCCAAATTCACCACTAACATGAAGTATGATGTTTCACGAGAAAACGGTCTCTGAATGGCCTGGATAAGTAAAATCGTTCCAAAGTTATTACCACATAAAGTGACACACGTCAGATTAGAAAAATGGGGCTCCGGCATGTGGTCCAAACTGTCTGTCGCTTGAACGGGTTAAAGAAATCTGTGGTAAACCATTTACAGTGGAAATTGACCTCCTCTGCGGATGATGAATCTGCAGCATAAATTGATATTGCACTGCATAGGGTGAAATGTGTGTGGCATCCTAATGTAACTTATATGTGGTCCCATGTGGTTATACTCATAAAGCACATCTGTCAGCAGGTTTGTATCTATGACACTGGCTGACCTGTTACATGTGCGCTTGGCAGCTGAAGGCATCCATGTTGGTCCCATGTTCATATGAGCCCTCGTTGCTGAGAAGAATGATGTTTTAATATATGCAAATGAGCCTCTAGGAGCAACGGGGGCGTTGCCATTACACTTAGAGGCTCTGCTCTCTCTGCAACTGCCGCCTCCTCTGCACTTTGATTGACAGGGCCCGTCATTAAAGCGTGATCGCGCCTGGTCCTGACTTCTCCGAAAGTCAAAGTACAGAGTGTGCAGTATGAGCACAGTGAGTACGAGGTTGTGGATAAACCGGCCAGCGTGAAAGTTTTTAACATAGAAAGGTAAAGTAAATTATTTGTGTTGGGGGTGATATGCAGAATTATTAGTGATTTTTACTTTAGCAGCAGCGGTCTTCTATGGAGCGTTCCCACTGAGACCTCGGGCGGGAAAATGTGAAGCATTTGTGGAATGTGTCCGTTATTATTTGTGGAAATATTTCCCTCTTCAACATCCTATCTGCAGATTATAAGAGCCAGAAGTGAAGATAAGGCTGTCTGCTGCCTGCTCTTGAGAGAGGGCTGGGAAGTAATGTCAGCTCCGAGCTTTACAGAATATTTGCATCTATAGGAACCTCAGAGACTTTGTGCCGTCTATTAGACGTACTATGTAACTGTTGAGGTCCTCTTGTCATTCTTCAGTGAGAAGCAATCTCCCCCTCAGACCAGTACATTGTCATTTTCCAGTGGGCAGTAGGTCAAGAATGACGTTGGAGCCTTGAGTCACGCATCTGTTACTTTCACAGCACAGCACCTTTTTCCGCGTGCATTCTGTTTTTTGCTGAACGGAACATCTGGCCCCTAATAGAAGAGTACTATCCTTGTCCGTGATGCGGACAAGAATAGGACAAGTTCTATCTTTTAACGGAACCGAAATACGGAAAAGGAATGCACACGGAAACACTTCTGTTTTTTTTGCGGACCCATTGAAATGAATGGGTCCGTATACGGAACATAAAAAAATGGCCCGTACACTTGCAAAAAAACGTTCGTGTGCAGGAGGTCTAACTGTGGAGAATGAGGAGAACCGAATGCATGCCGAAATCTTCCTGAAGGGGTTCTCCAATGAAATTGAGCCCGTCTCCACAGGATGAGTAATAAATCTCGGATCTCGGCAGGGAGGGCCCAGCTACTGCCTTTCAGAAGGAGAATAATACCTTAGTAACTCTACTCACGACTAGAGTTGCGCGAACTTCTATTTTTAGTTCGACGTCCAAAGTTTGGGTTATCGTAGCATCCCGTTATGGATTCCGCTACCGCGGACCATAACGGCATTTGGAATCCATAAGGGGCTGTTTCATTGAACCCGAACCTTGGACAACCCTAAAGACCTGGGGTGACGTCACCGTCATGTGATCAGTGCAGGGGGCGTGGCTCAGTACTGGATCACTTCTTATCCAATCCAGTGCTGAGCCACGCCCCCTGCACTGATCACATGACTGTGATGTCACCCCAGGTCCTCCGTGTTGTCCATGGTTCGGGTTCATTGAAGCAGCCCCTTATGGATTCCAAATGCCGTTATGGTCCGCGGTTGCGGAATCCATAACGGGATGCTACGATAACCCGAACTTTGGATGCCGAACTAAAAATAGAAGTTCGCTCAACTCTACTCACTACTACTACCTGACCAGCGCCACTGCGGGGGTGAAGCATTTTAAGATAAGCAGCTGGAGGTACAGAGTGTATTTGGGACCCCCGCTCCTTCCCAAGGTTTGGTGCTATTGGGTAAAGAAGAGATTACCAAGACTGAGTTCTTGAAGTAATCTTCTTATGTCGGCTGATAGGCTGGGGCTACAATATCGCTGTATGTTAGAGATGTGATTTGGCTGTAAAAACACAGACAGGTCGTATGTCACAAGCAACTTACATTAAAGTCAATGGTGTAAAAGTCAGATCAGGATATTTTTTATTACTATTTCATGTGACATGTGAAGTTTATTAGAATGTGTAATGCGCCATTTTTTCACTTGTATCTAATAAAACTAAGGTAGTAATGTTTTTGCGGAAGCAGTTTGCTATCAGTTGAATAGAGCACGAAAGCGTTCAGTGCACTGATGTAAATGTTATTTCAGGTGAGCGCATTGCCTTCTTTTTAACCTTCGGGTATTTAATACGATATTCCCATTCCTTCAGTTCTACATATTGAAGTCTCCACTACAAAGGGCCGTGTGAAGAAGTAATCCCTTAAGATGTTCAGACTAGCAGCGATTTAACAGACATAAAAAGGAAAAAGACCAGCACAAATTGCTCTCCAAACCAAATGCGGCCTAGCAATGCCCAGCTGTGGGAATCTGGGAGAAGTCTCGGAAGCTTTATCTCTGTCCAAACTGAGAGAAACAGAAAGGTCTCTAAAGTTATCTGAAAAAAGTGAAGCTTTTGTAAATCTAGTCATAGACCTTTAAAAAGCTTGGGTGTTTCATGAATTTGATGATTTTATTACTATTAATGATCGAGAAAAAAATGTCTGGAATCACGGAAGTAGTCTTGTGGGCAGCCTTAAAGGGAACCTGTCACCCGGAAATTCACTGATAAACCAGGCATGCTGCTTTGTAGGGCTCACTCTGCTGAATATAATGACACCTTTCACCTGGTGATCTGGTGCTTTATTGTGGAGAAAAAGTACTTTTAATCCATATGCTAATGAGCTGTTTAGAATCCAGTACTTGATATGAGTCCAGCGTTTTATCTAGTCAGAGCTGTAGCCGCTCCCCTATTCACTGCTTCAGTTGTAAAAGGGTCGTGGTTTATTACATCATTCATTCATTTTAATAATTGGCGGGAAAATGAATAACGGGGAAAACTAAGGTATTATATTACTGAGGTAAAAAAAAGGGGGAGGAATATACTATTGAAGTTAGTAATTATAATAAGGGCTAGTTTATTCATGGGGTGATAAACACATGTTTGATAAACAATTATTAAAATGAATTATGTAATAAACCACGCCCCTTTTACATCTGAAGCAGTGAATAGGGGAGTGGCTACAGCTCTGAATAGAAAAAACGCTGGACTCCTATCAACTACTGGACTCAAATCAGCTCATTAGCATATGGATTAAAAGTACTTTTTCTCCACAATAAAGCACCAGATCACCAAGTGAAAGGTATCATTATATTCAGCAGAGTGAGCACTACAAGATGGTGTGCCTGGTATATCAGTGAATTTCACCACAGCTGGAGTGCCGAAGGTCAGCCATCACTGGTCTATATTATGCCACACATGCTGCCCACATTGTACTGCCGTGGACCCCCATGTACAACCTCCATGGCACCCGTACCACGTACTACCATTGTACAGCTCCCCGTGTGCCTCCGGTTTTAGAGATTCTGCTCCCCGTCGGCCTGTAAAAAGAACTAGACCTGGCTTTTCCTGCCATTTCTGTCATCTTATCCCTACCCTGCCCATTGGCTACCAGGTTACAACATGGTGTCAGCCAAAAGAAAATGAAGACCGTACTGGCAGATGCTGTTCTATTGAGTGGAACAGTGGCCATGAGAGGAGGAAGAGACCATGGACCTACTTTATGTGGTCTCCTCTCTGAACGGGCAGATTGGCGGCCACAGGTATGCTGCAGGGGAACTCGGCAGCTTCCTCAAGTATGTGGTGGAACCCCTGGCGGAGAGACTGTGGTGGTGCAGGCAGTGATGGGCCCCAGATTTTGCTCGGTGCAGATGTCAGCCGTGAAGAAAATGGTAACAAATGTCCAAACTTCTGTTGACTGTGAGTTCTGCCTCCACATATATAACTGTGATTGTTAGGCCTATTTATCGAAAGGAACAGTTTTTGTAAAATTTATTGTAACTGTACTAACTGGTTATTTAATTTTTACGATTTTCAGAAAATAAAGAAAAATGACAGAAAATCGAATCCGTATTTGTTGGATTCTCCAGACCCTATTAGAGGTACCAGAAAACAAAGCAGTACTCCCAGAAGTAGTAGAAAATCTACACCTAAAACTCCTAGATGTCGACGGTTGATAGAAGAAGCAAGCCCAAGTAATAGGGTCACTCCAAAGTCCACCAAGAGGGCACCCCTCTGTGCCAGAAAAATCAGCAGCAACCAGTGGAAAAGCTTCTCCAATATGGTGGGGAACGAAGGACTAAACCTGAGAAGATCTGTGAGGGCAGCATCCCTGAACAGCCCATACGCTTCACCCGTGACGGTTAGCAGAAGAAGGTATGAGGGGAGGCTTATGGGTTTGTAAAGCTAAAGTACACGTATCAACACATACCAACAAATCCTTCTGAATTCCATGGGCTTGGGATTCATGTTACACGTATTTTGAATGTCAAAAATATTCCGGATGACTGTAATCTTTATATATATATATATATATATATATATATATATATATATATATATATATATATATAAAAAATTTTTAAATCCTTATCGATATATAATTTAGCAATTTTACTGTATATGTGACTCCTGGACACTTTCTTGGCCTCTTTATGTTAAGTCTATGTGACAGCACTAAGGGTTGTTGTCCCATCTGTAGGTTTTATGGCATATCCACAAGATATGTCCTAAATGTCCAGTAAGATTGAGTCCCACCTCTGTGACTCGCTCCTGTCTCAAGAATGGGACCCCATTGCAGTGAATAGTGAAATGGCCATGCATGTGCGTCTTTCTCCGTTCACTGCTATGGTAGTTCTGGAAATAGCCAAGGAAGTCCCACAGCAGTGAATGGAGAAAGCCATGGATGGCCTCCATTCACTGCAACTTGCGATCCCGGGATCCTGTTCTTGAGATGGGATCGGGTCACAGAGGATATGCCATAAATTTCCAAAAGGAAATAACCTCTTAACATAGTAAACATAATAGTTATTTGCCCTACTGAGGTTTTTTTGTTTTTTTTTTCTACTTAGCTGATACCCCTGTAGTTATGATTATCTGAGAGAGAGTTTAATGGGAACGCTCGTTGGAGATAATGTGCCTGGGTAAAGGTGCCACTGAGTACCCGATGCACGAGCGGAATGCGTATTCATCAGGTAACATGATCATTTGTGCGGCCTCTCCGGCAGCAGATCGTGTTGTTTAACCCCATCAGGACCCTGCCATTTTTCACCCTCTCTTTGAAGAGCTGATCTGATATTGATGACCTATCCTTTAGTATAGATCCAGATTCCAGGGAATAGGTTTATATGGGAGTGCATTTATATGATAATCTTCATTCCTGTCTGCGCATATCCATATTATTAATAACTTTGTTCTTCTCTTGTTTTCAGGCAGTTTGAGAAAGACCTGGAATCTGTTTCTGCAGGAATCCGGCAGCTGAAACGTCTCTCCAGGGTATTTGATGATGCCATCTTACAGGAAGAAAGGTAAAGTGGATTTAGTTGTATGATGCGTCCCTTGGGTATGTCATTGCCCGAAGCATAGATCTGATATCGGCATGGCATTATCTAGACCTGAGAGGCGCCATCCATTAAACCCAGCACCCTGATATCCCCTAGAGAAATTACATTTTAGCTTACACTGTATTAGCGGTTTTAAGAACAAGCTATAAAAGGACACATAATACCATAATATAAATTTTTATAGGAAAAGCTATATTCAGACTTTTCAAGAGCTTATCGTTAATAAAGGCTGTGTTATAAAGGCTGCCGCAGCCACACTGATGTGTCCTGTACGGGCATCGGTGTATGTGGAATGGGAGCATGCTTCAACTGTGTTCACAAGGTCTGTCTAATTAGAGAAAATCCTAATCCGTATTTTTAAAAATGGAACAATTTGGTCTGTGTTTTGGAACTGTCTGGGAATTAACTGCTTCATTGTCACAGCTCACAATCCTCGGTGAATTCCAGCCTGAAGCATTTATCACCTCCCCTCTGGATAGGTGACGGGGTAGGCCACTTGGGGACCCCAGTTCCTCCTAGCCGTAAGACTGCAAATGGGTGAAGCGTGATCCCTGCTGTTCCATTTAGTGTTTGTGCCCTTATGTTTACAGGTGGGAGGAAAGATTAATTTTCACTGCCTGTCTTATTTTACTTAAAAATCCTTATTTTCTATGAGGGTCTATTGACTCGCTTGGCACATCTAAAAGGCTCTTTACACCGGCTGAGAATCCACCAGATAATGGCTAACAAGTAGAGTTAAGCAAACTTCTATTTTTAGTTCGGCGTCCAAAGTTCGGGTTATCGTAGCATCCCGTTATGGATTCCGCTACCGCGGACCATAACGGCATTTGGAATCCATAAGGGGCTGCTTCATTGAACCCGAAACTTGGACAACCCTAAGGACCTGGGGTGACATCACCGTCATGTGATCAGTGCAGGGGGCGTGGCCCAGTACTGGATCACCTCTTATCCAATCCAGTGCTGAGCCACGCCCCCTGCACTGATCACATGACAGTGACGTCACCCCAGGTCCTTAGGGTTGTCCAAGGTTCGGGTTCAATGAAGCAGCCCCTTATGGATTCCAAATGCCGTTATGGTCCGCGGTAGCGGAATGCTACGATAACCCGAACTTTGGACGCCGAACTAAAAATAGAAGTTCGCTCAACTCTACTAACAAGCATTCATAGAAATGATCTGGCAGCATAAAGGTGCCAATCATTCGTCGGGTAATTGGATTGTTTGCGTAGGCACATAAATCGTCATTTGCCGGCAGCAGATCCTGCTGTGTATACACACTCTGCTGCCGGCAAACAACGATTCTGTATAAGGACGATGAGCAGGAGCTTGCCGAGGAGGAACGCTTCCTTCCTAATAATCACCTGCAAAATTGGCCTGTGTAAAGGGTTCATCGCATCAGGGAACATCACAGTGAATGCAGCTTCCTAAAAGAGTGCAGATCATCTGATAAGATTTACATACTCGCCTCAAAGGGGACCCTATCGACACGCAAAGACAAACTTTAAGTCATATTCACTGAAAAGGTCAAAAAATAAAATCGAAGTTTTATTTAAAGTGTATTGGAAAGATCCAAAATCCATGTTCTTGTATCGCTGGGAGTCTGACAACCTGTGCCCCACTGATCTGCAGCCGCGCCGCAGTACCAGCTATGTCCACTACACAGCGGACAGAGCTTTGTAGTTCCACAGCTACTCCTGAACAGCTGGCCTGCGGGATGCCGGACCCCACTGATCTGATTCTGATGGGCTATCCTGAGGGTAGGCCCTAAGTATAAAAGGACTGGACACTATTCCACGGCCTTGATTCCTTGATATTAACATTCCACGGCCTTGATTCCTGTTGCACAAATTCACCCAGAACCGACAAATTGAGCTTCTTGCTTGTGTGCTGTTGGTGAAGTCTCACAACCAATTTCATATCTGCGTTTATGGCTGACCTAAAATTTGAGAAGCAGTAGACACAAAGTAAAGCATTAAAGGGGTTATCTGGGAATTTGATACAATTCCTCCGAATAGGTCATCAATATCAGATCAGCGTGAGTACGACCCCCGACACCCCTGCCAATCACCTGTTAGAAGAGGCTGTGGAGCTCTGTGAGCGCTTAGGCCTTTTCCTAGGCCACTGATGTTGCCGTAGAGTGGCCACATGACCTGTTTGCAGCTCAGTCCTGTTCAAGTCAAGGGGACTGAACTGCAATACCCAGCACAGCCGCTGCACAGTGTATGGCACTGTGATTGGAAAGCTGCCGGGAAGCCACAGAGCTCACCGGAAAATGCCACGGCTTCCTAAAACAGCTGATCGGTGGGGGTGCCAGGAGTTGGACCCCCTGCTAATCTGATATCAATGACCTATCTTGAGGATAGGTCATCAGTAGGGATGAGCGAATCGGTTTCGGATGAAACATCTAAAGTCGATTCGCATAAAACTTTGTTCCAATACTGTACAAAGCAGGAGCTCCGTACAGTATTAGAATGTATTGGCTCCGACGAGACGTCGCAAAATCACTTCATAAAAAAATTTGTACTGTAAAAAAACATTTCCTGAACTCGGTACTACTTGGAACTGAACCCGAGTTCAGGAACTGTTAACTGTTATGAAGTTATTGTGCGAAGTTTCACAAGACTTTGCAAAGCAATAACTTTGGCTCATTGGAGCCAATACATTCTAATACTGTATGGAGCTCCTCCTCTGTACAGAATTAGAACGAAGCTTTATGCGAATCGACTTCGGATGTTTCATCTGAAGTCGATTCACTCAACCCTAGTCATCAGTATCAAATTCCTGGAGAACCCCTTTAAACCAACATCTCCTCAATGTTCTGATGTGAATTATACACTATACTGTTTGTACAGTATTGGGACCCACGATCACTGAGAAGCTCACTACTGCAATAGCTGTGTAGAGGAAACCCAGTGATCTAGCCTCATTTACTCCAAACTGTGCTGACACTTCTTGTTCTTCCATCTATTATCAGCGACATGACCGTTTCTCTCATTGATAACTGAAGAATGTTTTTGGCAGGTAAAGTTCCAGATTTTTATTTGGCGTGTTCTATAAAGCTTTGCATGACGCCGATGTATTCACTAACCCACCTGGATATGGTCTTTCTTTCTTAGAAACACTTTTACGCTGTGTTTAACCCTAAGAGCTCTTGTATTTCTTCTCTCTTTATTTAGCATGAGATCCTGAAATAGTCATCCTATTGATCTGTGTGTTCAGTAATGGAACCAAAATGGTTTGGTATATCGTTATATTATTTAGGTGTCATCCTGGTCCTGCCCAGTTGCTGATGCTGGTAAAAATTACTCTACTTACTCATGAAAACCAATCTTCAGGCCCTATAAGAACTGAAAAATGCTTTTACCTTGAATACGTTTTCCCCATAGAGATGTTTCCCCATAGTTTACTAGCTGATGACCCGGCGTTGCTCGGGTATTTATTTATTGCAATTTTATATTAAATAACAGTAACTTTCACAATGGCCGCCCCTTTGACGGTGACTGCCCCTTTAACAGTGACTTTCACGGTGGGAGGAGGAGGGAGAGGCAGACCGTGTGCACCCATCAGACATTTTTTTTTTTTTTTTTTTTTTTTTTTTTTATACAAAGGTGTCCATATCCTTTAAGTAGTTGTCCTAAATGCTTTTTTATATATTAGATTTCAGTTCTAATTTTTCTCGACATATTTTTTTTGTCCAGATCTGCAGTGTTTATACGTGGCAGTTTTATGCTGATATCTATATTTCCACAAAATCTTTCTTTAAACATTTGGCCCACGGCATCAGCAGGTGCTCTTATTTAGGGGCTGGTGTGATTACACGTGTGGTTGCTCATCTTCTCAGCTTATTAGCACATATCCTCCGCTACTGGTGAGAGAGGTGACAACATGAAGAAAAGTCCCTGTGCTGCCAAATCAACTTGGTATGGAGCCGTGAGGCTGACTGTAATGTTCCTTGAATCTGGCTGTGTTCCAACCTGGAGCACAAACTGGAAGCCAGTAACTTACTCTCCAGCATATCTGGAAACCTGCATTTGGGGAAACCAGAAGTTCAATTGGCATAATATTCCTATATCATCTTAAAATTATTGGTTCAAAAAGCTGGAAAAAAAGCATTTTGTTTACTTTTTTTTTTTTTACTTAGATTTTTTTTTAAACGTATTCAATTTGTCCTTTAGGCTATGGGCACCTTTGTGAAAATTATTTCTTATGATTGCATTTTACTCATTTTGGGATAGCAGGGGTGTGGAAATTGCATCGCTCGACGCCGGGCAGGTAATTTGTTCGGTAGCTTAGCCCTGCTTCGGGCAAGTAGCAGGGCTGACCGTGGCTGCCTTAGGGCGCAGAGACGCCTCTGGCTGGCCGCGGCTGTTCCTCTGTATGATCATAATATCTTGCGCTCCCGGCAAGTTGTTTGAGGACCTGGGAACACTCAGCCAATCAGTGGCTGCAGCTGTATCACATGTCAGGCCAGGTATTCCCTGCTTAGCCAATCACTGGCCTGACACATGATACAGCTGCGGCCACTGATTGGCTGAGTTTTCCCAGGTCCTCAAACAGGATTATGCAGAGGAGAAGGGGAGTTGCTGCAGACGGGACCAGGTGAGCATAATGGTTATCACACATTATTCAAGGGGGGGTGGGGAGGGGGAGTGAAATGTGGCATGGAGGGAGGGGGAGCGAAATGTGGCATCGAGGGAGGGGGAGCGAAATGTGGCATCGAGGGAGGGGGAGCGAAATGGGACATGGAGGGAGGGGGAGCTAAATGTGACATCTCTCCCCCTCCATGTCACAGTTCTATTATTAAATAATTTTTTGTATCAGGACCAGTAGATTGTCATGAGGGACAAGTAGATCGAGCCCCCGGTTTAGTCCTTCGACAAGTAGTTTTTTAAAAAAAATTCCACACCCCTGGATAAACTTTTTTTTCAGTTGGTCTTCATTAATAATTTTCACCAGTTTTTGTCATACATGGTGTTAAAAATTAGTCCATTTCCAGACTGTTAATCGTCAATTCAGTCAGCTGACGGCTTATGATATTATCTTTGATCTTCTGACCTCATTTGGGCCATATTCTTACCAGTTTGATAAGATTTTATCTGAGTGATTTTGAGGGTAGTAGATCAGAGATGAGGCTGCTGATAGAACTCAGGAGCTACTCTCTGCAAATAGACAGATTATTATTTTTTTTAACCCCATGTATCACAAAAACTGCTGAAAATTTTAATGAAAACCAGCTGGAAAAATGATTTTTATCCCAAAAATGAGTAAAATGCAGTTGTAAAAACTAATTTTCCCAGAGTTGTCCATAGTCTTTAATTTAAGGTAGACCATCCATCATCACTATAGACCTTACATAGGTGTACGTCTCCATATCCTGCATCACAATTGATTTCAGTTCATTGAATGCAATAGTTCCTAAAATGGCTGCAATAAATTTACTTTTCTGATCACCTCTTGTATCAGAAGTGTGTATATCTTTTGTATTATAGTATACTTTTGGAAATGTGGACTTGTTTTCTCTTGCCTTTAAGGGCTTGGCTACACTGCCACATATCTCGCAGCATTTCATGTGATGTTAGTCAGTGGTGTCATAATGTGACGCTTGACATACTGCGATGCGACCATCGCAAAAAATCCAGTTGTCAGAATTTGTCACGTTCTGTCTGCATCCGTATATCTGTTCCGCTTCGCCGCAAAAATGATAGAACATGTCCTATTCTTGTCCGTTTTGCGGACAAGAATAGGCATTGTCACAATGGGTCTGCAAAAAAAAAAAAAATAGATGTCACATCACATGGACGTCATCCGTATTTATTGCACACTGCACAATTCATATGGTCGTGTGAATGCACCCTTATAGGGAGTATTCTAATGCAAAACAAGACTGGAGGTTAAAACGGATTTTCTAGTACAAGACCAGTCTGGAGCATTAAGGGGGTATTCTAGTATATTGAAAAATATTACTAGTCCTCAGTACAGGAGACCATTATCAAAGGAGTGGGGGTCTGACCCTTTCTGATCAGCTGTTTAGTTGGTGCTCCAGCGCCAGAACTACTCTGTCCTTTCAGTAGCGTATGGAGCTGGTAACGGCAGTGCTGCCCCCATTTCACTACGCAATGGCTGGAGTTGTGTAGTTTCAGCATTGGCACGTGATTGTCAGGAGTGCATGGGGTCAGACACCTGCCAATCTGATATTAAGTGCCTGAGGATAGGCCATCCATATACAAAACCTGGAATACCCTTTTAATTTGCTAATCTAGAAAAACTCTAGTACAGTATCCTCACATACATTTCTGCTACTAAGACTGTTTCATACACCTTTATAGATTGTTTCTCCAGCATGTCTGTGCTTTTTTTCAAACTTCATTCAGATATAAGGAAGAGTTGCAGAAAACTGAACGGACATTATTTTTATCCAGTAACCACTGGATTTCAAGTTGCAATCTCCATCCCTTCATTTGTTTTCAGACAGGTGGTGTGTCCCTCCCAGTAAGTCACGCTGGCTGCATTATTTCTTGTTCACACAGTCAATGTTCAGCCAGTGTTTTCTATCAGTTACTGTGAGCCAAAACCAGGTACGGCTCTAAACACAGAACAGGTGCAGATCTTCTCCTTATACCTTGATTTTGTAGGTTCAATCCTGGTTTTGGCTCACAATCACGGACGCGTGAATAAGGCTTTACACCGCCGGTGTGATTATTCACCTGCATGCTGCTTAGTGTGTGTATTCCCCTCTATCTACAATGTGTGTGAGATGCACATCTACTGTGTATAAACTTTTGCTGCTGCCTTTATTGCTAAGAGAAGGGAGGGGGAGAGCAGAGAGAGCCCTCAGAAATAGGAGCATTGCTCTGGATTTGTCAGATTCAGCAGCACCAGCCGCTAGTTGAAGGAATTGCATGTACCTGGCACAAGAAAAATGGTAGGACATTTTTTTTAAAGAGGGCTATTTAGAAAGTTGCTTATTACTGCATTTAGGAAGCAAATGAACAATAACATTTTAATTCGGAGCAGAGGTCTCTAGAGCCTTTAAATATTTCTAATTGGTGCATGTTATCTGTCTGTTTTTTGTCCTCAGGAAAGAAGCCATTTTGAATTACCACAGTGTAATGACCAAGAATCTGCGTTGTACTCGCCATTCTCGGCTGTCTTGGAGAAGTACACGGAGACTGAAGCGTACACTTGAAGGCTGGACTGAGGTGGCTTTAACCAGTATTGGCAACATTGGCGCACGTTAACGATACACTCTATGTAACCAGCTTTGTCTTTATATATCTGTCCATATAGCTGTTACTAACTGCAGCACTGTGTGAGCATCTATTCAGTGCACTTGGACTTTATATGTTTCCGCCTTTATTACTCACTACACTATTATATGCAAACCCGTTATTTAAGAAACAGTCCAAACATAAGAATGTATTGGATGGCATTTAGTATGACGTTATTGCAGTACTAGAGGTTGAGCCTTGAATATTTTGACAGGCAAAAATATTTAGCAAGATGTATACCTATTGGAACAAGTATCCACCATTCAACTAATAGTTTTGAGGCGGGCAAAAAATGGAGACAGGTGGTACAAATATGGCTGCCATGTTATTTGTACTAAGGCCAGCCCTACACATAAGATAACCTTCAATCAAATGTTTGGCCGGCAGCAATCACTTCTGTTCTTCTCATACACATGCCTGCTCAGCCAAGTAAACGTGTTCTCAATAGAAAGAGGTAGGGGAAACCCAATCTTTGTCTCCCAACATTTACCGTCGGGAGGTCCACTCTCACACACACTTGATTTTTTGGCCAGTTCGGCCAGCCTACAATTTAGATGTATGCTCGGATTAAGCCTGTCTGCACACCAAGTGCTTTAGATACAATGATAAAGATTCATGTGTTGTCCACCATGCGGTTAAATAAGACAAAGTGATCTATTCACTGCACGGCTGTAGGCACACTTCTTGATTTTACTGATAATGAAGATAAGCTAACGAGTAGCTTAAAAGGTTTTGAACGAAAGCAGTACGCTTTTATAAAGCAGTATCCCTAATATTAAAACTTTGTAGGCTTCTCTACCTATTTTTTACCGTGCTTGAAATGAAGGAAACACTTTTTGTATTTTGTAATATCAGAAGTGTGTATATCTTTTGTATTATAATAATCTTTACTGAAACATAAAATGGTGTGTTGTCTCTTGATTTTAGACCAGATCCTTTTTATATATTTTATTACTGAAGCAAAAGTTGAGTGATTCCATCATACACTGCCACCTCCCTGATCGATTGCTGGAGTAGAGAGAAGCCATGTGCCCCCTGCACGTCTCATCCGCATTGTTCTGTGGTAGCATTAAGCACCTACTGCATCTTCAGGATCCATTGTGCACAGTCCACATTCTAGATCAGTGTTTCCCAACCAGTGTGCCTGCAGCTGTTGCAAAACTACAACTCCCAGCATGCCTGCACAGCAAAAGGCTGTCCGGGAATGCTGGGAGTTGTAGATTTGCAACAGCTGGAGGCACACTGGTTGGGAAACACTGTTCTAGATCAATGCAGTTTCCAGCTTTACTATCACTTTTATTTATGGCCATGTCCTTCTGTCTGTTTAGTTAATCGGTGCAAAAAGGTGCACCATCATAACATGCAACTGATCATACTGGCCAAACCCTGACGCTGAAGTTAGAAACTGAGACTTTCACCAATAAATTCCGATCAAGAACATATCGGAGCCCGTTCGCACCGCGTCAAGGTATCATGGTGTGGCAAGGGACCCTAGCGCTAACCTACCGGCAGTGCGTGAACACAGTCCGACAGGTGCTAAAGTCCGACTCATGGCCACACTCCAACATACCTCCATAGTAAGATCACTAATACAATGGGAGTGAGGAGGAGACTGCGAGTCCCACCTATAACGGGCCATGTGACACAGGCTACCAGGTGCACCAGAATGTTACCAATGACGAGTATTACTGCACATAAATGGGGATAACTGAATTTAGCATTACACCATGTAAAGGCCCAAATTATTTGCGGGACACAAAACACTACTCTACGACTGGTCCGGCGGCAGACTACACAGGTAACTATGTAGGTTTATATGTATTGAATGTGCACAAATCTGCCACATAATACGAATACAACTTGGGAAAAGCATTGTAAGGCCGATTTCCCACCAGTGTGTATGGTCCCTCGGACGGTCACATTTCCCAGACCAGCGGTGCTTGGTTGACCCAAACTCCCTGCATAATACGGATTGAGTCTGACCATGGGTCCAGTGTCCTGTACTCATAACATCATGTGAGTACAGTACAGTAGACTCATGGTTTGACTCAAACAGCATCTTAATTCACTATGATGTCGTGGGTTTGGGTCAGGGATGCCAGGAAATTTGGCCGCCACACTAAGTTTTCTGGGCTTAACGTGCTTGTGTGTAACTGGCCAAAACGTTAATGGTGTCATTTATCAAACTGGTGTTAAGTTAGAACTGGCTTAGTTGCCCATAGCATCCTTCATTTTCCAAGATAGCTTCCCCCCTCCATTCATGCTTGCTTGGCTGTTTCCTTATCCACCTCTCCATTCATTCTTAGATGCAACCGCCTTACAGCCACCTCTCAAGATGGCACTGTCAGTCATTTTGCATGTCCTATGTATGTGCTGTAGTGTCAGAAATGGGAATACCCCTTTAAAAGAATCTCCTGTCTGGTCCATGTGCCCTTTTTGGGGCTTATGGAAATCATACAGGAGTTCCATCACAATGAACCCCTATTATGAGCTAGAGAGGAAAGCCTCTTCATCTGTGGCTCCCTTTCTGGCAGACTCAACTGAGAACAGCTGATCACTGCGTGGATTATGTCTAACAAGTTGTCAGGATAAGGGTACGGTCAGTCAGGTTTCCTGATGTAGTTATGAAAGCCAAAAGAGTAGATCATAAAAGTAGAGAAATTATAAGGGACAAACACGATTTTTGGCTTCCAACACTAAAGAAACGTGAAATATCGGAATAATAACCGGCTCAGTTTGTAGGATGTTTTTATTTGTTTAAAAACGAACAGACATCAAAAAGTATACGGGCTGTAAAAATTGTACATTTTCATTTTAGAAATACATACTAAATTTTACACTTTTTTTTTCTGTATTATACAAGTCATCCATAAGAAATATAAACCATTTGTCACCAGATATAACTTTATTCTATTAACATACACATAGTTTTTCATTTTATTTTTAAAACTTGACGCATAGTTAAAACTGACCCAGAAACCGGTCTCTATTTTTCCACTGGAATTCACAGAGCAAGTAAAGAAACATCTTCTCACAAATATATAAAAATAAAATACTACTTTCAGTGGTAAGGGGGTCATGAGTCTGCTAGGAAATATGATGTGTGCTCAGGTATGTCTGCACTTTCTTTGATTTTCTATTTACTTCTATGGTGCACATGATCAGCATCACTGAAATTTCTTGCCCAACAACTTTTTGCAGCTAAAAGGAAAAGCATCCCCATTTGGAAATCCATGCAATAATGAACTGAGCTACTCACACTTTAATCATGTTTTTTTTTATTATTATTATTATTACTAGGGCTGATTCACACAACTATGATCTGCCTGGGAAACGCAGTCCGTCTGTCGGCCGCATCTCCCAGGCCAACCGTGACTCCCCTGACCCAAAGTAACTGAATCATAGTCATTTATGATACAGTCAGTCTCTTTGATTAAGGGCTATTGCAGTTACTCACATCATGTTGGTAACCTGCCTCCGCCGCCATCAGATACTTGAGTGGGACAGAGCTGCGCCTAGGCCACGTGACAAAGGGTTGCGAATGAGCTGTTGGCAAGCTCCACCACTAATGCCACCAGAACGAAGTCGGCTATCGTACAAGTCAGTCATCAACCTTTTAAATAGGCCTTGAGAAATGTGTTGGATAATAAATAAGTCGGCGCCTGGGATGTCACTGGACTAGGAAGAGGCCTAAGCACTCACGTAACGCTGCAGCTTCTTCCAACAGCTGATCCGAAGGGATGCTTTGAGTCGGATCTCTGCCAATATAATATTGATAACCTATCCCGAGGATAAGCCATCAATATCAAATTCCCAGACAACCCTTTAAGCTTATTGTATCTCTACAAGCATTTTCTGTATCAATTCCTCCTAAGGCTACATTAAAAAAACAGCTGTTAAAAAATGCCATTCTGAATAGGTTAAGACATTTTCTCTGAATCTGCCAAGAGCAATGAAAACGGAACACAATCAACCAATGTTTTTCATGGAAGAAAGTGGTAAAAAATTGTATACTTTTACATATATATATATATATATATACAGTATATATATACAGTATACATATATATATATATATATATATATATCAGCCTATATCCATTTTCTTGGCACAATGTATCCCGTAATATTTAATCAGGTATCTGGAAATTAGTCCTAAACTGGATTATCCTAAAAAGGTACCAGATTGTGCCAATGCTCATACTCTGTCAGATCTGGGTCTTAGAGTCTGATGCTGTATAACTCAATACGTTAATTTGGATACCAGCATACATATTACATGTAAATGTTCCTCACCAAACCTAGGTGCCCTTGGGTTGTTGGAGATCATCGCGTAACACTGATGACCACAAATCACTATGTAGCTGTGCAGTGCCACTCACAAATTACTGTGACTCCAGAATTGCTGAAAATCCAATAATTTTTTTGGTACCTCGGAACCGAAGCAGAGTTCGGTTTCAAGTTTTAAAGTGATTTTCCTCTTTAAAAATCAATTACCGAAGTTATTCAACAAAGTCACATGTGACTTCGCAAATAACTAACTTCGTCTTATCGGAGCCCATACATTTTAAGACTGTACGGAGATGGATCTCTGTACAGTATTAATCTGAAGTTTTGAAGAAGCGACTTTGGACGTAACATCTGAAGCTCGCTATGCTCATCTCCAGTTACAGACACGGGGATTAGGTTCTTTCTGCAACATGGGCATGGATTTTTACAAGATCAGAACTGTCTGCAAAGTTCCCATTCATCAGAACGGAGCTTGCTGCAAAAACAAACCCATTCAGATGTATTCAACTGATTTTTAGTTGCAGAAATTCCTGCTATAAATTTGCCAAATGTGAGCATACCTTAAGAGAGTCCTGAATCATCTGAGATCATCAATGGTGAGACGAAAACATATACTTTCACGTTTTATTACTTTTGGTGACAGACTAGAGAGAAGAAACCTGCACACCGGCATGCTCAACCTTCGGCCCTCCAGCTGTTGCAAAACTACAACTACCATCATTCCCGGACAGCCTACAGAAGGGCATGGTGGGAGTTGTAGTATTACAACAGCTGGAGGGCCGCAGGTTGAGCATCCCTGCTGTAGACGATGCTCTTGTTCCCATATGACACTGCTGTTTCCTAGTATTGACACTGAGCAGCACATTTTATTCTATGGTTCAGACTCATGACTCCCCACGTAAGAACACAGAAAGGTGGGTATAATAGTCTTGACCCAAATCACCTGGAAATATAGAGGTATAACATGCCGCACACTAAAAACAAGAATACTTTGGTCAAGCAATAAGATATCTTTTCCAGTACCAAACACATAGGCGGACAGATCATCAACACTGTAGACTGAAGTTGGTGTTTTATTGAGATCACTTTGCTTAGAACATGCCATGTGCATAATAGTATGGCAGAGAAGTCCCTTACGTACAGAATACAAAACTGATCTTCAAAGACCTGGTGTAACTGCAAAGTCTCATTGAAGCTGCTGGGTTACCATCAGGCGAGCCTCAAGGTTTTTTTACAAAGAATGTGAATTGTTCTGTCTGGGATCTGAATCTAAATCTTACTAGTAACATTTCTGCTATGGTAGTGTGGTGATTTTTGATCTTACCAGAGCCATGACTGTTATAGTGGATCCATTGTGTAAAACCTGAAGGAATGGACACTAGCGGTGCTGAGAACAGGTAATATAGATGGATTCCGCATCCACATAACGGCGGCAGTATCCACCCTTCCCAATTCTACTAGGTGACTAGGTCCCTATTGTGATGTCCATTTCGGTAGAACCCCGAGAGGATATTAAATAACGCTGCTTCCTTATTGATCTAGAAATTATTGGATCCATTTGTTTTCCACATGAACTGATAATTACATGGTGTCCTTCTGACATTTGTTTCAATATGTTCTTTAGTTTTTTACATGGAGTGATGGATTTCATGTCCATTAGGTTTTAGTGAACTTCTGACTTTAAAACTAATATTTTTTTTAAACAGTGGGTTGGACAAAGTAAAAAAAAAAGTGACAATTGAAAGTTATCTTGCAATATTTATCTGGAAGTATGTCCATTTCAAGATTGTGGAGTGTAATTTATTGTATAATATACACTGATCCACATTTAGTAGAAATGGCCTGTAGATGGCAGTATTGGTATGCTGAAAGTCAGATAAGCTTCTTTTGATCGCACATCAACATGCAGACATATAGTATGCACACATGAAAAAGCATAGGCGTAAGACTAGGGTAGGTACTATTACCAGTTTTCTGGTAAATATTCAGAGATTTAAGAATAATAAACAGTAGAAGGTAAGTGAAACGCAGTCAAAGAAATAGAAGCACTTGTGTTATCCTTGTGCAGGGGCAGGGGAGACAATGTATGCTATAGGTTATTATTCTTTGACTTTCTTTGAATCTGTGTATAACTTGCTCAAAGTGTTTTTCTAACAAATTAAAGGTGGTGTCCCATTAGGATAACTTGTCCTTTATTCTGTACAGGATAGGGAATAAGTGTCTGATTGGCTAGGGTCCGAACGCTAGGGCCCTGGCCGATCACGAGAATGGGGGCCCATGCTCCGCGTTTGAATACAGCAGAAGACACTTGTTTGTCCGTCATGCCTTTAAACTCTTTAAGACTGCTGGAGATAGCTGAGTACAAGCACTCTGCTATCTCCAGCAGCACTATAAAGCTAGAACAGTAGGGCGCCTGAGTGACCACTGCTCCATTCAGATGGGCCTCAGCGGTCGGACCCTGCTGATCAGTCACTTGGTAGGATATTCCATAACTGTCTGATAGATGTGGGTCCCACCTCTGGGATCAACTCTTATATTAAGAACAGGGCGCCATGTGAACAGAGAGCACTCCGCTTTCTCCATCCACTGATATGGGGCTTCAAAAAATAGCCAAGTGCTGGCTCAGTTATTTTTGGAAGTCCCATTGAGGTGAATGGAAAGGTGGCCATGCTTGTGTGGCGTCTACTCCATGCACTGCTATGGGACTTCTGAAAATAGCCATGCATGCTCACTCAGCTGTATTGCAGAAGTCCGGTAGAGGTGAATGCTCTGCATTCCCTGTAGAGCCCCTTTATTGATGTAGGAGCGTGTTCTACAGATGGAACTTGCACCTATCAGACATTTATGTAAATAAGGTCCACTTCCTGCTGCAAAGAATGATGTACCGAAAAAGGGGCATGTGACTGCTACAGCCAATCACTGGCCTCAGTGGTGATCTGCTACACCCAGCGGATACATCGCTGTGTCAAGATAAAGCAATTTCACAAGAAAGAACAATGAGGAACCAGGTATCCTAGGAACTGGAGCAGTGAACAAGGGGAAAGCCCCTTCAACCCTTTGTCTAGGTACACCGTTTGCAAACATTTGGTAGCAGATCTTGATTATGTGCCCTATTATTGCCCTGGCTTTAAAGGCTAAGAACACTCAGGAACAATTTTTCCTGATCGCATTTTACTTGGATTTTGTCAGCAGGTTTTGTCGTACATGGTTACATTTTAGCCTAACTGTGAGCATCTTTGAGCCATCATCTGAGGGCTGAACTACTCACAGCTCATAAACACTTCTTTAAGCCATATTCTTATTAGTAAGATAAGTGTTGAGCTTTGATAAGTGTTTAGAAGGTCAGGAGATCAGAGATAAGAAGCTGTTAGCTGTTTCCCTGATGGAAAACAGAGCTTGCTACTAGAGAATCTTAAGGCTGAAAGTTTTATAGAGAATATTTCTAATAAAGCCAATTGAAAAAAGTTTTTTTTTTTACCTCTAAATGACTACAATGCTATTATAAAAAAAGGCCCCAAAGGTGTCCATAGCCTTTTAGTTTAGGAGAATCTGTATAAACCTGCTATATAAAACTTATTTAAAGTTGTTAAGAAATGCTTGAATAGTCCAGTCCAGTTTGCAAAATGAATTCCTGCCTAAGTAAAGGCAAAAGGTGAACCATAAGTCCTATAACATCAAATTCATAGTCCTAGACCAACCAGGTATCTGTGATTGATCTTATCATTCAGTTATAACTTAAGGTACCTTTACACGGGACGACGATCTGGCAGATTGTCGGGAAGAGACGCTCCTTCCCCACTCTCTGCTGATCGCTAGCGGAGGAGATCTCTCCAGTTACATGCACCAATCTCCTCCAGAGTATGGGGAGGATTGATCGCTAATGTCATCGCTCTTCCCCGTACTGTCTCGTTGTTTCCTGGCAGCAGATTGTGTTTACACAGCTCTGCCGCTAGGAAACGAGGATCTTTTGTGCTGCACAAAAGATACAATTACCAGATGAACGAGTGTTTTGCTCATTCATCGTGTAATCGGCAGTGCATTTACACCGCAAGATCATCATGAACAAGTTGTCGTTAGTGATAATCTGTTCAATTGTCGGCCTGTGTAAAGGGCCCTTTATTGTGTAGTAGACCACTGGATAAACCCATGGCCTGTGTTACACTACCGCTCTACAGAGATATTTGGGTGCCTCCTGACTTATGACTCACGGAGTATATAAATTGTGTGGCTTCATCTAAATGTTTAACTGGCTCCTGTTGGTAACCCAGCAAAGTAAGTGCATTATTGCAGATTAACAAAAACATAATAATACGTAATTCAAGTTGTGGCATCAGCCATGCTCTATATTAAACGTGTAACAATTATACCTTTTATATAGAGAACATATCTAACAGGACATAGCCAACCAAACAACTATTAAAGAGAAAGCATATACAGACTACCAACTGCTGTAATAGTTTGGACTAAAAATATCACGGAAGTGTCTACGAAACTTGTAATTATATACACACGCTGCCTCTGTCGAGAAGGATCATTAGTATGTCCTGTGGTTTTCCAACATTACAAAAAGAGGTTTCCTGGTCCCTTTAGAATGACCTTCTCTCTGGGAAAGGTCAGTTTGGTCTAAAAAGCAAATAGTAGGTATTACCTTTGTCTTAGTCTGAATAATTGCTACCCTGTACTTTCTCATTCCTTACAAGAGGCACTAGGAGGTTTAGTGGTTAATGAACGAACACCAAGTCTTACAAGAGGTAATGCTGAGTATTTAGAGTGATATCTACAGCTAACCTACCATTAGTACTACAGCACTGATGTGATTCATGACATTAAATACTGTTTTCGTCGTGTACAATGTTAAAACCTGACACATTCCAGTGCTTTTTAATAAAATGACTCAGTATTGGTTATATATATCAAGGCAAAGCAGGACACAATGTTGTTTCTTGAAGAAGACCTTAATAGAAGGCATAGTAGATGATATGGGATGATCTCATGTAATGATGTTAAAAGCCATATCACCAGAGGCTTAGGCAAATATTACCAGGTTTTCCCCCAACAAATGACAAATTGCATAATTATAAAGTTTTTGGAATAGGCTGAGTTGTCGTTTGTTAGGATTACTAATTCATAAGACCCTGGACCCCAGTGCAAAATCTTCAATAGGGCCTTTCACCAAGCATGTGCCATTATGGGCTTGCTACCAATTCTACCTCTGCACTCTCTATAGCTACGCCTCTGTAGGCAGCTTGTTTCCCACCGGCTGTGTTAAAGGGGTTGTGCCACCATTAAATATCATTTTGATATAATCCAGCATAAAAAATTTGTTTCTTTTTTGTTACAAAAATGCTGCAGTTGTGAGATATTCTATTTACTTTGTTATAATGGTGCCCCCTGGTGTTTAATCTGTATAATATTGTGCCGAGGTGGTCGCAAATGCTCAATTCCATCCTTTAACTGCCACCAGCTGTAACTACTGCTAGAGGATGTGATAGTTACAGGGAAAGAGCTGAAACAGAAAGGACACACACCCCTGAGCTGCAGCAGAAATGACCCATTGACTTCAATGGGTCTTTTTGGGCAACCTTCCCCCACTTGGCCGGACCTGTAAATAGAAGATTACTTACCAGCTTCCTGGCACTGGCTCCCCGCTTCTTCTCCTCCAGGCCGGTTTGACATCGTCGCAGCTAATCACTGGACACAGCAGAGACCAGATCCCCTTGTGTCATGCGACCATTTGTCATGACGTAAGAGGAGCGGGTTATTGCCACGGCCAGTGATTGGCTGTGGCGATTTCAAACCGAATGTCTACAACAAGGGAGCCCAGCGGAGCATCGCAGGCCTGGAGGAGAAGGAGCGGGAAGGCAGCATCAGAAGGCAGGTAAGTCATCTTCCGTTTACAAGTCTGGCCAAGTAGGTGGGGAGGCGGGGGGGTCGCCAACCTCCGCCATTCTTGTACAACCCCTTTAAGAGGAATTGGATCAATGAATGGGGAAGGATCTCTGGATCCATGTGAGGGCTGCTTCTAGCCTTGGTCGGCTGAGTTCACCGTTTATTTCAACGTTCTTCTGATCTGTCAGAAGAACAGAAAAATAAAAATAAAAAATCCTGTATTTTAAACATCTGTTATGCTCAGCATCCATTTTAGCCATTTCTGTCTGAAATCCATTATTTTAGATGTAAAAAAAATTATAATTAGACACCATATAGTACATGACAATCTCTTTCTAAGGCAGGATTGCATGCAGAACTTTTTCTTTTTCATCAGTTGTGGCATAACCCCTTTAAGGTTGTACTAATTTCCAGGCAGTGGCACTGTTTACTATAAACTGTAAAGTGCACTTTAACCCAACAGGAAGCAATCACGCCTTCAACTTGATCTATAGTGCAAATCGTAGTTAAGACTATATTGTCTTCTAGGAAATACAACATTTTTGCACTTGCAAGTAAACAAGCCAGTGAGTCATTGACTATGAATTGCATTTGTGGTAGGTTTTTCCGTCCCATACCTTTATACAGTAGTTTGTTTTTCATATTGGTGGTCTATTTCAAGAAAGGACACCAATCTATGATTGGTGGGTGTTCAAGACCCTGCACCCCCACCCAATAGATGTTTGACAAAGCAGTGGCGCTCTGGTCAGCACTGCAAATTCTTCCTTGGCCTGTGCGGTCACGTTCATCGGTGACATGGCCTAGCCACAGGTGAGAATAGGCCATCAATATGAAAATCTTGGAAAACTCTTTTAAGTCTACGTGGTGATCCCAATGTTCTGTGATTGGTGTACTGTAAATTCACTTTGAGTGATGACACGGAACCCCAATAGACCTTGTATCTAGTATTTCACTAAATCATTAAGAAGTACATAAGTTTTCTCTTTTGCTTACTGGAGTTTCTTGAGGACAGGTTTTGTCTGTGTATTATGCTTATATTGGTAAAAGTATAAAAATAGTCAAAACTAATTTGCCTTGTTAGGTTTCATGAACATGATCATATCTGTTTTGCAGTCCAAAAACCACGGATCTGCAAAATGCATATACCGGCCGCATCCTGCTGGCCCCATTGTCAAACTGCCTATTCTTGTCCACAAAACAGACTTATTTGTGGCCCCATAGAAATAAATGGGTCCACATGCGATCCACAGAAAATGCGAATCAGACGAGGACCAAAAATACAGCCATGTACATGAAGCCTTAGTCTGTAACGTTCATCACAAATGAATTTTAAACATGGCAAATTAATTTGCCTTTTGCATCCAATGGCCGTCAGAAGTCAAAATATTTTCGCTCATCTCTACTAAAATTAATATGTGAATTTTTATTCATATAAACCCAATGTGGTCCTCATTGCATCGGGACATTTAGAATTGTCACTCGTCTACATGTAGACATGCTTATATTGGTAGAACCATAGTGCATTTGTCATTTTAAAATCGCTTACCTGGAGGTTGTTCTAGCTGTGGCCACTTCATTTCCTGGACACCGTGCCTACCTCGGTCGAACAACAATAGATTATATTTTCCTTTTCAATTAAATAGACAATTATAATAAAACGTGCCACCTGCTCCCACTAGATTGTGCCAGTGTAGTGTTTGTCCAGGTGCTTTAATCCACAAATCTGTTTTATATTTACAATTCAGCCATAACGGAAAAAAAAACTAGGTCATTGATGCCATCCAGAAGAGTTGGTCACTTAAGATTGGCTGGATTTACTGCATCAAATTGTAAGCCTCAATACAGGACTAAACTCATTCTAACCAAAACACTGATGGACCCAGTATGCATTTAGCAATGAGATTGCTTAAAGAGGTTGTCCAGAATTATTATATTTTTTTTTTATTTCTCCCTTCTAGTCAACAGGACCTAAGCAGAACTCCATACTTACATCTTCCCTACTCTGTTTCAGCTCCCAAGTTGTCTTCTCTCAACTTCCAGTCCTGAGCTGTCAACTTCCTGCAAGGACAAGATCATGTGCACCTCTGAAGCCAATAGCTGGCCTCAGCAGCGACATGTCCCCAAGTGATATTTGACCCAGCAGCCACTTGGGGATACGTCACCACTTAGGCCAGTCATTGGCTGCAGAGGTGCAGATGACCTCGTCCATGCAGAAAGTTGACAGACAGGATCAGGAACTTCAGTGACATCAGCCCAGTAACTGGATAGGAGCAGCACGGAGCAGGTAAATATGGATTTCTTCACAGGTCCAAATCCCGGGGAGGAAGTGAAAAACAAATCTTAGCAAACCCTTCAAAGGGGTATTACGGTTATGTAAAGTTGTCACCTATCCATAGGATAGAGGATAACTAATTAAATGAGTGGTGTCCTACTGTTGGGAGCACCATCGATGAATACATGGACCTCATAACCCGTCATTTGTATGGGAGTTCCCATACTCAGGTGGCAGAGTACATGCCCAACCGACAGCTCCATTTCATGTCAGGAGATCCACGGGGTATGTTGTCCCCGTTGGGATCAGTCTCATTCCCAGAAGTTGGACCTCCACAATCTAATAGTTATTCCCTACTAGAGATCAATTCATATATTTTTAAACTTGGAGATACTTTTATACTGGAGATATTTATATACAGCAATGAGATAGGTGCATTAATGCAATCTTCTGCATATGATGGTATGTCTTTGGGAGCAGAGCACTCAATACATGAAATTCTTTGTAGTAACATACACAATTATTCGGACATCTATATCTGAAGATACTCAGAGTTCTTGAATAACATTTAGAAACCAATTAGTTTGGTCCACAGATAAAAATAGCAACTTACACAAAATCCTAGTGACAATCATAGACCACTGTACTTATTAACAAAGGCAGAAAATGCCACCGTAGAAGTAGACAACACTAGAATTTTTTGTTTTTCAATAATCTCTTTGGGATGGAAGTCAATGGGAGAACCCGAGCATTAAACCAGGGACCCCTGCTCTGAAGAGGGGAGGGTGCCGGGTCCCACTGAGGTCTATGCAGAAGATCGCTATACAGTGAGGGAATCCCCCATTGTGAGTCCTGCTCTGACTCCATATATAGCTATGTCCATATATGGAGACAGTGCTTGGGGACACCCAGTCTATTTAAATCTAATTTAGCCTCTATTTCTTAAAAGTTTCTGCTGCCATTTGAACTCACAACCTTCTACATTAGAGGCAAAGACCTTAACCACTCAACTATAAAGCTGAATGATAAACTGTGTCTGATAAACTGTGTCTGATAAACTGTGTCTGATAAACTGTGTCAGAAAAACCTCATAGTAGTTTGTCATGTAGTAAGTATTTGTATAGAGTAGAAGTATCATTTCATATTTCACTGCAGATTAACATGTAGTGGTATAGTGTAGTGACTCTAATGTAGAAGGTTGTGAGTTCAAATCCTGGCAGAAACGTTTCATAAGAAGATATTAAATTTATATATCTTATTTTCTTTTTTAGTAATTGTAAAAAATGTATGGCACAAAATAAATGTGTAATTACTAAAAAAATATATAGATACATATACTTTCTCAGCTTGAGAAAGGCTCAGTTGTTTGGAGCCGAAACGTCGTATTGCCCACATGGGTGAATAAAGGAGACACATCTTTTTTTATATACGGAGTGCTGCCTTATTTTTCTGGTTTATAGATACATAGATATGGATAAAATCATACTTCTGATATACTGTATATGAATGCATAATATGTGGGAAACTACTACTGATGTTTTTAGCCATAATATATTTACATATATTGTAAAATATGATATATTCTTAATATATAATAATATATGTAAATATATTATGGCTAAAAGCGTGTGTATATATACATATATATGTTTCAATTAAATTTAGCCTCTATTTCTGTGATTTGAACTCACAACCTTCTACATTAGAGCCAAGAAGCTTAACCACTATGCTATACAGCTACACGTTAACCTGCACTGAAATATAAAATGTATAGGAATACTTACTACATGACAAATTACTATGAGGTTTTTGATACTGATAAACTGATACACTGATTTAGTTTATCATTCAGCTTTATAGCTGAGTGGTTAAGTTCCTTGCCTCTAATGTAGATGGTTGTGAGTTCAAATACTGGCAGAACCTTTTCAGAAATAGAGGCTAAATTAGATTTAAATACACTGACTCGAGCATATGCGGTTTTTGGCCGAGCATGCCCGCTCAACACTAGTCGTGATGTCAGACCCATGTGATCTAGGAATGGGCTAGTCGATGTTCTCAATGCACGAGCAGGGTAGGCAGAGTCCACTGCTTATCATATCAAAGATGTGTGGGAAGAATTAGGAGCAGGGAGGATGGAGGGTGCTGTGGGGAGAGTTTTTGGCCTAGGGAAGTATATAGTAGGCGTCTACATTTCTGGCTGATCTTAAAGCACAGAGCACTATGGGAAGTGTTGTGGCTGCAGCTCATTTATGCCCACATCCTGGAAGTTCGGGTTGCAAACAATTGAGCACAGCGGGAGCATGAGGATTGGCACGCTGTTATGTGCTTCAGGAGACTAGACAAGGTTTCATTTTATATTCCTAAACTTATATTTGCCAACAGTTAACACCAAAATTGTGATCTGAAATGTGGTTTTTGTTATGTTTGCTCCTTTCCTCATCCTTTATTGATCAGGGAAAAAGAAACTGTGCCACATCTCAAATGCATCTTTATCCCAGAAAATATATTGAAATTCCCCAAAAATCTTGGCCTACACCCAAATGGTTGGGTTAAGGGAAGGATCTTTTTGGAAGCCACCACAGATCTACCATATTGCTCTTTCACGCTGCACAGCTTCTCTATAATTCTTCAAGGCCTACTCGCAATGTGCAGTATTACCCAAGAACACCACTAAGTCTTTGTTATGGTGAGGGCTCAAATTTGTGACTTGCATTCCTCACCCAGGAGAGTGGATTTAAATGTCGGTCGTGATCTTTGTCAGACTCTGGTTGGCTCTGTGCCCTCTCTGGTTTTGGATTTGTAGAAGGTGGTTCTGGCTGCTGAACTGACATAGTCCTTCGTAGATGGTTCCTTTTTCTTAGAAATTCAGGTTGTGTGTGCAAACCAAAGCTTCCCTTCCTCAGGATCATCCTGGAGTTGTTCTTTTTGGGACGGGAATGGTGACTAAATTCCAGCGTAGCCAAATGAGCGGCATATCCTTCGCTAATAAACTGAAATAGAATAAAAATTTGTTGTGTCAATCATATAAGAAAATATTATACACATAATCAAAATAATTAATGGCAGAACTAGAGAACCAACATAACCTTTTGCAATTTTAGAAACGTTAGTCTAGAAATTACCATTAGGTAATAATTAGAACTTTAACCCCTTAAGGACCGGGGGTTTTGGGATTTTTGCGTTTTTGTTTTGCGCTCCCTGCCTTCCAAAAGCCATAACATTTTTATATTTACGCTCACATAGCCATATGACGGCTTGTTTTTTGCGGGACAAGTTGTACTTTTTAACGCTACTATTTATTTTTGCATGTGATGTAGTGGGAAACGGGAAAAAAATTCCAAATGGGGTGAAATTGCAAAAAAAAAGCAATTTCACCACAGTTTTACGGGTTTTTAAATTACAACGTTCGATTTGCGATAAAACTGACTGGTTAATTTTATTCTTCAGGTCAGTACGAATCTGGCAATACCTAATATGTATAGTTTTTCTTGCGTTTTGATAGTGAAAAAAAAATTTAAAAGTGGGAATTTTTTTATTTCATTTTTTTGTCGCCATGTTTTGACCCCTATAACTTTTTTGTAATTATGCGCACGGAGCAGTGTAGGGGCTCATTTTTTGCGGGGCAATCTGAACTTTTAATTGATACCATTATGGGGTGCGTATGATGTTTTGATCACTTTTTATTCATTTTTTTAGAAATGAAGCGCCCAAAAATGGCGAATTAGCCATTTGGACGCTTTCTTTCGCTTTTATGTTTACCGTATGGTGAATATTTTTAATATTATTATAGTATGGGCGTTTCGCACATTGCGACACCCATTATGTGTCATTTTTTTATTTATTTTATTTTCATTTTGGGGAAAGGGGGTGATTTGAATTTTTATATTTTTTTATTTATTTTTTATTTTTTAAACTTTTTTTTTTTTTTACCACTTTCTTATAGTTCCCATAGGGAACTATAAGATGCAATCATCAGATTGTTATTCTCATATATTCCAATGCAATAGCATTGGAATATATGAGAAAATCGCATATTTCCTATGGAGCCTATTACAGTCATAGGCTCCATAGGAATACTGTGTAGTAACCTAGGTTTCATTCACAGAAACCTAGGGTACTAAATGCATGCCCGGCTCCCTTGTGGCCATCAGGGAGCCGGAGCAAAAACCCAAAGTGAAACTTTCGGTTTTTGCGCGATCAGATGCCGTGGTCAAGATTGACCACGGCATCTGAGGGGTTAAATGTCCGCGATCGGCATCGCTGCCGGTCGCGGACATGAGCTGCGGGTGTCAGCTTGATAAATCAAGCGTTTACACGCAGCTCATGTGCCCGCTCCGTGCGGGAGCGGGCGCCATCTTTAAAGTCCGGACGAAGGGCGTACATGTACGCCCTTCGTCCTTAAGGGGTTAATGTTTCAAAATAATTTAAATAGAGGCCAAGTGTTAGAGCTCATGAACACACCTGTACTACAAGTCTGTATGTCCATGTGATCCATGTCCATTGGATCTATATTATGGTGCTAATGTTGTCCTATAGAGTTCTCCCTTACGTTGTGTTGTAATTTCGGATAGACATTTTTAAAATTGATTGCATTTTACATTGATGCCTAAAGTCCCCCTAGAAGTCAATGGGCACTGCTAGAACCATGTATATGAATTAAACATGAGTAAATCAAATACATTTTGATTCTTCTCATTATCAGGGCTTCACCTGTGGAGGTTCTGTCCCCACAGGTGAAGAAGCGTCCACCTGCTGCAAGATTGACAGGGCCAGACGCTTAGCCTGGCCCTGACAATTTCAAATTGGCAGAGCGAGGGAACAGGCTCTACTTAAGCTTCGGAGCATCTTCTGCACAGGCAGGAAATTTTCAGGGCTGGGCTAAACGTCTGGCCCTGTCAATCTTGCGGCAGGCGGGCGCCTCCTCACCAGCAGGGACAAGACCCATAGATAAAGAAGCCCTGCTGAGGGAATGAATCGATCTCTAATATGGATCTGTGAGAAACCTCCACATTGACCAGTATACACACATGCACCAATGGGAAAAGGGCTTGAGATAGTTTTTTTCTATTTTCATACCATACCCATTCTAAACTCATGGGTACATGGATCTTCAGTGGAGCCATTTACACCATAGGAGTGCCTATGGTACTGTAGTTTTCACATGGGCATTTGCATGAATCCTCACATTGGTGAACAGAATTTTTATCAATTGAGGAAAAACTTATTGCAATTGTAACCATTTATTGACCAGTGCCAATTTGGGGTGCATAGACTTACAATGAAAGATAGTTACCTGACACTGATTCTGATACTTCTTAGCTGGACGTCCTACTATATAGATCTGAGAAGATGATAAGCCAAGGACATTGTATACAGAAATATCTTTCATTGAGCCGTAGGCAGCACTGATTTTAATGTGACACTAGATAAAACAGAAGATACATTTTACATAAACGCAAAAAGTATATTATAGAAAATAGATCATATCAATTCTGTTAGGTGACAGAACTATGATATGTGGCATTGGGATCTGAAGCTGTTCACAAAATTCTCCCTCAAATGTTTTATTATCCAAGATATATTGATTTCTGCCAAATTTGCGGCGTAATTTGTGACTTTTCACATCTCTCAATATTTTTCAGATGTTGCAAGAAAAGTGGGTGGTGCTTAGAGTGAGGGGTGTGGCCTTCTGAATCTCATCAGATTTGCTATAATTCACACAAGAAACTGGTGTAAATTATAGTTCACATCTATAGCGGCTTATAGGGGGCTCAGATTTGTATTTCTGGTGTACAGACTGGTGGAAGATGCTCTAAATTTATTAGAGGCCTGTGCCCCTTAAAGGGATCATCCTTCTTTTATACTCACTTATCTGCTTATTTGGAGGCCCTTCTTCAGTTCTATAGGCAGGTAGCAAATGAGACATTACTTCATCTTCCAGGAGGATTGCACCTAGCTGCTGTTAACCTTTTCCTCCTCCGCAGACAAAATAATCCCTAACATCTGGCCCCAGAAAATGATCAGTGTAGTAAAACGGGACAAGTGTCTACCGGATCCCCCAGGCCGACCGCGCTCCCCTGAACTGACTGTACTGAACTCACAGCATCAACATGTGAGTTCAGTACGAGAGATCCGTGATCAGATAGGAACTGAATGCTTCATAAAACACTATGATACAGTCAGTTAAGGCGAGCGCGGTCAGCCATTGGGATCCCGCAGTCACACAGCCAGTTTTCCCAGACTAATGAATAAACGAGCAAAGTGAAGAAACAGGCGGCACAGCTGCTAAACTCTAAACAATCTCCACTGTAAAACAACAAAAATATAGCGGTGCACAAGCCCACAACAATGGATACAGTCCAGGTAAATAGAGAGCAATAAGGGCGACACTCACCAATGTAGTAAAATGAAAACCATCCTTTATTCATTCGGGATAACATCCAGCAGAGCTGGTTGGGGTGGAATGCAAGTTTCTCAAACATAGTAGCGGCGAAGGCCGTTTCGCGCAACTTTGTAGTGTGTGTAGTGTGTAATATAGTTATCTTTTATTCATAGAGAGACTTTTTTTTGTTTACAAAAATGTGTTTTCTATCACTAGTCTGCGTCCCCATTGGAGTTCACAGTCTTTTTTTTCCTATCTCGGGATTGCAAACAAAAACCATTCACGAGCGAGTTCCTTTCAGATTCATCTTTTGAGGATGAATGTGTCTGCTTTGTATACCATGCAGCTTTTTCTCCCTCATGACTTCTCTAAAGGAGCTGCAGGAGATATGAATAAATGGTGTCTCACTGTGTACAAAGATTTGCACTTCAAGTGTATCTAAGGTTCAGGTAAGCTGGGTAAGAGGAGAGGACATTACTGCAGGGCCTTCTGAATTCTTTATGCCACTTTGTAGTGGACTATATTCCCAGGATAAGCTTTGTTCATACTAGCATCATGACATTTGTTACGTTTAACCCCTTAATGACCAAGGACAGACCTGTACGTTTTTTGGTTGTGACTCTGTGAGGGTATCTATAGAGCAGTTTCAGGAGCTAAGCCAGCCCCATGTGGGGTGGCTGCAGCTGTGTTATAGACATCTGAAACTTGCCTTCAGAGGTGGGAATCAGAGATAACTTTTATCCCAACAATGTAACCACTCAGATGCTGCAGTCAATAGCTCCCTCTGCCTTCTGATTACCCCCCACCCATGTAATAGGATACCGGTCAAATGACTGTGCAAATGATTGCAAATTCAAATCTCCCAAGGAGAGAGGGAGGTATGGGGGCATTTAAATAATAATGAAAAAGCCCTTTTCTTAAACAAATAAAATAAAATGTACATCACATCTCCAAATGTCAGAAATATTAAAATATCACAAAATTTATCATGCAAAGAAAATTCTGTAAAATATTGCCAATAGCAGAATTGTCACTTTTTGGCCACCGCGCTTCCCAAAGAAATCAAATAAAAATTAGAAAATGGCAAATGCAAAATAGCAATAAAATCTAAAGTTCACCCTACAAGGAAATGGGCCCTCACACAGCTCCATGGACAGAAAAATAAAATCATTATGAATTTTAGAATATGGCAACAAAATTGTTTAAAGACAAATTTTCTAAAAGCTTTTTTTTTTAAGTACTAATACAACTAAAACAATAAAAATTTGGCAATGCCGTAATAGTACTGGCCTACAAAATAAAGCTACCACATCATCAACAACGTAAAAACAACACCCAGGCGTGGAGGGATGTTTTCTTCATTTAAGTGGATGCTTTGAACTTGTCCATATAAGAACATCCCCTTTATACAAAGCATAGATCTGGTAACTATGTCAGATCTATTACAAAACTGGTAATTCATGCTGATACATGATTCATACATAACTCTGGAACATTACAATAAGAAATGCCCACCTCTTGCATGAGGTTCCGGAGGAATATAGTCTTCTGCCGCAAGGGGTCATGAACAAGACCATCAGAAAAAAAGATCATTCCCTGGGGAAAATTGTGCTGGGACAACCAGGAGACCACTCTTTGCTTCTGCATGTCTGGGCGGCCAGTGATGTAAATGATCAGATAACCAAGATCTTGCCAGTGCCTGAAATATAATGTAACATAGAAAATAACCATCAATCCGGCAAACATTTTCATCCAACCAATGTGAAATCAAAATTCCAACTGGCAGTAATGTAATCCCTTTATCATCAGACCTTGGAGACCAAACACTTGTTTACGATTTAACAGTCCCTTTTTTATTTGTTGGACTACCAAAATAACTTTTGCACTTTTTGTTTATTTCCTGACACAAAGTACTGTTTAATAATACATGTAGAAAAATATTTTTTTCAGTTTTTTGTTTCATTTGATGTAAACTGTATAACTATTAAACAACTCACATTTTGCTTTCAAATTACAGCTCTTTCTAATTTAAATTTACAAATTGAGACCAAAATAAATTTTTAACCAGTAAATGCATCGTCGAAAGCTATAACTTCTTTTCTGTTATGTTAATTCATTTGTGTGTCTTTTTTTCTGTGATACATAGGACTTTATTTTTATTCCATTCTTTTACAAAAAAGGGAAAAAGGTCTGATTTTCAATGGTTTTGATTTTTTTTTTTTTAAGAGTACAAGGTGCAGCTGAAATATATATTTTTTAATTATGTCCTCTTTCCATCACGGTCATTTTGTTACAAAAGATGTACAGTTTACAGTCACCTGGGGTCAGTCTAGAAGCTGCAGTGTGGACTAACGCTGGGTTCAGACCTGAGCGTTTCTGAGACGCGCGTTTTCCGCGCGTTTTTGTGCTCGTTTTTGGCATTAGTAAACGCGCGTTTTACGTGCGTTTGTGTGATTGACTGCAGCGTTGTCCAATGACCAAATATCCCTGTCTATATGAAGTTTGGCCTTTCCAGCATGTTGCAAATTCATAAACGCGCGTTCGAACGCGCGTTTTCAGTGTCAAAAACGCGCAAAATATAAGCGTTGCGCATTCCCATTGAAGTCTATGGGCCAAAACACGAGACAAACGCCCCAAAAAAAGCTCAAGTACTTGTTTATGTGTCGGGATTTTTTCAGCGCATTCGAACGCGCTGTAAAACGCGAAAATGTGAACCAGTCCCATAGGGAAGCATTGGTTTGCATCGATTATGTGTTTTACAGCGCGTTCGAACGCGCTGTAAAACGCGCAAGTGTGAACTAAGGGTAATGGCTTTATTATTATTATAAGGCCATACAAGATCTTTGGTGCATTATAACATAATTTTTAATCGCCGATTTCTCCTATAACCGAGTGACATATTAGCCCCAGTTACAGGGGGAAAACAACCCCTAAAGGTTCTACCGAGCTGTTGAGCTGATCTGGTCTGCTAAGACTCAGCAGCTCATACAGTTACCTGGCTCCCAGCGATCGCATGATTGCTAGGCCCAGAGCAGGAAGCGACATTGTCGCTTCCTGATTTATATATTCAGTGCTCATTGAGTGCTGTGTATACATCAGTGGAAAAGGCAGGGAAGGCTAAACAACATCTCTGCCCTCTCTATGGAGAGCACAGTTGCCCCTGGCAGCTGGCTCCCCACAATTGAAGCTGCATTTTCTGTATTGGTGTTGGTCCCATGTTCGTATGTGCCCGCATTTTTATGGGAAACATGATGTTTTAATATATGCAAATGAGCCTCTAGGAGCAGCGGGGGCGTTGCCATTACTCCTAGAGGCTCTGCTCTCTCTGCAACTGCTGCACCCTCTGCACATAATTGACAGGGCGAGGTGTGATGATGTTTTCAGTGCCTGGTCCTGTCAATCAAAATGCAGAGGGCAGGGCAGTTTCAGAGAGAGCAGAGCCTCTAGGTTTAATGGCAATGCCCTCGTTGCCCCTAGAGGCTTATTGGCATACATTAAAAATTCATTTTTCTCAGCAATACAGGCTCATATGAACATGGGACCAACACAGATGCCTTCAGCTGCTAAGCGCACATGTAACAGGTCAGCCAGTTTCATAGGTACAAATCTGACAGATTAAAAGGGACAGATGCCCTTTAAATGGTGACTGGCCAGATGTATATAGTCTGCGGGTGGACTGCAAAATGGGTTCTCTAATTTGGGCAGGTCAATTGCAGGGACAGGAGAATTACTGCATCAATGGTAACATATTCCGCTACACAAGCACCATCACCTTCAACACACCTGAGCGTCTGTACTGCCGTTAAACTGATCGCTCTTGTTGTCACCTATTGTTTGTGTACTCTAGGTCAAACATAACTGGAAAATACTTTACCTGACAACATCTACGGCTCCAGCCCTGACTTTAGGATCACTGCCCATAATGGAGACACTTGCTGCAAAAGAACCATCTATGCTGAAAACCACACACTCCATCCCTCGAGGAAGCACAGTGAGGTAACTTTGTGCACTGCTCTGATCTCCTCTGTAGACCAAGAAGAAGACAAATGATTCATGAAAAAAACACGAAAGCCTGACGGAAATATCAATATTTTATTTATTTATTTTATATGGCATCATATCACCAACGTCTTCTACAGTGCTGGACTCAAAAGGTATTGCCTGCCTCATACAAATATTAGGACTATAGGTAATACCCAGAGAAGCCTACCTGAACATGAGGAATACATACAGACTTCCTCAAGAAGCCGCCATACATGGATATTTTGAATATGATATTTTACAACTACAATATACATTGTATATTATAAAGTGAATATGTGTCCATTTTTAGAAAACCTTTTATTTATTTATTTTTTTCAAATTAAACATATATATAAATGTGTATGTTAAAAATCCTTGGGGCACATTTATTAAGACCAGCATTTTAGACGCCGGTCTTAATAAACCTAAGCTGGCGAAATATCCGCTGAACTTACGAAGAGACGCAGGCCTCTTCTTAACTTCGGCGCATCCAGCTCCACTTCTAAATGTACGACATCTTCTGAACTGTCTTACATTTAGACCTTTTTAATATGCCTGAAACGGGCGTAGAAAATGGTAAATGAGACGGGCCTGCTAGCCCATCCCCTTCCCCACCACCCCCACAATTTTAACCTGGCATTAGCCGGGCGAATTCACAGATAGCGACACAACTAACCGTTGTGCCACCATCTGCACCTAAAATACGTCTAGTATTGGCGCATTTCAATATAATAAATGACCCTCCCTTGTGTCAGCCATGACCTCATGGAACTATATTTTTGTACTTGATTACAAAAAGAATGAACCTTTCCCTTCAACTCATAGACAAAATTAAAGAGGTTATGCTAAGATTGAGCTAAACAATCTAAATCGGACACAATATACTATAGTACATGACAATCTCTTTCTAACAAAGCCAGAACCAGCCCTCTACCTCACATGGATCCAGAGATCTCCTCATTCATTGCTGAAGTTGCTCTGCTAGATTTATTTTAGGCTAGCAGCTTAGGGGGCATGTCCTTTCTGCTGTAGCTCTCTGCCTGTAGCTGTCCCAACTTCTAACAGATGATATGGTTGGTGACAGTTGAAGATTTAAACTGAGCATTTGTGACCACCTCAGTGAGGTGGACGTAGAAATAAGGAAAAGAACCAGACTGCTGGTTTGAAAAATGTTGAATGTTTTTCATGGGAAAACCATGAAAAATGCATACACATACATGCTGTGTAAAATATGTATTGGTTAATCCTCTATACAGACTCTCACCTTACAACCATCTTGATGGGATAGACCCCAACTCCCAATCTTTTATCCTCAGGTACAGTGTAAAACACCCGGCCACTGCTATTGGATATCTCTGTGTCAAAGTAAACCCATCTTCCACTGGAGGGCTCCATCATAATCAGAACGTCTACCTGGAATATTAGTGTATAATTTATGTATTTGGTTTGTAGGAAGCAAATGGAGACATGGTCACAATGATACAAATCATAATGTAACTCAGATTATTCCTATCTTTATGTTATTGCTGTAGTGCTCTGTATTTCAGTATAGCTGAGACTCTGTGGGGATATCTTGGCAAGTAAAACATTACAGCATTACAGACAACTTCAAAGCCATACAGCTACATTTTACTCAAAATTTGACTAAACTTTTTATTAACAAAAAGAAATAACTCAGTAAGGGTACTGTCACACTTGCCATAAAGTTTTCCGCATGTGCAGACCTTTAAAAATGCTAAATAATAAATACCCGATCCATTTTTCCTGATGACACCGGAGAGACGGATCCGTTGTTTAAATGCATTTGTTAGACGGATCCGCATCCGGATCCGTCTACAAATGCTTTCCGTTTGCACACAGATTTCCAGATCTGATGGACCCTAATTAGTAAATATGGTCATTCACCATCTATTCATACATATAGATGGCCCGAACTATTCGCCGGCGAACAGTTCCCGGCGAACATAGCTTGTTCGTGTCCGCCGCGGCGGGCGAACATATTCGATGTTCGCATTCGCCCCTATACTTTATTATTGAGCAAACTTTGACCCTGTACCTCACAGTCAGCAGACACATTCCAGCCAATCAGCATACCTTCCCTCCCAGACCCTCCCACCTCCTATCTAAACGCAAGGACAGCATCCATCTTAGATTCATTCTGAAGCTGCAGTGTTAGTAATTGTAAATCGCAATGTGATTAATATAACCTGTATTATTCGCATTGCGATTACAACTTAGATCTGAGTTCCTAATAATTGTATTGCTAGAAAATAACAAAGATAACGAATATAGCACTATATTCTCAATCTTCGTTATATTCTAGCAATACAACCATTAGGAACTCAGATCTAAGTGGAATTCTCAATGCGATTAATATAACCTGTATTAATCGCATTGCGATTACAACTACCACACTGCGCTTCAACTAGGTATTTTCTGCCCAAATCTATATTCAGCTACATGGCTTAGAAAATATGCTGTCAAACAATGATCCTAGGTTTTGGTATAGACACATCATCTAGACTACCATATTTGCCTATACCAAATATAAATATGCAACCAAATGTGGCAAAATACACAAAAAAATAAACTAAAAAATGAAAAAATTATAAAAACGCAGATGCGTTTTTGATGCGTTTTTTTTATCAAAAACGCCCAAATGTTCCCTGGGGGTTCAGATATCTTGCTTTGGAGGCAGCAGAACGTTGGTGGTAGTCATAGTCAACCGTCATATACAATCAAATAGAGGCATCAAATGGATTCGCAAAGCGATTAATAATTTTAGGTATTATTCGCATTGCGATTACAACTTAGAGCTGAGTTCCTAATGGTTGTATTGCTAGATTATAACGTATATTCTAGCAATACAATAACCATTAGGAACTCAGCTCTAAGTTGAATTCGCAATGCGATTAATGCAGGTTATATTAATCGCATTGAGAATTCAACTTAGATCTGAGTTCCTAATGGTTGTTGTATTGCTAGAATATAACGAAGGTTGAGAATATAGCGCTAAATTCTCAATCTTCGTTATATTCTAGCAATACAACCATAAGGAACCCATCTCTAAGTTGAATTCGCAAATAAGATGTCCCAAACAATTCACCGGCGAATTGTTCCCTACGAACATAGCTTGTGCGCGTTCGTCGCGGCGGGCGAACATATGCAATGTTAGGTCCACCCCTATCATTGAGTAAACTTTGACCCTGTACCTCACAGTCAGCAGACACATTCCAGCCAATCAGCAGCATACCCTCCCTCCCAGACCCATCTCCTGGACAGCATCCATTTTAGATTCATTCGGAAGCTGCAGTCTTAGTGAGAGGAGGGACAGTGTAGCTGCTGCTGATTTAATAGGGAAGCTAGGCTAGTGTATTCAGTGTCCACTCCAGTCCTGAAAGACTCATCAGATCTCTGCTGTAAAGACAGCGTCCTGACAGCACCCCAAAAAGCCCTTTTTTTTAGTCTCCCTCCCAGACCCTTCCACCCCCTATCAAAAAGCAAGGACGGAACCCATCTTAGATTCATTCTGAAGCTGCAGTGTTAGTTGTAATCGCAATGTGATTAATATAACCTGTATTAATCGCATTGGGATTACAACTTAGATCTGTTCCTAATGGTTGTATTGCTAGAATATAACGAAGATTGCGAATGCCGCGCTATATTCTCAATCTTCGTTATATTCTAGCAATACAACCATTAGGAACAGATCTAAGTTGTAATCCCAATGCGATTAATGCAGGTTATATTAATCGCATTGCGAATTAAACTTAGAGCTGAGTTCCTAATGGTTGTTGTATTGCTAGAATATAACGAAGATTGAGAATATAGCGCTATTGCTAGAATTTCTAGCAATACAACCATTAGGAAGCCAGCTCTAAGTTGAATTCGCAATGCGATTAATATAACCTGTATTTATCGCATTGCGATTACAACTACCACACTCTGCGTCAACTAGGTATTTTTCCATGGTAATTTTGCCATGGATCCCCCTCTGGCATGCCACAGTCCAGGTGTTAGTCCCCTTGAAACAACTTTTCCATCACTATTGTGGCCAAAAGTAGTCGCTTTGGTTTTTAAAATTCGCCTGTCTATTGAAGTCTATGGCGGTTCGCACTGTTCCCACGTTCGCGAACATCAGACCTGTAGAGGGTTTGGCAGATCATCGCTAGGAACGTTCATTAGCAAGGATCTGCCTATGTAAAAGTGCCGCTGATTACCAGGCATTTTTTATGCATGCCAAAAAAATCATTGTTTGCCAGCGGTAGACTGTGCTGTCTAATCACGCTCTGCTGCCGGCAAATAATAATTCTATATAGGGATGAGCGATGGCATTATTAGAAGAAAGAGCAGGCGGCACTCCACACTTACTCCACTATGGAGGGGTGCCCGTATCCCGAGTCGGCGTACTCACAAATAGTAGTAGTATAGGAAGGATCGGCACTCAAAGTAATGTTTCTTCAAAGTTCTCTTTTATTCGCCATGGTATGAGGCAACACACTACACGTGTTTCGGCTGTATAAGCCTTTCTCAAGTGTACAAAACAGCAAGTGAATCAAACAAATTTAAATAGCCCGCTGTGACCTCCGTCACTTCCGGTAGCAGGTCACCATAGTAACTAATATAATATATAGACAACAATCACAAAAAGTCATAACATTACAAAGTTTTAGTATATTTAAACTATAAACACAATTATTATATAGAAGGCTCAGGTCTTCTGTGTCTATAAGAAAAAAACACAAAGAAAAATAGAGGAAAAAAGAAAAAGAATTTTTTAATATTAGAAAATTATTTTAAAAAAACTTTTTATAAAATTCCTTTAAAAAATTTTTTTGATGGTCCTATTCTCGTCCACAGTGTAGCTTTCAATTGATACTCTCTATTGAGACCTTTTGGCTCCAATGTCTGCAAAGTATGTATCCAAAAGCTCTCCCGCGATCTCAACGTTTGTAATCTGTTACCTCCCCGTCTGGGTAATGTAACTTCCTCAATGATTTGGAAACGGAGTTGCGATATTCGATGTTCTCACAGCGTATCGCAACTCCGTTTCCAAATCATTGAGGAAGCTACATTACCCAGACGGGAGGTAACAGATTACAAACGTTGAGATTGCGGAGAGCTTTGGATGCATACTTTGCAGACATTGGAGCCAAAAGGTCTCAATAGAGAGTATCAATTGAATGCTACACTGTGAACAAGAATAGGACCATCAAAAAATTTTTAAAGGAATTTTATAAAAGTTTTTTAAAATAATTTTCTAATATTAAAAATTCTTTTTCTTTTTCCTCTATTTTTCTTTGTGTTTTTTTCTTATAGACACAGAAGACCTGAGCCTTCTATATAATAATTGTGTTTATAGTTTAAATATACTAAAACTTTGTAATGTTATGACTTTTTGTGATTGTTGTCTATATATTATATTAGTTACTATGGTGACCTGCTACCGGAAGTGACGGAGGTCACAGCGGGCTATTTAAATTTGTTTGATTCACTTGCTGTTTTGTACACTTGAGAAAGGCTTATACAGCCGAAACACGTGTAGTGTGTTGCCTCATACCATGGCGAATAAAAGAGAACTTTGAAGAAACATTACTTTGAGTGCCGATCCTTCCTATACTACTACTATTTGTGAGCGATGGCATTAGTGATCACTATTCTCCATACTGCGGAGGAGATCGCTGCATGTAACAGCCTGCAGGTCTAATACAGCCCTAATGCCATAGAGATAGCAGTGGTTTCCTGGAAAAAGGTTTTCTGGAAAAACTTAATTTCATGATTCAGCCTAAGAATATTATTGCCTAAAATGAATGGTGCAAAATACCTTTTCACCTGTCAGAGCTACCATGTCTAAAGGACCATACATGAATCGACCAACTAAGACTTGAGAACCTCCTTCCACCGCAATGACATCATTGACTCTGTGATTGGCTGTAACATTCTGTAATAAACAAAGGGAAATTATATTATTTAAACATAATAAAGCCATTAAAGTCACAGGTTCCTCACAATTCAAATCATTTTCACACCTACTGATATTCCCCCATTGTCTAAGACGACACAACCCCTTTAATCTGTGCTTGGAGTTTTCATCTCCCTTCAGTACAGCGTAGGACCTTCCTCCCCATGTGCTCTCCTGCTGCTGATCATACAGATGGGTTTCAGGCAGGGAAAGAGAAGCGTCTGCAGATGCACAGCTCTCCCACTGATCAGGAAACGCGCTGAATGTGCGCTCTGCCGGGGGTCTGGCCATGCCGTTTATAAGACGCAGGCACTTTTCAGCAGGTTTTTCTTTCAGCTTATAAAGCGAAATCCGGTAGTCTGTTCCAGCAGATGATCAGACTACCAGATTTACCGTATGCAGCATATCCAGACACTGCCTCACACATTCAATAGTAATTGTCCATCTGAAAGTGGGCATGTATGCCAGAAACCTTGCGGATCCTCTCATAGTGAATGGGGATCTGGCAGAGTTCGGTGGTGTCGACCTATGCTGGATACTGTGTACTTTGGTACTGTAGTTTGTTCTTCTGCTGGACCAGACTACTTGAGTACACCACGTAGATGTGAAGGAAGCCTAAGGCTGAGTTCACATCACTGTTTAGCTTTCCGTTTTTCTGATCCATCAGAAGAAGAGGATCCAGTAAAAAAACGGATCCTATTGCATCAGTTGTCATCCGTTTGAGTCATTTCTGTCCGAGATCCATTTTTTAGACGGGAAAAAAAAGTCCTGCGGCTACTTTCACTCTAGCGTTTTTGCTGGATCCATCAGCAAAACACTTCTGTTACTGATAATACAACCGTCTGCATCCGTTATGAACGGATCCGGTTGTATTATCTTAAACATAGCCCAGATGGATCCGTCATGAACTCCATTGAAAGCCAATGGGGGACAGATCTGTTGTCTATTCATCCCCATCGACTTGCATTTTGGGTCATGACAGATCTGTCTTGCTCCGCATCCCATGACGGAAAGCAAACCGCAACATGCTGCGGTTTGCTCTCCGGTATGAGAACGGAACAGAATGCATTTTGGATCCCTCCGTCCTGTTCAGTTACGTTTTGTCCCCATTGACAATGAATGGGGAAAAAACAGAAGCGTTTTTTTTTTTCGGTATTGAGACCCTATGACGGATCTCAATACCGGAAAATAGAAACGCTAGTGTGAAAGTATCTCAGACGGAAATGCCTCAAAAGGATGACAACTGATGCAGCAGGATCATTTTCTTTTACTGGATCCTGTTTTATATCTCTCTCTTCTTCTGATGGAGAATGGAGAATGCACAACATGAAAATGACTAACGCATCCAGATATGGTGGAAAAAAGGGTTTTTGTAGACCCCAGGTTTCCGCCATTGTTGGGTGACAACAGGTTTTGCATTCTGCAATTATTACTGGAGGTCTTCTACACAATGACATGCCAGTCCCTTATACACTTCATTGGCCGATTTTCTCAAGGTTCAAGCAGGAGACATCTAAGCCCCCGTCATTCGCCTGAGTCAAGATCCAGACTGTTTCACCAAACATGTTGGTGCTGTGTTCAAGGCAGAAGGACAAATGTGTTTAGCCAGTGCTTAGTGCCAGATGCTGCTGTCAGGGGGTGACAGCTGGATCGCCTGGCACTGTCACTCATTGTGCAAGACAGGGACTGGTGGCTTGAATTGATATGTGACACCAGAGATACTCAATGCCATCTGAGATGGAAAGATGGATATCAGTCCCGGACATTGAATGTAAAGTTCTAGGTATATAGTTTATCTAAAAGAGGACATGTCAAAATAATTGCATTTTATTTGTTCTTATAACTCTACATTATGGTCTTCCTTTATTATTCCTGCTAGAATTTTATTCCAGCTAAATAAATTGCCAGTAGTCTGCAATAAAAGTCCAGCTAGGGGGTCCCCTGCACATTCTGACACTCTCTATCCAATCAGTGCGAGGCAGTGCAAGGACACACCCCAACTGGTAACTGAGCTGGACCTTGATTTATAGACTTCTACCAGGAATAAAAGAGTAATGGCATCACTTACAGATATAAGACAAGACGCTTCAGCACTCTAGAACGTGTCAAGAGAGATGACAGGTCCTCATTTAAAGGTTTTCTGAGATTTTAATACTGATGACCTATCTTTAGGATAGGTCACATCAGTATCTGATCGGTGGGGGTCCGACGCCCGGGACCCCTGCCGATCAGTTGTTTGAAAAGGCACTGGCGCTCGCGTGGCCTTCTCCAGCTTTTCCTCGGCCAGTGACCTTACGTTCATCGGTCACATGGCATAGAAGTGACCGGGGCTGAGCATGATACCAAGCATGGGCGCTATACAATGTATGGTGCTGTACTTGGTTTGCTCTGAGAAGCTGCGGCACTCAGCCGTGTCTTCTCAAACAGCTGATCCGTGGGGGTACTCGATGTCTGACCCCCACGGATCAGATAATCAGGATAGTATTAAAATCTCAGAAAACCCTTTCAATGATGCAGGATGTAGTCTTTCTTAGACTTTATGACATACGCGCAGTTTGACGTGATTCCTTTTTCGCAGCCATTTCTCCTGGCGACTTGAGGGGCTCATGTTCATAGTGTCGATTCCTTCCTTTTGCTGTATCTGCACACTCTCATACCGCATAAGCTGAAAGACAAGGGAGCACTACTTAATAAGTCCCTGATCAAAGGCTATCTAGTATTAAAAGACATATAAGTAGAAGTTGAATAGATATCAGACTAATATCTCACTGCAGTACATTGCTGTCTATTAATTTCCATCATAAACTGACAATGATGAGATGTCAAACGCATGCTGTGCGCAGTGGAGTTTATGAACCGTGCTCATGCCCTCCAGCAAGTTCATTGGTATACAGAAAACATATACACATCATTCACGTAGTAAATCGGAGCTGACACATAATAAAAAATGCCTTTTTAAAAGGGCACATGGATGTCATAGAGCACCCCCCCCCTCCTTTTTTTTGTCAGATCACTTACAAAGAGCAGTTTTCTTTGTGGGGTTTTCTTCATGAGAAGTAAACATTACTGCGATTCATTTGCACAACCATAGCTCATCACATTGGCTTAAATTATATAGTAACATTAGCCCATTTTTGCAATGCCCTAAAAATGAGGATCTTGAGAAAGTACGGGGGTAACCAGAATGCCTATGTTGGTTTCACCGAGTGAAGTGGCATCTTGTCCATCTCTCCATTGAAGCCCATGGACAATGTGGTAGCCTTAAATGAGCAAATGGGGGTGTATTGATAGGTGAGGGTGCAAAAGATGTGACCTACAACTATCATTCAAATATGGCAAATTGGGTGTATATGATGTAAATGATTAAATGGGTTAGCTGATAAAAAAAATAAAAACAGCAAACGTTATAAAATGACAAAAAAAAAAAAAACTATACTCATCTCTGCATTCCCCTATGATCCCCTGGTACCTGGAATATGACCGCTGCAGAAGGTACACCAGTAATACAGTGCATGATCGCTGATTGGCTGCAATAATTATTTTCCGACTGCTTATAAGCAAAGACTGCTGGTGATTATGTGCCACATCAGCGGATGTTTGAAGAGGTGTGTACAGTATTTTTTCTTAGTTACTAATATTTGCTGCTGTTTCTATTTAACTTTAGATGAGAATACCTTTTTAAAGAGGAGAGTGCCTTAATCGGCATGAGGAGTCTTACAGGCGATTGAGGCAGAGCTTGTTAAGCGCTTATTTGCATCCCTTTCTTCCCAGAATTCCAGAGGAGCATGTATGGCCTGTAGGTCTCCTCAAGCCAACTAAGGCCCTCTCTTCCCAGACTCTGACTTAGGCCTCTCACCCAGTTAAGCCAGTACTCTCTGCTCTGCACTGAAGAGGGGCAATCACCCTGAAACAGCTGTCTGCAGATGAGATGCTGGCTTATTTAATATCCAAGTGATGCCTCAAGGCCTAGCTAAAGGGTCAAGCATTGACTTATAGGATAGCTGCCTTACATCTGGTGGCATCAGAGGCAGAGCTTGTTAAGAGCTCATTTGCATCCCTATTGATATTAAAAAGTTAGTGTTTCAATTGTAAAGATAACCATGAAGGGTCTGTGCATCCATTTTTTGCACTTCATGTGTCATCTGTATTCCACGTGCACTGTTGGGTGCCAGAGAACCCCCTACCAAAGGTCAATGAAAACCACCAACAAAACATGGATGCCATCTGTGTTCTCTCAGTTGCTTTCACAAACCCATAAATTTCAATGATCATGTTTGGCCTGCATCAAGGACCAAAGTGGTGTGTGTCTTCTGGCGTTTTTAGTGGATAAACAAGCATAGATCTGTGTGCTGTCTGTGGAGAACATGGACAGCACCCATCTCTGATTTACTGACAGGTGAATAAGGTCTAAAAAATAAGGAACATGAAATCTTACCTGTCTTAGAATAAAGGCCACCACATCTGTTGATTCCCAGTAACTGGCATGGAAAAGATGTGGCAGTGCCACGGTTGGAAAGGCAGTGAGTACATCCGGGCAGTATAAGGCGTAATCAATGCGCTTTGTTCCCCACCAATTAGCTGTAACTACGTAAGCAAGATAAAAAGTGAATATTTTTAAGAAGCTAAGGAGTTGTCTGAGATCACAATTTTTTTAAATTTTTTCCCCAAAAACATTGCCACCCTTGTCCATAGGCTTGTCCATTGCCGCCCTTGTCCACTATAATTCACAGTTGTTGCCCTGTGTTGGTGCAATCCATTCAGATTGTTTTCTTTTTTTTTTTTTTTTTTTATTAAACATGCCTCCAACACGTAATATTCTGCTCTATCAAAAACCCTTTTAAAATTTCATCTAAACGTTCTAGGTTCCTGTGGATTTAGAGAAAATGGACATTTCCCAAGACATGTTTGAATACAATAAAACTTTTTTTTTGTGAATATAAATGATTTAGCGGTGATGCCTGGAGAATTATCTGTATGGCTCGAGGTTAAATGCCTTTTAGTTCTGGTAGAAAAATACAAGCATTTTATAATCGAGGATCACCATGGATGCTGTGCGTACGAATAAAATAACACTGCCCACTTATCTAATGCAACTTTGCTACTTTTCCGCCTCAACATGACGTTAGACAAGCCGTCCGGACATTTATAGTGTGTGGTACAAACATTTAAAGGGGTTGTCCCATGAAAAATATTCTACATTTTTCAAGCCAGCACCTGGATCTGAATACTTTTTTAATTACATGTAATTAAAAATTTTGTATAACCAGTGAGCTATTCAATAAAATGTATCTGCATAGCACCACCTGCTGTTTGTTAGGCCACATGCACACAATCACATCCGTTTTTCTTCCCGCAAATAGCGGATCCACAAAACAGGGATGTGGTCCGTGTGCCCTTCTCTTCATGTAACTGTCACTGCTTCTTAAAAGGAATCTGTCACCTCCAAAACACATATTAAACTGCCATCATTACCTTACAGTGGCCCCCAGTGTGTTACTAATCATGTTTTTCTTTCCTCCCTTGGTGGTTGTAAAACTTTAAAAAAAACGCAGTTTTAACCCCTTAAGGACTCATGATTTTTTTTTATTTTTGCGTTTTCGTTTTGCGCTCCCTGCCTTCCGAGAGCCATAACTTTTTATTTTTACGTTCACATGCCCATATGAGGGCTTTTTTTTGCGGGACAAGTTGTACTTTCCAACGCCACCATTTAATATTGCATATGATGTAGTGGGAAGCGGAAAAAAAATTCCAAATGGGGTGAAATTGCAAAAAAAAAGCAATTCCACCACAGTTTTACGGGTTTTTAAATGACGAAGTTTGATGTGCGATAAAAATGACCATTTAGTTTTATTCTACAGGTCAGTACGAATCCGTTTTCTTGCGTTTTGATAGTGAAAAAAATTCAAAAGTGGAAAATTTTTTATTTTTTTGTCACCATATTTTGACCCCTATAATTTCTTTGTAATTAAGTGTATGGCGTTGTATGGGGGCTTATTTTTTGCGGGGCGATCTGAACTTTTAGTTGATACCATTATGGGGTGTGTAGGACATTTTGATCACTTTTTATTTAATTTTTTTTGAGGAAATGAAGCGTCCAAAAACGGCGAATTGGCCATTTGGGCGCTTTTTTCCATTTTCCTGTTTCCTGTATGGGGAATATATTTTTATACTACGGGCGTTTTCGCACATTGCGACACCCATGATGTGTATTTTTTTTATTTTTTTATTATTTTAATTTTGGGGAAAGGGGGGGTGATTTTTAGGTTTTTTAAATTTATTTTTTTATTTTTTTTATTTTTATTTTACACTTTTATATAGGTCCCATAGGGACCTATATAAATCAGTCATCTGATTGCTTCTATCATAAACTCCAATACACTTGTATTGGAGTTTATGAGGATTTTACTACTTTTCTATTGGTAACAAGGGCTGCATAGGAAATAGTAAGTAGTAGCCTCAAATCATTCATTGAGTTCGAGGCTTTTACATCCAGCGCTGCGATTCACCCGATCACCCACGGCATCTATGGGGTTAAATGATTGCGATCGGCAACGCTGCCGAACGCGATCATTAACCACGGGGGTCAGCTACAGGAAGCAGCCGGAACCCCCCAGCGATCTCTCCTGCAGCGGGCAGGAGCGGGTGCCATGCTTAGGGACCGGACCCATGATGTACCCATACATCATGGGTCAGAGTCAGCTTGAAGTCAAGGGGGCAGCTGCCTCCTTGCTTCAAGTCAAGCTAAGCCCACCCCTTACCCATCCTCCCTTTACTGTGATTGACATCCTGCTGTGAGGCCTGGATCGTGCAAGTCTCGCGCATGCGTGGTGTGCTCCTTGTCATTGCGTGATCCTGTCTCCAGCTCCCCCACTCATCGTCCGCTTTCCTCTCTGTGTGCATGCGCCGGGACCTTTCAACGTGCGTGTGCGCCCAGCGATTCTTGTGAGCGCGAGCATGTTGAAAAATGCCGGCGCATGCGCACAGAGAGGAAAGCAGCTGGTGAGTGCGGAAGCCGGAGACGGGATCGTGCAGTGACAAGGAGCGCACCGCGCATGCGCGAGACTTGCACAAGCACAAGCTTAACAGCAGGATGTCATCACAGTGAAGGGAGGATGGGTGAGGGGCGGGCTTAGCTTGACTTGAAGCAAGGAGGCCCTGCCCTCTTGACTTCAAACTGACTCTGATGAGAGGGAAAACCAAGATTAAAACTGCGCTTTTTAAAAGTTTACAACCACCAATGGAGGAAAACAAAACACCATTAGGAACACACTGGGGGCCACTGTAAGGTAATGATGGTGGTTTAATATGTGTTTTGGAGGTGACAGGTTCCCTTTAAGGTAGATAGGACTGGTGGCAGTTAAAGGATGGAACTGAGCACGTGCATCAACCTCAACGATGTTACTGAGGTGGACAGAGAAATAAGGAAATTAAGGCCTCATGCACACGATGGTATGTATTTTACAATCTGCAGATTGTGGATCAACAAAATATGGATACTGTCCGTGTTGCATCTGCATCTATTGCAGACCCATTTTCTTCAATGGGTCTGTGGTCCACATTTTGCAGACATATTCTATCTGTTTTGTGGAATGGACATATGGATGCGGAAAGCACATGGATGATCCATGTGCTTTGCAGATCCATACGTCCCTTCCGCAAAGAGCCCCTACTATCATGGATAAATTACCCCTGTCATACAGGGGACTCCATTATATGGAAAAGACTCTTCTCATCTCATGACCCTTCTTTATACTTATATATAACATTGGGACATACTAAGCGCACCACAATGTGAATTGCATTTATCTCAGCATAGTGCAAAGGAAAAATTAAAGGGAGTCTGTCAGCAGTTCTGACAATGCTAAACTGTTGATAGCACTATTTAGGGGCTGGGAAGAGTAATACAAACTTACCTATTGTGGAGCTTTTTTTTCTGGAGAAGTGAGAATGTAGAGATTTATTCTGACAGATTCTGTTCTCCCAAGTGTCCAGGACCGAGCTTCCTTCTGACATGCTTTCTGCATCGAGCCGTTTCACAGCCCCTCCCCTTCGCTCTAAGTCAGGCATGTCCAAACTGCGGCCCTCCAGCTGTTGCAAAACTACAACTCCCAGCTAATAGCTGTAGGCTATCCAGGCATGCTGGGAGTTGTAGTTTTGCAACAGCTGGAGGGCCGCAGTTTGGACATGCCTGCTCTAAGTGATCTCCTGGTTGGGTGCTACAGCCGGGATGGGTTGTGAAGCAGCTCAATGCAGAGAGTACGTCACAGTGAAGTCCCGCCCTGGGCACTTGCAGGAGCAGAATCTGCCAGAATAAAACTTCATATTTACATGACTCCTAATGAGAAAATCTCCACAACAATATGTTCGTGCTGCTTTCCCCAACCCCTACCTGTGCTGTCAGTAGTTTAGCAAGGTCAAAACTGCTGACAGACTCCCTCTAAATAGCTTAAAACTGTTTTTGGCCACCCATGCTAAGCATCATTTAATGTGCTCAATATTAACCTTCAATTCCTTGCATTAAAAGGGAAGTTATGTGCCCAGAAATCCGTGATTAGTTTATAGAGAAATCTGGCTGAAAATTGAATAGTTGGTGACCATACAATAGTTTGCCCATAATCGAAAATGACCATCACAAATCTTTCTTTACAAGGCATGTGAATGATGTGATCTGCTGAACTATATACTGTAGCTGTTTGTAAGTTTAGAGCCTGCACCAGGATAGACACTGGTCATGATTAGGGATGAGCGAATCGACTTCGGATGAAACATCTGAAGTCGATTTGCATAAAACTAAGTTTGAATACTATACGGAGTGAGCTCTCTGTACAGTATTAAAATGTATTGGCTCAGATGAGCCGAATTTATTACAAGTTTATGCAAAAATCCTAGAGGGTTCCGCAAAAACAATTAAACAATCCATGCTAATGAGAAATAACTTACTGTTAGCAATTTTTGCAGATGGCAGGCTTTCTGAAGAACTTGACATTTCACTGCTCATGCTCAAAAGGCTAGACCGTCTGGCTTTAACTTGAGTAGAGGTTGATAGGCTGGAGCATGCCGGAGCCTCAGTAGAAGAGTTGTTGCTGGTAGCGCTCTCTACAAATGCGGCACTACAAGCTTGTATAGCGTCCACTAGAGACAAATACACAGCACAGAAATTATTTGTCTTGGGAAAATAACCTGGTAAAACAGTTATGTTATGTAGGTAAAAGATGCCCTTTGTCTCTCATCCCTGACGAGCAATAGTTAGTTGACTGTTCCCACCAGTAATTGCTATTTGCTGTGCGATGGGCAGATTGGGTCATGATTATAGTAACATAGTATAGTAACATAGTATATAAGGCCGAAAAAAGACATTTGTCCATCCAGTTCGACCTGTTTCCTGCAAGTTGATCCAGAGGAAGGCAAAAAACCCCTGTGAGGTAGAGCCAATTTTCCCCACTTAAGGGGAAAAAATTCCTTCCCGACTCCAATCAGGCAGTCAGAATAACTCCCTGGATCAACGACCCATCTTTAGTAGCTATAGCCTGAAATATTATTACGCTCCAGAAATACATCCAGGCCCCTCTTGAATTCCTTTATTGTACTCACCATCACCACCTCCTCAGGCAGAGAGTTCCATAGTCTTACTGCTCTTACCGTGAAGAACCCTTTTCTATGTTTGTGTACAAACCTTCTTTCCTCCAGACGCAGAGGATGTCCCCTCGTCACAGTCACAGTCCTGGGGATAAATAGATGATGGGAGAGATCTTTGTACTGACCCCTGATATATTTATACATAGTTATTAGATCTCCCCTCAGTCGTCTTTTTTCTAGAGTGAATAACCCTAATTTTGATACCCTTTCGGGGTACTGTAGTTGCCCCATTCCAGTTATTACTTTAGTTGCCCTCCTCTGAACCCTCTCTAGCTCTGCTATGTCTGCCTTGTTCACGGGAGCCCAGAACTGTACACAGTACTCCATGTGTGGTCTGACTAGTGATTTATAAAGTGGTAAGACTATATTTTCATCACGGGCATCTATGCCCCTTTTGATGCAACCCATTATTTTATTAGCCTTAGCAGCAGCTGCCTGACACTGGTTTTTACAGCTTAGTTTGTTATTTATTAAAATTCCTAGATCCTTTTCCATGTCAGTGTTACTGAGTGTTTTACCATTTAGTATGTACGGGTGACTTGCATTATTCCTTCCCATGTGCATAACTTTACATTTGTCAGTGTTAAACCTCATCTGCCATTTCTCTGCCCAAGCCCCCAATCTATCCAGATCCCTCTGTAGCAGAAAACTGTCCTCTTTAGTGTTAATTACTTTACACAGTTTAGTGTCATCTGCAAAAATTGATATATTACTGTGCAAGCCTTCTACAAGATCATTAATAAATATATTGAAGAGAATAGGGCCCAATACTGAACCCTGAGGTACCCCACTAGTGACCGTGACCCAATCTGAGTGTGTACCGTTAATAACCACCCTCTGTTTTCTATTACTGAGCCAGTTACTTACCCACATACAGATATTTTCTCCTAGTCCAAGTGTTCTCATTTTATATACTAACCTTTTATGAGGTACGGTGTCAAATGCTTTGGAGAAGTCCAGATATACGACATCCATTGATTCGCCGCTGTCAAGTCTAGAACTTACCTCCTCATAGAAACTGATTAAATTAGTTTGACATGACCGATCCCTCATGAAGCCATGCTGATATGGTGTAATTTGCTTATTTTCATTGAGATACTCCAATATAGCATCTCTTACAAAACCTTCAAACAGTTTACCCACAACAGATGTTAAACTTACCGGCCTATAATTTCCAGGCTCTGTTTTTGGACCCTTTTTGAATATTGGCACCACATTTGCTATACGCCAGTCTGGTGGAACATTCCCTGTCAGTATGGAGTCCGTGAATATCAAAAATAAGGGTCTGGCTAGGACATCACTTAATTCCCTTAGGATACGGGGGTGTATGCCATCCGGTCCTGGCGATTTGTCTATTTTAATCTTTTAAGTCGCTGCTGTACTTCTTCCTGGGTCAGACAGGGCACTTTTAAAGGGGAATTTACTTTTACATTTTGCATTTCATCTGACAGTTTATTTTCCTCAGTGAAAACAGTGGTGAAGAAAATATTTAATAGCTTGGCTTTATCCTCATCGCTTTCTGCAACTCCCCCTCATTGCTATGTAGAGGGCCGACTCCTTCAGGTTTATATTTTTTACCATTTATATAATTGAAAACATTTTAGGGTTAGTTTTGCTCTCTTTGGCAATTAATCTCTCGGTCTCTAGTTTGGCAGTTTTTATTAGTTTTTACATATTCTATTTTTTTCCTTATAGTTTATCAGTGCTTCCTGGCTCCCCTCCTGTTTTAGTGATTTATATGCTTTCTTTTTGTCATTTATTGCTTTTTTACGGTTCTATTTATCCACATTGGTTTCTTCTTATTTCTTAGCCTTTTATTTCTATAAGGTATGCATCGATCACAATTTGATGTTACAATGCTTTTAAAAATCTCCCATTTTGTGGTTGCATTTTTATTTTTGAGGACTATGTCCCAGTTAATTGGGCCTATGGCCTCTCTTAGTTGGCTAAATTTTGCTTTTTTGAAGTCCGGTATTCTTGTTCCTCCCTGTAGAAACTCTCGTTTGAAGGATAATTGGAAGGTTATTACTTTATGGTCACTATTTCCCAGGTGTCCCCCGACCTGCACGTCTGTTGTTCTATCAGGTCTATTGGTTAATACTAAGTCCAGTATGGCCGTCCCTCTAGTTGGGTCCTGAACCATTTGGGAAAGGTAATTGTCTTTGGCTATTGCCAAGAACCTGTTTCCTTTATGGGATGTACAGGTTTCAGTTTCCCAGTCTATATCTGGGTAGTTGAAGTCCCCCATAATAACCACCTCATTATGATCTGCCGCCTTGTTTATCTCGTTTAGTAATAGATTTTCTGCGGACTCTGGTATATTAGGTGGTTTATAGTAAACTCCTATTAGTAATTTATTATTGTTTTTGGCTCCATAATTAGGGTTCTTTTACACAGGTTGATTTCAGCATGGAACGAGTGCCGATCAATGAAATAACAAGTCGATTGGCACTTGATTAAAGAGCCTCTTACTGAGGTCAATGCAAACTGCGTGGGACACGAAAGGTTGTTAGATAACATTAAAAATAATCATTTTTTACATAGTGCCACCATATTCCACAATTCACAGGGTTCATGTACAAATCTAAGTAGACATCACAGAATTACAGGCTCATATACAATTGACACACTAGGAGTAAGGAAACATAACTCCAAGACAGCAGGCATCCTGCCCAAGAGTTATAATAGTACCACAGACTGAAACTGAAATATAACGTTTAGGTGGGTAGATGAGGAAAAACAAGAAGTTCAGTTTTTGAGAGATTACATTTCAGGTATCGACAGGTATAGGACATGATTTTAGAGACAACTTGCCAGAAAATCACTCGTGTTTTGTAGTACTGTTGCAGTTATGTCAAGGGATGAGGTATATAGTTGGGTGTCATCAGCAAAGAGATAATACTGTAAACCAAATCTGCTGACGATAGTATAATCATTCATCCCCCATTCTGTTGGCATTACTTCCCCCTTTACATGAGGAGATGTGCTGCGCAAAACCATTATTTTTATGTTAATATAAAACATGAGATCATTCGACAAACAAGTAGGTGTTTGTTGGATAATTGCTGGGGTGTTTAAATGTTCCTGATCATAGGCCTGTGTAGAAGGGCCTTAGGACCATTAAAAAATGAGATGAAAACTCAAACCAGGAAGAATGTATAAGGCCAGAAATTGGAGATGGATGGAACATTATATCACATAGATAGCAACCATAAGTGTAAGAGATTAGAACTAATTTAACCTCTAGAAGACTGCTTATGGCAGGAACATGTGGAAACTCCTGCAGACTGACAATGTGGGCAATTTTATCTCCTCATTTATTTTCAAGTTTAGCATTGCGAGTATATAAACTAAAGAATATTTCAGGTAACTAATAAAGACACCAACAACATTAACTGCGGGTCCAGGAAAATGATAAAAATCTCCATAAATATAATTCAGTGTTTGAAGATTGTTAGCGCCTTCACGGCTTATTACCTAAATGGTGGCTGTGTGCTGTAGAAGCATGTCACCAAGGTTTATTTTTTCATCATTCAGAAATGTGGGACACAACTAAAGAACACAATATCAAAGCACCAGACAGAAATCACAATAAAACGCGCTGGAATTGTCGATTACTACAGTCAGCTGTAGAGAATTCATTTTTATACATTAGACAGAGTCACAGATAAGAGGACTCTTTATGTAATGTTTCCATATGCACATAAGGGAATTCCAATTTAATTTCAATTATTCATAGCCGCTTTTAAATGCTAAGACTGGCGAAAAGGAAGGTAAAAAGGAAAGTTGTTTTCATCAGGAGGCGCTGCTTCCTCCAGCACCTTCCTTTGCCTGCAGCTCTTTTGTGCTCTAGTTCAGATTGGTAGGAGGGCAGACGTACAGTTGGAACAGCTGTTTGCAAACTGGATTTTACTGTAACTCTCTTGGGAATCTTGATTCATGAGCACAGCACTAATGCTACCAATTATGTACAACATAGAAACATCTGTACTGAGCACAGCTAATTTACTCTTCCTATGGATTCAATACTGTATATTGGAATGCTTTAAAGGGGTATTCCGGTAATTTCAAGTTATTCCCTAATAGCCTCAGATATCTCAGATATCTCCAATAATGCCATTGAGATGAATAGAGTGGCAGTGCACAGGGTTGACCTGCCGCTCCATTCATTTAGGGGGGTCTAGAGGTATATGGGGCCCCCGTTCTAGTTATAGGTGGGGGTCCCAGTGGTAGGACCTCCACAATCGATTTATCTCCTATCCTGTTGATAACTTGATATTACCACAATACCCTTATGTGTACTGTAATTGGAAAACATATTACAAGTGTTACCTGTAACAACTAGTGTTGAGCGAGTAGAGCTTCGGATCCAAAATCCAATCGATTGGCTCAAGATTTCATTTTAATGCTGTATGGAGACCCGAAGTTATTTACCGAAGTTCCACGAGACTTCACGATAACGAATTTCCCTCACTGGAGCCCATATATTTGAAAGCTCTATGGAGACGAAACTCCATACAGCAGTTAAATTAAGGTTTGAGCGGATGGACTTCAGATCTATGATCCGAAGCTCGATTTGCTTAACACTAGTAACAACCAATTAGAAATCAGCTTTCATCTTTCCATTGCTTGTTTGAAAATGAAAGCAGTGACCTGTTTGGTTTCCATTAGCATGCTCCTCTTATTTCTCCACCGTTTCCATGCTTTAGGCCCATAGGGACATCTATTGATATTGGTGCACCAATCTCTCCTGGTGTACCGGGGCTGGAATAATGAGTAGAATAGGTGGCTCCTCAAAGGAATCCTAGATGGCTAAGATACCATTAAGGAGGAAAGTTACAATTTTTGCATTAAAATAAAACACGCATTCTGACTTTAAAAGGGTTTTCTGAGACTTTACTACTAATGACCTATTCTATGGCAGTAGCACTGCGGCCTTCTCTTTGTTCACCAAGCACAGAGCCATCCGTTTCATAACGGCTGTGCTTGGTATCTCAGCTCAGCCCCATTCACTTCAATAGGGCAGAGCTGCGCCGAGACCAGGTGACCAATGAACATGACGTCACATAGCATAGACTAACTGAGAGAAGCTTGTTGAGCTCCTGTGAGCTCCGGTACCTTCTTAAACAGCTAATCAACGGGGGGTCCCAGTTCAGATACTGATAACCTTTCCAGAGGATAGATTCAGTAGGAAAGTCTCAGAAAACCTCTTTAAATTTCTGTGTGCAAGCTACAGGATTCTGTGCTGTTGAATATACATATTGTACTGTAGGGTTTGGGGTACAAAGTGTGCTTCTTTCAGGTTAGGGAATAGCACCTGTAGCACGGGAATAGACGATTATATCAGTTAGTCACAGGGCAGACTGTACAAGGAAAGAACAGATTTTTCTTGAGCGCAAAGTGTATATAGTGTATATATAAACACCCATCAGCAATAACATTAAAACCAACTGTAAAAAACATTGAATATTTCATGACAAGAGTTCCTGTCAATGGGTGAGATATATCAGGCAGCAAGTGAACAAGCAGTTTTTTATGGAAACTGAAAAAAATGGTCAAGCGTAAGAATTTGAGCTACCTTGGCAAGGGTCAAGTTGTGATTACTAGATACTAGACTGGGTCAAAACACCCCCAAAATGGCTGATCTTGTGTTAAGTACCTATAAAGAGTGGTTCAAGGAAGGAGAATGGGGGTATCAGCTAGAGTGTTGTTGAGCATTCATTGCAGGCCCTATTTTACAACTTACAGAACTTCAAGGATACTTTGCTAATGTATGAGCGCCAGATACCATAGGACACCTTCAGAAGTATTGTGGTGAGAAGAGACCGACACAATATTATTTTTAATATTTTATTTTAATGTTATGATTAGAGATGAGTGAATCGAAGTTGACGAAGTGGAATTCGATCTGAGTTTCAGGAAAAATTTGATTCTCACCGAATCTGAATTTCGCCAGGCTTCGTGGTAATGAATTGCATTTTTTCCTATAACGGCTGCTGCACGTGTTAGGACAAGGAGCAAAGAACTCTGGGAACGAGGGATCACCCACAATACCATGCATGCAGCCAACCAGCAGCCAGCCCCTGTGATGTCACAGCCCTATAAATAACCTCAGCCATCTTGGATTCTGCCAATTTCCAGTGTACTAAGTGCAGGGAGAGACATCAGCAGGCGCTAGGGACAGTGATAGGAAAGTCTTAATTGTGCTAAAAAACGATTTACAAGTTCAGGGAAAGATTAGTCAAGGGGTAGGGAAAGGTTAGGGAGGCATTATCTACACTACAAAAAGGAGAACAGGGTGCAATAGGCTCTATTTGGTTTGAGGAATTGTTGTCCTAAGGCCCCATGCACACGACCATTGTTTGTTTCCGCGTCTGTTCCGTTTTTTTTCACGGATAGGATGCTTCCCCATTCATTTCAATGGGTCCGTCAAAAAATGCGGATGGTCGTTTTTGTTCCGCATCCGTGATCCGTGTTTTCATTCCGTGCATGTCCTATTTTTTTCACGTTTGCGGACAAGGATAGACATTTTTACAATGGATCTGCCATAAAAATCGGTTCCGTCAAAAAATACGGTCCGTCATCCGTTTTTTTTTGACGGACGCAAAATTTGCAGGAGGAGCAGACACGGAGGCAGGCAACGGTCGTGTGCATGTAGCCTAAGGATCATTTTATTTCAACCTTTGGGTTTTGAAAATGAAAATGAAATAGTATCCCAGCTTGAAGTTATTGTATGAGTTATAGCATTTGGTGTGAACTTATACAAGTGTTTTTATTCACTTATTCCTTCATTGATGATAGTTTAATAAACATGTTTTGTTTTGGTCCTTTTTAGCATCCTCCCCCCCTTTTTTGTGATTATTTTGTGGTGCATTAATAGGAGTAAAAAAAGAGAAAAATATATGTTATAATTGCCATTCAGCGGTGAAGTTACATTGTACTACAGTCATTTATTGGGTGTATTAATAGGATAGATACGTAAATCCTATTAGCCGTTCTGCGTTAATTTTTTTGGGGGGTGTATTAATAGAAAAAAATAAATAAAATATATATATCATAAGTGCCGTTCTGCGGTGAAGTTACATTGTACTACAGCCAATTACGTGGTGTAGAAAAAGAAAATATACCTATGTTCTGTCTTGACCAGCAACCCAGTGATGCTTGAATGGTTGACTCGGTCTTCCAGTTCATCGCAAATGACATCAGACATCCCCAGCCAAGATTTGGTGGGTTCCTCTGAAACTACGCTTAGTTGGCATGGACCGGGAGCAGGCCCTGTGCCCCCACCTGTCCTGAACCTTCCTCTGTCATTTTCAGTTCCTTCAGCGTGAGAAGTAATATATGCCATTGGCTCGGCTCTACTTTTCAGCGAGTACAAGCTACTAGAGGACAGTCAGAAGCTACTGCCCAGCCAAGATCTGGAGGAGACATCTGCCGCTTCCTCCGGTAGGCGGGCAAGTAGTGATTGAGAAGAGGGTGGCAGCTTGCGTATGAGGCAGTGGCTGAGCCAGCAGGGTGGCAGCGTGGCTGTGAGTAAGCAGGGTGGCAGCAGTGGGAGGTCGGGAGCCAAACGTGCCCGGGGTAGACCACCCACTTCGCAGGAGCCCAACGGCTCGGAAAGTAGCAGTGCAGGAGTTCACGGAGGCAGTGGTAGCAGGCAGTCAGTGTGGAGTGTTGGTGGGGAAATGCCATACACAGCTGCGTGGCAATTTTTTGTCAGGCCGCCGGAGAAGGTGAACATGGCCATTTTCTGGATTTGTGGGCGGAAGGTGAAGCATGGCCAGGGTGCCAATGTTGGCACCGTGGCCCTGCGTCAATACATGCAGCATTACCATAAAGTGTCTAGGAGAACCGTGGCTCTGATGTGGTGGTCTAGCCTGCCGCAACAACCGCTGCATCACCCAGTGGTACCCACCCAATTTCATGCAGTCAAGGCTCCACCACCTCAGCTGAAGGGAGCTGTCTGTCCTTCCCATCATCTGCTGGTCCTGATGCTCCTGCTCCTCTTCCTTCTACTCCTCATCAGTCATTCCGTCAGCAATCGATCACCGAAGCGATTGTAAAGAGACAACAGTATGCGTGCACTCATCCAACGGCGCAGAAGCTGAACTTGCTCCTGGACAAGTTGCTGGTGCTGCAGTCCCTCCCTTTCCAAGTGGTGGACTCTGCACCTTTTAGAGAACTGATGGCTTGTGCCGAGCAGAAGTGGAGAGTCCCAAGCTGTCATTTCTTTGCCAAAAAGGGAGTACCAGCCCTGCACACATACGTAGAACAGAAGGTGGGCCAGTCCTTGAGCCTGTCGGTGTCTGCCAAAGTGCTTGGCAGCGCAGACGTGTGGAGCTGTAACTACGGTCAAGGAAAATATATGTCCTTTATGGCCCACTGGGTAAATGTGGTTCCTGCCCAGCCACACCAGCAACTTGGCCAGGTGATGCTGCCTCCACCTCCACGTTCTCACGCTGTTTTTCCTGCGCCAATGTCTGCCTCTGCCTCTTCATTCTGCATCGTCAAGGAATGCTTAGCCAGTCACCTTGCAAGGCGCAAGTGTTCAATCTGGTTGTAAAGTGGTTCCTGAAGTCTTCCGCCCATCTGCAAGAAATTCTGAAAACGACCAGAAAACTTTGCATGCACTTCGGCCACTCGTACATCGCAAAGCACACCGTTCTTGAGTTGCAGCGGCAGAACGGCATTCCACAACATCGGCTGATATGCAACATTTTCACCCGTTTGAATTCCACGTTCCATATGTTGGATCGACTATATGAACAGAGAAAGGTCATAAACGATTTCTTAATGATACAGGCAGACGGAGGTACTCCCCTGTGAACAACGTCATTCCACTGATTCATGTCCTGGAACAGATGCTGCTAAATCTGTCTGGCCAGGGGATAAGAGATGTGGTGACTACATCTCATGGCCACATGAGCCCTGTGGGGGCTGAACTAAAAGAGGAGGAGGAGAAGGAGGACATTCAAGCACTAGCAATGCGTAGAAAAATGGGTGGTTTTTACACAGGTGAAAGGAGAGGAGGAGCAGGAGCAGCCATAGGATCTACATAGCAATGAGGAAGATGAGGTAGAGGACCCAGACACACCGTGGCAGTATGCAGTGAAGATGGAGGCAGTGAGTCCCTCCGAGTCCCTTGCGCAAATGGCCCAATGCATGCTCGCTTTCGTAGTGACCGCCGAATTGTCACCATTCGCCAGAGGGATGACTACTGGTTCTCCACCATGTAAGACCCTCGCTACCAGTCCAAAATGGTGGCCTTTTTCACACCTGCTGAGAGGGAGGCCAAACCGAACTACTATCGAAACACCCTATGTAGTCAGTTGGCCGCTGCCTATGTGCACCATTACCCATTCTCACACAGGTCTGACCAGGGGGGCCTTCTTCACTCACATTTCACTGACATGGAGGGAGGTGGGGTGGGGGGGTTAGGTGCAGTACCAACTCCATCAGCAGCAACTTACAGTTGTGTTCAAAATTATTCAACCCCCAATGCTGTAAAGGGTTTTAGGGAATTTAGTGTACATTTGTAATTGTGTTCACAAACATAGTGAAGTCAAGAGAATGGTCCAGGAAGATAAGAGGTGATTTCTCTTCACAGGAAGGGCAATGGCTATAAGAAGATTGCAAAGATGTTAAACATACCAAGAGACACCATAGGAAGCATCATTCGCAAATTCAAGGCAAAGGGCACTGTTAAAACACTACCTAGTCGTGGCAGAAAGAAGATGCTGACCGACTGCTGTGCGCTACCCGAAGCGCAAAGTGGAGAAAAGTCCCCGTGTGACTGCTGAGGAACTGAAAAAAGATTTTTCAGATGCGGGTACTGAAGTTTCAGCTCAGACAATAAGGCGCACACTGCGTAATGAAGGCCTCCATGCCAGAACTCCCAGGCACACCCCCTTGCTGTCTCCAAAGAATAAGAAGAGTCGACTGCAGTATGCCAAAAGTCATGTGGACAAACCGCAAAAGTTTTGAGATAGTGTTCTGTGGACTGATGAAACAAAATTAGAACTGTTTGGGCCCATGGATCAACGCTATGTTTGGAGGAGGAAGAACAAGGCCTATGAAGAAAAGAAAACCTTGCCTACTGTGAAGCATGGCGGGGGGTCAATCATGCTTTGGGGCTGTTTTGCTTCTACAGGTACAGGGAAGCTTCAGCGTGTGCAAGGTACCATGAATTCTCTTCAGTACCAGGAGATATTGGATGAAAATGTGATGCAGTCCGTCACAAACCTAAGGCTTGGGAGGCGTTGGACCTTTCAACAGGACAATGATCCCAAGCATACCTCCAAGTCCACTAGAGCATGGTTGCAGATTAAAGGCTGGAACATTTTGAAGTGGCCATCGCAGTCACCAGACTTAAATCCGATTGAGAACCTCTGGTGGGACTTAAAGAAAGCAGTTGCAGCGCGCAAGCCTAAGAATGTGACTGAACTGGAGGCTTTTGCCCACGAAGAATGGGCGAAGTTACCCGTAGATCGCTGCAAGACACTTGTCAAGCTATGCTTCACGTTTAAAGGCTGTTATAACTGGAAAAGGATGTTGTACTAAGTACTAAGATTGAATGTCACTTGGGGGTTGAATAAAACTGATAATGATGTGAGCACAGAAAAGACATTTGTGGTTATTTCATTATAAATGTTATGTTATATTTGTCTGACTTACAAGTGCCTCTTTGATTTAATTGTAAACAAGATGACTGAAATGATCAAAATCAATGTCAAACTGGCCAAAACACTCAATTTCAGTGGGGGTTGAATCATTTTGAACACAACTGTAAGTCTAGAGTCACTGTTGAGCAGTTTTCTTCACCCGCCTACTAAAGAAACTACTCGCCAGCAGCAGCAGCTAGACATAGAGCAGAACCTGAACCAGCAGGTTGTGGCATACTTGTAGCGCACCCTGCCACCCCACATCTAAGATCCCTTGAACTACTGGGCAGCCAAACTCGATTTGTGACCCCAACTGGCTGAGTTTGCCCGGGACAAGCTCTCCTGCCCGGCCAGCAGTGTGGCATCAGAGCAGGTGTTTAGTTACCCCAAGGAGAACTCGCCTGTCCACCCAAAATGTAGAGAAACTGACCTTTGTGAAAATGAATCAGGTGTGGATCAGCCAGGTTTTTTAAACACCAATGCCTGATGCATCTAACTAGGTCATCCATGGTGCCACACCAACACTTTGACAAAAGAGACCTGTTTATTCTGGCTACCTGCTTCAGCTACTATTCTGATGCTGCCACCCACCTGATGCTACACCTGTTATCAGGTGCTCCTAATGTTAGCCACCATCTTCATCTGGTACTAGTATTGCCCCCTACCTACCAACTCTGTCACTGGGCCACTCTGTGGTCTCCTCATGCTGCTGCCATCTCACCAATTCTACCTACATAGAAATTATTCTGAGGGTCCACCCTTATCTGCACAGAGCAATGTACATTTTGTTTATATAAAGAATTGTGAATCAACTCATAAGAAACAGACCCTAGTAACAAGAGATTGGTTTAAAATCTTCTGCTCGACCTTTCTGGACTATTATTGTGTCAGAATCTAGACCCATCTGAGCATGCTCTGGTACACTGGTGGGTAAGTTTAATTGGGAGGGCATATTTCAAGTAACCAGTAGATAGATATGACCCTCGTGCACATGCAGCGTGTAAATCAACACCCTTCATCCATTTCACACAGCCATAGCTTCACTGTAAGATTGCTACATTTTTCACCCTATTTTCCTATGCTATATATAAGCATTGAACATATTTTGATATTTTAAAAACTTAAAAATCTGTATATAAAGCACCCTGACGTTCCTTTGTCCTCTTTTAATGCATACTGGTTACAAAACGAGCAGAAAGGAAGGCTCTAAACCCTGCTTTAGTTGAAACAATGACAATAGATTACGTCACATTATAAGACACTAACATGCTGCGTCTCACTTTATACTGTAGAATAGACATTTGTAAAGTAATACAACGGAAATTATCTTGTATTGTCATTTGGTGTATAATTAGGAACAACAACTCCAGTGGGATTTCTTTTATTACTGCAATAATCTGAACACTGCAAAATCCCAACTAACAAGTAACAGCAGTATGTAGGGAGGTAGTTGGCTTCACCCTGTATGTCCCAGTGTCTGTTCTAAATAATTAAGGGAGCAGGCAAAGCAATTCTGGAAAATGTCTAAGTGCCACGGCTGAATGAATAATTTAGTAATATTCCAGTGATGATTCACAGAACATTTCCCCTTACATTATATAAAGGTCTACAGTGATCACTGATGTTATCAACTCACAGAGTTTCCTAGTTAATGTGTGACCTGTAGAGGTTTTCAGAGCCGTGCCAGTTGGACATTTACTAATCACAAGAAAAAGAAGTCTGCATGCTTAACCCCCCCCCCCCCAACACACACACACACATACACTCACACACTGAACATCCCGAATGGTTTTTGTTCGGGCAGAAAAAGAAAATAAGGAAAATACTAGTTCAAATGAACACTGTTCAAGGCTGTGTGGCTGTTGAAGTTAGGAATGGTTCCCAGTGAGAGATGCATTTATCTGCAGCTTTTACTCTTAACATGATTTCTAAAGGATGTATCACTTGATGTAACTCAACTAACACTACCATATTGGTCTTATTGCTTAGACTGTCAGCTTATAAAACCAAGCACACATCTATTGCTTCTACCCAGCCAGAGGTATCAAGGGTTAAAGCAGCCCTCCTCCCCTTTAGCTGGCTCATGCAGCATGGAGGAGGAGAGGCTGCAAGAAGGAGAGAAAAAAAGATTCTCTCTCCCTGGGCAGCACTACTTCAACCCAGGGGAATGGTAACATGGACTTCTGTGCGTGTTATCAATCCGCCTTCCCTCATTAATCAGGGAGCATATTTTCTTTCCGATTGTCACATATGGGGGTAATTTTTCCAGAAAAGGAGTGAAAAAATGAGTGCTCATCTAATCACCCCTCTAAACCTTATTAGGCTATTTATTGATGCCATGACCCATGCTTATCAACATTTGGATCACAGCATTCAAAAAGTCACTCCAAACATTTGTACAAACACACACAAACATAAATAAAGTTCCAATTTTACACTGTTCCTATTCTGTCCATACCCGGTCTTTAAAATATACCTGGTCTACAATATATACAGAATGCTTCTCTAGTGATACCTGTTACATATTGCAGTAATACCACTTAAGTGGAAAAAGTTTCTATAAGTCAGAAAATACATTTTGTCTCACGTACTGTTGACGTAAACAGCATGACAAACCAAGGCAAACGGGGTTTTTGCATAGGCCGCATGGTTCAATTGCCGCACTGACGTAGGGTATTTTTTCATCCCCCCCATACAGTCTATGTAATACATTGTATATATGCCCAAATGATTCCTATAAAAACTACAACTCATCCAACAAAATTCAAGTTATCATACAGCTAAATTTAAGAAAAAAAAAGACTGAAAGAACACAGAGGGGGCAAAATGTTACTAGTCGTTAAGGCTAAAATTTGTTATGTCACTTAAAATTTAGAATGCACTTCAGACACCTGAGTTGTGTGTCAGCTACAGTATATTTACTTGAGACATAAATTTAAAGTCGCCAATAGAAAAGGGTACAATTTTGATGTGATGGAAGCAGGGTTATGCCTCATTCACACGTCAGTGTTCGGTCAGTGATTCCATCAGTGATTGTGAGCCAAAACCAGGGGCATCTCTAAACACAGAACAGGTGCAGATCTTTCCCCTATTCCTCATGTGTTTGGAGGCTCCAATTCTGGTTTTGGCTCAATATCACTAATGAAAATCACTGACATGTGAATAAAGCCTTAAAGAGGTTTTCCCAAATTTTAATATTGATGGCCTATCTTCAGGATGGACCATCAATAAATGATTGATTGGGGTCCTACACCCTACACCACTGCCGATCCAATATTCTGCAGTAGCTCCGGTGCCCAACTTCACTTCAATGGGAGCAGCAATTGTGCAACTGCATAATGGACAGAGCTGTGTAGTTCTGGTGCTGACTTCTGGCACTGGATCCATTTTACTCACTTATATAGCGCTGACATATTCTGCAGTACTTTACAGAAATTGTCATCAATTGGTGTCCTAAGTGGAGCTCACAATCTAAGTTTCCTATCAGTATGTCTTTGGAGTGGGGAAGGAAACCCACGCAAACACGGTAAGAACAGACAAACTTAGTCCAGATGTTGTTTGATTGGAATGTCTCACCCTTTGGATAATATGGAGACAGGGTGCTCTAACTAAAAACCCCTCAGTCTATTATAGTATGTAAGTTTATGAGAATATTGGTTAGGCACACCTGATACCTAGATCCAAAAATGGAAACGCTATACTGTTACAAGGATACAATAAATTTATTGACTAATAAGAGTTAAAAAAAATAATTTAAATTAAATTGCCAAATCATACGTAAAATTACATATTAATAAAATATCCAATAATAGAAATAGCAAAAAAAAAAAAACTTTTTTTGTGGTAGAGATCTACATTAAACCTAGACCAGGGGTAGGCAACCTTCGGCTCTCCAGATGTGAAACTACAACTCCCAGCATGCATACTTACTCTGCTCTTCTGTGAACTCCCATATAAATGAATAGAGCATGCTGGGAATTGTGGTTTCACAGCAGCTGTAGAGCCGCAGGTTGCTCATCCCTGACCTAGAGTAACACGAAGTATATTGAAGTATATGATCCTATAGTATGCGATACAAATAAGTCAGTGTGGCGGCATACCAACAAATACCAACTAATGTGCCATACAAAGCAGTCCAGTATTGCAGTTCATATAAAACTGCCAGACAATGCACTATGCTGTCGCTGCTGATGGCTGCTGTATGGCTGGGAAGCCTAGTACAAACAAGTTAATGACGGCACCTGTTATAGTCTCTTGGCTGTAATTAGTCTCAGTCACAGACACGTAGTAACATGCATACGGTTAGTACCAGTAGAAAAACTTACATTTAGTTTACCGGTAAATCTCTTTCTAGGAGTCCGGAATGACAGCACCCATGGCGGATGTCCTATTGGTGTCTGCAGGGACAGGAAGTGAGACTGGGTAAAAGCACCCCTCCCACCCCACTTACTCCAGTGTTTTACAACTCACTACACCGGATAGGATGCCATATTTTTTTTCTGAAACAATGTTAAATTCACACTGTATACAGAAATGGACATTTAAGTAAATTCAAATGCCGCAGGTAAAGGATAAGGGAGGGAAATCCTGGGGTGCTGTCATTCCGGACTCCTGGAAAGAGATTTACCGGTAAACTAAATGTAAGTTTCCAGGATGTCCTCCATGACAGCACCCATGGAGACCTAACAACTTAGAACGTAATTCTAGGGGGGGGGGACTTTACGGCCAAAGGCTAAATCCTGGTTGGCCTTAGAGTCCAGCCTGTAATGTCTGACAAAGGTAGTGGAGGAGGACCAAGTTGCGGCTCTGCAGATTTGATCAATGGACGCTCCTGCTTTTTCTGCCCAGGTTGCAGCTGTGGCTCTGGTCGAATGAGCCTTTACCGATAGGGGACAAGTCAAGTTCTGATGCTTGTAACAATGTAAGATGGTTTCTTTGACCCAGCGAGCCAGAGAGGTTTTTGAAGCTTTGCCTCCTCTACTCCTCCCTCCGAATTGTATGAAAAGGTTCGGGGATCTCCTCCAAGGTTTTGTTCGGTCAATGTAGGTGAGGACCGCTCTTCTCACATCCAGGCAGTGAAACCGTTTCTCCTGTGCATTCTTAGGCTTAGAACAGAATGAAGGAAGAATTATTTCCTGTTCTCTATAAAATATTGAGACAACCTTGGGCAGAAAGGATTGGTCTAATTTTCGAATTATCCTATCGTCTAGGACCTTAAAATAGGGTTTTCTCTAATGGAAAGAGCCTGGATTTCTCCTATCCTACAGGAAGTAGTGATGGCTAGCAGAAATACTGTCTTCAAGGAGAAGAGCTTGTCGGAAATGTCGTCTATAGGTTCAAAGGGGGGACTACATAGGACATTTAAAACTATATTGAAGTCCCATGTAGGAACCGTTTCTCTAAAAGTAGGTCGAATTCTAGAGACTGCCTTGATAAACCTCTTAACCCACCTGTGCTCTGCTAAGGGAAGGTCTAAGCAGCTACTCAAGGCTGATATCTGAACTTAGAGTGCTGGGTTTTAACCCTAAGTCAAACCCTTTTTGGAGAAAATCCAAAATGTGACCGATTGACGGAGATTCTGTCCCTGGGTGGTTCTGGGTCAGCCAGGATGAGAACCTTTTCCAGATCTTTAGATATATGGCCGAGGTAACTGGTTTCCAACTCTGTTGTAGAGTTGAAATTACCTGGTCCGAAAGACCCTTCATCCTCAGGGTCTACCTCTCAGGATCCAGGCAGCCAGCTTCAACTTGGTGAGGTTGGGATGTTCCAAAGGCCCCTGGGTTAACAGGCCCCCCCTGAAAAGAAGAGGAACTGGGTTTCTAACTGACATCTGCTTTAAGATGGGATACCAGGCTCTCTTGGGCCAGTCTGGTGCTATAAGGATGAGAGTGGTAAAGCTGGTCCTCATCTTCTTCAAGACTGCCGGAAGCAAAGACAGTGGGGGAAAGACATATGACAGCTGCTTGTCTCAATTCTGGGCTAGGGCGTCTACTGCTACTTGATTGCCGATGGGGTTTAGTGAAAAGAAATAGTCCAGTTGAGTATTCCCGCTGGTGGCGAATAGATCTATCTCCGGTTTGCCCCACAACTGACAGATTTGTTGGAAGACCTGTTTGTTCAAACTCCATTCTCCCGCATCTATTCTGTGGCGGTTGAGGAAGTCGGCCCTTGTATTTTGAGATCCCTTTAGATGGGTTGTGGAAATGGACAAAACCTCCTTCTCTGCCCACGAGAAGATCTGGTCTGCCAGACTCTGGAGAAGCGGGCCCCTGGTCCCGCCCTGTCTCTTTAGATAACATACTGTAGTTATGTTGTCTGAAAGAATCCTGACATGCTGGCCCTGAAGAAGATGCCTGGCTGCTTTGAGAGTCTTCAACGCTGCCTTTAGCTCCCGATAATTTGAAGATTTTACTCTGTCCAGGAGAACCCAGGAACCCTGAAAAAACTGTTGATTTACATGCCCCCCCCAGCCATTGAGACTTGCATCTGTGGAAACCGTTATGGCCGGAGTTAAATTCCACGGGACTCCTTTCTCCAGGTCTCTGGGGTCTGTCCACCAGGACAGAGAGTTGAGAACTTTGGCTGGTATCTGTACTTTGGAGTTGAGAGACCAGTGATCCCTGTCCCAGGCTGTCAAAACTGCTTCCTGAAGGGTTCTGGAGTGGAACTGGGCACAAGGGATTATTGAAATACAGGAGGTCATTAGACCCAGAATCTGCATTGCCTCCCTTAGAGAGTGGGTTGTCTTCCTCCTGAAGGATGTAATCCTCTCCCTTATACTGACTTGTTTCCTCGCTGGCAGAGAGGAATCTTGTATCCTTGTGTCCAGGAGGGTTCCCAGGAATTTGTTTCTCGTATCCGGAACTAAGTCTGATTTTTGATAATTTATTATCCATCACAGGTCCTTGAATAGGACCTGATGGATGTCTCCCTCCAACTTCTGTATGGAATCTGCTATCAGCAGAAAGTCGTCCAAGTAGGGCACGATTATAATCTGGTTCTGGCAGAGGTAGGCCATGATCTCCGATACTACTTTCGTGAAGAGACGGGGGGCCGATGAGATCCAAAACGACAAACACTGAAATTGGAAGTGAAGAGTTTGATTCTTGTACCTGATTGCAAATCTTAGGAATTGGTGATGTTGTGGATGTATGGGGATGTGGTAATACGCATCCTTGAGGTCTATTGTACAAAGAAGGGCGTTTGGAGGGATAAAAGGGTTAGTGAATCTTATTGATTCCATCTTGAATTTGTAGTAGGTTACCCACTTGTTTAGGAACTTTAGGTTGATTATTGTCCTTATCGACCCGTCCGGTTTCTTCACAAAGAATAATCTTGAATAGTGCCCCTTGAAATGTTGGAGGGGAGGGACCTGAATGATGGCTCCTAGATCGAGGAGTTTTTGTACATCTGAAATCAGTTGTTGATGTAGAAGAGGAGACTCGAAGTGAGTTAGCTGGAAGGTCTGTGGAGGAGGACTTCTGAAGTCTATTCTGAAGCCTTGCCTGATGGAGTCCAGGATCCACTGATTGTGAGTCACACGTTTCCAAACCTCCCAAAAGTGGCAAAGTCTCCCTCCTACTGGTCTGGGGTCACTGTTTTCCTGTGCCGGTGTTAGGGTTAAAGAGAAACCCCCTTCCTCTACCTCCCTTGGGGTAGCTCCGGCGTTCTGACTTCCCCTTCCCTCTGTAGGACCTGGTCTGGCTGGGGACAGAGGCTCTACGAAAGGACTGCGGTTTTTTCATTTTTTCTTTCGGAAAGCCTTTTTTGTTGTCGGCCGCATTCTGTAAGATGGAATCCAATACTGGGCCGAACACAAAAGAGCCCGAGAAGGGTATAGAGCAGAGTCTGCTCTTAGATGCCACATCACCGGACCATGATTTGAGCCACAGGGCCCGTCTAGCAGTATTAGTCTGTGACTGTGACTTGGCTGAAAACCTGATGGTCTCCGCTGAAACATCAGCTAGAAACACTGCGGCCATTTTCAGCAAGGGGAGTGATTCTAGGATTTCTTCCCTGGGTGTTTTAGCCCTGAGGTGATTTTCCAGATGGTTTAACCAGAGCACTAAGGCTCTGGCTACTGAAGTGACGGCTATCTTAGTATTTATGGACACTGCTTCAGATTCCCAGGATCTTTTTAAAAGGCCATCCAGCTTACGCTCCATGGGATCCTTCAGCTGTGATGAATCCTCAAAGGGGATTGAGGTCCTTTTCACCACCTTGGCCACCTGGATATCGACTTTTGGGACCTCGTCCCAGAGTTTAGTGTCTGAGGGATCAAAACGTAACCGCTTCTTAAATTCCCTGGGCACATAGAGTTTCTTTTCTCCTTCCGCCCACTCCTCAGTAATGAAATCCTTTAAATTATTATTCACTGGGAAGGCCTTCCCTTTCCTATTTTTAAGGCTGCTGAACATCTCCTCTTCGATTGAGCGCGCCTGTTCCTCCTCTTCAATAGCCATGGTCTGCCTTATGGCCGTGAGTAAGGAATTCAGGTGTTCTGATGAAAAGAAATATCTCCTCTGAGGATAAGACACTGAGCCATGGTCATCCATACCTTCTGAATCAGATAGTTCCTCTTCCTCCACCTCAGACTCTACCTGAATCTTGGCTCTTTTAGAGAGAGGGGAAGACGGTATAGGGTCTGGGTTCTGGGCTGAAGTTGCCGCCTGAACCTTTTCTCTGACAATGGCTCTCAAAGCTGTGAGAGATGTACGCTTGTCTCTAAGGGTTTTTGAGATACAGTCTGAGCATAGCGGCTTTTTCTATGAATCCAGGCACCTAGTCTGGCAAGTTGCACATTTTTTGCCTTTCTTTTCAGGGTCCCCATGTGATTTGCGTCCCGATTTTTTAGAGGTCTAAAAACGGAAGGGACAATTCGTTTAGGCTCCTGAAACCCATGAACCCCCAATTAAACCCTCTCTAGAGGCTACTTACAGGGGCCTGGATGGGGGGGGTTGCACCAGCCTCATGCTGGATGGACGCCTGGACCTCCATGATGCGACTTAAACAAGTTGCCATTAATCATTTAAATAGGGACTGCCCCCTTCTTACCGGTCCTCCCATTGCTGCCAGGCTCCACCTCCTCCTGCTCTTCGTGGAGGGACTCATTCCTAAGAAGAATCGACCCCCTGACATGCGAGACCTCTGGCCAGAGATCTCCAGCATGCCGATGCGCGCCGCTATCTTGTTTCCGGTGACGCAGGAGCCGCCGCCGAGCCCAGAGCTCCCAGAGGAGCAGCAGCGTCGGTGTCCCCGATCCAGGCGGCAGTAAAGGGGCATTGGGGAGTAGCCAGGGGACCCCTTCTCTGAGAGGTGCTGGCACAGGGGCTGACCCGAGTCTGAAGAGGAGAGGTAGGTACCCCCTGACCAGACTCGCCCCTTTCACCTATATCCTAGGCGGGAGACTATCTCGCTCCCTCCTATCCTGACAGGGACAGGAAGAACACTGGAGTAAGGGGGGTTGGAGGGGTCCTTTTAACCTGTCTTGCTTCCTGTCCCTGCAGACACCAATAGGACATCCTCCATGGGTGCTGTCATGGAGGACGTCCTGGAAACATACAGTTGTGTTCAAAATTATTCAACCCCCAATGCTGTAAAGGGTTTTAGGGAATTTAGTGTACATTTGTAATTGTGTTCAGAATGAAATCTTACAAGGACTTTTTAAAGAACCAAATGCAACTAAAATGACATCAATTGTTTTTGTAATACAGCATTAAATGTTTTTTTTGTGATTTCTTCATTGACACAATTATTCAACCCCTTAAAGACTACCACTCTTAAGAACAGAGGTTCATTCAAGTGTTTTCGATCAGGTATTGAAAACACCTGTGGATGTCAAGGAGCAGCAATCAAGCATAATAAGCACCAATAAGGCAGATTTAAAATGACTGTGACACTCAGCTCCTTCTAGACATTTACTGGTGTGTTTACAAACATAGTGAAGTCAAGAGAATGGTCCAGGAAGACAAGAGAAGAGGTGATTTCTCTTCACAGGAAGGGCAATGGCTATAAGAAGATTGCAAAGATGTTAAACATACCAAGAGACACCATAGGAAGCATCATTCGCAAATTCAAGGCAAAGGGCACTGTTAAAACACTACCTGGTCGTGGCAGAAAGAAGATGCTGACTTCGACTACTGTGTGCTACCTGAAGCGCAAAGTGGAGAAAAGTCCCCGTGTGACTGCTGAGGAACTGAAAAAAGATTTTTCAGATGCGGGTACTGAAGTTTCAGCTCAGACAATAAGGCGCACACTGCGTAATGAAGGCCTCCATGCCAGAACTCCCAGGCGCACCCCCTTGCTGTCTCCAAAGAATAAGAAGAGTCGACTGCAGTATGCCAAAAGTCATGTGGACAAACCGCAAAAGTTTTGAGATAGTGTTCTGTGGACTGATGAAACAAAATTAGAACTGTTTGGGCCCATGGATCAACGCTATGTTTGGAGGAGGAAGAACAAGGCCTATGAAGAAAAGAACACCTTGCCTACTGTGAAGCATGGCGGGGGTTCAATCATGCTTTGGGGCTGTTTTGCTTCTACAGGTACAGGGAAGCTTCAGCGTGTGCAAGGTACCATGAATTCTCTTCAGTACCAGGAGATATTGGATGAAAATGTGATGCAGTCCGTCACAAACCTAAGGCTTGGGAGACGTTGGACCTTTCAACAGGACAATGATCCCAAGCATACCTCCAAGTCCACTAGAGCATGGTTGCAGATTAAAGGCTGGAACATTTTGAAGTGACCATCGCAGTCACCAGACTTAAATCCGATTGAGAACCTCTGGTGGGACTTAAAGAAAGCAGTTGCAGCGCGCAAGCCTAAGAATGTGACTGAACTGGAGGCTTTTGCCCATGAAGAATGGCCGAAGTTACCCGTAGATCGCTGCAAGACACTTGTCAAGCTATGCTTCACGTTTAAAGGCTGTTATAACTGGAAAAGGATGTTGTACTAAGTACTAAGATTGAATGTCACTTGGGGGTTGAATAAAACTGATAATGATGTGAGCACAGAAAAGACATTTGTGGTTATTTCATTATAAATGTTATGTTATATTTGTCTGACTTACAAGTGCCCCTTTGATTTAATTGTAAACAAGATGACTGAAATGATCAAAATCAATGTCAAACTGGCCAAAACACTCAATTTCAGTGGGGGTTGAATAATTTTGAACACAACTGTATGCTGCCGGTGAAGATGTTAGTTGTGACAAGAGTTACGCTTGTTTCTAGTTAAAATAGTATAGTTCAGTATCCTGTGTATTGAGTCTTTAGGAATCCTATTTATTCTATGTATAAAAAACACAGTCCCAACTTTGACAATAGCACAATTCAGAGGAGTACATTACTCCCTGTTTACTGATCCAAAGCGGAGTCTCGTAGCTGCCGTGGCGTCCCACGTGTGTTTGCACTCAGAAAGAGCTCTTACCGCACATTTCCTGTTTCAGTGAGTGCTGTTGTAATGGTTTCTGCTGACCACTAGATGGCAAAGTGAATCCCGCAGATCATATGTTGTTGGGCGGGTTAGTGTCGATATTCAGCCAAGAAAAAATAATTCAGCTTCCAGGATGGTAGTGAAAATTTGTAGTAATCTTTATTGGATAGCTGCAAAATAAAATCCAGCATGTAAATCTACGCATTTCGGATCTTCAAGTCCTGATCCTTACTCATGACAATAGTATATGCCAAGTGCGGATCTTGAAAAGAAAGTGAGTCGGACAACTCAGGTGGAGGCAATTAGCTACACCACTCCCACTTACACGGAAATTAAAATACTAAAATGCTAGTAAAAGACAAAAAGAACATAATGTGCAAGGATCAGTAATGTAAAATTAAAACCTGTCTGCGATTGAGTCCACTTTGAATATGTGTATCCATAGAGAAAATCCAATAGGATTCTCTATTTAAAAGAACACATCTGTGGTGGCCACCTCACTTGGGGCGATTAACCCTCTCAACTGCCTGTACTTTTAAGCCTGTGATATCACCGGCATGACTTGCCGCATAATGTGCACTCACAGCAGACACATTTCTGGATAAAGCAAAAGGTATATCTGATATGTGTCTCCGTATCCTCACCTTAAGATTGTTAGTAGTACAGCCTATGTATTGTAATTGACACAGTGTACAAGTGATGCACTATACCACGAATGTGGTGTTGCAATTTACATATTGTTTCACAGTGAATACTTTATTATTATTTGAAAGTGCCTTTAAACTGCAGCCAGCACCGTGGTGTCTGAACAGGAGTCCGAGAAAAGACTAGGACTGATTTTCTGTGCTATAGTGGGTGCCCTGTGAGCAACACAAGTTATACCTGAGCGCATTATATCTGACCATTGTGGATCATGACGTAACGTAGATAGGTGTATCCGGATGATGATGCAGATTTTGGAATATCCCAGACTAAAACTAGTCGCAAATGTAGAAGTCTTGGGATATGTGTGTTTGTTTTTTAATGCTCTGCCTGCACCATCAGGGAAGACCAGATCTGTGCTTTTTTTGGATGAAATGTAAGACCTAGCAGCCTCAAGAGAATCATTTGAATAGCCACGCGCCCTAAGGCGATCAGAGGCTGAGTCTAGTTCTCTGGAGAACGCTTCATGAGGTGATTCAGGTGAGCTCCGCCACATGTTACTGTGTTTTCTAGTGTTAATATTCAGACTCAGTCCTAGTAGTAGGCTTTTAGATTTTTACAGCACTCCTTATCTTTATTTAATCCACATGCATTTGATATTTCTGTAGTAGGGGGATTGTGAATTTCAGATGAGTTTCGGAGTCAATACACTTACTCCTTCTTCAGTGGTAGCAAGCCCCCTAATGACTGTGGGTTTATATACCCTTTCTAGAGTTTTCTGATGGGGATCTTCCCAAAAGTCTGGAATGGATTATTCTTTTTTTTCCAATTAATTTTGTTATACAACTATCAAGGTGTATAGGTGCCTGCTAGTAACATAATATAGATTAAGAATACCAAAAAGGACTACAAGTAAATCATACATAATTATAAATACACTACCTACAGCCTTTCCGCAATAGATACATATTTCATGGCGATATACTTCGTGTTACTCTAGGTTTATTCTAGATCTCAACCATCAAAAAAAAGTTTTTTTTTTCCATGTCTATTATTGGATATTTTATTAATATGTAATGTTACGTATGATTCGTCGATTTTTTTATTTTTATTTTTTACTCTTTTATTAGTCAATAAATGTATTGTATCCCTGTAACAGTATAACATTTCCATTTTTGGATCCAGGTATCAGTCCAGATGTTGTTCTTGGTTGGATTCAAACCTAGGACCCTGGTCCAATGAACCCTACTGCTCATCACTACTACAAAACATCTGATAGGAGTGTGTGGTGTTGGACCCAAACTAATCAAATATTGATGGCCTAAGAATAGAATATTATAATTTTGGAAAATCTCTTTTAAAAGGCCCTTTTACACAGGCTGAATATTGGGGCAAGTATCAGGGCTGATTGTCCCTTATAAAAATGCCGCCGATCACCAGATGAGCATACATCATTCATCTGGTGATTGCATCTTTTATAAAGCATTTTTCCCAGCAGCACATGGCCCTGAGTAAATAGGAATATGCTGCCAACAGACAATGAACCTATATGGGGTTGAACATTTGCACCAGCGATTGCTCCTTCCCATACAGGTGGATGATTGCATGTAAGTGCTGCTATTACCTCTGCCAATAATGGGTAGTTATTGGGAATGATCGGTTAGTTCCTAGTCATTGCCCATCAGTCAGACCTTGTGAAATGGCCTTTACACAGCTCTGCTCTCATCTATGATCCATGACAGGTATTGCGGCTTACCTGCTTACACATAAATAGTGTTGAGCGCGAATATTCGAAAAGCGAATTTTTTTAGCGAATATCGGCACTTCGCTAATTCGCGAATATTTCGAATATAGCGCTATAAATTCGCTATTTCGAATATTCGTTTTTTTTTTTTTTTTTTTTAGTTATATTTTTTTCTTTCCCACTTCCCAAAAGTAGTTCTTACCTGTCATGAGGATTCCTGGCTTCCTGGCTGCTCCAGTCAGTGCCCGTTGCCGCTTCTGCCGACTTCCGTGCTCATGGAGCGTCCCCTTCCATGGGAAAATCTCTATATACTAAAATGTACTGTCGGATTTGAGGAATTACGTTGAAATCGCAATGCGATTAATTCAAGTTATATTAATCGCATTGCGATTACAACTTAGCACTGCTATCTTACATAGGCTAGAATTAACGAATATGGAATATATAGCTATGCACTAGCAGTGCTAAGTTGAAATCGCAATGCGAATACTTTAAGTTAAATTAATCGCATTGCGATTTCAACTTAGCACTGCTGCTATATTCCATATTCGTTAACTTCGTTAATTCTAGCAAGCTGACCCATTATAAACCCAGCTCTAAGTTGAAATCGCAATGCGATTAATATAACTTGAATTAATCGCATTGCGATTTCAACGTAATTCCTCAAATCCGACAGTACATTTTAGTATATGGAGACGCTCCCATGGTGATGGGGACGCTCCATGAGCACAGAAGTTATGGTTGGCTTGGTAGAATTAGCGAGATGACGAATATGACGAATGTATTCGTCATATTCCTCAAAACGAAGATAACGTAGTATTCTACATCTTCGCTTTAGCAACCTATTCGTCAACCTCGCTAATTCTAGCAATCAAATAGGAAGGTTGACTTACCAGACAGCTGTAGTTAAATTCGCTATGCGATTTTTTTTTTTTTTAATAAATAGAATACTTATAATAATATTATCATATCAAGTAATATAATTATTGTATTAAAAAAAAATCGCATAGCTTAATTTAACACAGCTGTCTCTATAGTCAACCTTCCTATTTGATTGCTAGAATTAGCGAGGTTGACGAATAGGTTGCTAAAACGAAGATGTAGAATACTTCGTTATCTTCGTTTTGAGGAATATGACGAATACATTCGTCATATTCGTCATCCTCGCTAATTCTAGATATGAAACCAATAGGAAAGTAGCCTTAAGTACAAATCGCAATATGCGATTATTTAAATCGCATTTTAATCGCGATAACTAGAAAAAATGACGAATATTCGATTTCGACGAATACGAAACGAATATTCATTCGAATATTCGCGAATTTCGTCGAAATCGAATATGGCACCTGCCGCTCATCACTACACATAAATGGAGCTGACTGCAGTGCTAGACATAGTACATGGACAAGTGTCTGGTAAAACCTGAAAATGACATATGGTCCGGTCACTACATTCTTGAGATTTTTGGTTTTCAGCAATTGGCCTGAACCCAACTCAAAATTGAAAGTCCAATGTTATGTGGTTCAATTTAATATTTACTTAATTACCCACCAGCATTCTAGAATGCATGAAATGGTATCTTCTGCAAAGGATGGTAGAGTTTCTTCTTCCTACAGGAGTTCTCTTTTCAGGTTACAATGCATGATTTTATCTGCAGAGTCAAACAATCTACTGTACATTTACTTTATATCTCTAATCTTATTTTCTATGTACATTTATGTGTGGACCAAATCAATGAGGCCTTTGGTGTAGGAACCAAGCACTATGTGATCTACTAAGTATACATACATAAGTATTACTAAATTATTTGTGCTATTATTTTTATGACAGCACATACTATTAACATTACTGCCATTTGTTGGATCAAGATTGGTGTAGTACCCCTGAAAAGAGTTATACAGTGACAGTTCAGTATTTGATTAGGTAAGTCATAATTTCATATTAGTGTCGGTTACCTAAAAGGTAAGACTTTCCATCTCCCAGGGGATCTTTCTGGTATCTGGGAACATTGAATGGTGGAAGCATGTGGAAGGTCTTCTCCAGCAAAGGTTCCAGTCTTGAGGCAGATGGATCAGCGGAATGGAAAAAACTGTAAACCTGACTGCACGCAGGACGGGCCCGGCACACTGGAAAATAAAATAAAGCCAGAACATTAGGAAATTGAAAATGAATCATTATAAGCCAATTAGAAAGGTAACCAAATTTTGTTATGAATTTCCCAAGAGATTCAGATTCCAGAGAATCAAAAACCTTTGTGATTCATTTCGGATGACACACTCAGAATGGCATCCTCCATTTTACAAATCAGAAGTTAGCACAGCAGGGCAAGGAAGATGAGAAAGGAGACTCACATGGCCCTTGGAGAGGCCCTGGATGGCAGGCTTGCCCATAATTCCTTTCAGTCAGCTTCAGGAAATTAGGAGGGACTATCCCTGTGATGGCTAACCTCCGGCACTCCAGCTGTGGTAAAACTACAACTCCCAAGATGTACACTTGCTTGGCTATTCTCAGAACTCCATAGAAATGAATAGAGCATGCTGGGAGTCGTAATTTCACAACAGCTGGAGTGCCATTGGTTAGCCATCACTGGACTACACTGATACGTGGGATATAAGATCCCAATCTTGGATTATAGAGATATAGAGAGAGAAAATAAAGCTACATTCACACAACAGTGAGAAAAAAAAATGGCCTTTAAAAACGGAAACACTGTTTTTCATAACCATTGTGCATCCATTTCCTTGTGATCTATCAGTTTTTAATAACTGATTTGCATCAGTTTTTTATTTTTTTTTTATAAATTTTTATTATAGCGTTGCATCAGTACAGGCAAGAATCATGAAATGAGTACAGGCTCAAAAGTAATTACAGAACAGAAAAACAATGGAACAGTACAGGTAGTTTTCATCATTGTACAGTACAATACAATCCAATTCAGGAAATTGTGAATTTTAGTGTATACATCAAGCATATAAGAGCAATATTATTGGTTAGGAAGTCTGAACTTAGACCAATTTGACCATAATTTCAGAAATTGTGGGTGTGAGCGGTTCTCCCAGGCCGCTAATTCTTCCATTCTATAGATGGAGTCGAGTTTGTTGTACCAGAGGTCAATCGGAGGTAAGTCCGAGTCCGTAGTAAGCCAGTAGCGAGGGATTAATAGACGGGCGGCACTGAGTAACTTTTTGAATAGTTAGGGCAGTGTGATGTGGGTGGTCGGGGAAGCAAAACCCAGCAAAGCTATGGAAGGGGATTGAGGAATGGAGGAGTGGCAAATCTTATTACAGGTGTCAAAGATAATTGACCACCACTTGAAGAGTGGTGGGCAAGACCACCATATGTGGTAGAAGGAGCCTGGTTCTTCCAGGCATCTCCAGCAAGTATCAGAGTGAGTGGTTGAATATAGTTTTGTTACATCAGGGGTTTTGTACCATCTTGTAAGGATCTTGTAGCCATTCTCTTGTATATGTACACATTTGGAGGAGACATGAGGTTCTATCAAAAGTTTTTGTAGGTCTTCCGGAGAAAAACTGACATTTAAATCTTTTTCCCAATGGCCAATGTAGGCTGGTTTCGGTGGTAGAGTTGGTGAGCTCAGCCATTTGTACAATTGGGAGATGGTTTTCCTGGGGGGGTGTGGAGCTGTAATAAGATTTTCAAACCATAACAACGGTCGCAATAAGGCCTGATACGGAACATGCTTAGAAACGTAAGAGCGTAAGAAGGAGGAGAGGGAAGGAAAAGAAGTGGGGTGAGATAAGAGGCGTTGTATAGATTTGTTGTCCTTCATCTTACCTTGATCGTCGAATACAGCTATGGCTAAAATTTGTGAGTCACGTATTCGTCTCGGTAAGCTTTGAATTAATGCCTGTGGTGCTAGTGAAACTAGATCTCTGATTTGTATTATTGGGGAAGATAGGGGGATACCTCTGGGGGATTTTTGTAGATCATACCACGCTTGTATAGTGGCGTCTATGACTAAGTCAGAGGTTCGTAGAGATGGGGGAGATACATGTGGGCCAATTAGAAGTGAGCGGAAGGAGAAGTCTATTAATAGGGTTTCCATCTCAACCCATGGTTTGGAGCGTGGGTGTCTGAACCAGTCAACAATTCTGGAAAGTAAAATAGCTTTGTTATACCGTGTGGGGTCGGGAAGGCCAATTCCTCCCGCAATTTTAGGTTTTTGCAAGGTGGACAGCGCAATTCTTGCTTTAGATTTGTTCCAAACAAATTCTCGTAAGTGGCTAGTGAAGGATATAGAGAAGGAGGAAGGAATTCGGATTGGTAAGACCTGCATTAAGTAGGTCAATCTAGGTAGTACCAGGGAGGTTGCTAAATTTTTTCGGCCGAACCAGGACAATGTCGAGGAATGTAAGAAATCCAATTGTTCTTTCATTGATTGAAGCAAAGGGATATAGTTTAAGTTAAATAATTTAGAGGGGTCGGGACTAATTTTTATGCCCAAATACGTCAAATATGGGGAGTTCCAGTTGAAGGGTGAGTTAATAGCTAATTGTGCATTTAGAGAGGTGGAAAGGCCAGATGAAAGGATAAGGGATTTTGACATGTTAATTTTAAAGTTGGACAAGGGGCTAAATTTATCCAATATGTCATAGATACACGGCAGGGACACCGAGGGGTTAGTTGTCATGATCAAAAGGTCATCGGCAAATGCCGCCAATTTATGTTCATGGGTACCCAGAAGTAAACCAGCTATTTGTTTATCTTGGCGTATGGTCTGGAGTAATGGTTCCATGACTAACACAAATAATAGCGGAGAAAGTGGGCATCCCTGCCGTGTACCATTCGCAATGGGGAAGGAGGGGGAGACTATATTGTTCACCAGCACCGACGCCAAAGCATTCTGATACATAGAGAAAACAGCCTTAATAAAGGCTTCAGGGAAATTCAACTTGGAAGAGAAAGCCGTATAAAGTCCCAGCTAACTCTGTCAAACGCCTTTTCGGCGTCAGTGCTGAGAAGAGCTAGGGGGAAATTCCTCTTTTTGGCGTATAACAGGGCATTAATAATTCTAACCGAGTTGTCTCTGCACTCTCTCCCCATCACAAATCCTGCTTGGTCACTGTGAATCAAATGAGGTAGCATAGGGGAAAGGCGATTGGCCAGCATTTTAGCAATCATTTTTAAATCCAGATTTAAGAGGGATATGGGGCGGTAGTTAGAGCATAGGGAGGGGTCTTTTCCCTCTTTTGGGATTATGGTGATATGGGCTTTTGTCATTTCCTGGGTTAGAGGGGTCCCTTGTAGCGTTTGGTTACAGACCGCTAAGAGGTAGGGGAGAAGGGGTTGTTTAAAAGCACGATAATAAAGGGCGGGAAGCCGTCCGGGCCAGGAGCTTTCCCTTTGGGGAGTTGAGCAATGGCAGCGGACAGTTCTTCCGATGTGAAAGGAGATATAAGGGTATTGCGTTGTTCGGGACTCAGTTTTGGAAGAGATAGCGACTCCAAAAAGGTGGTTATGGAGGTGAGGAGGGGGGGAGAATCTGGAGGACGATTAGGTAGGGGGAGATTATACAAGGATTTGTAATATTCCTGGAACTGAAGGGCAATATCTTTTGTAGTCAAAGCAGGGTCGGTATTAGGACGGGAGATTTTGCAAACGTAGTTTAGGGTTTTTCATTTTTTGATCCTATTCATCATGAATTTCGACGCCTTGTCTCCATGAGCAAAATATTTATATTGCGAATAGAGATAATATTTTGCTGAAGCAAGGTTAAGAAGGTTCTTTAACTCGACTCTCAATCTGGTGAGTTCAGATAAGTGGGACTCTAATTGTGAAGATTTATGGAGTTTTTCAAGGGAATAGATTTTGAAGAAGAGGGTTTCTATGCAGAATTTTCTTTGTTTTTTAAGATGCGTTCCCAAGCTGATAAAGTGTCCTCTTATGTATGCCTTATGGGTGTCCCATAGTATAAGAGGAGACGTGTCAGGTAGGGAGTTTATGGAAAAGAAATCGTCTAGGAGTTTTTGGATTTTGGTTTGCAGTTCAGGAGAGGAGATCAATTGTTCATTGAGGCGCCAATGATATTCTTTACGGGGCATATTAGGTGGGATGAAACTCATCATGACTGGAGAATGATCAGATAATAGGATCGATCCTATTAGCGCTCTTGAGCAATATTGAAGTTGTTCTTTAGAGATGAAGATATAGTCCAGCCTATGATAAGTTCCATGCACATGGGAGTAGAAGGTATAGTCTTTAGTTGATGGATTAAGGGTTCTCCACACATCTATTAGGTCAGATGACTGAAATAGTTTATGTAGGGAGGTCAGGGCCTTCTGTGAGAGGGAAGACCTCTGGGAGGAAGAATCAAGGAAGGGATTGAAAGCAACATTGAAATCACCTCCCATGAGGACTATTCCTTCCTTAAATGAATTAATGATTGAAAAGGTGTCTTTGAACCATTGGACTTGGTTTATATTGGGTGCATAAATGTTGATAAATGTGTAGATTTGGCCTGCGATTGAACCCTTGATTAAAATATATCTGCCCTCGGCGTCTTGTAGATGGGAGGTATATTGAAACGGTATGGATTTACTAAATCCCACACTGACCCCTCTAGATGCAGAGGAATCTGAGCCATTATGGAACCAAGTGGGAAAGTGGGAATGTGAGAGATTTGGGTATTTATTAAATTTAAAATGGGTTTCTTGTAGAAAGAGAACAGAACATCTCTCCTTCTTCAAGAGGGAGAGGATCTGGCATCTTTTTGAAGGGACGTTAAACCCTTTAACATTAAAGGACGCCAATTTGAGTTCAGCCATGATATGTTACAAGAGGTAGGGGTGGATAATGCAATATTGATAATTCTCGGTTTTGGGGATGATCCATTTGGCTCAGGTTCCCGTTGTGGTAAGGTGCAAGGTACTGTGGTCGACGGGAGGTACGTGTCACCGAGGTTCCTGGCCTCGGTGAGGTAAGAGCCGGATTTTTGGTGTGTCAGCAGCAGCTAGTGCTGCTTGACACCTTGCTATTTAGTTTGGCTGCAAAGCCAATCCGGGCCGGCTCTTACTGGGAGTAGGCAAAGAGTTGGGTGGGTGCCTACTCCCCACGGTCCAGGCCGGACTTTATCCGGGCCTTTAAAAGGCAGCCTCCTCAGCAGGTGAGGGTGATTGTCCTGGAGCTGCTGTTAGGCTGTGGAATCACTGGCGCTTGGGAGTTCTGATCCATTCTGTGCTATGTGGAATTCTCTGGGCTGGAAGCAAGAGCCCCAGCAAGGAGGAGTGCAGACGGCCTGAAAGTCTGAGGTGGTTTGTCCTGCGGCTGGGCTGACAGCCAGGTGCGAACCTGCACCTAAAACCTGCATTGGACTGTTTGGTTTTGCATCACGTTTTTCTGCTGTGTGTGAATTAACACCAAGAGACTGTTCACTGTTTGTTTTGTGCAAGTGTGAATAAAACACTGTTTTCTGCACTTTCTGGACTCCCTTTTGCCTCTGTACTGCACCCGCACCGCTATCTACCTGAGCGACTCCCCACACCGTGAAGGTGCATTGTAAGTATAAACATAGTGTCGGTGTCACAAAGCAAAAATATAAAGCGTTGTATATAGAAGAGAAAACTACCCTCATTCAACAAGATATGAACAGGGGTTTGCTGGCGTTCCCAAAGTTCAAGAGGAGGTAATCTCGGAAGCAAGATGAGGTCTTGAACTGGGTCCCAGTTGTGGATGTCCAGTGGGGGGATCTCCAGACGTTCGTAAATTGAGTCCAGATCTTGAAAAGAAGACCCCGTCATCCTGCGGCCGGCATGTATAAAGGATAGGCCAAAAGGATAGGACCAGCGGTAGGGGACATTGTGAGAACGGAGCCAATCTGTTAGAGGCTTTAAGGCTCTCCTTTTCCGCAGTGTAGATTGCGCTAAGTCTTGAAAGACCAATATGTCATGGCCGGCCCAGGTTATAACGTCGGTTTGTCGTGCTTTAGATAAGATTGCTTCCTTCACAGGGAAGCTCAAGAATTTACATATAACGTCACTGGGAGGGGCGTCATTAGTTGGCTTGGGTCTTAAGGCTCTATGAGCCCGTTCCAGTATGACATCGTGGGCCGAGTCAGGGCCTAATATAGAGAGGCAAATCTGAGTTACAGTATGAGGAATGTCACTAGGGGGGATGGTTTCTGGGATCCCACGGAAGCGCAGATTCCAGGCAAAACATAAGCTCTATTGTACCGCCAGCATAGTGGGAGAAAACCCCACTGCGCCACTGTCTAGTAATACTCCAGAGGGGCGTGACTAAGCAACTCCTGGTATTCACTAGGGCCCCAGATGGTAGGGTTAGGCTTTGCAGCAGGAAGTTGCCAGGGTCCACTCCAAAGAGTGAACTAGACAGAGACAACAGGAACAAACGGAAAAACAGGTACCAGAAGGTACTGACGGTACATAGGCAAACATAACATAGACAGGCAAATGCAAACAAGGAATCTAAACATAAACCAGGCAGTGAACAAGGCATAACAGGAGAGGCAAATCATAACAAAATACTAAATACATAGCTCATGGCAACCAGGAACACGAAAGCTGCTGCACGGATGATGTACGCTGCACCAGCAGCACGGAGGCTGCTCCAAGGGCATTGCCACAAGTGGAGAACATCAGAAACACATACACAGCTAATGGTTACCAGCAACATAAGAGTTACTGCACGGGCGATGCTCCGAGGGCATAACCAAGAGGACACAGTAACACAGACATAGCTCATGGCTACCAGCAACATGTGAGTTGCTGCACAGGAGATGCTATATTGATAATTCTCGGTTTTGGGGATGATCCATTTGGCTCAGGTTCCCGTTGTGGTAAGGTGCAAGGTACTGTGGTCGACGGGAGGTACGTGTCACCGAGGTTCCTGGCCTCGGTGAGGTAAGAGCCGGATTTTTGGTGTGTCAGCAGCAGCTAGTGCTGCTTGACACCTTGCTATTTAGTTTGGCTGCAAAGCCAATCCGGGCCGGCTCTTACTGGGAGTAGGCAAAGAGTTGGGTGGGTGCCTACTCCCCACGGTCCAGGCCGGACTTTATCCGGGCCTTTAAAAGGCAGCCTCCTCAGCAGGTGAGGGTGATTGTCCTGGAGCTGCTGTTAGGCTGTGGAATCACTGGCGTTTGGGAGTTCTGATCCATTCTGTGCTATGTGGAATTCTCTGGGCTGGAAGCAAGAGCCCCAGCAAGGAGGAGTGCAGACGGCCTGAAAGTCTGAGGTGGTTTGTCCTGCGGCTGGGCTGACAGCCAGGTGCGAACCTGCACCTAAAACCTGCATTGGACTGTTTGGTTTTGCATCACGTTTTTCTGCTGTGTGTGAATTAACACCAAGAGACTGTTCACTGTTTGTTTTGTGCAAGTGTGAATAAAACACTGTTTTCTGCACTTTCTGGACTCCCTTTTGCCTCTGTACTGCACCCGCACCGCTATCTACCTGAGCGACTCCCCACACCGTGAAGGTGCATTGTAAGTATAAACATAGTGTCGGTGTCACAAAGCAAAAATATAAAGCGTTGTATATAGAAGAGAAAACTACCCTCATTCAACAAGATATGAACAGGGGTTTGCTGGCGTTCCCAAAGTTCCAGAGGAGGTAAGCTCGGGAGTGAGATGAGGTTTTGAACTGGGTCCCAGTTGTGGATGTCCAGTGAGGGGATCTCCAGACGTTCGTAAATTGAGTCCAGATCTTGAAAAGAAGACACCGTCATCCTGCGGCCGGCATGTATAAAGGATAGGCCAAAAGGATAGGACCAGCGGTAGGGGACATTGTGAGAACGGAGCCAATCTGTTAGAGGCTTTAAGGCTCTCCTTTTCCTCAGTGTAGATTGCGCTAAGTCTTGAAAGACCAATATGTCATGGCCGTCCCAGGTTATAACGTCGGTTTGTCGTGCTTTGGATAAGATTGCTTCCTTCACAGGGAAGCTCAAGAATTTACATATAACGTCTCTGGGAGGGGTGTCATTAGTTGGCTTGGGTCTTAAGGCTCTATGAGCTCGTTCCAGTATGACATCGTGGGCCGAGTCAGGGCCTAAAATAGAGAGGCAAATCTGGGTTACAGTGTGAGGAATGTCACTAGGGGGATGGTCTCTGGGATCCCACGAAAGCGCAGATTCCAGGCAAAACATAAGCTCTATGTACCGTCAGCATAGTGGGAGAAAACCCCCACTGCGCCACTGTCTAGTAATACTCCAGAGGGGCGTGACTAAGCAACTCCTGGTATTCACTAGGGCCCCAGATGGTAGGGTTAGGCTTTGCAGCAGGAAGTTGCCAGGGTCCACTCCAAAGAGTGAACTAGACAGAGACAACAGGAACAAACGGAAAAAACAGGTACCAGAAGGTACTGACGGTACATAGGCAAACATAACATAGACAGGCAAATGCAAACAAGGAATCTAAACATAAACCAGGCAGTGAACAAGGCATAACAGGAGAGGCAAATCATAACAAAATACTAAATACATAGCTCATGGCAACCAGGAACACGAAAGCTGCTGCACGGATGATGTACGCTGCACCAGCAGCACGGAGGCTGCTCCAAGGGCATTGCCACAAGTGGAGAACATCAGAAACACATACACAGCTAATGGTTACCAGCAACATAAGAGTTACTGCACGGGCGATGCTCCGAGGGCATAACCAAGAGGACACAGTAACACAGACATAGCTCATGGCTACCAGCAACATGTGAGTTGCTGCACAGGAGATGCCCACTGCATCAGGAAAGCTGCTCCAAGGGCATGGTCACTGTGAATCAAATGAGACGAAAACGTTCCACCTCCAAGGAACGACAGACCACAGACCCCCTTCCGGGGGAGACAGGAAAAGTAAAGCAAGGCGAAGACATAGTAATCACAATTTAACTAAAACATTAACAAATAAGGGCAAAGGCAACAAGACATGGAGTACGGACAACAATGAACAAGTAGGCGAACCCACAGAGCACAGACAGACACGGATCCCATGGGTCAGCAGCATGGAAAACAGAGTACGAACCAGGAGCTGGACAGGACACACACACACCAGGAGAGCTGACCCAGAACTGAGGGAAAGTCAGCCTAATATACAGGTTCCATGGGTGCAGCAGAGAGGCCACACCCATGGAGCAGACAGAGAGGATTAACTCCTGAAAGGAACATAGGGGAGTTAACCCATACAAAATCACATACAACACATAGGAACGGAACTGCAGCGAGGAGCTGCAGTACGAGCATTGATGACAGAATGTCACAGCCAGAGGAAGCAACTGTGACAGTGAACTCTATGTTTAGGTCAGTGGCCAGGCTTTTAAAAATGGTGCTGAGGCCGCTGGGTGGCTGCTGTTTTAAAGAATCTTCGATTAATGTTGCGACTGGCGGTAAATGTGGTCGCGGACTTATAACCCTTCAGATACTGTTACCTTAAGCAGTCATAGTCCCTCTTTGGTCACCATGTTATATGAGAACTAGTTTTCAGCCTCTTGTCCTTTATGGCAAATAATCCAGCAGCCATGTTTGATCCATCTGGTTTTAACCCCAATACACTTTGAAAGCGAAATACCAGTTGGTTCATAGTATGGGGAGGAATCCCGTACCTTATAGAGAGATCCACATGGGTTAAAATTCTGTTGCACTGCACAGTGACGTTGAATTTGATTTAAATTTGTCATAGCTGTCACAGATATGCAGAATAACATTTTTATCTGTTACGAATTTTGTTCCATTAGGTGGACAATTTGTGTGGTTCATTCCGATAAAAAAAGTAATCCTCTGTGCTAACTGCAACTTCCTGGAGGCCAAAGGGGTGTTCACTTCTGTGATGCCCATTACATGTGCGGTAGTGTTGAGCGCGAATATTCGAATAGCGAATATTAATCGCGAATATCGCAACTTCGATAATTCGCGAATATTGCGAATATACTGCTATATATTCGTTATATCGAATATTCGTCATTTTTTCCATCTGAACAAATGATTCCTCCCTGCTTAAAATGCTTGTGGGTCAATGAGTCATCGGCCCACAAGCAAGAAGCAGGGAGGAATCATGACTTTAGATGTTTAAAAAAGACGAATATTCTAAAAAACGAATATATAGCACTATAGCGAATATATTCGTTTTGACATTTTTTAGAATATTCGTCTTTTTTTCCCCCTCCAAACAGTACAGTTAAACCCCTTTGGCATACTCCTCCCCACAGCGTCCCGTCACCATGGGAACGCCTGGTGGTTAGAATATACCATCGGATCTGGGTTAGATCGTGAAAACTCAAATCCGATGGTATATTCTAACACAGAAAGCGTTCCCATGGTGATGGAGACGCTAGATAAGTATACCAACACGCGCATACATACTGGCTCCCTGCTGCCTGGGGCACCTGTCCTCTGACAGGGCACTGTGATCTGCACTATTAACCCCTCAGATGCCGCACCTGAGGGGTTAGTAGTGCAGATCTAGCACCCTGTCAGAGGTCGGGTGCCGCCGGGTAACAGTGCGCCTCCCCACTATTAAAATCATTAATGGGCAGTGCGCCTAATTCCCCCTCACCAGTATTACAAACAATAATTGGTGGCCAGTGCCGATCCCCCTATTAAACATCATTGGTGGCCAGTGTGCGCTGACAATCCCTCCCCGTATTAATTATCGCTGGTCAGTGCGCACTCAATCCCCCTCCCTCCCAGTAAAAATCATTGCTGGCAGTGCGCCTCCCTCTCCCCCTCCCATCATTGGTGGCAGCGGCAGCTCGATCAGAGTCCCAGCAGTGTAATGCTGGGGCTCCGATCAGTTACCATAGCAGCCAGGGCGCTACTGCAGTCCTGGCTGCCATGGTTGAATTAGTCAGCATTGTACTTACCTGCGCTGGGCCGGCGGGCGCTCCTCCTCTCAAACTCACGAGTTTGAGGAAGGAGGCGCCCGCGGCTAGCAATAACTGATGCTAACTAACCATGACAGCCAGGACTGCAGTAGCGTCCTGGTACCATGTAGCTGATCGGAGCTGGCATTACACTGCTGAGACTTGATCGAGCTCACGCTGGTGGAGAGAGAGAGCGCACTGCCAGCATGTATTGAGGAGAAGAGCTGGCATATCAGCGTCGGCGCAGACTGGCACTGATGTTGTAGAGAGAGATCGGCACTGACCAGTGTGTTTGTAATACTGGTGAGAGCTAGGCGCACTGCCATGTATTTCAATAGTGAGAGGCACTGCACTGGCGGCACCCGACCTCTGACAGGGTGCTGTGATCGCACTATTAGCCCTCAGGTGCGGCATCTGAAGGGTTATAGTGCAGATCAGTGCCTGTCAAGGACAGTACTCCAGGCAGCGAGCACGTATGTGGCGTGTTGTCTCTAACTCAGCGTCCCCATCACCATGGAGCGCCTCTGTGTTAGAATATACCATCGGTTTGAGTTTTCACGATCTAACTCAGATCGATGGTATATTCTAACCACCAGGCGTTCCCATGGTGACGGGGACGCTTGTGGGAGAGTATGCCAAGGGTTAGCGAATATGGAATATGGCTATGCACTAGCAGTGCTAAGTTGAAATCGCAATGCGAATACTTTAAGTTAAATTAATCGCATTGTGATTTCAACTTAGCACTGCTGCTATATTCCATATTCGTTAACTTCGTTCTCATTCTAGCAAGCTGACCCATTATAAACCCAGCTCTAAGTTGAAATCGCAATGCGATTAATATAACTTGAATTAATCGCATTGCGATTTCAGCGTAATTCCTCAAATCCGACAGTACATTTTAGTATATGGAGGCGTTCCCATGGTGATGGGGACGCTCCATGAGCACGGAAGTTATGGTTGGCTTGGTAGAATTAGCGAATAGCGAATATGACGAATGTATTACGTCATATTCCTCAAAACGAAGATAGCGAAGTATTCTACATCTTCGTTTTAGCAACCTATTCGTCAACTTAGCTATTCGCTAATTCTAGCAATCAAATAGGAAGGTTGACTTACCAGACAGCTGTGTTAAATTAGCTATGCGATTTTTTTTAATACAATAATTATATTACTTAATAAAATTATTATATTATATTATATTATTATTATTCTATTTATTAAAAAAATAAAAAAATCGCATAGCGAATTTAACACAGCTGTCTCTATAGTCAACCTTCCTATTTGCTAGAATTAGCGAAGTTGACGAATAGGTTGCTAAAACGAAGATGTAGAATACTTCATTATCTTCGTTTTGAGGAATATGACGAATACATTCGTCATATTCGTCATCCTCGCTAATTCTAGATATGAAACCAATAGGAAAGTAGCCTTAAGTTAAAATCGCAATATGCGATTATTTAAATCGCATGTTAATCGCGATAACTAGAAAAATGACGAATATTCGATTTCGACGAATATGAAACGAATATTCATACGAATATTCGCGAATTTCGTCGAAATCGAATATGGCACCTGCCGCTCATCACTAATGTGCGGGGCTGCACACGCACTACACTGACGGGGTCACCGTGTGTCTACCCTTTGCCGACAGGTTCTGGAGAAGACTAATTTATTTGGTAAAAGACTAATTTATTCGCTTAAAAGATTAATTTTTCGCTACAAGACTAATGTTTTCACCAAATGAATAAATTTTCAGATAAAATAATTATTCAAACAAAAAACAAATAATTTTATTGCCAAAAACAAATAATTTTTCCAATGAAAGAATCATTTTTCTGACAAAAAACTGCAATCAACTCATGGGCAACTCTGCTGTGCAAAGAATCAGTTTCTTTGCACTCTCGGCACTGCACATTAGCCTGCAATTGTAAAACATGTGACGTAGCAGTCATGTTGACGCAGAATACAATTTTCGCTAACAAGATGTATCAGGTATACATTTCTTTGCACTGTAGAGTGACGTAGAATTTGAAAAAATTTGACATGGTAATCATAGTGACGTAGCATAAAATTTTTGCTAACAGGATAATTTTTTATTTCATAGAATATTTTTTGCTCTACAAATATGAATCTTATGAAATAGTGCCAGCAGCAGTAGTGTTAGTAGCAGTGACGATACACAAACCTTTTGAGACCCTGTCATTGTAATGAGTACACTTTACACTATGCAATAATGATCTACTCATGGGCAACTCTGTTGTGCGAAGAACCAACTTATTTGCTCCGCCCACACACTGTTACGTAAGACCGATCTGTAACACTAAATCACACTAACTGTTCGGCTAACAGAAGAGGTTAAATATCAATGTAGAAACGCCACAAACATTAGAAAAGACAGGTGTATCACGCCAATTTGCGAATCAGGGCCTAATAGAGATGTTTATCTACTAATCAATGTGGACACGCCAATTAATATGAGAATGAGACAGGTTTATCACCCCGATTTGTGAATCAGGGACCAATAGAATTAGTTTTCTATTAGTCAGTGTGGAAACCCCAAAGTGGACATCGTTCAATTAGATTGCACTGTCCCTTAAGTATTCCTACAGCTTTAGATGATAGTTCCTGTACTGTCCCTTTCACTTCAGTTTTTTTTATCAGATTATCAGCAAAATTATCCCTAGCGCAACAGCGCTTCCACACAGAAATTACGGTAACCGAGCGGGATTCAAAAATTTGCTGTGGCACCCTGTCATTTCTAGTTACACAATTGTTCTAACACACAGTAAATTGCACAGCAGGAGAATGCACCTATTTATTAGACTGCCTGTTGACAATGAGTCTGATGCACAATAAGCCTATATATAACACAACAGATTAAGTATGAATGATGCAGCAGGTGAACAAGATATATGCACCTATATATTAGACCGCCTGTTGACAATGAGTCTGAAACACAGTAAGTTTAGGTATAATACAATAGATTAAGTCTTAATGACGCAGCAGGTGAACTAAATATATTAGACCACCTGTTGACAATGATTCTGACGCACAGTAAGTCTATGTATAACAGAATAGATGAAAGCGGTTCTGCAGTTCTTTTAAACTAATTATCTATCCTCTGTGTAGATCGTCAGCACCTGATCGGCAGGGGTACGACAACCAGGACCCCTGCCAATCGGCTGTTTGTGAAGGCAGTGGCACTGGCAGTAGCACCACGGCCTTCTCGCTGTTTACCGCAGGCCCAGTGACATCATGACTAGCTAAGCTCTGTTCACTTGAATGAATCTTAACCATACCTAGGCCAGTGATACTAGTCGTGACGTCACTGGGCCTGTGGTAAACAACGAGAAGGCCGTGGTGCTACTACTCCGGGGTGTCAGACCCCTGCCGATCAGATGCTGATGATCTATCCAGAGGACCCCTCTAGATAAACGTGCCTATACACTAGACCACCTGTGTTGACTGAGTCGGACGCACAGTAAGGCTATGTTTAATAGAACAGATTATGTATGAATGGCGCAGCAGTTGAACAAGATGCACAGAGCGATTGCTCTCAGTCTGCACTGTCTCTTTAGTCTCCCTATGCTCTCCCTACAATCTCCTTGCACTGTCCCTGTAATCTCCCTATCCAATATTCCACAATTAAAAGCTTTGTTGACCACTGTCCCTAGTGCTTGTCATGTCTCCTTCCTATGCTCATCTCACAGTGAAATGGCAAAGTCCGCACGGGATGAGGCTCTTAAAGGGCTGTTGCATCACAGGGGATGGCTACCTGCATGGCATTATGGGTGATCTCGCATTCCCAGGCTTCTTACTTTCACTTTGTAACACATGTAGCCGCCATTTTTGGAAACAACCGATTTGTTACCACGAAGCGCAAGGAAATTCGGATCCGTTGCAAATCAAATTTTTCCTGAACTTCGGATTGAATTCCACTTTGGATGCTTCGATTTGCTCAACACTAATTAATATATTATTTATTATGGAAATGCATAGTACCAAAGTTTGGTATGGATCTAATAACTAGAGAGATAATTTATAGGAACAATCCAGTTGCAGTTCAATAAAAAATGCAGTTTTTCAAGATTTTTCATGGGAGAATGTGCTGAGCACAGCAGCCATTTTTCATAAATAGTGATTTGTGGGAACTCTTTATAATCTATGCCTACCATAATACTTTGGACACCAGTAATCAGCAAGTGTTTAATTCACTTAAAGCACAGGGGAAATTACTTGGTGCCTACAAATCAATGGGATGTCCGTGTAATCACAAACATGCTGATTCCTACAAAGAGTGACACGCCACAAACTTTGATGGTCCCAAATGAAGTCCAGTAACTCAAAAAGTTCTAATAGAGTATTAGAAAATCGTTTTTTTTAAAGCAGACAACACTACTTAAGATGGTATATTGGCAAAGAAATAATGTTTAAATTTCATAAAACAATCTTGCTGATGTCAATTTACATAGGATTTGCAATATTTATTTCTTTGCACATTAGCGCTAAAATCTTCCGGCAGGCAATTTCGGCAGAGGAACAGCCTGCTCGAGTTCACTGTATCTACATAAATGAAAAAGTGCCAGGGCTATAATGGGACCCGGTGGGGATCTGGCTCTGCTGGGATTTGGCCGGACAGAAACCGCTGCAAGCACCATTTTTTGTCACGCTGAATTCCAGACGTTATAGTCAATGGGCTGCAGCAGGGAATCCGGCTATGTATCCGGAAATGCTGGATACAATGAACTCTGGCAGGCTGTTCTTCTGCCGAAACAGCCTACCAGAAGATTTTAACGCTAGTGTGAAAGTAGCCTAAAACTACTACTGTCATCATATACACAGATTGCAGTTTCATTCCATTTCTGTTAGAAAACCCTCTGAAGACAAGCCGATCATAGAATGAACCTCTGTGGGTTTGATTTGTTCATCATTACCTAAAACGGGTTGTGCAGAATTAGAAGAACATAGGGTCCATGGGTTGATGCGGTACTGTAGCTCAATTCATTTCATTTCAATGGAGCTGAGCTACAATATAACACACAACCTATGAACAGGTGTGGTGATGTTTGAAGTTTGACAATGCATTCAGGCATAAGGCTTGATGCTACCACTTCAAATGTTCCACCAAAGATTTACCTTAGGCCTCTTTCACACGGCTGTAGATGTCACGTGCCCGTATTGCGGACCGCATTTGCGGATCCGCAATACACGGGCACCGTTCTCTGGCCATTCCGCATCACGGATGCGGACCCATTCATTTCAATGGGTCTGCAAATCCGGAGATGCGGAACGGAATTACGAAACGGAACACTACGGAAGCACTATGGAGTGTCCTATCATTTTGCAGGCAGATCGAATGTGAATGGGTCCGCGATCCGCTGCGTCTGCCCCACGGTCGGCACCCATGCATTGCGGCATGCAGCACGGGCACATCTAATGCATACCTATCCAGTGGCAGATGAAAATATCAGGGCAGGACTGGCGCACCCCTCAACGTGACAAAGCAAACGCGAAACGCGCGTTGAGGGGTGCGCCAGTCCTGCCCTGATATTTTCATTTGCCACTGGATAGGTATGCATTAGCCCTGCTGTACGTATGGTATTGTCATCGGTTGATGGTTGTTTGTCGGCTGCACTTTGTCGACCCGAGAATGCCTTAGTAGTAACCGGGTGGTTATTGTAATTAAAGGTGTGTAATGGTTGGTGGTTTTTAGTGCTTTGAGTGGGCGGTAGTAGGTAGTCTAACAGTGATTTGATATATGTGGCAGGGGCTGAATGGCGCGGGAAATTTGTTTCTCCTCTTTATGTGGGTAATATGATGTATTTTTAATGTTGTTTAATAAAAGAATCATGTTTTAAAGGGATATAGTGTACTGCAGTGATATTGATATCATATAACTAGCTGGCTGTGTAGGGCATACTAAAGGTATGTTATAGCGCTTACTATGTTTCCTATCGGTCTTTTCGCTCGCTGTGCCCCCCTGTTCTGGTTTCCCGCCTGGTATGTAAATTCATAGCATCAGTACAGGGAGGAGCTGTTTTTGCCCAATCGCAGCGGAGAACGTCACAGCCACGGAGAAAGAAAATCTAACCTTCTCCCTGGCTGTGACGCTAGGAAACATATTAAGCTCTATAACCTGCTTTCAATATGCCGTCACAGCCAGCTAGTTATATGATAATGTCAGGACCGGTGAAAGGTCCTCTTTAACTGCATTAAGCAGAAATGTAGAAAATTCTATGGTAGAGTTTTGTAGGCATGCTCTGTGACCTGTGCACAGGTCATTGTACAAGGGAAGAATAGATAAGATTTGACATTAACCTATTGTAAATGGTGGATCCTGCCTTATCTATACACAGAGGTGATATCATTACAGGCAGGATTAGAATGATGGATAAGCAGATGACAGCAGTAAAATGATCTGTACAGACCTATTATTAGGCCAGTGTGAAAACTGCAGGATTTGATATTTTTTATTTTATTTTTAATATAGAATCAATGGAACAAACATGGAAAATGAAAAATAAAAAGTTCTTTAAAAAGTTCTTTAAAAATAAAAGTAAAAAAATGATTAAAACAATAGGTACATTTTCTGATGACACTTTCCTTTTAAACTATACAATGTTAATCAAAGAAGAAGGGGTTCACTTTAACGAGCTGCCCTCAGCATCCATATGTTTCTAGGCAGAGTACTGTAATTCATAAAGTGGTGAAAACATACTGTAAACCTTCACCACATTCTATGCTGCATTCTGTGCTTTTAAGAATCACAGAAATAAACGTGGCCTAAATGGGTGGGACTGCTCCAAACCCCAAACACTGTGGCGTGTTTCTAACTGGGGGGGCAGTTCCTCCGCATGTGGTTCGCAGCGAACGGCTATCCCCAGCAAAAATTGCATACAATGGAGGATACCGGCGCGAACCACAAGCACCACACAAACATCCTACACAAAATAAAACATGTGCGGATGAAAATATATAAACACATAACTCACAGAAAAAAGATGCACCACATGGTTAAGCAACTGACAACACTGGCCAATCCCTCACTCGGATGTTAAAAGCTGAGAGATTCGCCAATATTTCCAATCAGGAACATATCAGAGCCCCTTCAAACACCACTTCACGGTATCTCAGCATGGCATGGGGTCCTACCACTAGACTACCTATGGTGTGTGAACAAGGTCTGAACAGGTATTAAGCAGCCTACAGCCCCATCCCACTCACCTGCATTGCAGGACCAACAATGCAATGGGGAACAAATGAGGCCGCAAGCTACACCTACAACAGACCATGTGACACCGGCTTCCAGGTGCAACAGAATGTTTACCAGCCATATGCAATGGCACATTCAATACATATAAAACAAGAATCACAAAAATAAACGTGGCCTAAATGGGTGGGACTGCTCCAGACCCCAAACACTGTGGCGTGTTTCTAACTGGGGGGGCAGTTCCTCCGCATGTGGTTCGCAGCGAACGGCTATCCCCAGCAAAAATTGCATACAATGGAGGATACCGGCGCGAACCACAAGCACCACACAAACATCCTACACAAAATAAAACATGTGCGGATGAAAATATATAAACACATAACTCACATAACTGTGCTTTTACTTTTATCATCTGATCTTTGACATAACATAGAAAACATTGATCTGCAATCTTCCCAGTGGAAGACTTCTATCTTCTCAAAGTTATAGTAGTTTCGAGTATAAGACCCTTTGTTTGCGTTCAAAGATGAGAAAGCTTGAGTGCTGATCCAACAACAGGAAGGTCCCATCATTCAGGTTAATATTTATATGTGTATTTGGTGAGCTGATGTATCTACCATCTGCAGTGAGCCAATTACTCCTACATTATCCAGGACATTTGCAGCTGGCTTCCTATCAGAATGAACGACTCACTTCTTTCCTCTCAATTAAAAGGATCTGGGCAGCATTAATTAAGCACAACACAAACAGGTCATGAATTTTATTTCTGATTCCTTTATATGAGTGTAGTTAAGGCCCTGTGGACTTATGTGCCAGTTGTAGAAGCTTGATAAATGTTCTCCATAGTGCATTTACTGCATGCATAGTGATGTCGAGATTTAGATGTGCCGTCATTGGTTTGTGTAGTCATGTGCTGTTTTTATAGCTATGTTGCAAAAATTACATGGTTGGGGGGAAGACAGTCCTGTAACTAGGCTTTCCTTCATCATTGGCAAGGGTTGAATTGTCTGCTCTCACCCTGTATATAAATAACCTGGCCCAGACCAAATGACTTATTGATGCCCCCAGCTGGGACTCATGCCACGGTCATCCCCCTAGCTACATCCTTGATGGAGGGTCTGGCCCCACATGTATCATGGGCTTGAGAACTAAGAAGACAATCATACCAGTTTTAGATACCTCCGTTCTGGCAGAGAACAGACTACCAGAGTTCTTTAGATCTGGCATAGCCAGAAAGTACTGCCTGTCTGCCGGACCCCATTTACTATAATGGTAACTGGCAGAGATCCGGGAACTCCCCAGCATAGATGCAACAACCTTTGTGCATGTGAATCCCAGGATACTGTATGGCAGGCATCCTCAAACTGAGGCCCTCCAGCTGTTGCAAAACTACAACTCCCAGCATGCCCGAACAGCCTACAGGTATCATCCTACAGCAGGGCATTGTGGGCAGTGGCGTTGCTAGGGCTGGTGTCACCTGGTGCGGTAGAAAATGGTGTCACCCCCCCCCCCAGCACAACACCCCCCCCTCCCATCGGCGGCGATCTCTCTGCTTAGCCTCGCCCCCACGTCAGCTGTCTGTTTACTATCTAAACCCCCATCCATGTTATCGCTTGGGTTCAAATTCTAGCACCCCCAACAGGCCCCCAACCCCTGGCGATCTGTCTTCTGTCTGCTTAGAACCCCCCCCACACACACACATATTTGCATACATATTATATTCTGTATTCCAGAATACAGCACCACATACCTTACATCCAGTAACTTCTCTGATGCAGACCACTTCTTTCCTCATCTTCTGCTTTCAGATCAGACCGCCATGATGATTTTTCACCCATCTCTCGTCTCTGTAGTTTGACAAAAGACATCTTAGGTTCCTACTTTTCCATCATCCTCCTACCTTATTAACACCTCACCTGCCACCTTCAGTAATAATAATAATGTGCACTAATTCAAAAGTGCTCCCGTTCTGTGTGCCAGTTGAGCTAATGTCCCCATAATGTGTGCAACTATAAAATACTCCTATATAATGCCCCTAGTAAATGCCCACATAGTGCTCCTCTCCTCTTCCCCATAGTGCCCCCAGAATGTGGCAGTATAAGATTCCCCCATAGTGTCCCCCAGAATGTGCCAGTGTTAAATTCCCCTTCTTAGTGCCCCCATAATGTGCCTATATAATATACCCCCATAGTATTCTTCTCCCATCCAACACCATAGTGTCCCCATAATGTGCCAACAATGCCCCCATAGTGTCCCCCATGTGCTAGATATGCCCCCATAGTGTCTCCCATGTGCCAGCCATGCCCCCATAGTGTCCCCATGTGCCATCCATGCCCCCATAGTGTCTCCCATGTGCCAGCAATGCCCCCATAGAGTCCCCCATGTGCCAGCAATGCCCCCATAATGTCCCCCATGTGCCAGCAATGCCCCCATAGTGTTCCCCATGTGCCAGCAATGCCCCCATAGTGTTCCCCATGTGCCAGCAATTCCCCCATAGTGTCCCCCATGTGCCAGCAATGCCCCATAGTGTCCCCCATGTGCCAGCAATGCCCCCATAGTGTCCCCTATGTGCCAGCAATGCCCCCATAGTGTTCACCATGTGCCAGCAATGCCCCCATAGTGTCCCCTATGTGCCAGCAATGCCCCCATAGTGTTCACCATGTGCCAGCAATGCCCCCATAGTGTCCCCCATGTGCCAGCAATGCCCCCGTAGTGTCCCCCATGTGCCAGCAATTCCCCCATAGTGTCCCCCATGTGCCGGCAATGCCCCTATATTGTCCACCATATGCCAGCAATGCCCCCATAGTGTTCCCCATGTGCCAGCCATTGCTCCAAAGTGTCCCTTTATGCCAGCAATGACCCCCCAGCGCAGGCCAGCGCCTCACAGACAAACAAAACAAAACAAAACACATACTTACCTCCATGGCAGTGATGCGATGCAGGCCTGTCCCGAGCAGTACAGCTCAGGCGGAGCGATGACGTAATCGCGCTGCCTGCACCAGCCTCTGATAGGCTGCTGGCCTTGTGCCGGCAGCCTATCAGAGGAACAGGGAAGAGAGATGCCTCTCCCTCCCCTGCTGCAGTGTTCATCTGTATCGCGATACAGATGAATGTAGGGAGATGAGTGCTTCCATAATGCAAGTGCTCATCTCTCATCTCCTGGTGGTGTCACCCAGGGGCGTAGCTAGAAATGACTGGGTCCCACAGCAAAAAATGTTATGCCCCCCCCCAGCTTTTTTTATGGGCCCCCCCTCCCGGATCTCCCACCCCTACCCCCACATACCTATCGGACCTCCCACCCCTTTCAGAGCTTCCACCCAAACACCCCTCCAGGACCTCCCATCCCAACATCCCCACACCCTCCCTAGATCCCCCATCAGTGTCATCCACACATCCCCCATCAGTGTCCTCCATACATCCCCCATCAGTGTCCTCCACACATCCCCCTAAGTGTCATCCACACATCCACACATCCCCATTAGTGTCCTCCACACACACCCCATCAGTGTCCTGCACACATCCCCATCAGTGTCCTCCACACATACCCCCATCAGTGTCCTGCACACATACCTCATCAGTGTCATCCACACAACCCCCCATCAGTGTCCTCCACACATACCCCCCATCAGTGTCCTCCACACATACCCCATCAGTGTCCTCCACACATCCTCCCCATCAGTGGCAACCATACATCCCCATCAGAGCTTCATATTAACCTGCTATACTACTATTATGGCTAAAAACCTCAGTAATAGTTTCCCATAGATATAAATATATATATATATATATATATATATATATATATATATATATATATATTTATATCAGAAGCATAAATATATATTATCATACTTCTGATGTACATGAATGCATAATTTAGCCTCTATTTCTAAAAGGTTGCCACCAGGACTAAAACTCACAACCATTCACATCAGAGGCAAAAACCCTAACCACTGAGCTATGAAGCTCAATAATAAATTATGTTGGAAAAACCTCTTAGTAGTGTACCATGTATTAGGTATTCCTATATAGCAGAAGTATAATTAAATAAAAAAATAAATGTGTAATTACTATATATAAATGTAGCAATTACACATTTATTTTTACTGTATTTTGTGTCATACATTTCTCTTACAATTACTGAAAAAGAAATATGTAATTTATACTTCGGCTGTATAGTGTATCATGTATCACTCTGCTGTATAGGAATACCTAATACTTGATAAACTACTATGAGGTTTTTCTAATACAGTTTACCATTGAGCTCCATAGCTCAGTGGTTAGTGTTCTTGCCTCTGATATGAAAGGTTGTGAGTTCGAATCCTGGTGGCAACTTTTCAGAAATAGAAGCTAAATTTGATTAAAATACATTGGGTGTCCCCAAGCATACTGACAATGCTTGGGGATACCCCCTTCATGTTCATAGCACTGACTCCATATATGGACACAACCATATATGGAGTCAGAGCTCAGACCGGGATTCCCTCTACAGCGATCAGTGGTGTCACCCGGTGCGGCCCGCACCCCCCTCGCAACGCCACTGATTGTGGGAGTTTTAGTTTTACAACAGCTGGAGGGCCGCAGTTTGAGGATGTCTGCTGTATGGGATGGGGAGTGGCCAGATCTCTGCCGATTCCCATTATAATCAATGAGGTCCAGTGGGCAAGTGGCACGTTACGGCTATGCATGATCCATAGAACTCCGACAGGCTGTTCTCTGCTGAAACAGCCTGCAGGATATCTCTAACGTTGGGGTGAAACTAGCCTAATACACATATGGAGGGTCACAGGAATTAATACAAATAAGAATAGTGATGTATCCCATTGTAACCAATTATATTCCTGCCAGCCTAATGTTTAACACTTGACTTGCAGCAGCAATCATTGATAATAAAACAGCATGGATCTCTCATCTGAACTAAACAGCACAACCAGCCAAGGAAAAATGTATTTTTCTGCAAATGTTTCCCGAGGTCTCCCGACGATGACAAGATTGTTTATTTTGCACAGTACAGCAACATCTTGTTATTTTCTCAATTTCAGAAATGGTTACAATTACACAGACGGTTTACAGTACAGGAATGAATATTTTGAGCGTCTCAAGGGGTAATTGTCTTGTTTTTCTTCCTGTCATCTCATTCGCATTTAAAGTGCATTATGTCAATGACGACAATAACAACACAGATATATTTAATGAAATGTGAACTGCATAACAGAGAAAATCCCCCCTGGATAAATGTCTTGCCCAAGAAACTGTTTTCCATCTTCGGGAATGTCCCAGATTATTGGTGGTGTGTGCAAATCATTTTGAATGCAAGACTCAGATATTCTATTATTATTTATTGCAGCTATATAGGCAAAAATATATATCATAGGAAAGCATTGAAGTGATTTTCCAACCATGGTAAGTGATGTCTCATCACTCTAAGATATTTCATTGCTCACTGAAGAGAGCCTAGGGCCCAACTGTAAGTTACTAGGTACTAACTAAACAGGGAACTACAATACAGCTCTACTCAGGGCTGTGGCTGCCAAGAGGACTGCTTTACATTATCAAAGCTAAATGGATTTGGGTTCTCAGAATCAGTAGGGGTCCTAGTGGTCGTAACTTCACCCAGTCAGAATAAAGACATGTCCTGGTGTTATGCATAATGGTGGCAATATCTCTTTACAAGCAAAATACAAAGAAATATATTTCACCAAAATACAACTTTGACTTTCTATAAGTTTAATACAGTTTTATTTGGTTAAAGTGGTTTTCCAGAAGCAGATTATTGATGACTTATCCACAGTATAGGTTATCAATATCTGATTGTTTGGTGTCTGACTCCCGGAACCCCTGTGAATCAGCTGTTTGAAGAGGGTGCGGCACTGCTGTGAGTGCTATAGCCTTTTCCTAGTTGAGTGAATGGTCTCATGGCCTATAGCTCAGATCCCTTCAAGTTAATGGGCCTGGGCTGCAATACCAAGCCTGGCCACTGAACAATGTACAATGCTTTGCTTGGTAAGCTGTGAAGAGATCTCAGCACTCATCGAGCACCATGGCTTCTTCAAACAGCTGATTGGTGGCAGCAATGGATGTCAGACCCCATTAATCAGATATTGATGACCTATCCTGAGGCTAGATCATCTATAATCTTCTCCAGGAAAACCCCTTAAAGTTTACATATTATCCATCAAAACTAGTGCCAAAGAAACATGGAAATGTTTCTATCAACCAATAATGTTCTTGCTTTGATTTTCCAAATGGTCTTAGAAAAATGGAAGATATAATTTAGTAATTATGTATAACAGTCCCTATATGTGTTTTTTTTTTTTTTTTTTTGCACAATTTAATTATACAGTAAATCTTTCCTGTGGTCCATCTATGGGAACAAGAGTGGCATTATTCTTGACTTATTGATAAACTATGCCAACCAGCAAATGGAGGGCTAGAACCTACAAATTGACCTTGGTAAAGTAGACACAGTTCAGTCTTGAAGTCCCGGGTATAAACAGGAGTAAAGTGTGAGACTAATGGATAGAAGATAACTCCCAATCGAATACAAATAGTTGAACATGAACTAGAGATGGGATAGAAAACCTACAGAGATAGTTTTTGTAATGTGGATAATACACAAAAGTCTTGATTTGAAAGACGTAGATTGTATCTGGCTTTTATAGACAAAACAGTCTTAGGGTGCCTTCACACCAGGCAGATTTTGTTAAAGAAAATTTCTGCAAGTGAAAATCAGTTCCATTTATCTGAATGGAGTTGTTTTGGTAATAAGCCCATGGATTTCTGCCTACCTCATTAAAATGAATGGACGTGATTTTCAGATGTTCTATGAGAAAATCTGCAGTGTATGAAAGCACTCTAATGCCCAATCCTTGCATGCCAAAAAGCTGCTGGTAACCATGCTGAATTTTCCTTCCATTGTTTTCAGTGGGAGGCCACTCTGCACTTCATGTGGACATATTTTATAGCTGTGACCACACCAAGAAAGGACAAGCGAGTGTTCACTTGCGGTTTAGCTCAATTAAATGGAGCTAAATCGTGAGTGGGTCCGCGACATTTAAATTGTAAAACTGTGGCAGAAACCAGCTGTGATTTTGCCATGGAATACAAACAAGTGTAATGCCCTGGAGAAGGGGTACTTTTAAGTTTTAACATTTGCCCCTGTTTCCCTATGAAAAATAATCCACTTCTTACTTTATTTCACGTTAAAGGGTTAACTTGCACTAACTGTTTATTACTGTGTAACTGCATTTTATATATTTGCTGTGATGTGTGTCCTTTTAATTTTCACTGTGTTTGCACAGCACTATGGAAAAGGTTAATGAATAATGAGAGAATTTTGGGACTTCCTAAATAATAATGAGAAGCTGGTGATGAGAAGCTGGTCATTTTCCACAACTACCATAAGGTTTAAAGAACAGCATGTTTGGGAGGGGAAAAGCCAGACTTGTTTACCACCAAAACCAGACTGTGTCATTGCCATTGAGTATTATTGACGGTCTAATGCAAGTCTATAAGAGACCAGGATTGCAACATTGCAACGGTTTGCTCTGAGTTTCCCCACTCCTCCCACTAGAAGGGTCGGGTTCAACCAGTGGCGTATCTATCACGAGGCAAACAATACATTTGCCTAGGGCGGCACTTGCTAATGGGGCGGCAAAATGCCTTGTTTGCCTTAGTGATAGTTATATATTTTATTTCCCTTGTCCGGTCTGATTCAATCCTTCACTATGCAAGCTGCATCGCCGGCACCGCATAGTGAAGGACTTGATGACTTACTTCCTCCTTCGAGTCCTCCTTACTTCACCCCGACATCCCCTGCATCCGCGCGTTGCCGTCATGAGTCCCGTGACATCACACGGAGGTGGAGTCACGGGCCGACCGCAATGCTAGGGCGGCAGGGCCTACGCAGCGTGTGCTGACTAGAGATCCATTTAAAACGTGAGTACCCTACCGCAGAAATTACTGTCAGTCTGGATGATTAAATAAGTAAATACTTACAAGTTGGGCATACTGAATCAGCTACCATTGAGAATACCAACATCCCTATTGCCAGCAGGATCAATCTATATTGGGGTTTTAAATTATTCAGAGACACTCCAACAAATAGAAGGAAATTGGAGCAATATACCAGTGACATGCACATTGCATCTGCATGATATTAAAGGGATTCTGTCACCACATATAACTTAAATATGGTGACAGAATCCCTTTAATATCATGCAGATGCCATGGTGCCCGGCCGTTCGGTGCCCAGCGCCTTCTTCACTGCGTTCAGCGCCGCCGCCTACTTCACCTCTGCGTCGCCTCTCCCTCTAATTGATGTAAGTAAATGGTGTGTAAAAGTCTGTGCTATGGCTAAAGTAATATAATGGACTTGATGTGTTTATATGTACAGTGGCATTGTCTTGTATGAATCACACAAATTGTGTATGCATGTCCAGTAAAAGCTGTTGAAGCCTTGGTGCTGTTACTGCTCATGTGGACTGACCACGTGCTAATTCAAACAATTTGAGTGTCTGTGATCAATATAGTATAGTTGACCTGGATGACTGATCTTTGTAAAGTGGTTGAATTTACACTTTATATTATTATATCTAAAGATTCTCTTTAAATAATAGATGCAACATTTGGTACAGAAAACACAAAGTATTGGCCTTCGTTATTCACTTCTAAATACAGAAAGAAAGATGTGAAGCCTAACAGGAAAGGGTGGAGCCTAAAAAGGAAGTGGTGTAGTTTACAGAGGAAGGGGTTTGGCCTTGACAGGAAGGGGTGGGTCAAATTTATATTAGGGGGGTGCCCGAGTTTAGTCTCACCTAGGGGAGCACAAAACCAAGATAGACCACTGGGTTCAACTAGTATATCAGGAGAGCAGCCAGAGCCCCTGCAGTTATAGATCAACGCTTTGAAGAAGAAACTTATGCCAAACTGCATGGGTCATCAGAAGAAGATGCCGAGATGGGGATGCTGAGCCACAGACAATGGATCACCAGCCTTTGGCTAGGGCACCAACCCTTCTTCTCACAGGGAAAATACCCTATGCCTTGCCTGTATAGTTTCACACCTGAATTCCTCCAGTAAAGAAGCACACTGGTTTTACTGCAGACCCTGACTCTCTGGACTTATTTACCATTGGGGCGCACCATGCCTTACCATCCCAGTCTTAAAAAAATCACGGACACATCTATTTTTTTTTATCGAAAAAGGAAAAAGTCGCTTATCTTTAGGGACTGTCAATTTCAGGATGGTTGGCAGCCTTGTCTGTAATGCTGTAGCTTCAATGGATTATTGCAGCCCTTGGACCTTCCTATCTCTCTGGAGCAGTGTTTCTCACAGTTGAGCTGGATTTCTGGTACTAAGATCCTATGGAGCAGGAGCTGATGGACATGTTCCCTGTCTCCTCACTAGTCTACCTAGACCTCTATCTTAACAGGAAATAGGACCAGCCCACTCCTATCAAGAGCGGAGGGGGGAATGAAGTGGTCAGCTCCATTTCCACTGCCACTCATACACCATCTGCCGGTGTAACAGAGTATGATATAGAAAAACATTACAGTAGCATTACAAACCAAACAATTTGCAAATACCCTATCTGGGGTATTGCATAGGCATCCTGAAACTATAAGGGTTTATGTTCACATACAGCCATTTATGGCAGACATTTCAGAGACTGAAAAATCAATTCCATACATGTGAATTAGGTTATTTCTGCAGCAGGTGGATTTTGGCAGACCCCACGTGAATAGGACAATCTAACTTCTGCGATTAATCTGCCATGTGAATATATCCTTACGGAAATATAGAGTATTTCAAAACTACAGAGGTCACTGTTCTTCCTGTATCATGAGCTCAGAATATAACCTTGATTGTATAATTATGTATAATGAGGGCCACACAGTCCTGTTATTAATATTATTAAATTATATAGGTCAGAACATCTATTGTAGCAACTAATTGCCATTCACATTAACTTCTATGGAGTGCTAGTGCTTATCATTTATAAAATAGGAGTTCTCAGTAAACTTGAGTGAAAAAAAAATTGTTTTAGGGATTACAGACTCAAGAACGACTCATGACTCTCCTTAGCAACTGAGAATGATTTCAGACATGCCTCTGTGTAGCTATCACTTAATCCTAATATTTTATTCTCTGCTGTGCTCGCCTTCTTTAGCACTGACTTTAGATTGCTGAAATGTGTTATACTATCCAACGCGGTTTTGAGATTTAAATGCCGCAGCCTATTAACAAAGCACAGTATACTGAGATGCATGATGCTTTGAAGTTGTTTTAGTTTTGGGCTATAGGGCAGTTTTTGTTAATGAGTTGTGTACACCCTCTCCGATGCTTTGCATAATGGTCACTTAAAGGATCACACCTACCATATGTGTCATGTGCTATTAATAATATTGGTGTCTTCTTAAATGGAAACCTATGAATCCCAAGGTGATTATTAGGTCCACACCCCTTACATCCGCGCCCCTTACATCTGTAACCCTATGCCTCTTCTTCCATCAGGCAAAACCCTGTAAACATAAATGTTGTTTAGTAGAATTGTGATCCAGGTGTTGTGACTGCAATATAGACCCCATTCCTGTATCACAGATGTGGGAAAGCATCCTAGAAACAGGCAGCACACTGCGAATAGGATGTGGAACAATTTTGTAATATATATCTATTTAAAATTTTGGTTGCACACCTTTATCATAGCCGTGCATTTTTCTCTCCCTAAAGAAAAAAAAATGAAATGCATCCGTAGGAGAGCTAGATACGACTGTTTATAGGGTCAGTCAAGGGAGCTGTCATGTGATCCTCAAAAGTATCATGTGACCTGGTTTTCAGTTAAAGGGGTTGTCTCACGATAAATATTCTACAGTTTTCAAATCAGCACCTGGATCTGAATCCTAATGTAATAAAAAATTTAGCATAACCACCTGCATTAGTTTTTTCTTATTTCTTTGTCCTACTCACTGAGATGGCCGCACATGCTCAGTTTCATCCTTCAACTGCCTCCTGAGCTGTGATAGGGAGAGCTGAGACACGCCCCCTTAGCGGCAGCAAAAAAGACACTCCCCTTGAGCTGTCAGCTTGATCTAGCAGAGAAATGAATGGGGAGATCTCTGGATCCATGTGAGATACAGGGCTGGTTCTAGCTTTGTTAGAAAGAGGTTGTCATGGACTATATGATGTCTGATTATCATTTTTACATTACTCATGAGATAACCCCCTTAACTGCCCAGGTATCTAACAGGTGATTAGTTGTGTATTGAGGAGCAGAACATATACAGTTTATACTGTACTACTACTTACAATAGTTTACTTTACTACTACCTGCAGTTTATAAAATATATAGTTCTGCAGATCAATAGGCTTGTATGTTTTGTCACATGTAGAAACTCCATTTGCTGATGGTTTCCCCACAAATACCAGGGTTAGAGTATCCTATAATTTTCCGAAACTGTAGCATTTTCGGTGATAATGTCTGTAAAGCACTGTGAAATATGTCAAACGCTATGAAAGTGAGTATAATAAATTTAAGAAAATAAAAAAATCTCTTATGCTGCATTGTATGAATATATCATCTAATCACAAAAGCAGATGGTCTCCAACTTTTGCGTCTCCACCTTTGCAAAGTTTCAAATCCACGCATGACCCACCAGTCGACTCGAAAGCCTGAGGTTACAGTATGGTATTACAGAGCTTCTAGGGACATGACTAATGCGTCATTTTTTGTACAATGTAAATGCTATCTCAGTAATATGTAAGAACCTGTCACCCAGAAAGCTTCCAGTTCTACAGTAGTTATGGTGGGGATGATAAGATATAGGAAGATTAGAGGAATGTGACAATAACTCAGATAATAATAGTGAAAAATAGACAGATATAAATAGAAATATACTCAACCTCAAATGCTTCAGAGAATTGTTGGAAAGTATTACAGAAGTTAATCAATGAACCAGTTTAAAGCTGTTCGGATATGCTCGACATCACAATTGCATCATAAATGCTGTACACTGTAGAAAACCCATCAGCCCGGGGACACATAAATGGATATTACTTATGCTGGTGGGGACTTCTGGTAGTCATGTGTACAATAAATGGGAAATGTGATTTTTGCAACCACACATTAGGACAGGAGCACGGAAGCTAGTCTAACTATTAGTTTTTGCATCAACTTCACAGAAGCCAATTTTTGAGGATTTATTGTTTTATGTTAGATTACTGTATCATCAAATTACAGGACAAGGTACAGAGAATCTGCTGCATTTTCTTAGAAGAAAACCCTAATTTTATAACTATAAAATAGCTATTATTCTAGTTTTACTATGCGTTCCTTACCTATTTATTGATTTTTGTGCTGAATTTGTAGCAGTTACAATTTAAACTAGGTACTAGCTCTCCTTAAAGAAATCAGCCTTGTATGGAGACTTATTAAAAAATAATATGTAAAGTGGTATCTCCCAGCGAAAGAGAACCATCTCGCTAGCGCTACCTTGTGGAAGTGGCGTCCTATGAGTCAAAATCCAACTATTTAACAATATGACATGTTAAAGAGTCTTATCAAAAAAGTAATATTTTGACTCATGGGGAGCTGCTTCCACAAGGTGGTGGTAGGCAGATGGTTCTCTTTCTTTATGAGACAGCTTTTTGCATAGTTGTTACAATATAGTTTCTACGATATAGCAGCTTGTGGCTGTTAAGTTAATTTTGCACTCCAGAAAATGATTCTGCTCTTTGTTCTCTATGCTCTATGATTATCACTTGTTCTCACCTCTGATCTGTAGACATACATCCTAGCTGACTATACCCAGTGCAGCCAGGGCATAGGGTGGTAATTAAAAGCAAGTGAACCCTTTGGAATTAACTGGATTTCTGCATTGATTACTAGTAAGATGTGATATGTTTGTTATCTAAGTATCAATTATAGACAAACATTATGTAACTAAACTAATAAGACCCAAACAGGTGTATTGTTCATGTCTTTTGTTGAGTAAGTATCCACATCACATCACTTCCACCACATTATGTTTCATTTGCTACAAATAGGATTTGCACAACCTTGTGGGGGAATTTTGGACCATTACCTCACTATAAATGTGTTTCAGTTCATCAATATCTCATGTCAGAGCATACAAGTCTTCTTTTTCAACCATTCTTTAGTTGATTCACTTGAGTGATTTGAGTAATTGTCTTGTTGCATCTCCCAATATCTCTTTAGCTTAAGGTCATGAATTGGGAATTGTTGACCTTATATCCTCCTGTAAAATCTTTTCATCTGCCTTAGAATTCATTATTACTTCAGTGATCTAAGATATCACTCAGACATGTCGTAGTTTTAGTTCGGCGTGCTCTCTCCGTGCACTGCCGTGCTTCGCCGGAACTCCACCCCCGCCCCCATTATGGTCAATGGGGACGGAGCGGCAGTCCGGCGGCACGGCGAAATCGCGGCAGGACGGATCCGACAGGGTGAACAGCCTGTCGGATCCGTCCTGTCGCAAGTGTGAAACTAGCCTTACCTGCTTTCCTCCTCAGGTTTTTGTATGGATCCCGAAAAGGTCCGTGCAGTATCGGACTGGGATCGACCTGAGAATCAGAAAACGCTGATGCGTTTTATGGGGTTTACCAATTACTACAGAAAATGTATCCTGAATTATTTTACTGTGGTCAAGCCTTTGACCGATATGACTAAGAAAGGTGTGGCTTTCTCAGTCTGGTCGGAAGAGGCCTTACATGCTTTTTCTGCAATAAAGAAATGTTTTGCTTCTGCTACCATTCTGGTGCAACCTGATGTGCCGCAACCATTAATTGTGGAGGTTGACGCGTCAGAAGTGGGAGTTGGAGTAGTTTTGTTGCAGGGTCCTTCTCCTGGCAAATGGCGCCCTTGTGCTTTTTTTTAATAAAAGCTCTTTTCTGCTCGAAGAAATTATGATGTTGGTAATAGAGAGTTGCTGGCCATTAAGTTGGCCTTTGAAGAATGGTGTCATTGGTTAAAAGGAGCGATTCATCCCATTACGGTAATTACTGATCATAAGAATCTGGCTTACCTGGAATCGATTAAACATCTGAACATCTGTTTTTTACCAGATTAAATTTTGTGGTCCCCTGTCGCCCTGGGGTCAAAAACGTTAAGGCGGATGCTTTGTCACATAGCTTTCCTGGAGGAAGGGGGGGGGGTAGATACAGAGGATCCTGGTCTGATTTTGGCTGATGGGGTGGTTGTATCCACCCTTTATCCCGAACTTGAGGCAGAGGTGTTGGAGGCCCAAGGAGAGGCACCTGATTCCTGTCCTCCAGGGAGGTTGTTTGTGTCTTCTGAACTTCGGCACAAGGTGTTTAAGGAACATCACGATACTGTCCTTGCAGGACACTCTAGGAGTGGATCCACTGTGGATCTTATTTCCCGGAGATTCTGGTGGCCAGGTTTACATAAAGGTGTGGAGGGCTATGTGGCAGCTTGTGAGACCTGTGCACGTGCCAAGGTGACTCATACTCGGCCTTCAGGATCTCTTCTTTCTTTGTCCTTCCCATCCCGTCCCTGGACGCATTTGTCCATGGACTTCATCACTGATTTGCCTAGTTCCTCTGGGAAGTTGGTGGTGGTGGACCGCTTCAGTAAGATGGGGCACTTTATACCATTATCAGGTTTGCCCAATGCCAAAACTCTTGCTCAAGTGTTTATTGATAACATTGTGAAACTACATGGCATTCCCTCTGATGTGGTGTCTGATAGAGGGACACAATTTGTTTCCAGGTTCTGGAGAGCATTCTGTACTTGCCTGGGGGTTCAGTTGTCGTTCTCTTCGGCTTTTTACCCTCAGTCGAACGGACAAACTGAGCGCACTAAACAGAATCTGGAGACTTATTTGAGATGTTTTGTCTTTGAGAATCAGGAAGAGTGGTCTTCATTTTTGTCTTTGGCTGAGTTTGCCTTGAATAACCGTAGACAGGAGTAAACTGATAAGTCACCATTTTTTGGTGCATAGGGTTATCACCCTCAGTTTGGTACATTTACTGGGACTGGGTCCTGTGGTAAACCTGAAGAGGAAAGATTCTCTTCTTCATTGTCATCTATCTGGCGGAAGATTCAAATCAATTTTAAAAAAATGGGCGAAAGATACAAATGCATGGCTGACAAGAGACGTATGACTAGTCCGGACCTTAGTGTGGGTAATATGGTGTGGTTGTCCACTAAGAACATTAAGTTGAAGGTACCCTCTTGGAAGTTGATCCATACAAGATCTCTGCCATTATTAATCCAGTTGCTTTTCATCTCGAACTTCCGCAGGCTTGTAAGATTCATAATGTACTTAACCATCTCCCTTTTGCCACCTCCTCCTGTCATGGTGGATAGTAATCTTGAGTTTCTGATCTCCAGAATAATTAACTCATGTATTCTTCATGGATCCCTTCAGTACCTCGTACACTGGAAGGCTTATGGTCCAGAAGAAAGAATATGGGTTCCGGCGACCAATGTTAGTGCTAGTCGACTTCTGAAAGCCTTTCACAGGGCGCACCCTGATAAGGTCAGTCCTGGGTGCCCGGAGGTCACGTAGAAGGGGGGGTACTGTCACTGCCTTCCCTGTGAGAGATCTGAGAAGATCACCTACCCGTGACAGATGTGCTCTTTAACAACGCATTTCTAGCCCTTTGTGATGTGTCTATAACATATCTTCTGAGGTGTTCTGATATTTGTTTGCATCCCAAGCTTCCAATCTCTTCTCTTTTATTGAAACACCTTTTGCCAATTAGCTCTTGGAGAAATCACCTACACAAAGGTTCAATTCGTTTTTCTCCCCACACTGGATGTTTACTAAATATGCTCAATAAAAGACAGCAAAGGTGCAACGGTTTGTGTGTTATTAGTTTATAGTTATAAAATGTTTGCCTATAACTGTGACTTAGACAGCAAGCAAACAACATAGCAATCAATGCAGAAACCCAGGTAATCCCCAAGAGTCCACTTACTTTTTCTTGCAGCTACGATTTACAGTGCTTAGTGTAATGGTACATTGAACGGCACGGTGCTCTGCCATTAATAAGATCACGTTAACACAATGTGAGCCTACGATCCTGAGATGAATGGAAACTGAAATGACCAGCTCCCTGTCAGAAAAAAAGGTTAAACACAGCACTCAAATGGGGGAATTTTTCATGAGGATAATACTATATTTGAAGTCAATTTGAGATTGGCGCACTTTCTCCAAATGTATCAAATGTTGCATGTTTGTGTAATGTGGTGCTTTTTATGACTGGAGTGAGTTTATGACTTTTTATGACTTTTTAAAAAGTTGCAGTAAAAGATCTGAATTGAAACAAATTAACATAGCCAACTACACCAACTTTCCCACCCATTTTTCAAGATTGGAGCAAGTGGTATAAAAACACTGTTGAGCAAGTGAGCCCCAAAACTTGCAGAGCTGTTTTTGTGACCTTTTAAGGTGTCATAAATTTCTCTACAGTGAGCACTGTATTAAGTACTGGGACCCAAATGCAAAAAGCTTCCTTTGTTTTTGGGCATTATAGCAACTACGTATGTTGGGCATTTGTGATTTTTCTATACATATAAGACTGACTAAATTATATTTTGCTATAGGACGTTTTAGTTGAAATAATTAGATTAACCACTTCAGCCCCCCTAGCTTAAACACCCTCAGTGACTAGGCCACTTTTTGCAATTCTGCACTACACTACTTTCACTGTTTATTGCTCCGCCATACAACTTACCACCCAAATGAATTTTACCTCCTTTTCTTCTCACTAATAGAGCTTTCATTTAGTGGTATTTCATTGCTGCTGACATTTTTACTTTTTTTGGTATCAAAAATTACCAACATTTTTGCAAAAAAAGAAATTTTTCACTTTCGTTGACTACATTTCTATATAAATCTTTCTATTAATTTTTGTTCTACGTCTTTGATAAAAAAAAAAAATCCAATAAGTGTATATTTATTGGTTTGGGTAAAAGTTATAGCGTTTACAAACTATTGTGCAAAAAAGTGAATTTCCGCATTTTGAAGCAGCTCTGACTTTCTGAGCACCTGTAATGTTTCTTCAGGTGCTAGAATGCCAGGATAGTATAAATACCCCCCAAATGACACCATTTTAAAAAGAAGACACCCCAAAGTATTCGCGGAGGGGCATGGTGAGTTCATGTATCATTTCATTTTTTTTCATAAGTTAGCGGAAAATGACACTTTCTGAGGAAAAAAAATTGTAATAAAGTTTCCATTTCTGCTAACTTCTGGCAAAAAATAAAAAAAAATCTCCCACGAACTCACTATGCCCCTCAGTAAATACCTTGGGGTGTCTACTTTCCAAAATTGGGTCATTTGTGGGGTGTGTTTACTGTTCTAGCATTTTAGGCGGGGCTAAATTGTGAGCATCCCTGTAAAACCTAAAGGTACTCGTTGGAATTTGGGCCCCTTTGCGCACCCAGGCTGCAAAAAAGTGTCACTCATGTGGTATCGCCGTACTCAGGAGAAGTAGGGCAATGTGTTTTGGGGTGTATTTTTACATATACCCATGTTGGGTAAGAGAAATATCTCTGTAAACTGACAACTTTGTATAAAAAAATGTAAAAATTTAAAAAGTTGTCATTTACAGAGATATTTCTCACACCCAGCATGAGTACCTTTAGGATTTCACAGGCATTTTTACGCATTTGGATTTTCACGCTTTAGGGCCCCTAAAATGCCAGGGCAGTATAAATACCCCACATGTGACCCCATTTTGGAAAGAAGACACCCCAAGGTATTCCGTGAGGGGCATGGCGAGTTCACAGAAAAAAAAAATATGCGGAAATCGATATATATATATTTTTTTTTTTACAAAGTCTCATATTCCACTGACTTTTACATGAAGTTTTACATGAACTCACCATACCCCTCACGGATTACCTTGGGGTGTCTTCTTTCTAAAATGGGGTCACATGTGAGGTGTTTGTACTGCCCTGCATTTGAGGGTTTCCGCAAACATTACACGTATGGCCAGCATTAGGAGTTTCTGCTATTCTCCTTATATTGAGCATACGGGTAATGAGATTTTTTTTTTCCGTTCAGCCTCTGGGCTGAAAGAAAAAAAAAAATGAACGGCACAGATTTTTTCATTCGCATCGATCAATGTGGATGAAAAAATCTCTGACAAAATCAGTGACTGCGGTGCGTTGGGCTGGGCACTAACAACCTAACAAGTAGCTAACTAACTGGCGGTGATAAGAGACCCTTATGCTCCATTCAAACGTCCGCAATTCTGTTTGCGGAACGGAATTGCGGACCCATTCATTTCTATGGGGACAGACTTTGTCCCGCTCGAATCCCGAATAGCGGATCCGCACTTCCGGGTCTGCACTTCCGTTCCGCAAAAATATAGAACATGTCCTATTCTTGTCCTCAATTGCGGACAAGAGAAGGCATTTTCTATATAGTTCTGGCAATGTGCGGATCTGCAAAATGCATGTGAATGGAGCCTTACAGGGGGATGATCAGTGACAGGGGGGTGATCAGGGAGTCTATATGGGGTGATCAGGGGTTAACAAGCGGTTAATAAGTGACAGGGGGTGGGGGGTGGGGTTAGTGTGGTGCTTGGTGCTACTTTACATAGCTACCTGGTCCTCTGGTGGTCGATCTAGCAAATAGGACCACCAGAGAACCAGGTAGCAGGTATATCAGACGCTGTTAACAAAACAGCGTCTGATATACCTCTTTGATGCTTTTTATTTTACATCTACAGCCTGCCAGCGATTGATCATCGCTGGCAGGCTGCAGTATAACTGCTGAGCCGCGATCTGCTGTGAACACGCGCGCACGTTCACAGCAAATCTCACCTCTCGCGAGATGACGCCCCGATGCGTCAAGAAGGAACAAACCTGCCACCAACTGGACGCATCCCTGCGTTAGGCAGTCGGCAGGCTGTTAAATTGCAAAAGAAAAAAAACATTTGCACTTTTATTAAACATTTTGTAAGCTTTTCCTTAAATAAAATAAAAAAATAAAAAGAAACTAGTTGTGTTTTGACACCTACCCCGTTAAAGCCCCACCTCATTTGCTGATGTGCACCCCCAAACATCCACCATGCTTCATTGTTGCCTGCAGACACTCATTATTGTACAGTTCTCCAGCCCTTTGATGAACCCACTGCCTTATATTATAGCCAAATTTCTTCACCCCAGTTCCTATGTTTCTTGGCCTTGTCTGCATATAGATTTGAATTTTTTGAGCACAATTCTGGGTCCCATTGTCTCTGTTAGTTCTGAGCTGATGTAACTGATGGGCATCTGTTTTCAAAAGGAACTAAGAATGATGTGTCTTGCAAGATTGGGACTACATTTCAGCAAATGGAGTTGGGGATGTGGTCAGGGTTAATGGTATTCTTAATGCTGAGAAATAAAGGTAGAAGCTTATCCATCATGCAATACCACCAAGAAGGTATCTGACTGCCTCCAAATTTATTCTGCAGCAGGTCAGCAGGACAATGACCCCAAACATACAGCCAATGTCATTTAAAACTATCTTTAACATAAAGAACAAGGGTTCCTGGAAGTGACCCCACAGAGCCCTGATCTCAACATCATCAAGAAAGTGGTTAGTTCTCCAAAATGTCTGGAACAATCTACTGTACCTGCCAGGTTCCTTCAAAAACTGGGTGCAAGTGTACCAAGTAGAATTGATTCTGTTCTGAAGGCAAAGGGTGTTCACACCAAATACTGATTTCATTTAGATTTCTCTTTTGTCAAATAATTTAGCATTTTGTTAACTGATAAAAATAAACTATTAACACTTCTATTCTTGAAAGCAATCTTAGGTCAATTTCACATGATCATATTTAGTACGAGAAATACGCTCCTTCTGTGAGAGGTATTTCCTGTCCTGAATGCTGCTCCAATGACATGGAACCACAGGATTATAATGATTTATAATACTGTCTGTTCCTGTCCAATCTCAACTCTCAAGATTCGCACTAACGGCATTATGTGAGCACAGTTTATTAGAGTTGAGATTGGACAGGCACACACCTTTTAACTCATTATAATGTTGTGGGTCCATTTCATAGGAGCAGCATTCAGGATGTGAAATATAGAGCATATTTCTCACATTGAATATGCTCATGTGAAATTGGCCTTACTTTACAGCATTTTTTAAACACCTGCCTAAATGCATGCACAGTAATATTACAGTACACAGATGTAACATTTGTTCACTTGACACTTAAATGGTTTGAAAATGGTTCTAGTGAGGAATTGAAATATTGATGATCTGTATACTGCATGATTACATCCCACATTCACTTAAATTATTAGGGTGATGCTTCTTTATGTTTAGACACAGCCATAGGATAGCTTATAAGAGTCTGATTGCTAGGTTCCCACCACTAGAGCTTCCACTGATCACAAATAGATGTCCATGTTCTGTGAATGTAGCATCAGTCAAGCATGTGAGACGTGAATTTCCTTGCACTTTGTAGTAACGAATCGCAATTTTTCATAAATTAGTGGCTACACATGTGAGGACATGGGGCAAGGAACTCTGGGAAGGTGGGATTACCCATAATGCCATGCATGCAGCCAATCAGCAGCCAGCCAGCCCGGTGATGTCACAGCCCTATAAATACGGTGGCCATCTTGGATTTAGATATTTTCCAGCGTTCTGAGTGCAGGGACAGACATGAGAAGGCGCTAGGGACAGCAATAGCAAAAGTACAAAAAGAAAAAATAAAGATGTATTTCACTGTTGCAGTTAATTGTGGTGAAATAAATTAGTTCTAGTTTTTTTGTGGTTGAAAGTGTATAGTGAAGAAAATTCAATCAGGAATAACCGGCACACTCAGCCTGGAATATACGCGGAGAGCAAGGGTATAACCAGAGAATTGTGGCCAATATTAAAAATAATTATTTATTAAGTATCTGATAACAATAATAATAACAAAAATAAATAAAGTAAAAAAGCAAAATCGCAATACAAAATAAGTAATGCAAAAACAATAATTATGGATAAAAAGATCATATATAAAATAAAATAAAATACTACTAGTATAGTAGAATGATGTCCCCTGCTAGATAGCAGCAATAAGAGATGTAGTAGTAAACCAGTCTCAGTGCTTGTTCCGTGACGTAACTTTTGTGTCAAATATATGTTTAGCAATAATCCATCTGACTGCTTGAAAGTTCAAGGTCATATATTGCAAGGTTTCTGATTATAAGGATCGATGTCACACTTTCATATTCAAAATTAAGTGGAGACTATGTGAACCACTGATGTTATTCCCTATTTTGGGGAGATCACTGTAAGAGCTATCTCGGTAATATATTAGCTCAAAATAGAGGGTCTTTAATCCACTTACCCAGGCAGCGCGGTAGTTCACGGTGGCGTCCCACCTCTTGAGAACACGTTGTTCGCTGCTTACCTTTGTGGTCGGTTGGGCAGTTACCTCTAATGGATGTAGTAGCTCTCAACAGTGGTATCCGGCAAGGCTTCCAATGCGGCGTCTCACAGGAGCATGTGAGTTTAGATTAAGGTGGGATGTGTATGCTGCAGCAATATTCCGCGCGATGTAGTGCGTCCCACGTGATCAGATAGAGGAAGTCCAAGGAAGACGATTACCGGGTCAAACGGAGAAGCGCTTCTCAGGAGATCAGTTTGGCGGTGTCCGAGGGGGTTCCAACCAGACGCGTTTCGAAGTCTGAACCGACTTCTTCAGTGGTATCCCACGCTCCGCCATCTTCGTTTATTTCCTTTTTGGTTATTCCCAAAACCTGCAGTGCGCCATCGATCCTCATATTTCTGGGCGTCCATTTAGGTGACAGGCAAGCTGTTCCAATGTGTATAAAGACGCATAAAGTTGCCTTAAAGGATGTACACATGGGGGTGTACCTCAAACTGTGTGCGCACAGTGTTTAATCATGGGTGTATCATCTAAACATAGCAATATATATATATAACAATGTGTATACAAATGTGTAACAATAAGTGATTCCATACACAATAGAATGAAAACGAAAATAAAAATGTTTTTGCTTCAGTTGTTTATCCTAATTTCTTTATAATATATTTTTATTTTTTTGTTTTTTATTATTCTTTATTCTTTTGAGTTATTTCATTTTTTGGTGATTTTTTAATAAACATTTTTTAGTGATTTTTTTAGTAATTTTTTAAAAGTAATTTTTTTATGTTTTTTAAAGTTTTTTTAAAAGTGTATAGTGGCCTATTTCAATGCAAAAATAAAAAAATATTCTCAGTTCATTTCTGCAGTTATATGTGTTGAAAGCATTTAGTGGCCTCTTTCAGTACAGAAAATAATAATATATACGCACTTCATAGTTGCAGTTATTTGTGATGAAAGTGTTTAGTGGCCTATTTCAGTACAAAAAGAAAAATATATATGCACTTTACTGTTGCAGTTATTTGTAGTAAAGGCGTTTAGTGGCATATTTCAGTATAAAAAGAAAAATATATAAGCATTTTACTGTTGCAGTTATTTGTGGTGAAAGCGTTTAGTGGCCTATGTCAGTACAGAAAGAAAAATATATACGCAAGTGTTTAGTGGCCTATTTCAGTCCCAAAAAAAAATATATGCACTTTACTGTTGCAGTTATTTGTGGTGAAAGCGTTTAGTGGCCTATTTCGGTACAAAAATAAAATATATTCTCAGATCACTTCTGCAGTAATATGTGTTGAAAACATTTAGTGGCCTCTTTCAGTACAGAAAGAAAAATATATATGCACTTCACTGTTTCACTTATTTGTGGTGAAAGCGTTTAGTGGACTATTTCAGTAAAATAAGAAAAATAAAAACGAATTCCACTGTTGCAGTTATTTGTGGTGAAACATTTTGTATACTATTTCAGTACAAAAAGAAAAATATATATGCACTTTAATGTTGCAGTTATTTGTGATGAAAGCGTTTATTGGCCTATTTCAGTAAAAGAATAAAAATATATTCTCAGTTAACTTCTGAAGTAGAGATGTCGCGAACATAAATTTTTCCATTCGCGAACGCGACCTTCCGCAAATGTTCGCAAACATACGAACAATGCGAACCGCCATAGACTTCAATAGACAGGCGAATTTTAAAACCCACAAGGACTTTTTCTGGCCACAATAGTGATGGAAAAGTTGTTTCAAGGGGACTAACACCTGGACTGTGGCATGCCGGAGGGGATCCATGGCAAAACTCCCATGGAAAATTACGTAGTTGACGCAGAGTGTGGTAAGTTGTAATCGCAATGTGATTAATACAGGTTATATTAATCGCATTGCGAATTCAACTTAGAGCTGGGTTCCTAATGGCTGTATTGCTAGAATATAACGAAGATTGAGAATATAGCACTATATTCTCAATCTTTGTTATACTCTAGCAATACAACAACCATTAGGAACTCAGATCTAAGTTTAATTCGCAATGCGATTAATATAACCTGTATTAATCGCATTGCGAATTCAACTTAGAGCTGGGTTCCTAATGGTTGTATTGCTAGAATGTAATGTATATTTTAGCAATACAACAACCATTAGAAACTCAGCTGTAAGTTGAATTCGCAATGCGATTAATGCAGGTTATATTAATCGCATTGCGATTACAACTAACACTGCAGCTTCAGAATGAATCTAAGATGGATGCCGTCCTTGCTTTTTGATATGAGGTGTTGAGGGTCTGGGAGGGAGACTGATGTAATAGCCCTAAAAAGGGCTTTTTGGGGTGCTGTCAGGACGCTGTCCTTACAGCAGAGATCAGATGAGTCTTTCAAGACTGGAGTGGACACTGAATACACTAGCCTAGCTATCAATTTCCCTATTAAATCAGCAGCAGCTACACTGTCCCTCCTCTCACTAAGACTGCAGCTTCCGAACGAATCTAAAATGGATGCTATCCAGGAGATGTGAGGGAGGGTATGCTGATTGGCTGGAATGTGTCTGCTGACTGTGAGGTAGAGGGTCAAAGTTTACTCAATGATAGGGGGTGGACCGAACATCGCATATGTTCGCCCGCCGCGACGAACGCGCACAAGCTATGTTCGTCGGGAACTGTCCGCCGGTGAATAGTTTGGGACATCTTATTTGCAAATTCAACTTAGAGCTGGGTTCCTAATGGTTGTATTGCTAGAATATAACGAAGATTAAGAATATAGCGCTATATTCTCAATATTCGTTATATTCTAGCAATACAACAACCATTAGGAACTCAGATCTAAGTTTAATCGCAATGCGATTAATATAACCTGCATCAATCGCATTGCGAATTCAACTTAGAGCTGAGTTCCTAATGGTTGTTGTATTGCTAGAATATACGTTCTATACAACACTCAGCTCTAAGTTGTAATCGCAATGCGAATAATACTTACAATTATTAATTTGATGCCTCTATTTGATTGTATATGACGGTTGACTATGACTACCACCAACGTTCTGCTGCCTCCGAGGCAAGATATCTGAACCCTCCAGGTGCCATTTGGGCGTTTTTGATAGAAAACGCATCAAAAACGCATCTGCAATTTTTATCATTTTATTTTTTTGTGTATTTTGCCACATTTGGTTGCATATTTACATTTGGAATAGGCAAATATGGTAGTCTAAAATTCTGTGTTTCCCAACCAGTGTGCCTCCAGCTTTTGCAAAACTATAACTCCCAGCATGCCCGGACAGCCTTTGGCTGTGCAGGCATGCTGGGAGTTGTAGTTTTGCAACAGCTAGAGGCACACTGGTTGGGAAACACAGGTCTAGATCATTACTCTGCCCAAATCTATATTAAGCTACATGGCTTAGAAAATATGCTGTCAAACAATGATCCTAGGTTTTGGTATAGACACATGATCTAGACTACCATATTTGCCTATACCAAATGTAAATATGCAACCAAATGTGGCAAAATACACCAAAAAATAAAATAAAAAATGAAAAAATTATAAAAACGCAGATGCGTTTTTGATGTGTTTTTGATGCGTTTTCTATCAAAAAGCCCAAATGGCCCCTCGGGGGTTCAGATATCTTGCTTTGGAGGCAGCAGACCGTTGGTGGTAGTCATAGTCAACCGTTATATACAATCAAATAGAGGCAACAACCATTAGGAACTCAGCTCTAAGTTGAATTCGCAATGCGATTAATGCAGGTTATATTAATCGCATTGCGATTAAACTTAGATCTGAGTTCCTAATGGTTGTTGTATTGCTAGAATATAACGAAGATTGAGAATATAGTGCTATATTCGTTATCTTCATTATATTCTAGCAATACAACAACCATTAGGAACTCAGATCTAAGTTCTATTAGGAACTGAGATCTAAGTTGTAATTGCAATGCGAATAATAAAGGTTATATTAATCGCATTGCGATTTACAATTACTAACACTGCAGCTTCAGAATGAATCTAAGATAAATGCTGTCCTTGCATTTAGATAGAAGGTGGGAGGGTCTGGGAGGGAGGGTAGGCTGATTGGCTGAAATGTGTCTGCTGACTGTGAGGTACAGGGTCAAAGTTTACTCAATGATAAAGTATAGCGGCGAACGCGAACATCGAATATGTTCGCCCGCCGCGGCGAACGCGAACAAGCTATGTTCGCCGGGAACTGTTCGCCGGCGAATAGTTCGGGCCATCTCTATTCTGAAGTTATATGTGTTGAAAACGTTTAGTGGCCTCTTTCAGTACAGGAAGAAAAATATATGCGCACTTCACTGTTGCAGTTATTTGTGGTGAAAGCGGTTAGTGGCCTATTTCAGTAAAAAAAGAAAAATAAATAAGCATTTCACTGTTGCAGCTATTTGTGGTGAAAGCGTTTAGTGACTTATTTCAATACAAAAAGAAAAATATATAAGCACTTTACTGTTGCAGTTATTTGTGGTGAAAGCGTTTAGTGGCCTATTTCAGTACAAAAAGAAAAATATATTCTAACTTCACTGTTGCAGTTATTTGCGGTGAAAGCGTTTAGTGACTTATTTCAATACAAAAAGAAAAATATATACACAATTCACTGTTGCAGATATTTGTGGTGAAAGCGTTTTGTGGCCTCTTTAAGTACAAAAAGAAAAATATATACGCATTTCACTGTTGCAGTTATTTGTAGTGAAAGCATTTAGTGGCATATTTCAGTACAAAAAGAAAAATATATACGCATTTCACTGTTGCAGTGTTTTGTAGCGAAAGCATTTAGTGGCCTATTTCAGTACAAAATTAAAAATAAGTTCTCAGTTAATTTCTGCAGTTTTATGTGTCAAAAGCTTTTAGTGGCCTCTTTCAGTACAGAAAGAAAAATATATACGCACTTCACTATTGCAGTAATTTGTGGTGAAAGCGTTTAGTGGCTTTTTTCAGTACAAAAAGAAAAATACATACACATTTCTCTGTTGCAATTAATTGTGGTGAAAGCGTTTAGTGGCCTATTTCAGTACAAAAAGAAAAATATATACGCATTTCACTTCTGCAGTTATATGTGGTGAAAGCGTATAGAGGCCTATTTCAGTTCAAAAAGAATAATATATACGCATTTCACTGTTGCAGTTATTTGTGGTGAAAGCATTTAGTGACCTATTTCTGTACAAAAAGAAAAATATATACACACTTCGCTGTTGCAGTTATTTGGGGTGAAATTGTTTAGTGGCCTATTTTAGTACAAAAAGAAAAATATATTAGTCGCTTGTAGGGGTGTTTTCATTTGCTTTAAATTTATTTGGTTCAGCTAAAAGTATGTCAGACAGAGAAGTGCCAGGCCATGCACAGAGGAGTGGCAGAGGCCTAAATGTTTCTGGCGCAGGCAGAGATCGTAAGCAAAGTAAGGGGGCAAATGGAGTCACACAGGGGAGGAACTGCTCCGTGTGATTCATCAAGGAATTGAATCCTGGCTTTCTCAGCGACGACTGAAAATTGGAACCATGGTGACCGGCAATGGGAAAAATATGGTGTTGGCGCTGCGTCAGGGAAGGCTCAGCCATGCGCCCTGCATGGCACACGTGTTCAATCTCCTGAAGTCTTCCACCCATCTACAACACATCTTAAAAATGGCCAGGAAACTTTGTATGCACTTCAGCCACTCGTATACTGCAAAGCACACCCTCCTTGATCTGCAGCGGCAGAACGGCACCCCCCATATGCCCCCCCGCTGATATGCGACGTTTTCACCCGTTGAAATTCCACCCTCCATATGTTGGACCGACTATATGAATAGAGAAAAGCCATCAATGATTTTTTGATGATCCAAGTGGATAGGAGTACTCCCCTGTGTAACTTGGATGTCGGACAGTGGCACAGGCAATGGGTAGTGAAATGGGTGGTCTTTCTACTCAGCTGACAGGAGAGGAGGAGCAGCCAGAGGAGCTACAGGGTGATGAGGAAGACGAGACAGAGGACCCAGACACAGTGTGGCACTATGCAGTGGAGATGGAGACAGGGAGTCCCTCTGAGTTACTTGCACAAATGGCCCAATGCATGCTCACTTGCTTGCGTAGTGACAGCAGAATTGTCTTTATTCGGCAGTGGGATGACTTCTGGCTCTCCACCTTGTTGGACCCTCACTGCCGTTCCAAAATGGGGGCCTTTTTTACACCCACTGAGAGGGAGGACAAACTTAATTACTACAGAGACATCCTATGTAGTCAGTTGGCCGCTGCCTATCTGCGCCATCGTCCATCCTCTCGCAGGTCTGACTGGAAGGGGCCCTCTGCACTTACTTTCTGCTGCCATTGCTGCTGGGGAGGGGTGGGGTGGCAGGAGCAGTACCAGCTCCATCAGCAGCAGCCTGAGTCTACAGTCGCTGATAAACAGCTTTCTTCACCCGCATAGTGAAGAAACTACTCGCTACTACTACTAGCAGCAGTAGCAGGTAGACCTGGAGCTAGACCTGAACAAGCCGGTGGTGGCATACTTGAAGAGCCCCCTGCCAGCCCACATTGAAGGACTGGACTAATGGGCAGCTAAACTGGATTTGTGGCCGCAACTAGCAGAGTTTGCCCTGTAAAATCTGACCTGCCCGGCAAGTAGTGTGGCATCAGAGCGGATGTTTAGTGCGGCGGTGGCCATAGATACCCCAAGAAGAACTCACCAGTCCACAATGTAGAGAGACTGACCTTTGTCAAGGTGAATCAGGCCTGGATCAGCCAGGATTTCCACCCACCAATGCCTGATGCATCTGATTAGATAATCCATGCCGCCTCACCCAAACCTTGAAAAAAGAGACCGGTTTCTTCTGGCTACCTGCCTCAGTTACTACTCTGATGCTGCCACCCGCCTGATGCCACACATCTGATGCCAAGTGCTCCTTCTTTCATCCACCTTCGTCAGCAGGCACTGATATTTCCACCCACCTCCTCACTTTGTCACCGGGTTACTTTGTGGTCTCCTGATGCTGCTGCTGCCATGTCCACACTATGTCACTTTGCCACTCTCTGGTCTCCCCTGGATGCTGCTGCTGCCACCTCTTCCAGACTCTGTCATTGTGCCACTCGGTGGACTCCTCATACTGCTGCCACCTCCAGACTATGTAATTGTGCCACTCGGTGGCCTTCTCCTGATTCTGCTACTGCTGCTGCCGCCACCTCCATACTCTGTCATTGTGCCACTCGGTGGCCTTCTCCTGATGCTGCTACTGCTGCTGCCGCCACCTCCAGACTCTGTCACTGTGCCACTTGGTGGCCTCCTCATACTGCTGACAACTCCAGACTCTTTCATTGTGCCGCTTGGTGGCCTTCTCCTGATGCTGCCAACTCCAGACTCTGTCATTGTGCCACTCGGTGGCCTTCTCCTGATGCTGCTACTGCTGCTGCAGCCACCTCCAGACTCTGTCATTGTGCCACTAGGTGGCCTCCTCATACTGCTGCCAACTCCAGACTCTGTCATTGTGCCACTCGTAGCCTTCTCCTGATGGATCCTGCCTGTGTAGCAGCTGTAAGGCCTGTATGGTCCCTTCAGAATTGGCTTATGATTTGGTAGCCAAAAGCAGGAGTGGGTACAAAACACAGAAGACATGCAAATATTGAATTCACGTGGAAATCTCTGTTTTAGATACACTCCTGTTTTATTTGGCATTAGCAATACTGATGGATAATTGAGCAAATGCTGACCGAGTGAAGGCAGATTCTCCACAGACAGCATCCGTTTTTTGTGGGTTATTGTTCTGACGGATCAGAGGAAGGGCAAATTAATCAGTGATGTCAAAACAAACTTACTGCTAACACCATCTCCACTCTGTCGGCTGTCGGGTGGCTCTATTTGTATAAGTGTTTAACAGAACTGGTTTTGTAGACATCTATGTGGAATCAGCTGACGAGGGTGTAAAAGGAGTGCACTTTTTTTTTACTCGAACATCAACCTGTAAGGCAGAGTTAATATTTGAGTTATTTGGTCAGTTTTGGCCCGTGACTGCCCAAATAACTGAAGTATGCAGTGATTCTAAAAACGATACCTGTCAACTGCATGTCATACTGACTCACAGTATTATTTTACTACAACAGCAGACTCCCTATACGTGTTACTGCAAGGCACAGTGTTCTACTTCCTTATAAAGGCTCTCTGCAGCCCGAAAATAGCCGTTTTTTAACGAGATTCACCACAAATAAGTTGAGATTGAAGAAAATTTTCCCTGAAAAATTCCCTCATATCTAATTGTATTATATTATATTTAGTTAATCTTGTTAATTAGTGTCAGGATGATACTTCTTTAACCAGTAAGATATAATTTTAATAGGTGTAAGAAAACATATTTCACATTAGAATTTGATTTCATTAATTTTTTACAGCCACCATTAAACACTTATTAACGACTCTAACGAGGTGAGAATCGGATAAAATTTTATTTAGAAGAAAGAGGATTGTAAATAAATTTACGTAATGCTCATCTCAACTATTCATTAGGATACTTTAATAAAATTGCTGCCGAGGTAATTTAGTAGATAAATTTATTTTCCAATGTGCAGTATGTCTTAAAAGAGCGCAGACCTCTGCAGAAGTAGACGCTGGAATGATAACATTAATGAAGCAGACCACTAACTAGGCAAACTATGTGAAATTCTACCTCTTCACAGGGGAATTTATTGAAGATGAAATAAAATGAATAACTAGGCTATATCCACTGTGTACAAATGCAGATTTAGAGATCATTTGCCGCTACAGACACTAATTTATTTTTACATTTAATTCCACTAAAATAACAAGAGAACCGAAGTAGTAATAGACCAAATTTTCTTAGAATTACAATCATCATTTGTTTCATTCCCCGAGGATCTTCTGGCAGTGATTTAGAGGCACGGTTCAGTCATTTAAAGGAGTTTTCCAGGATTTACATATTGATGACTTATCCTCAACATAGGTCAATATGAGGAGGCTGCAGTGCTCCTGTGAGAGCCGCAGGTTTCTCGCACCTTAACAAGCACAAGTGCCGTACATTGTATAGCGGCTGTGCTTGGTATTGCAGATCAGCCCTTCACTTGAATGGGGCTGAGCTGCACCTAAGCCATGTGACCTATGAATGTGATGCTATGTGGCTTAGGAAGAGGACTAGATGCTCACAGAGTGCTAAGGCCTCTTTGTACAGCTGATTCCAGAAGTCAGACCCTTGCTTATCTGACATTGATGACTTATCCTGGATAGGTCATCAATATGTATATTCTGAAGATCGCCTTTAATCATGAAATGGAAGTTCCCTGATTTTTACATATCAGAGCTACAGTACATGGCTATTGCTGCTTAGGAAGGGCAAGAAAAAGATGACACATCATATGAAACATGCATTTTATAATCTAGAGTAAAATAGTAAAACTAAAGGTTTTTGGAACCATTTCTTCCCAAATGTTAGTTCATAATGATTTAATAAATGTGTGAGAGCTGCAGTCCAATATTAGACATTGCTTCTTGTTGGAGTGCTTAAAAAATTTAAATGGTACAGTACATTATGTCTGGATTGATAAGCTATTGCATATAGGATAAGTATTTGGCAAACCCCCCGCTCTTACTTTTTGGTGCTGGCTCTCCTCTCCTCATCTCATGTCAGATGCCTGTATCATACTACATTGCTACTGTGCATTTAAGATGTTCACTTAAAGGGGTTATCCCATGACTAATTAAAAAAATGAAAATCAGCTATCATATAGTACATGACTAGTGTTGAGCGCGTATATATAAGTTGAGAATTTTTATTGCGAATATCGGCGCTTCGAGAATTCACGAATATTTCGGATCTAGTGATATATATTCGTTAAAACGAATATTCTTTTTTTTTTTTTCATCTGAACCCATTACCTGCCTGCTTCTTGCTTGTGGGTCAATGTGAGAAGGCTGCAATATCGTAGTCTCTAGTGAATTAAAATATTCTATCTTCATTATTTAATTTATTTCATTTTATGTGAAAAATTAGCAATTTAATATGCGCGTTAATCGAGTAAGAGCGGGTTATAGGGAGCTTTCCTATTGAGTTGGTTTGCTAGAATTCGCGAATATGTGGAATATAGTGTGATATATATTCTTAGAAAAGAATATTAGTCTTTTTTTTATCTGAACACATCACATTTACTAATGGGTTCAGATGAAAAAAAATACATATAGTATTTGTTTTTACGAATATATCACTATATTCTACATATTTGCGATTTCTAGCAAGCCAACCCAATAGGAAAGTTGCCTATAACCCGCTCTTACTCGAGTAATGCGCATATAACATTGCCGATTTTTCGCATACAAGAGAATAACCTCGAATACAAGTATTCGCGAATATGAATATTGCCCCTGCCTCTCATTACTGTACATGACAACCTATTTGTAACAAAGCTAGAACCAGCCCTGTACCTTACATGGATCCAGAGATCTCCCCATTCATTGCTCTGCTAGATTTATATCAAGCTGGCAGCTCAAAGGGAGTGTCTTTTCTGCTGCAGATAAGAGGTCGTATCCATGCTCCCCTATCACAACTCAGGAGGCAGTTGAAGGATGAAACTGAGCATGTGCGGCCTTCTCAGTGTGCAGGACAACGAAATAAGAAAAAAACTAACTGCTGGTGGCGCTATACAGAATAACTCAATGGCTATGCTAAATTTTTCATTACATGCAATTACAAAAGTATTCAAATGCAGGTGCTGATTTGAAACCTGTAGAATATTTGTCATTCTCATGAAGAATATTTTAAATTTTAAATCAACACCTGGATCTGAATACTTTTGCAAATGCATGTAATGAAAAATTTAGTGTAGTTATTCAATAGAATGTGTCTGTGTAGTGCCACCTGCAGTTTGCTCTTTTCTCTATTTCTCTGTCCACCTCAGTAACATCGCTGAAGCTGTCACATATGTTCACCAGTGACCACCTATGGATAGAATAATATATTATTTCAAATGCAAATTGTCCATCAAACTTTGCATTCCTATGTACAGGATGTACAGTAATTAGCAGTGGTTATATTTTCTACTTTTTTCTTATTAGATTCTTTTATGAAAATTTAAAGACTTCCACCTACAACAAAGAATATCATTTTATACATGAATCGGATACCTTTTTCTTATATAGAAATGATTGATCTTCCACTGTATACTTTCATAAATCACACAGGATCTCTGTAAATTCTAGAAAATATATTTTTGCTTTAGTGAAATCAATCTACCATTAGTAGCTATATAGCGCAAAATTATTGACAAGTTGTTTGTGCTGTAGTATAGACTTCAAAAACATAGAGCTATCAAATCTTTTTATGTATCCATCAAGGATAATCTGAGTAATCTGTACTACTCAGTGCAGAAAAATAAACCATAATAAGTTTAGATGGGCTGCACTTTTCCTCTTGGTTCATAAAGATGAAACATCATACCATACTCTTAACCCCTTAGTGACCACCCATACGTGTTTTTACGGTGGTCACTAAGGGGCCTTAGGCTGGGCCTCCCCTTTTTTACGGCGGCCCAGTCTAAGTGCTGCACGGGTCCCCTGTGCAGAGGGAAGCATGGACACGGCTGCTCTCATGGCCCGGGCTGGCAGGAGTGCCGATCTTGGCTGCTTAACACTTTACATGCCGATTGCGCCCGCCACATGTAAAACGGTGACAGAGGGAGCGGACTCCCTCTGTCTCCCATAGCCCCCTCGCAAATGCGATCGCGGGGTGCCGATGTGTTTGAAGGCTACCTGGCATCTGTTGAAGGCCTTGGCCCCGGCTGTAGCAATTTCCAGCAAGCAGCGCCTCTCTGGCGTAGTCTGCTGGTCAATGTTAAAATAGCATTGTTATTAAAATGCAATGCATTATAGGGATAATGCATTGCATTTTAAAAGCAATCAAAATACTGTCTGTTATAGTCCCCTTGCGGTAAAAGGGGACTATTGATTGTTAAAAAGGGGAAAAAAACACATTTATTAAATTACAAAAATTCCATTAAAAAAATTACACTTTTTTCTATTGAAAATACGCTTTTCAATGAAAAAAATTGCAAAAAAAAAATCTCCCCCGTATATTCGGTATTGCCTCGTCTGTAACGACCCAGACTACATAAATATCACATAAATTATCCCTTACGGTGAACGCCGTTAAAAAAAAAAAAAAGACAGAATTGCTAATTTATTCTTAGTTACCACTGAAAAAATGTAATAACAAGCGAGTAAAAAGCACCACTTACTGCAAAATGATACCAATGAAAAATACAAGTCATCCCGCAAAAATCAAGCCCTCAGGCAACTCCATAGAATTCAAAATAAAAAAGTTATGGGCAGGGCCATCTTTAATATTGATTGGACCCTGGGCAAGAATTTACTTGGACCCACTGGATCACACCTTCCCACCCCCTAGCATGCAATCACGCCCTCCATCACAACACACACAACCTAATCAATACAATGCACAAGAATGTGCAGTCTGAGAGTATATCATAGCCAACCCACTGCTTTCCCATAGGGAAGCATTGGGAGGCTATTGCGCATGCGTGGCTTCATAGAAATGCTTTGAATCAAGGCATTTCTATGAGGAGTGTTTAGCGTGAATGCCAGTGTTGCACGTTGTGCAACACTGGACTAGGGAGCACCTCTAGTGGCCGTCTGATGAGTGACCACTAGAGGTGTTCCTTGGCGGTAATGTAAATACTGCAATTTTTTACGAAAAGGCAGTGTTTACATTAAAGGGAGTCTGTCACCACATTTGGTCATTATAGACCAAATACACAGTGTTCTGGCTTAACTTCAGATGATTTAAATGGTACCTTTGTTAGTCACTTGTATGGCTCTCCTGCAGGCAAAAACAAACTTTTATATATATGCAAATGCTGCTCGCAAGTGCCCAGGGGCGGAGTTTACATCTTCAGAGCCCAGGCTGCTCTGCTTAGGATCCCCGCCCTCTCCTTTCCCTTGTGTCCTTCTCCTCTCCCTGTGAAAACCTGCGCCTGCGTTCTACTTGGCTGGGGCATGCGCACTACAATGCCCACTGTGGTTACGGCATTGATGTAGCTACTGCGCATGCTCCGGCCAACGGATCGCGCTGTTGGTTACCAGGATTATTAAATTAATATCACATTCAATGTTTAACCCCTGAGGTTGTGACATTGAATGTGATATTAATGCCTGCATAGTCTAGGAAAGAGCTTAGAGGTTTAAGCATAGGAGGAGATAAAGGTTAATTTGCATCTATACTTTTTTATTTTTATTTCTCAAGTCATTTTTACCTGTTATCTGCTTGTGTGGTTGGAACATTGCATTTATTGTGGTTCTCGTTTGCTTTATATGAAAATGTTTTAAAATGATCCAGATGACATATGCAATAGGGGAGGCTTTCCCCTTGAACTTAAATTTAGGGGTTTCCACTTAGTAATCAACGCCCCAGACGAAGCATTATGGCGAAACCCGGGTTGGGCAGCACAGATTGTTCATGATACGATTTTATCTTTGCATTTTTGTGAGTATATTAAACAATTTTATCTGTTACAACTGGTACGTACTTCACCATCCTTGCACCCTCCTTCCTTTGAGATCCATGGAAGTGTAAGTTGGGTGATATCTTCTGCAAGTGGTGCTCTGTTGGTGGGATCGCGGTTTGGATCAAAACCCGCTGAAGGTGAACCTGCGGCTCTCGGTCTTCGCCCTCTCCATGGATAAAGCTCTCCTGTTGAAGTCACACAAGAGAATTCCATCCATGCGTTTTGCAAGTGGACCTTGTGAGTATACCGCACCCTTTAGGTGCGATGGGTGTTCAGAACATACTACACCAAAGTGCATCTTGTTACTATATTTCAGGTTTCCATTACATATTTTGAGAGTTATTGAGTGTATGTGGTCCGTTTTAACTGAAGAATACTACGAACATTAGAGAAATAAAGGAAACAGAAAAGAAAAGAATCTTCTCTTGTAGTGCAATCCTTACTTTTATTATTTACAATTGATGACTTTTTTACCCACATCGTTCTAGGATCTGCAGCACCTAAGGGGACAAATATCCTTTACAGAGACCATTGCTTTTTATTTGAATCTTTTGGGTGAATGTGCAAACTATTAAATCTTACTATTTTTGCTATTTGTAATATGTGTAAAACTGTAGCTACAATGTGATATTGTGAATATTTATATTTGTTGTGTATTTTTGGTGTGAGAGTATGTCTGTGTAGCAGTAATTGTTTTTTTTTTTTTCCAGATTTTTGGCAACTGGGAATTCATTTGCATCTCTGCATTTTGAGTTCCTGCTGGGAGTCTCAACTATTTCTCGGATAGTTCGTCAAACCTGTAATTTGATTTGGCAGCGACTCTGGGAAGCGGTGATGCCAGAGCCCAAGGCGGAGAATTGGATCCGAACTGCTGAGGGAAACAGTAATATGCAAAATGAATGTGGAGCCCCAGTTATGGGTCTACAACACAATGAGAGCCAGATACCCCTCAAAGGAAGGCAGACAGCAGACGTATCTTCAGCTATCAGCTGAGTAGAGCCAGTCGGTATGTTGAGTGTGTGTTTGGAATTCTTACACACAAGTGGAGAGTATTACTGTCATCCTTACAGATGGCCCTGCAGAATGCCAACCTGGTTATTCAACCATGTGTGATCCTGCATAACTTCGTCAGGATTCATGATAGTCCCCCCGAACTTGATTTATTAGAGCCTGGTAATACTATTCATCTGGAGGATTGGACCACACACTTCATGGACAACCTGGAACTACATGGCTTGCAGTTCGGGACCTCTATGAAGAATATTTTTCCAGCCCTGAGGGTGCATTGCCGTGGCAGATAGACGTAGTTTATGGCAGACTTTGAAGTGATCTGGACTCTGGTCATCATAGTTTTAGTTGTTTTCTAGTGAGTTTTTATTTTTATTTTGGTGGGGGAGGGGGGGGGTTATATGTATATAGTGTAGGGACTCATAAGACAAAAAGGACCCTTGACGTGGGCTTGTGGGCTGGGGTTAACTGTAGACATAACCTAAAAACATCTGTCTGTGTTAATTCATGTTCATTTCTGAAATGTGCATGAGTATGTAATTTTTTATTTTTTGCCTACAAAAACCCTCAAATACCTCTTTATTTATATATTCAGGACCTATTTAATGTTTGATTAAGTGCCCACCTGTTTGGATAAGTTTTAACAACATTCTTTGTTTCTTTAGGCACACAGAACACTTAAAGTACAGTATATACACAGCCCTAGTTGTAATTATTAAAATAAAGTAATCTAAACTATGTGTATTATTTTTTTAATGTTTGCATTTCAATAAAAAAGTAAACTGTGTAATTGTTTGAATGTTATCATATTTAATAAAGGGCCAGACATTCTAGTTGACATAATTTTATATATGATAAATTAAAAGTTAAAAACAACATTGGCTTATCATTCAGCTACTCTAAAAAAGAACAACAAAAAATAAAACAACTTATAAGTCCATAAGATCCCTGATAAGAGGTCCCGGCCCAGGTGCAGGAGGGGCACCCACATTACTTGGGTGATGGTATGGCATTCTGGGGCCTTGAAAATGCAGCCGGGAGCCATATTCATGCTCCTGGGAGTATAGGGACTGCGAATATGAGTTGGGCCTAGCATGTTGTGACATGTTGTTCCGCTGACAACAATAAAGCTTCATGTTATCGAAAGTCCACACTAGCTCCATAGGTGAATCCAATATTGTGGCAAAGGAAGCCATATTGGACACATAAATGCGCTTTTTTTTTTTTTAAGCGAAAATTTTTGTATAAGGTGAGCTAGCCCACATAACATTCTCTACTCCTTCCCTTCATTCCTTCTCTGGCTCAAATACTTGAGCACCTGAGTATCAATCGAAGCTCGAGTATTTGAGGCAGAAACAGGAATGTCTCGAGCCCCCCTTCTCCGCCGTGGCTGTCTCCAGGGTCTTTCTGGGATGGATAGAAGAGCAGCAGCTCCGCCCAAAGCCGATGATTCCTTCTGCCTCTCAGGACGAACCAGGTGCTCCACACTTTCTGCCTCATCCCCCACAGGACGAAGGGATTCCAGGGGACCAGCAGCTTGCTCTTCCTAGGTAGAGGTCCTTGCATTACCCCCTTGTTCCTCCAGGCTGTCAACGGTGCTGTGAATGAGATATCATTTTGAATAAACAATTTGTGTAAAGGGTATGACCATAACACATTTAATAACTCACACTGGAACACAGGGGTCCAGCAGCCTTTTCAAACATTGATGAACTTTTTTCAGTATTGTTTGTCAATATTAAAAGGCTGGAGAACTCTAACTAAAGTGGTTCTTTGGGTTCCGAAATGGCACCCCCAATAAACCCTTAATATCTCATGTAGTCTAAGTAAGTACATCTTTGGTTAATGTCTTGGACCATTGTTCCCTTTAGCCACGTGCTGCATTGCAGAGTGCAAGGTCTGTTTCAGTACTGGCAGTGATGTACTGTCCTTGTCCACACTATGGTAGACACCGACTTCCGCCTGTTGATGACCTGCACAGATGGATGATCCTTATCGCTCTCGTCACCTGTTTCAGATGTCACCCTTTTGTGCAGGTCACGTCAGGAGAAACAATGCTAGATGGAAGTCTTCTTCTAGCATGGTCTGGACAAGGGCAGTATATTACCGGCTGAGAAAAAGTGTACTAGGCATGTGCAATCCAGGCCAAGGGAGAGCATTGGATAAAAAATTACTTCTATGCTGTTACCATTTATACAAAATAAAAGCCAAAATCAAGCTTTTATTTGCATGTATAAAATTATAACAACCACTAAATACATTTGGTACTCACAGACTAAGATCCAGCACAGGCTGCAAAAACTGTAGATCTTTAGTATAGAAATAGGGTTTCTTTCAAAGCCCCCTATCACCACTGTGTCCCTGTGACATGACCAGTTCCTGCCGAAACTGGTCTCAGGATGATTGCCAGGGGGTCTTCACTTGTCGCACTGTAGAAATATAACATAACAACCATTCTAAATGTATATGTACAGACGCACGTATAAATGCACATGTGTACAAATGGTTAAACAAAATGTATACATGAAAAAACATTTTTTATGTTGATACCATATACAGTAACATGTACTGTACTAAAATTGTATTAGTGCAATACACATGTTTTTTACAAATTAGTTGGGGCATATACATTCAATGGCCCTCTAAACAAACATTTCAGTCTACTTGATTCTAAAGGGGTTGGGTCACCTCAGCAGATAGCATTTATAATGTTGAAAACATGAATACAAGCCACTTTATAATATATTTTATTACCCACATTTCTTCCTATGCTGGCTTCATTTTAAAATCATTTCCTACACTTCTCCTTTCCATGGTTACGAACACCATGAAATCCAGCTGCAGTGACTGCGCTTGCACAGTACAGGAAAAAGAGCAGGACTGTCCCAGCTCCAGTGGTCCTAGCTACCAGAGAGGGTGGCACTTTTTCCTATACTGTGCAAGCATGGCCACCGCTGCTGGATAGCAGAGTTGTTGTACCCAGGAAAACGTGCCAGTGCTCAAACAGTTGCAAAACGTTATATAGTTACAATACAGAGATGGACAATATGCAGCTCTATAGTTGTTTCAAAACTACAACTCCCAGCATGTCCGGACTTAATAAAGTGATCAGCCTACAGCAGGGCATGGTGGGAATTGTAGTTTCACTACAGCTGGAGAGCCACAGGTAGCCATCTTGATGTAATATATCAATGTATAGTGCTGTTGAAGCTGACAAGGAATATAACTATTTTGGAACATCCTCAGGGTGCCCCTTCCCAAAAAAATAACCTAATTTCCTTGCTTCCCCTATATATACACCAGTGCATCAAAGGTAGACATTAACAATAAGCATTTTCAGAACAAAAAACATCCGCATGGGTTGGCTTACCTAATTTCCACCGTGTGGAAGAATTCCCCTTCTCCCACTCTCTGGCCAGCATCTCTTGAGTGACCTCCTCCCATGCCTGCTCCTTAGTAAGCCGCTCAAGATAGGCATCGCTGCGGGTGTCCCACAGCTGGGGACGCTCTTCAATTAGTAAAATGAGCCTCTCAACATCCATTCTGTCTCTGTCTGTCTTCTCAGCCAAGGTAGACGAGTTTGGGCCGGTTTCAGCACCTAGCACATCTCAGCTGCTCAGCTAATGGTTGTGAACACCAAACACATGGGCAAAGTGGGCTGGGCCTAGCATTTCTACAGCATGGATCCGCAAAATACGGATGACATACGGATGTGTTCCGTATACATTCCGTATTTTTTGCGGACCCATTGACTCGAATGGAGCCATGGAACGTTATTTGTTGGCAATAATAGGACGTTATAATTTTTTGCAGAACGGATTTACGGAAATACGGAAACGGAATGCAGATGGATTGACTTTCGTTTTTTCTGTGGACCCATTGAAATAAATGGTTCTGTATACGCTCCGCAAAAAAATGGAACGGACACAGAAATAAAATACGTTCGTGTGCATGAGGCCTAAGACTTTGATAAAATGGTGACTGCATTTGATTCAGATTCTTGTTCTTACAAGTACTGTAGATATCACAGGAACTGGTTTCCCTAATGAACCAGGTAGAATTCCTATTCATAGGAACTTAAAATAAATTGAAAAATTATATTAAGAGACTGCTATTTAAAGGTGTTGTCCGTGTTCAGAGCTGAACCTGGACATAATCATAATTTCACCCAGGCAGCACCCCTGATGTTAGCATCGGAGCATCTCATGCTCCGATGCGCTCCCTTGCCCTGCGCTAGATTGCGCAGGGCAAGGGCTCTTTTGTTTACAATAACACACTGCCGGCAGAAGCTTCCATGGGGCTGCCAGGAAGCCCGGTAACGTCACCAGCAATGTTGGGCATGCTTGCGATTTAGCACAGTGCAAAGGAGAGCATTGGAGCATGAACTGCTCCGATGCTCAAGTCAGGGGGGCTGCCTGGGTGAAAATGGAGGTATGTCCAGGTTCAGCTCTAAACCCGGACAAACCCTTTAAGGATTATTGTTTCCTATGAACAATCCACAAATTAAATCTTTGCAGCATTCATTACCTGATTATATTGAGTTTGAGCCATTTAAAGAATTAGACCATTAAAAGATCAAAGAATAATATATCCAAAATGGAGAATGCTTTCATGGAGACCAAACTAAATAAATTCAAGAGAGACTGTGATGATTGTAAATGGACAGAGTATATTCTTGAATTAAACATGTAACTGAGGCTAAATCCAGTCTGCACAAAGGGCGTATTAAAAAAATGTAGTAAGACTGCATTCACACGGGCGAGTTTTCTGCGCGGGTGCAATGCGTGATGTGAACGCATTGAGCCCGCACTGAATCCTGACCCATTCATTTCTATGGGTCTGTGTACATGAGCATTGTTTTTCACGCATCAGTTCTGCGTTGCGTGAAAATCGCAGAATGTTCTATATTCTGCATTTTTTATGCAGCTCTGGCCCCATAGAAGTGAATGGGGCTGCGTGAAAAAACGCATTGCATCCGCAAGTGCGGGTGCGATGCATTTTTCACTGATGGTTGCTAGGGGATGTTGTTTGTAAACCTTCAGTTTTTTATCACGCGCGTGAAAAACGCATCAAAACGCATTGCACCCGCGCGGAAAAACTGAACAACTGAACGCAATCGCAGGTAAAGCTGAATGGCTTTGCCTGTGAAATCGCACAGTTTTTACTGAACGCATCCGCAAAGCATCCGGACCTAATCCAGACACGCTCGTGTGAACCCAGCCTAATTGTGTTGGCTAATACCTCATTGATCACAAATACCTCATTAAACCAGTCAACCATTAACAACAGATTACCAGATTCTTTGCTATATATTGACAACAGCTCAAATATCTTTTCTAAACAGACATCTGAATCTTTCACCCACAAATAATTATAATGTCTTTTCAGCTATTCTGGATGTGAGCAAATTTGCCCAGAACTTGACAGTAAAAAAATATTTTTTTGTGTCTCTACTGTAACAAATGGAAACTGCTAGTAGGCATAGAAGATCACCTGATGTGAATATTGAGAATAATAACACCAATTTTGAGATCAGTATTAAAGGGACGCTGTCACCTGCATATCGGGACACTGTTCTTTATAAGAAATGCAAAATGAAAATGCTAAACGATACCTCGACTTATCGCAAAGTTTCATGATGTTCAGTCAAACTTATGAAAATGAATACAAGAGGACCAGGCTTTGGGGGTCTTAGATAAAAAGACTTCAGAATATTTTTATATCAGATGCAGTCAAGGTAATATTCCATTTCTTATCGAAACTACACATAGAACAGTTCCCCCCTTTAAGACCCATTGTAGCAGGTTGATCACACCCAGTTGTCAATTCATTCATATATTTTTATGAGGAAAACCAGAGTTTTGAAAGATGATGCTCCAAAATTGCTATTTCATGGGCTGCGTTACTGTCATAGACTCTTTTTACAGTTAGCAGCAGCTGTTATATATGTGTTTTACTGGATATACTTCCACCAGAACCTAGATACAGATGAAATATTTACATGCTCAGTACCTGTCTGACACTTTCACAAGAGTAGAATAGCTTAGAGTAACATAAGCTACTTCTCAGTGTCACAGTGATATCTCAGTGTGTCTAGAGATGAAAGAGTCACATGCAAGCAACCGAGCGACAGGTGATCAAGCAAATGGCCTAACTAAATCTATAACTCATCTGGATTCGGTTTACATCTATTTATTCAACTATGATGACAAGTTGCTGAGTAAAAGCCCCTAAAAGATGTAAGCAAAGTGGTACTTCATAAGGGAACAATATACTGAACATAAAGCCACAGTAGGCATGTGCCTACAGGCAGTCCTAAGGAAGCATGATGTATGCCAACTAAAGGCGGAACGTCAAATGTAATATACTGAACAATGTGTTTCTACTGTATATGTGAATAATCACTTTTTATATATTGATAGGACACACAGTTATGGGAGGGAGGAAAGGGCACCCAGTGTGGGGCAAGGTGAGATGTGTAGAGGGTGCTAGATGTTGTGGGATGAGCACCACAATGCCATTAGCCATACATGAGTTAAAGAGCATACTGCCTTATAGGGTTAATCCTGCTGATTAAAATGATACCTGTCTTCTGCAAATCAATTTCAGCATTCCAAAAAAAAAAAACGACTTTTATTCTTTGCACAAATTAGGGCTTCAGTACACCGATAGTGTTGAGTGCAGATATTCGCATCACGAATTTTAATCGCGAATATCGCCACTCCGAGAATTCGTGAAGATTTTGAATATAGTGCTATATGTTCATATTCGTGAATATTCTAGATTTTTTTTCATCTGAACCCATGACTCCTCCCTGCTCCTTGCTTGTGGGCCAATAAAAAGGCTGCAATGTCTTTGTCAGAGCTTAGCAACATTCCTAGCAACCAATAGGAAAGATGTCTACCCCTTACTATATAAGAACCTCCCCAGCAGCCATTTTCTGCAATGTCATTGCTGTGCTATGTGTTTTGCTGTGTCACATTGCATTAAATAGTTAGTCAGTTAGCTTATAGATATATATATATATATATAATACAGATAGTTAGTGGGAGATAATCAGTGTAGGTTAGATAGTGATATAGTGTAGCTGAGGTTCCAGTGCAGGGTGTTAGGTAGTGTCCATACATACATGCTACAGGCAAGTTCACAACAATACTTGCACCAATCACAAATATGTAGTCAGACCTGCTAAAATGTGAAGTTTCACGTTTTGAGCAAAAATATGCGCATCATTAATTGCCGATTTGCGCAATCGCTAATATATCGGAGCACTCAATCTGCATATAAAGCTATGTTTATGATGAATATTCTGACAAATATTCGCAAAATATTGCAAATTCGAATATTGCCCCTGCCGCTTATCACTGTACTCCAATGGGTGGTGCCTAGCCCCTTGGTGCACCTAAGTCTTTTAGGTTTCCAGTACTGGCCTTACTTATATAGTGTTTTTTGATAGCAGAATAGTGATTACTGATATTGCTAAACATTCTTACCATCCAGTCCAGGCAAAACCGTTCTTCTCATAGCCAATACCAAGCCCAGTGGAGAACCAAACAGGAAATAGTCTGACACCTCAAAGTCAAAACGACCCAGGTTTTCTTCACAAAGATTGGAGCTTCCTGTTCTGGGAAAGTCCATTTCATCCTTCAGGACACTTGAATGGATGCTGGAATACAAGAAAAATGGTAATAAAAATATTGTACAATTCACAGTCAACCAGGAATTTGAAGTGCAGCTTTTGTAGGACACCGCCAGATTTAGATTTGAAGATGCAACCTCATATTTCAAATCTGACGTGCCATTTTGTATGGTAATATCTTTGGTATGGGTTTGCGTATTCAAGAAATTCTGACAGTTTTTTGCAACACATTGTACTGTACCTTAGAGGCCCATTTTTGTGAATATATTGTGCTTTTATTTTAAAAAAAATCCAAAATGTAACTATTTAAAAACATTTGCTTTTAAGTCGTACAAACAAAATAGTTAATAAATAACATTTACCATAACTTTGGGGGGATTGTCAGAAGGCTTATAAGTTTAGCGACAATTTTTACATTTATAAAAACATTTCTAAATTTTAGGGACCAATTTAGTTCTGAAGTGGTTTTGAGGGACCTATATATTAGAACCCCACCATGAATCACTCCATAAATGTCACCTATCAAAGCATTTAAAATGGCACTTATGATGTTCATTAAGGTGTTTCAGAGTAATTAAAGCAAAATGCAAGCAAAATATAAAAATTAAATTTTTTAAATAGCAGGTGTTGAAAGGTAAATAAAACTTGATTTGTATGACCTGATTCTGCAGTTTTAGAATTATCCCATATGTGGTGCTCAAATACCAGCCTTAGAAATGAAGGTGCACCACGTGGATTTTAGGGCCCCCATTTTTTAGGATGTTTTTAAAAACACCTTCCGGTTTGCCAAAACTACCCCAAAAGACAACATTTTGGAATCTACACCCCTCAAGGAATTTTTATAGGGATGAAGTAAGCATTTTGACCCCACATGTGCATCATAGAATTCATAACAATTGGTCCATGAAAATAAAAAATTAAAATTTTCCAATAATATGTAGTTTTAGCTCAAAGCTTTTTTTCCATTGTCAAAACACACTAAACAAATTGTTAGGCAATGTTTTCCGAGTATGGCAATGCATATGTGGACAAAACTGATACCCTTCCATTAAATAAAGAAAAACCCACAATCGTCACTGAAATAACTTGAAACTGACAAAAATAATAATAAAAAAAAGTGATGAAAATCAGATATTTCTTTTGAATTGTGTTTTAACCAAATAATTTATAAAACAAACAAATGAAAATGGCCTGGGCAAAAATGATGGTACTCTTAACTAAATATTTGTTGCACAACCTTTTGAGGCAATCACTGCCATCAGCCAATTTCTGCAAAATAAATGTGGAGCCCCAGTTATGGGTCATGTGTCAGAAAACAGCTCCTGTGTCAGAAACAGCTTTGTGGCTGTCAATATGCTCTTTGGCAAATTCCAGTCTCACTTTTTATGATTTGCTTCCAACAGTGGTTTTCCATTAAGTCCACTTTGGCTAAGACAGCGATGGATGGTGCTATCTAACAGTGATGCACCTTGACCTTGGAATTCACCTCTAATCTATTTGAAATTTGATCTGAGCTCTTTGGTTACCATTCATAATATCCATCTCTTCAATTTGTCATCAATTTTCCTCTTGCAGCCATGTGCAGGGAGGTTGGCCACAGACCCGTAGACTTTAAACTTCTGAATATGTGCAACTGTAGTAACAGGAACATCAAGCTATTTGGAGATGGTCATGTAACCTTTAACTTTAACATGTTTGTCTATACTTTTTTTTCTAATCTCCTGAGACAACTCTCTCTTTAGCTTTCTTTGGTCCATGTACAGTGTAGTACACACCATGATAAACACACTGACTGCTTTTCACCCTTCAAATAAGCAGACTGACTGATTATAAGTTTGAAGACACCTGTGATGCTAATTACAGGACACACCTTAGTTTAACATGTCCCTATAGTTAAATTATTTTCAAGCTTTTTTAGGGGTACTATTACTTTTGTCCAGGCCAGTTTCTTATAGCTACGTTCCTGCATGTAGTAGAAGGTGCACTGTGGTGATGAATCCTGCATGTAAAAGGCACATAATTTGATTTCCCACCAGCACTCCAGGTCAAGTTCAAAAACGTTCCTGCTTGCAAAGTGAATAATGATGCCATTAATGTTTGATGTATTAGAAAATACATAAAAAACATACAGGTAAATCTCAAACAAAGCTGGTCAGCAGGATATAGGCCTGTGATGACTAACCTCTGGCACTCCAGCTGTGGTAAAACTACAACTCCCAAAATGCACACTTGCTTGGCTGTTTCCAGAACTCTATAGAAATGAATGGGGCATGCTAGGAGTTTCACCACAGCTGGATTGCCAGAGGTTAGCCATCACTGACATAGGCTGCCGCAAAACATATACTTACCTGGACAGGAAGGCATGGTGTTGTGTTATGGTATCACAGTCATAAGTAGAAGAATCGCTCTGTTTCCTCACTAAAGGAGGCCTGGGTTCTCCATTGTCCAAAACTCCTGAGATGTCAATATTGCTTTTGCTGAGCCGTTTAGTACCTCGCAGGTTGGCGTTGCTTTCATTTGATAAGATAGGATTATCCTTATGGAACGACAGAAAGAGAAAGCCTTTGATAAGTAGAACGTAACTGCGGAGCCCTTGTAAACTGAGGCAGTAATTACATCCTTTAGATGCTGTAATAGGACACCGGCTTCAAATCTTAATAAAATGCTTAAAATAATATGTCACCTAAAATAGGTGGCACAGATATAATACAGCTTGGGGATAAACATTCTGAAAATACAGATGCAGAAAAACATAAGAATGTTATGTCTCTAATAGCAGTGTCAGCTTTTACCACTAGAGGGCAAACACGCCACTGTCTTAGGTATATACTGCAAGACAATTTATCAGTGTATAAGAAAAGTTGACATGAACGTGCTGTTAACTCCACACAGCATAAAATAATAAAATTGACCTACAGACTGCTCATCACTGACTAGCGATGACAGGAAGGTAATATTTTGAAGTAGTTGGACTGAGCCCCTTAGTTCCATGTACAATGACATTGAGAACTTTCATCTGTTTGGCAACAGCTTTCCAAATTGTCAGCAAAGCTTAGTGAGGAGATACTCGATCCCTGACTCCAATCACAACAGTTGGAATAACTTGGACTGACTATAAACTAGACTTATTGCCAAACACCGGTGCCCTATGTTATCATGGGGACAACTCATGTGTACAGAAGAGACATCGGCAAGAATGGAATTCCATTAGGCACATAAACCGCTCTAAAATATTACAAAACCATAAATAATTTTATTTATTTTACTTCTATAGCACTGATATATTCCGTAGCTCTTTACAGATGTTAGCATCACTTGTTGTCCCCAGTAGAGCTCAACATCTAGATTTCCTATCATTATGTCCATGTGGGTTGTGAGGAAAATGCTAAGGAATAGGTCAGTGCCATATAAGAAAAATAAATAAAATGAGTTAGGGTTTTCTAATACAGTATTTTAAAGAGGTTTAGGTGGCTAATGGAAATCCATTCTTGCACAAACACAGGGAAGAACACACAAACTCCACGCAGATGTTGTCTTTGGATTTTGGTTGGATTTTAACCTAGGACCCCAATGCTGCAAGGCACCAGTGCTAGCCATGAGCTACCGCGTTGAAAATGAAAAGCATTAAGAATGACCGCACAAAGCTAAAAGGAAAAAAAAAAAAGTATGTTATGCTACAGTGGGAAGATCCTTAAACACAGTGATGTACCCACCATATAGGCAGACCAGGCAGCTGCTATAGGGCCCACGAGGAAGGGGGGCCCACAGAGGAGGAGAGTCCCCGCCCCCTAATTGCTCCTGACTCCGTCAATCTTCCATCGTCAAGCTTGTAGGTGAGGACGTTGCAGAGGTGTGTGTGGAGGGGGAGGGGGTTTGTGGGGGGTGGTGGAGGGTCAATCAGCTTTCCCAGACTATTCCTCTGCACATATGCCATTAAGGACAGGAGGAAGGCTGGTTTTCACTACATTATGTAATGTGACTTAGTTTTCCTGATGTCCTGTATGGCACACGTGCAAAGACATGAGAAGATATGAGGGTAAGTGGAAGTTGTGTTACTTAGCTTTCTCAGACTATTCTCATGTATCTCCACATGTGTCACGGGGGACACCAGAAAAGCTGGGTGCTATTACATCATGTAATGTCACTCAGATTTCCGGCTATCCTGCAAGGCATAAATGCAAATAAGAACATGGAAAGGCAGGGGGGAGGGATTCACTCAGCTTTCCCAGAGACTCATATCTCTGCATATGTGTCATGCAGGATAGCAAGTAATGTAATTGTCTCCCAGCTGTCCTGCATGACAAAGGGGATGGGGGGAAGGGGGGCACTCACTTCCTCAAACTTTTCTCATGTCTCTGTGCAAGTGCCATGCTGGACAGCAGGAAAGTTGGGTGGTATTACATCATGTAATGCCCCACATTCTTATCAAAATATGCTGAACACCAGAACCTACCAGATCCCATTCACTATAATGGGTCTGTTGGGTTCCAGCATGAGTACTGACATTTTGTAGAAGAAAATACTGCTGCATGAGGTGGGGCAGGGGAAAAGTTAGGGAGGGTAGTGAGAGGAGCCAGGGTGCATAGTGGAAGGGACTAGGAAGGAGCATGGGGGCCCAATTTAAATTATTGCTAAGGGGCCCAATGATTTCTATGTACGTCCCTGCTTATGTCTGAGGTTTCTTCTCTATGAGTGTGTTATGTAGGCAGTGACTTACCACCACACAAATCATGCAAATGCTTGAGGCCCCAGATATTAGTGGACCCCTGTTGGCCACAAATGGTTGCCTGAAAAGGCTGACTAAAGGAGCAAAAATACTGTTTTTGCAGCGAGTTCTGCTGCCTAGGAGGAAGGGCAGCGGGAGAAGTTTCCAAAGTGGGGCTTAGTGGGCTGATAGAGGCATAGCTTAGTGGGCCATCAGGGGAATAGCTTAGTGGGCCATCAGGGAAATAGCTTAGTGGGCTGAAAGAGGCATAGCTTAGTGGGCTGAAAGAGGCATAGCTTAGTGGGCTGACAGAGGCAGAGCTTAATGGGCTGACAGAAGCATTAGTGGGCCATCAGGGAAATAGCTTAGTGGGCTGACATATGTATAGCTTAGTGGGCTGACAGAGGCATAGCTTAGTGGGCTGACAGAGGCATAGCTTAGTGGGCTGACAGAGGCATAGCTTAGTGGGCTGACAGAGGCATAGCTTAGTGGGCTGACAGAGGCATAGCTTAGTGGGCTGACAGAGGCATAGCTTAGTGGGCTGACAGAGGCATAGCTTAGTGGGCTGACAGAGGCATAGCTTAGTGGGCTGACAGAGGCATAGCTTAGTGGGCTGACAGAGGCATAGCTTAGTGGGCTGACAGAGGCATAGCTTAGTGGGCTGACAGAGGCATAGCTTAGTGGGCTGACAGAGGCATAGCTTAGTGGGCTGACAGAGGCATAGCTTAGTGGGCTGACAGAGGCATAGCTTAGTGGGCTGACAGAGGCATAGCTTAGTGGGCTGACAGAGGCATAGCTTAGTGGGCTGACAGAGGCATAGCTTAGTGGGCTGACAGAGGCATAGCTTAGTGGGCTGACAGAGGCATAGCTTAGTGGGCTGACAGAGGCATAGCTTAGTGGGCTGACAGAGGCATAGCTTAGTGGGCTGACAGAGGCATAGCTTAGTGGGCTGACAGATTATTTGGGGATCCAAATAGCCATTATACAGCTCTGTCATTCCAGCAGTTTGTTCTTGGGGTGCAAGTGCTATGTTGAAAAGCCTTTAGTGGCTTATATCTGTGGAAGAAAATATATATATACGCAGTTCACTTCAGCAGCAATATGTGCTAAAAGCGTTTTGTGTCGTATTTCAGTACAAAAAGAGAAATATGTACGCAGTTCACTTTTGCAGATATTTGCGCTAAAAGCGTTTAGTATCGTATTTCAGTACAAAAAGAGAAATATGTATACAATTTACTTTTGCAGTTATTTGTGCTAAAAGCTTTTACTGGCCTATTTCAGTACTACAAGAGAAATATATACACAGTTCACTTTTGCAGTTATTTGCCCTAAAAGTGTTTAGTGTCGTATTTCCGTACTACAAGAGAAATATATACGCAGTTCACTTTTTCAGTTATTTGCTCTAAAAGCATTTACTGGCCTATTTTAGTACAAAAAGAGAGATATATACGCAGTTCACTTTTGCAGTTATTTGCGCTAAAAGCATTTAGTGTCGTATTTCAGTACAAAAAGAGAAATATATACGCAGTTGACTTTTGCAGTTATTTGAGCTAAAAGCATTTAGTGTCGTATTTCAGTAGTACAAGAGAAATATATACGCAGTTCACTTTTGCAGTTATTTGCGCTAAAAGCGTTTACTGGCCTATTTCAGTACAAAAATAAAAATATATATGCAGTTCACTGTTGTTATTTTCGCTAAAAGCATTTAGTGTCGTATTTCAGTACTACAAGAGAAATATATACACAGTTCACTTTTGCAGTTATTTTCGCTAAAAGCATTTAGTGTCGTATTTCAGTACTACAAGAGAAATATATACACAGTTCACTTTTGCAGTTATTTGCGCTAAAAGCGTTTAGTGTCCTATTTCAGTACAAAAAGAGAGATATATACGCAGTTCACATTTGTAGTTATTTGCGCTAAAAGCTTCAACTGGCCTATTTCAGTACAGTAAGAGAAATATATACGCAGTTCACTTTTGCAGTTATATGTGGTGAAAGCGTTTAGTGACCTTTTTCAGTACAAAAAAAATATATAAATACACATTTCACTGTTGCAGTTATTTGTGGTGAAAGCATTTAGTGGCCTATTTCAGTACAAAAATAAAAATATATATGTTGCTTTTAGGGGTCTTTTAATTTGCTTTTTATTTATTTAGTTCAGCTAAAAGTATCTCAGACAGAGAAGTGCCAGGCCATGTACAGAGGAGTGACAGAGGCCTAAATGTTTCTGGCGCAGGCAGAGGTCGCAGCAGAGTAAGTGGGCGTTGCAGCAGGAGTAGCAGCGAGAGGCCTGAGCTCCCGGTGTCATCTAGCGGGTCGTGTCTTGACCAGCAACCCAGCTGTTCTTGATTGGTTAACTCGGTCATCCACTTCATCTGAAGTGACATCGGACTCCCCCCAGCCAGCAGTCAGTGGGTTCATCAGACACAACCCTTAGTTGGCATAGCCCGAGAGCATGCCCTGTCCCCTCACCCAGTGGCGTGCCTAGGGTATTTGGCACCCGGGGCGGGTTCTTTCTCTGGCACTCCCCCCCCCACCGAAACCATAAGAAACTTTATTTTTACATTTAATTATACTGAAATATTTATTTTGTTTAAAATAACATTTTTTTTATCGCTAGTAAACAGAAGATTGCTGGTAAAAGAAAATTTAAAGGGAAACATAGTCCTACCACTTTACAAATTACTAGTCAGACCACACATGGAGTACTGTGTACAGTTCTGGGCTGGGTTCAGAGGAGGGCAACTAAAGTAATAAGTGGAATGGGGCAACTACTGTACCCTGAAAGGTTATCAAAATTAGGGTTATTCAAAAAGACGACTGAGGGGAGATCTAATAACTATGTATAAATATATCAGGGGTCAGTACAGAGATCTCTCCCATCATCCATTTATCCCCAGGACTGTGACTGTGATGAGGGGACATCCTCTGTGTCTGAAGGAAAGAAGGTTTGTACACAAACATAGAAAAGGATTCTTAACGGTAAGAGCAGGGAGACTATGGAACTCTCTGCCTGAGGAGGTGGTGATGGTGAGTACAATAAAGGAATTCAAGAGGGAACTGGATGTATTTTTGGAGTGTAATAATATTGCAGGCTATAGCTACTAGAGAGGGGTCGTTGATCCAGGGAGTTATTCTGATTGCCTAATTAGAGTGGGGAAGCAATTTTTTTCTCCTTAAGTGGGGAAAATTGGCTTCTACCTCACAGTTTTTTTTTTCCTTCCTCTGGATCAACTTGTAGGAAACAGGCCGAACTGGATGGACAGATGTCTTTTTTCGGTCTTATATACTATGTTACTATGAATCGGTCACCATGAAAATACAATGTAAGCTTACACATTTTGTGAGGGAAGGTGAAGAAAAAACGTCTGTTTTTGCACAGCTTTTATATATTTTTTTTTACAGGTTCACCTAACGGAGCGGATTATGTTATATTTTTATAGAGCGGACTGGAGTTTTCATTGATGCCGGACCCGTACCGCTGATCGGACAGGCACAGCTCCTGCACCTGCGCGATCAGCCCGCCATACCTGTACAGTGCTGGGACTCAAGTCACGTCCTGCAGCACCGTACAGGTACGGCACTGGTATCCTACAGTAGTGATGAGCGTCAGGGGCAATATTTGTATTTGCGATATTTCGCAAATATTTGGACGAATTTTCATCATATATTCGCAAATTTGCGATTGCTTTCTTGACTGCAACAATAGGCAGTGTAATATTCACTTATTGCACGTGCAATACAGGCGTGGGTCACTTTTGCTACATTTTCAAGCTGCTAGAAGTTTCCTGAGACTGGAGAAAATGGTTGGCACGGCATAACATTACAATAGCTTTACATGCAGATACAGTGCTCCGATATATTCGTGGATGCGCAAATCGGCAATTGATGCGCATATTTTTGCACAATACGGGCAACGTCACATTTTAGCACGTCTGACTACATATTACTGATTGGTACACTAAGTATTGTTGTAAACTTGTGACATCACAGCACTATGTATGTAGCATGTATGTAGCATGTATGTATGTATGGACAGCAAAACCTAACACTCTACCTAACACCCTGCACTGGAACCTGTCAGCTACACTATATCATTATTTAACCTACACTGACTATCTTACACTAACTATTTTTAATACTGAACTCCTAACTGACACACACAACACTGGTGAGGTGGTCACTTCACTAGATGCACAGACCGCACATCAGAGCCATTTTCTTGCTCAGGAGCACTGGAGCAAGCGGCTACAAGGAAGATGGGAGGTTTTCCCGCCTGGAAGGTGAGCGGCCGTCTGGCGGCGAGCATACAGGTGAGATAGGCGTGAGCGCGCTCCCTGGCTTATCAGAGCGTGCACGCAGGGGCAGATTAAGTATGTTATAGGCCGAAGGCTGTTTACCCATCTTGGGCCTCCTCTGTCCATTTGCCCTGGTTCCTCTTTCGCGTTGTGCCCCATGTTTATTTTTTTCTGGTAAATATTAAAGAAAACTATGCCACGTATATAGTTTTGTTGCCCATTACCCCTGAGGATGCCAGGGATCTGGGAAACATTATGGGGGCAGCGTATGAAGCGATTTTAGAGGACGGATATCATCAGTGCTGACCGAAAACCATATAATCAATGCGAATAATCAATGAAAAGAAAGCAATAGAGGTATGAGTGCTGGCAATGCAGAGAACCAGGTGCAGGAGTGAACACAGAATAATATACTACGATAGCTCGCCTGTGTTTAGTGGTTGGAGGACTTTTAATGAAATAGAGTGAAATTATTTCTTCAGATTATAGGATACATGTAAATTGGGGGCCATCAGCCATAGGGGGGACAGTTTTTATTTAGGAGAACCTAATACCTTTCATTAATCTCGGTCAGATTTGTTGAATTGATGTCTATCGTATAACACCCCCAGCCTCTCATAGTGGATAGCGTACAACACTCCGCAGTATACAGTGTAATACCCCACAGTATACAGTATATAACACGGCCCTGTATACAGTACCCCACAGTATGCAATACACATTATACAGCACCCCACAGTATGCAATACACAGTATACAGCTCCCTACAGTATTAAGTATAGCATCCTATAGTATACAGCACCCCACAGGGTGCTATACTATAGTATATAGCACCCCCAGAGTATGCAGTAAAGCACCCTATAGTACAGTACCCCACCATATGCAATATATAGTATAGCATCCCACAGTATACAACGCCCCCACAGTATGCAATACACAGTATACAGCACCCCACAGTATTAAGTATAGCACCCTATAGTATACAGCACCCACAGTATGCAGTATAGCACCCTATAGTATACAGCACCCCACAGGGTGCTACACTGCATACTATAGTATACAGCACCCCAGAGTATGCAGTAAAGCACCCTATAGTATACAGTACCCCACAGTATGCAATATATAGTATAGCACCCCACAGTATACAATGCCCCACATTATATAGTACCCCACAGTATGCAACACATAGTATAACACCCCACTGTATTCAGTATAGCATCCTATAGCATACAGTATACCACCCTACAGTATACAGCATCCACAGTATACAGTAGAGCAGTATAGCACTCCACAATATACAGCACCCCACAGTATACAGTAGAGCAGTATAGCTCCTCACAATTTACAGCACCCCACAGTATACAGCACCCCACAGCATACAGTAGATCAGTATAGCACCCGACAGTATACAGTATCCCACAGTATACAGCACCCCACAGTATACAGTAAAGCAGCATAGCACCCCACAGTATACAGCACCCCACAGTATACAGTAAAGCAGCATAGCACCCCACAGTATACAGCAACCCCACAGTATACAGTAGGGCAGTATAGCACTCGACAATATACAGCACCCCACAGTATACAGTATACATCACCCTACATTATACAGTAGAGCAGTATAACACTCCACAATATACAGCACTCCACTGTATACAGTAGAGCAGTATAGCACCCAACAGTATACAGCACCCCACACTATACAGCACCACACGGTATACAGTAGCTTCCAGTATAATAGCATAACAGCCCCTGTCACCTTTTCCTGATGTAATCTTCACAAAAAAAGCTCCACAATTATGGCAACCTTCTCCTGCAACAACACTCCTGGTAGAGAGAAAGGACCTTTAATTACCTCATAGCCATGTGACCAGTAATATCGATATCGTTAAATGGTGATGATGTCATCAAAGGTCCTTTCTCCTAAGAGAATCACAGCTCTCCTTCCTTGCAGAGACATTGGGCTGTGCGCTGCTGCTCAGGCAGTACCCCCCTTTATAGCTGACAGCTTGGAGGAGGGAGAGGAGCACATTGGAGCACAGGCAATGCGTAGCGAAATGGGTGGTTTTTCTACTCAGCTGACAGGAGTGGAGGAGCAGAAGCAACCAGAGGAGCTACAGGGCGATGAGAAAGACGAGACAGAGGAACCAGACACGGTGTGGCAGTATGCAGTGGAGATGGAGACAGGGAGTCCCTCTGAGTTACTTGTACAAGTGGCCCGATGCATGCTCGCTTGCTTGCGTAGTGAAAACCGTATTGTCACCATTTGGCAGAGGGATGACTTCTGGCTCTCCACCTTGTTTGACCCTTGCTACCCGCTGAGAGGGAGGACAAACTAAACTACTATAGAGACATCCTATGAAGTCAGTTGGCCGCTGCCTATCTGCGCTATCGTCCATCCTCTCGCAGGTCTGACTGGGGGGGCCCTCTGCACTCACTTTCCACTGCCATGGCTGCTGGGGAGGGGAGGGGTGGGGTGGGGTGGCAGCAGCAGTACCAGCTCCATCAGCAGTCGCTGATGAGCAACTTTCTTCACCGTCATAGTGACAAAACTACTCACCAGCAGCAGCATGTAGACCTGGAGTAGGACCTGAACCAGCAGGTGGTGGCATACTTGGACAGCACCCTGCAACCCAACATTTAAGATCCACTGGACTACTGGGCAGTCAAACTGTGGCCGAAACTGGCCGAGTTTGCATTGAAAAAGCTGTCCTGCCAGGCCAGTAGTGTGGCATCACAGCGGGTGTTTACTGCGGCGGGTGCCATTGTTACCCCAAGAAGAATTCGCCTGTCCACCCAAAATGTGGAGAGACTGACTTTTGTCAAGATGAATCAGGCCTGGATAAGCCAGGATTTTCACCCACCAATGCCTGATGTATCTGATTAGATCATCCATGTTGCCTGATGCCTTCTCCTGATGCTGCTACTTCCGACACCTACAGACTCTGTCATTGTGTCACTCGGTAGCCTCCTCATACTGCTGCCAACTCCAGACTCTGTCATTGTGCCACTCGGTGGCCTTCTCATGATATTGCTACTGCTGCTGCCTCCACCTCCAGACTCTGTCATTGTGCCACTCTGTGGCCTCCTGATGCTGCCACCACCTCCAGACTCTGTCATTGGGCCACTCTGTGGTCTCCTCATGCTGCTTCCACTTCACCACTATGTCATAGGGCCACTCTGTGGACTTCTTATGCTGTTCCCACCCTCACAACTTCATGACTGGGCCACTATTTTGCCTTTCGGCCTTGCTGACATCATCAATTATCTGACCCTTCTTCTGATCTGTCAGAAGCAATAAAAAATGAGACGCACAACGGATCCTGTCTGTGTAGCAGCTGTAAGGCCTGTATGGTCCAATCAGAATTGGCTTATGATTTGGTAGCCAAAAGCAGGAGTGGGTACAAAACACAGAAGACATGCAAATATTTGATTCACGTGGCATCTCTGTTTTAGATCCACTCCTGTTTTTTTTGGCATTAGCAATGCTGATGTATTATTGAGAAAATGCTGACCGAGTGAAGGCAAATGCTCCACAGACAGGATTCGTTTTTTGTGGGTTATTATTCTGACGGATCAGAGGAAGGGCAAATGAATCAGTGACGTCAACACAAACTTAATGCTGACACCATCTCCACTCTTTCGTGGGGGCTCTACTTGTATAAGTGTTTAATAGAACTGGTTCTGTAGACATCTATGTGGAATCAGCTGACGAGGGTGTAAAAGGAGTGCTCTTCTTCTTGACGCTAACAGCGACTTTTAAGTCTGAGTTAATACTTGAGTTATTTGGTCAGTTTTGGCCCTGTGACTGCTCAAATAAAGTGGTGTGCAGTGGTTCTAAGAGCGACGCCTGTCATCTGCATGTCATATGGACTTACAGTATTATTTCACTACCACACCAGACTCCCTATGCTTGTTACTGCAAGGCACGGTGTTCTACACCACTATAAAGGCTCTCAGCAGCCAGGAAATAGCAGTTTAACGTAATTCGCCGTGAATATATTAGGATAGAATCGAATGTTTCCCGAAAAATTCGGCGAACTGGCAAATCGAATTTTTGAAAAATTCGCTCATCTCTAGCCTCTATGATTTATGCAGCAGTATTTTGTCCTTTTTTTTTTGTTAAACTATGGATCCTAATGAATCTGCACATGTGAACCTAGCCTAACATACATTTTTGATTGAAATCTCTGCACAATCTGGGTTTATGAGTCCAATGGGCAGACTTTCTCTATAAGCATGTCTAGACAGTGAGTTGTCAACCACTGAGTAGGAAAACCCACTGGACTCCTTAGTATTGACAGAGCAGAGATTTAATAAATAAATGACAAGTTATACTGAATATTTTCACATAAAACTAAATCACTCTGTTCAGCAACTCCATGTTACTACCAGGTCAGACTTGTTGTTCAGCAGGACAGGTTCACTTTAAGGTTCTTAAATAACTAATACACTAATTGCTTTATTGCATATGGGCCAAAATAATAACAGTATGTGCCATGGGAAATGCATTATATGAGAGCATTGTAACCTTGTCAACTAATGCATCATTCCAGTCTAAATTACTGTATGTTCATTGAACTGATAGAAGAAAATAATTTTGTTTTCTTAGAGATGGTTGAAAGGCTTCCAGTGACACAAAGTGAAGGTTAGGGTGTTCTGAATGAAGTATGGAAATAGTAAGGGCATCTTAAATTACAAATGAAACACAGGCAATAAATAAGTCATGGACCTTATTGTGTTCAACTGTTAAAATTATATTCAGCTAATTCTGATTATATATTTCAAGGACAGTTGGCGGACAGCAAAATGGCTGATAGTACAGCTACCACAGCAGGCTGAATGGTGAATATCAATAGTGGACATACCATATATCCTTGGTCTTTTCAATGCAACATCTTCTAAGTGCGACTTTTTAAGTGCACATATTGAATTATACCAGAATGTAATAATATGGATATAGAATTCACTTTGCCATCACTGCCTACTGACCAGTACCCACTTCTCTCCTCTCTAGGTATGTCTGCATTGAACCTAACTACTCCATCCATCTTTTACAAAGTCTGATATTGTCCACACCTCTCATCTTTCCCTCATCTCATCCCCTGGTATGTCTACATTGAACTTTTAATGTCTCTAGTTCCCTACTTTTAATGTCTCTAACAGAAACATGGCTGACACTGCTTCCCCTGCTGCACTCTCTTATAACGGATTTTATTTCACTCACACCCCACGCCCCAGCTGCAAACATGATGGGGGAGTTGGTCTTCTCCTATCAGACAACTGCTTCTACAACCCAACTCCACTGCCAACCTCCATTATGCTCACTTCATTTAAAGTACACACTGTTCACCTCTACTGTCCCTTTAACCTCCAAATAGCTGTCATTTACTGCCCCCCAGGCCCAGCCACCATCTTTCTTGACCACATGAACACCTGACTCCTACTCTTTTTTTCTGCTGACTCCCCCTTTATCATCATGGGTGACTTTAACATCCCCGTTGAAAACTTGCCAATCAGCCACCTCTAAGCTTCTATCACTCTCCTCTTCCTTCGGCCTCTCACAGTGGACTGCCGCTCCCACCCACTGAGATGGTCACACTCTGGATCTGATCTTTACCCACCTCTGCTCTCTATCTAACCTTTCTAATTCTCCTCTCTCCCTATCTGACCACAACCTACTCACCCTAAATTTATTGATCTCTTCTGCTGCTCCCCCGGGCCACACATTAGCAGGAACCTTAAACATCTTGACTTCCTTCTGCCACTCTCTACCACTTGTTCCCTCCATAAGGCAGATGCTGCTACCACTCTATATAACACCACAATAAGTACAGCTCTAAACTCTTCTGCCCCCCTCACACACAACAAAGTGCGAAAAATCAACAGACAATCCTGGCACACCAGCCTAACCAAAAAACTCAGACAAGCTTCCAGGGCTGCAGAGCGGCGATGGAAGAAATCCTGCTCTAAGGATCACTTCAACACCTACAGCCAATCCCTTCTCATTTTCAAATCCTCACTCGCTGATGCAAAACAGGCCTACCTCTCATAGAAACATAGAATGTGTCGGCAGATAAGAACCATTTGGCCCATCTAGTCTGACCAATATGCTGAATACTATGAATAGCCCCAGGCCCTATCTTATATGAAGGATGGCCTTATGCCTATCCCATGCATGCTTAAACTCCTTCACTGTATTTGCAGCTACAACTTCTGCAGGAAGGCTATTCCATGCGTCCACTACTCTCTCAGTAAAGTAATTCTTCCTGATATTACTTTTAAACCTTTGCCCCTCTAATTTAAAACTATGTCCTCTTGTAGCAGTTTTTCTTCTTTTAAATATTCTCTCCTCTTTTACCGTGATGATTCCCTTTATGTATTTAAAAGTTTCTATCATATCCCCTCTGTCTCTTCTTACTTCCAAGCTATACATGTTAAGGTCCTTTAACCTTTCCTGGTAAGTTTTGTCCTGCAATCCATGTACTAGTTTAGTAGCTCTTCTCTGAACTCTCTCCAAAGTTTCAATATCCTTCTGCAGATATGGTCTCCAGTACTGCACACAATACTCCAAATGAGGTCTCACTAGTGCTCTGTAGAGCGGTACGAGCACTTCCCTCTTTCTACTGTTAATGCCTCTCCCTATACACCCAAGCATTCTGCTGGCATTACCTGCTGCTCTATGACATTGTCTGCCCACCTTTAGGTCATCTGATATAATGACCCCTACTGTAAATCCCTTTCCTCAGATACTGAGGTTAGTACTGTATCACTGATTTTATATTCTGCTCTTGGGTTTTTACGACCCAGGTGCATTATCTTGCACTTATCGACATTAAATTTTAGTTGCCAGATTTTTGACCATTCCTCTAGTTTTCCTAAATCCTTTTCCATTTGGTGTATCCCTCCAGGAACATCAACCCTGTTACAAATCTTTGTGTCATCAGCAAAAAGACACACCTTACCATTGAGGCCTTCTGCAATTTCGCTGATAAAGATATTAAACAATATGGGTCCCAGAACAGATCCCTGAGGTACCCCACTGGTAACAATACCATGGTCTGAATATACTCCATTGACTACAACCCTCTGTTTTCTGTCCTTCAGCCACTGCCTAATCCATTCAACAATATGTGAGCCCAAGCTCAAAGACTGCAGTTTATTGATAAGCCTTCTATGTGGAACAGTATCAAAAGCCTTACTAAAGTCCAGATAAGCGATGTCTACTGCACCTCCGCCATCTATTATTTTAGTCACCCAATCAAAAAAGTCAATAAGATTAGTTTGACATGATCTCCCTGAAGATGAGAGGTGAGGGTGGGGGTGCTGGGGGACGGAGAAAAGAGTTGAAAGTGTTAAAAAGTTGCTTAGGGTTGTGGGACAGGGAACATATGAGAGAGTGACCTTGGATTCTGCCCTTTCCTTTAGACCGCACATCTAAGCCCTTTCCACCACCTGCCGCCTCCAATTCAAAAATATCTCCCGCATCTGTGCATTCCTCAACCATGAATCTGCAAAAATGCTTGTACATGCCCTCATCATCTCCCACCTAGACTACTGCAACATCCTCCTCTGTGGCCAACATCCTCCTCTTTAGCATTCTTGCACCCCTCCAATCTATCCTCAACTCTGCCTGACTAATCCACCTCTCCCCCGTTATTCCTCTGCCTCTCCCCTCTGCCAATCCCTTCAGTGGCTCCCCATTGCCCAGTGAACTCAGTTCAAAATTCTAGTAAATACGTATAAAGCCGCCCACAACCTGTCCCCTCCATACATCTTGGAGCTACTTTTCAGATTCATCCCCACACATAATCTCCGATCCTCACAAGACCTCCTTCTCTCCTGTTATCACCTCTTCCCACAACCGCCTCCAAGATTTATCCCGTGGATCCCCCATACTCTGGAATTCTCTACTCCAATATATCAAACTCTCACCTACAGTGAAATCCTTCAAAAGAAACCTGAAAACTCACCTCTTCAGACAAGCCTACAACCAGTGACCCTGCTGCTTCTATACCGCCATGACCAGCTTTACCCTCCCTACTGTGTCCTTCCTCCATACCTTGTAGATTTTAAGCCCTTACGGGCAGGGCCCTCTCTCCTTCTGTACCAGTCTGTAACTCGTCTTGTTCATACTTAGTGCAATTGTCTGTATTATGTACTGTAAGTATACCCATTATCATATGTACAGCGCCATGGAATGAATGGTGCTTTAATAATAAATATTAATAACAATAATAATAAATTCCAACCAGTGCACTGCATGCAACTCTGCACACAAAGCTGTCCAAAAAAATAGCGGCTTCTTCGGTTAGATCCCATGTACGGAGCTAAGGAGTAATCCTTCTTTACTCCTTTAATACCAATATTTAATACCAATATCTTCTATGTAGATTAGATCTTCTGAATAGGGGTGTTAATGTTGGCTTGTGTGATGGAGAGCAAAGTTCTGTACATCTAAACTTCTGTATGCTCAGTGCATTCGGATGTTGATTTTACAACACCATTCAACTCAGAAAGGCTTATCAAATTAGTTTTGTGACTAACCACAAAAGTAATAATTACAAAATGGATGCATTACTTTTTGTCTGGCCGAAAGCCGGCATTTTTGTCTGAAAGTGGCCTGCTCCCCATCAGATGTAGTCAATGGGTATCCGGTGGTGCACAGCCCTGTATGGCTATGCCAAATATAGAAAACTCCGTAAGTCTGTCCCTCTGCCGGATCAGGCTGTCGGCGTTCACATCACATATGTGAATGTAGCCTAAAACTACTGCAATTCCAGACACGCATAAGGTGAACATGTGTTGGCCAGTGGTGGCAAAACTTTAATGTCTGTACCTGTCTTAATTCTTGTCTTAATGCTTGTCTTACTCGCAAAATTATGTGGCCATTTGCCATCTCATGTTGGAAGGGTTTAATTAGGACACATATGGATACCACAGAGTCTGCCGTGTACCCTTAATTATGCAAACTAGTACAGATGTAGCAGAGTTAACAGTCACAGTCATAACGCATTAACTAGATGTATTAACCAAGTGTGACTGTTAACTCTGCTACATCTGTAAATTAAGTCAGTGCCTATACATGTGAAAAATAAGAAACTATGGCAAGTTCAGATGCAGCCGGGCAATTAGCACTGCGAGTGACCACTGCTGTCCTCTGTGGTCTTTAGGCTATACTGCTGGGTATCTCTGTATCCAGCATTGTGGAAACTACATGATTGAGATTTTAGTCTGACCGATTCTCTGCATGTTTGCAGGGTTGAGGACGGATCTCCGTCAGTTCCCTATTATAGTGAAAGGGGTTAGCTGAGTTATGAAAAAAAAAAATATTGCACTGTAAATCTGATGGTCAGCAATATATAACTAAGCTAAGCAAGTTTTCAGCAAAAAAAATATCTATTTTCTCATTTCCCTTTGTTTACCTGCAAAAACAGCAAACTCTGCCCCTCCCCCTGATCTGCAAAGGGAGAGAATACAAGTGCTGCCCTGAGCGACATATCTGACTGCTGGGATACTCAGCAGCATGTTGTATGTGTAGGACTACAAGTCCCAGCTGTATAATAACACTGCTGATAAACACAGGATCTTCCCTACCTGTTCTTGTGCAATGCTCTGCAAAATTCCTCTATCGCCTTCTGTGCCCAACAGTTGTCTCCTCACTGCCTGCAGCTGATCAGTAAAGCCTTCAACTCTGAGTCTGTGCAGCTGAAGGGGTTAAGAATACAGGGAGAGTGCAGACAGCAGCAGATGGCAGTGAAGGGGGCAGGTCCAGCACAGTGACATCTGTACAGACTCCTATCTTATCTCTCAGGTTTGTGCACAAAACATCATCAGAGCAGGGGGAGAAGCTGACATCACAGATCATGTGACCCTCAGTGAAATCTGAGAAAGGAGCAACTACAGACACAGTAAGTGCATGGTAAAGCTGTTATATTTGCCTAGTTAGAAACATAAGGAACAAGAAAAAAAAAAAGCCTCAGAGCAATCATTAAGTTTCTGCCAATTGCCGGATCTAGAAAGATCTGGCAGCCTGTTCCCTGCTGGAACAGCCTGTCTGATCTCACTCGTGGTAGTGTGAAACTAGCCTTATACATCAACACTAGAGATGAGCGAATTTTTCAAAAATTTGATTTGCCGATTCACCAAAAAATGTCTATTTCCTGGCTGCAGAGAGCCTTTATAGTGGTGTAGATTAGTACACTGTGCCTTGCAATAACACGCATAGAGAATCTACTTTGGTAGTGAAATAATACTGTGATTCCGTATGACATGCAGGCGTCGCTCTTAGAATCACTGCACACTTCACTTATTTGGGCAGTCATGGGGCCAAAACGTACCAAATAAGGGTCCATTCACACGTCCGCAATTCCGTTCCGCATTTTGCGGAACGGAATTGCGGACCCATTAGTTTCAATGGAGACAGACGATGTCCCGGCCGGGTCCGCAATTGCGGATCCGCACTTCCGGGTTCACAATCGCGTTCCCGAAAAAAATAGAACATGTCCTATTCTTGTCCGCAATTGCGGACAAGAAAAGGCATTTTCTATGAGAGTGCCGGCGATGTGCGGTCCGCAAATTGCGGAACGCACATCGCCGATGTCCGTGTTTTGCGGATCCGTGGATCCGCAAAACACACACGGACGTGTGAATGGATCCTAACTCAAGTTTGCGGAACGGGTGCGGACCCATTCATTCATTTTGAATGGGGACGTGATGGATGCGGAGAGCACACACTGTGCTCTCCGCATCCGCATTTGCGGAGCGCGCCGCCGATCTGGCGGCTCCGCAAAAAAGTAGAGCATGTCCTATTCTTGCCCGCAATTGCGGACAAGTATAGGCATCTCTATAGGGCTGGTGGCAAGGTGTTTTGCGGATCCGCAAAGTTGCAGATCCGCAAATCACAACGGACGTGTGAATTAGGCCTTAGTGTCAAGAAGTAGCGCACTCCTTTTACACTGTCGTCAGCTGATTCCACATAGATGTCTACAGAACCTGTTCTATTAAACACTTATACAAGTAGAGCCCCCCGACAGAGTAGAGAGGGTGTCAGCAGTAAGTTTGTGTTGACATCACTGATTATTTTGCCTTTCCTCTGATCCGTCAGAATAACCCACAAAAAATGGATTCTCGGTCAGCATTTGGTCAGTAATCCATCAATATTGTTAATGCCAAAAAAAAAACAGGAGTGGATCTAAAACAGAGATGACACAGAATATTTGCAAGTGTTCAAAGTTTTGTACCCACTTCTGCTTGTGGCTTCCAAATCTTAAGCCAATTCTGATGGGACCATACAGGCCTTACAGTTGCTACACAGACAGAATCCGTGGGGCATCTCATTTTTCCTTGCTTCTGACAGATCAGAAAAAGGGTCAAATAAATGGCAAAATAGTGGCTCAGTCATGAAGTGGGGAGGATGGGAACAGTACGAGAAGTCCACAAAGTGGCCCTATGACAAAGTGGTAAGGTGGAAGCAGGTTGAGGAGACCACAGAGTGACACAATGACAGATTGTGGCGGTAGCAGCAGCATCAGGAGGCCAATGAATTTCAAGGTGACATAGTGTGGAGGTGGCAACAGCATCAGGAGGCCACAGAGTGGCAAGGTGACAGTGTGGAGGTAGGAGGCAATACCAGTACCAGCTGTAGATGGTGGGTAAAAGAAGGAGCATTTGGCATCAGATGTGTGGCATCAGGTGGGTAGCAGCATCAGAATAGTAGCTGAGGCAGGTAGCCAGAAGAAACCAGTCTCTTTTGTCAAAGTGTTGGTGTGGCACCATGGATGATCTAGTCTGATGCATCAGGCATTTGTGGGTGGAAATCCTGGCTTATCCACGCCTGATTCATCTTCACAAAGGTCAGTCTCTCCACATTTAGGGTGGACAGGTGAGTTCTCCTTGGGGTAACTATGGCCCCCTCCGTGCTAAACACCCGATCTAATGCCACACTACTGGCCAGGCAGGTCAGCTTTTTCAGGGCAAACTTGGCCAGTTGAGGCCACAAATCAGGTTTGGCTGTCCAGTAGTCCAGCGGATCTTCAACTTAGGTTGCCAGGGTGCACTCCAAGTATGCCACCACTGGCTGGTTTAGGTTCTGCTCTAAGTCTAGCTGCTGGTGAGTAGTTTCTTCACTAGGCGTGTGAAGAAAGCTGCTCATCAGCGACTGTAGACTCAGGCTGCAGCGGATGGAGCTGTTACTGCTCCTGCCACCCCACTCCTCTCCAGCAGCCATGGCAGTGGAACGTAAGCCATGGTCAGACCTGCAAGAGGATGGACGATGGCGCAGATAGGCAGCGGCCAACTGACTACATAGGATGTCTCTATAGTAGCTCAGTTTGTCCTTCCTCTCAGGGGGTGTAAGAAGGCCCCCATTTTGAACCGGTAGCGAGGGTCTGACATGGTGGGGAGCCAGTAGTCATTTCTCTGCTGAATGGTGACAACTACGCAAGCAAGTGAATATGCATTGGGCCATTTGTGCAAGTGACTCGGACGGACTCCCTGCCTCCGTCTACACTCCATACTGCCACGGTGTGCCTGGGTCTTCTGCTTCGTCTTCCTCATCAAACTCTTGCTCCCCTGCCTGCTCCTCCTCTTCTGTCCCCTGTGTGTCAAAACCACCCATTTCGCTAAATATTGCTTGTGCTCCAATGTCCTCCTCCTCCTCCACTTCAGCCCCCACAGGGCTCATGTGGCCGTGAGATCTAGTCGCCACGTCTCCAGTCCCCTGACCAGCCAGATTTATCAGCATCTGTTCCAGGACATGAAGCAGTGGAATGACGCCGTTCATACAGTCGTCCTGGCGACTGACAAATAATGTGTACTCTTCAAAGGGCCTGAACAAATGGCAGGTGTCATGCATGAGCTGCCACTGGCTGACCTCGAAGTTACACAGGGGAGTACTCCTGTCCGCTTGGATCATCAAGAAATCATTTATGGCCTTTCTTTGTTCGTATAGTTGGTCCAACATATGGAGGGTATAATTCCAATGGGTGGAAACGGGTGGAAATCAGCCTATGTTGGGGGATGCTGTTCTGCTGCTGTAGCTCAAAGAGGGCATGCTTTGCTGTGTACGAGTGGCTGAAATGCACGCAAAGTTTCCTGGCCATTTTTAGGATGTCTTGCAGATGGGTGGAAGACTTCAGGAACCACTTGACAACCTGATTGAACACGTGCGCCATGCAGGGCACATGGCTCAGCCCTCCTTGACGCAGCACCAACACCATGTTATTCCTGTTGTCGGTCACCATGGTTCCTATTTTGAGTTTTCTCAGAGAAAGCCAGGATTCTATTTCTTCATCAAGGACACGGAGCAGTTCCTCCCCTGTCTGACTCCGTTCGCCCAGGCAAACGAGTTGCAGAACAGTGTGACACCGCCGTGCCCTGCACATGTGGTATGCTGGAGGGGCACTGTAAATTGTCCCTGCAGTGAAGACTGAGGACACAGTGGAGGCAGACATTGTCGCAGGACCAACGTCATGAGAACGTGTAGGCAGAAGCAGCGTCACCTGGCCAAGTTGCTGGTGTGGCTGCGCAGGAACCTCATTCACCCAGTAGGACGTAAAGGACATGTATTGTCCCTGACCGTAGTTACAGTTCCACACGTTAGCACTGACGTGCACTTTGGCAGACACCGACAGGCTCAAGGACTGGCCCACCTTCTGTTTTACGTATGTGTGCAGGGCTGGTACTCCCTTTTTGGCAAAGAAATGACGGCTTGGGACTCTCTACTTCTGCTCGGCACAAGCCATCAGTTCTCTAATAGGTGCAGAGTCCACCACTTGGAAAGGAAGCGACTGCAGCACCAGCAACTTGGACAGGAGCACGTTTAGCTTTTGTGCCGTTGGATGCGTGCACGCATACTGTTGATTGCTGATGAAATGACTGACGAGGAGTAGGAGGAGCAGGAGCATCAGGACCAGCAGATGATGGTAAGGACAGACAGCTACCTTCGGCTGAGGTGGTGGAGCCTTGACCTCCTTAAATTGGTTGTTTGCCACTAAGTGATGCAGAGGTTGCTGTGGCAGTCTGGACCACCAGATCGGAGCCCCATGTCTCCCAGGCCACTTTACGGTGACGCTGCATATGTTGACGCAGGGCCGTGGTGCCAACATTGGCACCCTGGCCATGCTTCACCTTCTACCCACAGATTCTACATATGGCCATGTTGACCCTACAAAAGGCTTCACAACAGATAACTGCATCGCTGAGCGGCAAATATATTTTTTATTTTCTGCTAAAACACCCCAGAACGGGCTTCACAACAGATAACTGCACCCCTGAGCGGCAAATATAATTTTTCTTTTTCCGCTAATACACCCAAGAAAAGGCTTCACAACAGATAACTGGACCGCGTAAGGGCAAATAAGACATAGAAATATTGCCTTGTAACAAATCCTGTTAATGGCTGTAGCAATGGCTGTGCAGTGTCCTTGTACCCTAATTACAAGAATGGTTTGATAGAATTACAGAGCTGTATAATGGTCATTTGGATCCCCAGCCAGTGCTGCAAGGTGTAATAGGATTGTTCCTATTACCCAAGCTGTAACCTCCCCTACTGAACCCTTTTCAACATAAATGCTGTGGAATGATTTCTCCCTATCATTTCCCTACACCTTGAATAATCTTTCCCTGCACTTGTAAATAGTTTTTTTTTTTAGCACAAATATAGTTTTTTTTAACACTGTACCTAATGCCTGCAGACGTCTCCCCCTGCACTAAGTACAGTGGTAAATGGCAGAATCTAAGATGGCTGCCACTATTTACATCACAGGGCTGGCTGGATACTGATTGGCTGCATGCATGGCATTATGGGTGATCCCGCTTTCCCAGAGTTCATTTCTCAATGTCCTCAAATGTGCAGCAGCCATTTTAGGAAAAAATGCGATTCGTTACCACGAATCGTGAGGAAATTCAAATTCGGTGCAAATTGAATTTTTCCTGAAATTCGGATCAACTTCCACTTCGTCAGTTTCGATTCGCTCATCCCTAATGAACACGTCACTTCAATTTTGAACATTCAACACCAAGTGCTGGATGAGGTGAGTAATATGTCCGTTTTCTGGTTCTTATATTGCTATTTTTTTAAGTGGTCATAGATAAAATATTGATGAGTTGAAATAAGCAACTAAAATGCTAGGATTACGTGGCTATGCTTCTTATCCAAACCTGCTTGATTTTTGGCAACTGCATTCACTTTCATTATGTTGCAATGTAACATCTGCTCTTTGTCTTCCTTCTTCTGGCTGTGGCTGATTACCATGGTGACCAGCGCCTCTGGATGACACCAGCCTCACCCCCTTTTTTTTAAAGGAGACTCCAGCCTAATCTCCTTTCCTGCAGATAAAGTTACATATTTTGCTTGGCTATTATTCCTGCATTTTGGTGACTGATTCCTGATCCTGACCCATAACCTTTTTCTGGATTACTTTCTTGCTTCATCTTTTTGATGTGTCATCTGGATCTTGTGGTTCCATGGAGCAATTTGGTGGTCGTTATAAATCACAGTTTGATGTAGCAGAACCACCGTGATTATAAACTATTGGGGTCATTTATCAAACTGGTGTAAAGTAGAACTGGCTTGGTTGCCCATAGCAACCAATTAGATTCCACCTTTCATTTTTGCACGGGTCCTTTGGAAATGAAAGGTGGAATCTGATTAGTTGCTATTGCTTAGTTTGTAATTATCATATTATAGGGATTGTGCATTTGGACAAACCCTTCTCTGCTCTTCTTACAGTTAGCTGTCTACAAAGCAGGTCTTGTTGCTTGAAGCCCCTAAATTAATGTTTGCGGATTGGAGTCTGGACCATTATTTTACAAATCAGAAGACAAGATAAGAAGGCATCTGCAAATAGGGATAGTTTTTAAATTAAAAAGCAAAAAAAAAGCTGACAATGCAGTGTGTTTTTAAATAGGTTGTTTGTTACCACCAGCTACCATCTGCTTTCCTATAGCCATATATGTTTATGTCACTTTGACATTATTAGTGCTGTGTTGGCAGGTCTCGGGCAGGCTGTACCAGCAGAGAACAGCCTAATGGAGTTATCTGGATCGGGCATAATGGTGTGTTATTGTGTGCGTGCTGGCCCCTATTGACTATAATGGGATCTGGCTGAGATTCGGCTGCTACCTGGCAAATATGACAGGATTCGGTTAGACAAAAGCAAGTGGAGGCAACGTTTTTGTCCACCCTGCTGGAGACCTAATAACCAGATGTGAAAGAAGCCTTAGTAGACCTGAAAGCATCTACCTGACTTTTCAGGGCAACTGGGGAACCTAAATTTGGATTGAATTTCTTCAGACCGTATCAATCTGATGGTTATTTAAACTCCATCAGACCCAAAACTAATTTTGGGAAATTCATTCATCTCTAATCAGTAGTTTACCATTAAAAGTAATGTGTATGGTGGCCTCCCAAGCTCCACTGACTGCAGATATCATGAGAAAAAAAAAGGATTGGGCTGCTGGTTTTCAATATACCCCATCCTTTTGTTCTTGGAAGAAAAGCCGCCTCCATAGTTAGCAGCGACTTATTCTGCCCTCCCTACTGAGAACACATGCACACCCAAAATCTATGTGTATGGCTCAGTTGGAAGTTGGAAGAGATAGCTTCAGTTGGAAGAGATAGCTGCCAGCCAACTTCTATCTGCAGCACCCTAGACCTGGGGGTATCTGAAAAGTTTGATTTGTTATGTAATGTTTGTATTTTTAGGTCATATTTCCACTGTACACTACCATGAGGTAGGTTGGCATCAGGACAGGGCTAACCACTTATTTTCTCCCCTCTTGGTAGGGGTGGGCTGGTCCTACTTCCTGCCAGAGGTTTGTTAGCTAGGGCAATGAGGAGTGAGGAAATAGGGCATTAAGGATCAGAAAACCAATTCATATGTGAGACCACTACTTCAGAGAGACTGAAGGATCCCCAAACTACAGATATCTGCAAAACTACAGCGTTATAATCAGCAGAGACCAGCTACCACAGCTGTACAGACCCTGCTGCAAGTGAGGGACTACACAGACACCTATCACCTAAATTGCATCCAGGACAGGCCAATTCATAAAAGCCTGTGTTTTCACCAATTAGACACCTTCAGCCACAAGTGCCAGTTTACAGCTGTTAGCCAGATGTTCAGGAGAAAGATATCAGCAAGATAGCATACCAGAGGTTCCATTATCAGCTACTTTGCCAGCCCTTGCACCTCATCATCTGGGAAGTTAAACTGCACTGTATACAACTACCAATCAATGTACTACGAGTTTTATTCTTCTAATTCTGTCCTGATTCCTCATACCACCTTTTGACTGCACTGATCCCCAGGGAACAATGTCCTGAGGGAGTACACTGTGACATATCATCTCATCAGGACCTATACCAATCACATCCTCCGCACTGGCTCCTCAGAGGTTTGCTGCATATCTAAAACGTACCGTCCCCTTTAGATAGCGACAGCTCAGGAAAATAACTTCAGTTGTTTCAAATTATTCCATAAATTTCCAGGATATTTGAATAATTCTGCAGATATGATTAGATTAGGGTTTCAGTTATTGCTTGTACAATGAACAACTGACATTGCACTGTGTGAAGAATTTTCTACCACATTTATGTCTGTAGTAGACTAAAATATTTACTATAATATTAATAATGCATTATACTATGAAATCTTTATCAAGCAGTTGCCTAGTTTATCACTGCCTTGAAGGCTGTCTTCAGATGAGTTTCCTGCCTAATTTATTTCTTCAGCTTCACATTTAGCTTCCATTCCTATTCTCCTACTTAAAGGTTACAATCTAGACAGGATTGTCAGGAGAAAGACAGTCTTTCTAATGCATCTCATCCAATTACTTACTTTGTCAATATGGGGCTTGACATTACCTAATACTCTCTACAATATAGATTTATTTCATCCTGACGTCAGTACTTGACATTACAAAATGTAAAATAAAGGATTTACCAGACAAGATAAAAGGTTGTAAGTCGAACTATTGTAATTATGAACCAAAGTTCAAGAGCCACCTGAGTCTAGTCAGGCTTAGCTACTGTACTATGGCTTAGGTAACACCATCTGGCATGGACTACAACTTCCATTGTTATCTTTCTCTAAGGTTTGGTAAGTTTTCAAGTAAGATATTCTATCCAAAATCTTTTGGGACCCAACCTTATAGCCAAAACAAGGCATTAGGGTGCTGCCACACAGCACCGTTGTGATGCAGTTGAAAAATAAGTGCAGTTGTTTACATGCAGCTACTGTATCAACAAACATGCATTTACAATGCAGTTATACAATTTAGCTATAACCTGTAAACCAGTAGATCAGTAGACCAGTAGATCCACCAACAAGCACAAGCAGTGTCCACAGTTTCGTTGTTCACCATCCAGACATAGGTAGCACCTTCATTACACATCCAAGTCTCTGCTCAAACCATTTCCAGAGGCTTAACAGAAGGAAATGGGGTGTCCTGCCATTGGCAGCCAACCAACTTTTCATTTGTTTGCAGTGGTGTTGTAAATGAAAAATCTGGACTGCTACAGACTGGAGCCAGAAAGTCTTAAGCGACTAATCTAGGCTCCGTTTGGGATCCCACATCGGCTGCGTTTGAGTATGGAAATCCTGTGGTAAACGATTCAATCCTGCCTTTGCAGAGGAGAGACATACTGCCAAAACTCTTGCTGTGATGATCTGGGGAGCTATCATATATGACAGTGGATCATCCCTACTAGTGTTAAAAGGGACACTAAGAGCTTAGTGATATGTACAGGATATCCTGCAGCTACATGTATTAGCTCTTATGGCAAGGTTTCCAAATGGCATTTTTCAGCAGAGGATACTATGGAACATGTATGCCTCGGTGGCCAATCTCATCTTGTAAAAATCCCACATAGTACCACCAATAATCCCAAGAAAAAACAAAAAAAAAAAAAATATATATATATATATATATATATATATATATATATATATATATAAAATAGAACCTAAGCATTAAACCAGACACCCCCTGCTCTGAACAGGGGAGGGTGTCTGTTCACTTTAAAAGGTCAGAAGTTGATGGAAACACCACTGAAATGGTTCGGGAAAAGCATGGGGAGGAGGTCTGGATGCATCTTGGACTCCCAGGTCGCTGCTGGGAACGATATTGTCAGAGTAGTATGGCAATTTTACAGACTGACAATAATCCGCACAAAACCAAAAATTAAATCGATTTTAGAGGAAAAATTGTTAGTAAACATTCTTTCCTGTATTTTTACTTGTATATAAAGTGCAAGAGCTGCCAAAAATTACAAGGAAGAGGCACGCCGATACAACCTGTATATCACATAAAGGAAGGCCTCATTCACATTGTGGTACAATTGTTCAGGTTGTCGGACTCCTACACTTATAAAGCCTATGCACTAAGTGAAAGGGCTACTAAAAATTACAAGGAACTGGCACTCCAATAGACCCGTTATTACACATAAAGGAAAGCATCATACTCACCCTTGAAAAATTATGATTGATGGCCTGCTAGTGACCATCTAAAACATTAGGGGTGAGGGTCTGCTTCTGAGCTGACCATCTAAAGCATTAGGGGCGAGGGCCTGCTGCTGATCTGACCATCTAAAACATTAGAGGTGAGGGCCTGCTGCTGAGCTGACCATCTAAAACATTCGGGACGAGGGCCTGCTGCTGAGCTGACCATTTAAACATTAGGGATGAGGGTCTGCTTCTGAGCTGACTCTCTAAAACATTAGGGGCGAGTGCCTGCTGCTGATCTGACCATCTAAAACATTAGGGACGAGTGCCTGCTGCTGATCTGACCATCTAAAATATTATGGGCGAGAGCCTGCTGCTGATCTGACCCTCTAAAACATTAGGAGCGAGGGCAGCCTAATAGGCATGTTGATATGATGGAGGAGGAGGACGAGAAAAGGAAGATTGAACCATATACCCTTTTTTTGTGGTGGACTGGGTGCATGGGAATACAGTGTATTCAACACACCATAAAAGCCACATTTAAAGTGCCTTTATGTTCAGCCACTTTCCTTTAGTGGAGTAGAGAAGTTAGGGGCAATCCAGGCCTTGTTCGTTTTTATAACAGTCAACAGGTCAGCATTTTCAGTTGACAAGCTGATGCGCTCATCAGTTATTATGCCCCCAGCAGCACTAAATACATGCTCTGACAAAACACTGGCAGCGGGGAAGGCCAGTGCCTCCAAGGCGTAGAATGCTAATTTGTGACACGTGTCCAGCTTGGACACCCAATAGTTGTAAGGCACAGAGGGATCATTGAGGACGCAGACATGGTCTGCTACGTACTGCTTCACCATCTTCTAAAATTTTTCCCTCCTTGTGACAGTAGTGTGCGCATCAGGGTGACCGTGCTGGCGGGGTGTCGTGAAACTGTCCAAGCCTTGGAGAGTGTTGCCCTGCCTCTGTTAGAACGGCTGTGTGTTCCCCTCATCTCCCCTCCTCGGTTGCCCAATGAACTACGTAGTCTGCGCCAGCGTTGTCAGCTGGACATTTTTGAAGCAATTTTTCCACAAGGACCTTCTGGTATTGCACCATTTTGTTAGTCCTCTCCACCACAGGAATGAGAGATGAGAAGTTCTCTTTGTAGCGGGGGTCGAGAAGGGTGAACAACCAGTAATTGGTGTTGGCCAAAATGCGAGTAACGTGTGGGTCACGGGAAAGGCAGCATAAGATAAAGTCAGCCATGTGTGCTAGAGTCCCAACAGACAAGACTTTGCTGTCCTTATCAGGCGGATGACTCTTAATCTCCTCATCCTCTTACAACTCTTCTGCCCATCAACGCTAAACAGATGGAATAAACCTGCTATGGGTACTACCCTCTGTAGAGGAGGCAACCGTCTCCTGCTCTTCCTCCTCATCGTCATCAAATTTGTGCTGAGAAGACGAAATGAGGGTGGTCTGGCTACCACCCTGTGTACTGTCTTCCCCCATTTCCACATGCAAAGTGTCCACCTTCATTGTGAGCAGCAAGCGTTTCAGTAGGCACAGAAGTGGGATGGTTACGCTGATAATAGCGGAATCTCCGCTCACCATCCGTGTTGATTCCTCAAAGTTGCATAAAACCTCACAGAGGTCAGACATCCATGCCCACTCGTCGCTTGTGAAGAGCAGAAGTTGACTGAAAAGCCAATGACCATGTTTCAGCTGGTATTCCACTACTGCCCTCGGCTGCTCACAAAGCCTGGCCAACATGTGGAACGTCGAGTTCCAGCGCGTGCTCACGTCGCACAATAGTTAGTGAGCTGGCAATTGCAAGCGCTGCTGCAGCATTGCCAGACCGGTGGCAGCTGTTAATGACTTTCGGAAATGGTCACACTTGCGGTTTACCTTCATCAGTAGCTCAGGCAAATTGGGGTAGGTTTTGAGAAACCGCTGAACCCGTGGGCTAGCCATGTTATGTGTGTGAGCTTGCCAAACTCCAAAGCCGCCACCAAGTTACGGCTATTATTAGACACAACCATGCCTGATTGTAGGTTAAGTGGCAAGAGCCACAGCTCAGTATGGTACCTCATACCCTGCCACAGCTCTGCGGCGGTGTACGTTTCAGCACGGCCTGTTGCACCTTCCCTGCCGCAGTGCTATACTGCTTCCAGCTACTGACTTACTGACTGATGGCTGACTGGTGCTGCTGCAAGATGAGAGTTCAGAGGTTGAAGTGGAGGTGGAGGAGGAGATGGAGGGGGGTTGCAGCCACTAATGTAGGTGGTGGTGGAAATCCTAATGGAAGTAGGGCCCGCAATCCTTGGCGTCGGTAGCACCTGTGCCATCCCAGGGGACGACTCGCTCCCGGCCTCCACAACTTTCACCCAGTGTGCCGTCAGAGAAATGTAGCACTTGTCTATGTGTCAGTCGTTAAGTGGACCTTCCCAATAACTGCGTTGGTCAGGGCATGGGTGATGTTACAGGATACATGCTGGTGTAAGGCGGGGATGGCACACTGGGCCAAATAGTGGCAGCTGGGGACTAAGTAACAAGGGACAGCCATTGCCATCAGGCTGTGATAAGCCTCAGTGTCCACAAGCCTAAATGGCAACATTTTCAGGGCCAGCAATTTGGAAAGGTGTGCATTTAGTGCTATGGCCTGTGGGTGGGTGGCTGGGTATTTGTGCTTTCGTTCAAAGGCCTGGGGTATGGACATCTGTACGCTGTGCTGGGACACAGAAGTGGATGTGCTAGCTGATGGTACTTGCAAAGGTCCAGGTGCAGGGTGGGAGGCATCTGAGCCTGCGTCTTTGACAGGGGATTGGCCAGCACGTAACCACGTAACACAGGGGAAGAGGAGGCAGTGGTGTGACCCGCAGACAATGATTTTGAACCCAGGCGTTTGGCCCACCTATTAGGGTGCTTTGATGCCATGTGGCCGTTTATGCTGGTGGTGGTGAGGTTGCTAGTGTTCACGCCCCTGCTCATTTTGGTACGGCACAGGTTGCAAATGACAATTATTTTATCGTCCGCACTTTCATCAAAAAAGCTCGGGGCCTGTTTGGTGTGGCCCGTCTTTTACCTTTTGCCACCCCACTGCTTTTTCCAGCCTGTTGCGATGCTGCAGATCTCTCACCCATGTACTGCTGTTCTCGTACGGCTTGCCAGCTTCCCAGGTTGGGTCAGCGATTTCATCGTCCACCACCTCCTCTTCCACTTCTTCACTCTGGTCACCCTCCTGACTAGTGTTGAGCGAACAGTTCGAGCATAGTATGGGTCCGTACGGAATTTTGGGGCGTTCGGGACACGGACCCGAACATTTTCAAAAAAGTTTGGGTTTGGGTCCGTTGTTCAGCGATTACTTCCCGCTTTCTGAAGGGCTGCACAGCAGCTAATCAGCTAGCGTTTTACTTCTTGCCCTAAGAGCCCATCACAGTCATGCCTACTAATGGCATGGCTGTGATTGGCCAAGTGCAGCATGTGACCCAGCCTCTATTTATGCTGAAGTCACGTAGCGCCGCACGTCAAACTGCTCTGATTAGTGTAGGGAGAGGACACAGCTTCTGTGAGGGCGAGATTAGGCAGGGAAAAGTCAGCAACAGCACCTAATGAACTGATCGATCTACAGCTGTGAATGATTGAACTTCTGCTAGTTACTTGCTCACTGGTTTTTAGGCTGCACCGAGCGTTTTTTCTGTCACATTTTCTGGGGTGATCGGTGGCCATTTTGTGACTTGTGGTGCACCAGAACAAGCTGCCACCAAGTCCATCAATCCATCAATACTAGTTTATTTTTGCTATATCCTACATCAGGGGCTTGGCTGTGCTAATTGTCACCCCTAGAAACTCAGGATAGCAATTTCTATATTTTATTAAGGGGTTAAATACAATTGCCAAAATACCAATCCCCTAAATCTGGTGTTGCAGCTTTGGCTAGCCAAGTATAATACTGTCTGCTGTCTGGCAAAGGATAGATTATTTTCTGTGGTGAAATTCAATTGCCAAAATAGCAATACCATAAATCAGTGGTTTCAGCTGTGGATGGCAAAGTATAATAGTGTCTGCCAAAATATATATTTTGTTCTGGGGTGAAATTCAATTGCCAATATAGCAATACCATAAATCAGTGGTTTCAGCTCTGGCTGGCCAAGTTTCATAGTGTCCTGCAAAGGATATATTTTGTTCTGGGGTGAAATTCAATTGCCAAAATAGCAATACCCTGAATCTGGTGTTCCAGCTGTTGCAGGCCTAGTTTAAATCTGTCCGTAACAGGGTATATTTTGTTCTGGGGTGAAATTAAATTGCCAAAATAGCAATACCCTGAATCTGGTGTTCCAGCTGTTGCAGGCCTAGTTTAAATCTGTCTGTAGCAGGGTATATTTTGTTCTGGGGTGAAATTCAATTGCCAAAATAGCAATACCATAAATCTGTGGTTTCAGCTGTGGCTGGCCAAGTTTCATAGTGTCCGTAAAAACATATATTTTGTTCTGGGATGAAATTCAATTGCCAAAATAGCAATACTCGGTGCTCAACTAGTCTGTCTGTCAGTCATGTGACGCTGGTCACGTCACATGACCCTCAGACCCCACTATAAATACAGGCAGCCTGCTGACCACAGGTTGCCTGTTAGTTCTAGATTCCTGGCTATTTTTTGCACTTCTGAATACTCACCTGATCCTGTTCCCTGACGATCCTTTGCCAGCTTCTCCTGTACTGCGCATCCCTCCTGGTATTGTGACCTCGGCTCCCACCTGACTACTCTTTGCGGACTCCTCTGGTTCTTCTCTACTCTCCTGCTATTTGACCCCGGCTTCTCCTAACCATTCTTTGCTTAACCCTTTGTACTGCGTAGCTCTCTTGGTTCTGACCTGGTCCGTTCACGTTCCATATTTTGTCTGTCTTCCCTGCACATATCCTAAGTAAGGGACTGTCGTCCAGTTGTCCCCTGTCATCAGGACTCGTAAGGCAAGTAGGCAGGGCCAGGGGTGAGGGTGGAGCGCAGTGGTCACTATCCTTCCCCCTGTATGTGTATGGACGTGACCGTTACAATAGTGCTATATTCGATATTCATTATCTTTGTTATATTCTAGCAATACAACCATTAGGAACTCAGTTCTAAGTTGAATTCACAATGCGAGCATATACGCGCATTGCGAATTCAACTTAGGACTGAATTCCTAATGGTTGTATTGCTAGAATATAACGAAGATTGAGAATATAGTGCTATATTCGATATCTTTGTTATCTTCATCAATTCTAGCAATCCAACCATTAGGGACCCAGCTCTAACTTGAATTCGCAATGCCAACATATACTCACATTGTGAATTCAACTTATAACTGAGTTCATAATGGTTGGCTTGGTAGAATATAACGAAGATTGAGACTGTAGTGCTATATTCTCAATATTAGTTAATTCTACACAGATGCAAGTTGAATGTGCAATGCAAGTAATACAGGTTATAATAATCGCATTGCGAATACAACTTAGTCAAATTTGTGAGATCGTGATTCTCACATCCAACAGTACATTTTAGCATTGAGGCGTTCCTCTTGTGATGGGGATGCTCAATGCACACGGGAAGTTGGCAGAAGCTGCAACGGGCATTGACTGGAGCGGACAGGTAAGAACAGCTTTTGGGAAGTGGGAAGACAACCAGAGAGCAACAAGGATTAGCAACTTTAAAAAAACTAACGAATATTCGAAATAGCAAACACATAGCGCTATATTCGAAATATTCGCAAATTAGCAAAGTGCCGATATTCACTAAAAAAATTTGCTATTCGAATATTCACGCTCAAATCTAGTCTCTAACACCAATCCTGCCTAACAAAAAAATGTAATTAAATTCCCTACACTATCTGTTCCTTCTACAGCACAGCCCTCCATGACTAAGACTCCAGCTAGCCAGTGGCAGTACTTACCTGCACGTTTATTGGCTACGTAGGCAGCCAACAAACATGAGGAGAGGAGACTCGAGCATCGCACTTGAGCACACCCAGTAGTTGGCCGAACACTGCTATGTGCCGAACATCGCGATGCTCGAGCAACACTTGTAGATCCTTAAATGCAAAGGGGTGAGTCACCATTAATACATATAAAAGAGAAATGGGCTGCAGCTCTCACCTTTGCCTTTTAGTCCAGAATCACAGATAATGGACCTGAACTGGGTCCCATGTGTAAATCCAACGATAAAGTGCAAAAATCCAGCTTCTTCTAAAATTCAATCCTTTATTGGCTTACAGATAAAATCCACATATATCACACTGGAAGCTTACAAAAGCTGTGACGCGTTTCGGGCTATGACCTTAAGCCCTTCATCAAGACATTAGGTTCCCACAGAAATAGCATAAAAGCATGGACAAAAATCACAGTACAGACTATACCAGCACTATCAATTCAATAAATCATATAGATACAGATATTGGCAATTGTCCCAGTTATGCCCTGTGTGGCGAAACCCTTGACGCGCGTTTCGCTATACAGCTTCATCTGGAGGCCCCATATCAGACTTTAAATCAGACCCCCATCAGTTCCTCAGATCAGACCTTAGATCAGAGCCCAATATAAGATCTTCAAATCAGACCCCCATATCGGATCCTCAGATCCTCAGATCAGACCCTCATATCAGATCCTCAAATAAGACCCCCATATCAGACCCCAAATTAGACTCTCATATCAGATCTTCAGATCAGACCTCAAATCAGAACTCCATATCAAACTTTAAATCAGACCCCATATCCGTTCCTCATATCAGACCATAATGGAAGCGCTCACTAGTATTCTCTTTAAAAGATATACTGTGTCTTATAAAGCATAAAATACAGTAATTGGCGGTGCATCATTGGCAAAGGGGGCCCTGTGGGCTCCCCTGGCTTAGGGCCACAGTCAAAATTGTGACCGCTGCAAACCCCTATAGCTACGCCACTGGGCTTACCAGTGACAAAGTATTTGAAGCGGTGAGCATCAGATATAGGGAAGTTGACACAAAGTGGACTTCAATTCGCTCAACACTAGTCATAACCATGGATATAAGCAGTGTATAATTTGATGGAAAAATGAATCAAGCCAGCATGGGAGGCAATATGGACAATTACAATACTGTGCCTTAACTTTCTATACTCGATAAGCACCATTTGCTGAAGTGGGACATCCCCTTTAAGGTCCTGGTAATAAAATAATTTAACAGCATATTTTTTTGCAAAATAAACCAATATATTAGCAAAATTCTTCCCTGCCTTCTTTAGAGAACTCAACCAAGGATAAACTGATAGACTGAAGCATATTTACTAATCCTGTCTAATATTTAGACCAAGCAGTCTATTGTGCCAAAGTGATCACCGTGGCACATGTTGAATAATAAATGCCTATACATTTTTATCTAACTTTACACCAGCTATGGGTGAGCTTAATCAGCACCAAATATTTGCCAAAACATTTGGTGCATATTGTAGTATCCTAGGCCACACCCCTTTCCACCACACCCCTTTTTCTCCTAGTCATAGAAGGCTAAAAACCTTTTCATAGACCTTAAAAATGTGAGAATTCCGACGTCCTAGTGAATCTGCCCCACTGGTTTTGCTTAGTTTAGTGTGTGAGGGGAGAGGGCAAGACCGGGTGTTCTCTCTTTAGTCTCAATTACTGCTCCTTTAAACCCTGCACAGTTCTGTATTGGGATTTTTCTATCAATATGTTTTGTTAAAGAAGTTCTATAGCAGGCTAATGTAATGGGCAACGTCATGCATTCCTGCTTCCTCACAGCTTTTCTTCTTTACTGTTTTCAGGCCAATGTCAATCAGTCTAGCTTTGAATGAATCAATTAAGAGTGCCTAACAGCTATAGCCTTTCAAAGAAGATTGTCTGAAATTGAATGCATGTTCCTAGAATGCCAGTCTACTTCCTATTACTGAGGCCTTCATCTCCATGACATGAGAGTAATCACACCACACTGTACACTACCTGATTATCTAAACTTAGGGGGTGAACCAGTTTCGAGTAAGGCTACTTTTACATCTTCTCTTTTGCTGTCCGGTTTTGAGGTCGGGCATGGGATCTCAAAACCACAACAAAACAATTCCGTTATTATAATACAACCGGCTGCATCTATTCAGAACGGATCCAGTTGTATGATATTGAAAATAAACATGCTGGTTCTGGCACTAAAACCATTGTAAGTCAATGGGTACCACATCCGTTTTTTTTTTTTTTCGTGTCTGAAAAAAGAGATCAAAAGATGGCCGCACAATACATCTCAAACTAACAGAAAAACAAAAAAGGGGCTCATTCCAGAAATAGGAATGAAGGAAGTTCTTTGCACACATTTTTGATCAAAAGTATGTCGGGCCCAAATGCCACTTCACGGCGACTTCCGCACATGGGTCCCTAACACTACAGATACTGCCTCTCATGGACTTACCAGTCTCCCTATTTTCAGGGCACTGTAGGAACCAGCTAAATTGCTTTTGTGCTGAGAAGTCCCAGGAACTTGGGCGGGTCTCAGTCCAAAAGAGGCGCCACCCTCAATATATACTATAAGACAAAGTTCAGACTAAGCACCTATATTTCTACACTCAGAAGTGGGCCCGACATACTTTTGATCAAAAATGTGCGCAAAGAACTTCCTTCATTCCTATTTCTGGAATGAGCCCCTTTTTTGTTTTTCTGTTAGTTTGAGATGTATTGTGCGGCCATCTTTTAACCTACTTAATTTGCCTTATGGTCATGCACTTCTGAGTGTAGAAATATAGGTGCTTAGTCTGAACTTTGTCTTATTGAAAAAAGAGATCAGGCACCATTGACTTACATGGCTTTTGGTGCTGGATCCAGCATGTTCATTTTCGATGTAATACAACCGGATCCGCTTGCAGCGATTTTGTGTCTGGCAAGGGAATGCAACAAACCTGAACAGAATGCATTCTGGTGCACTCCATTCCGGTTTGTTCAGTTTTGTCCCTATTGACAATGAATGAGGACAAAACTGAAGCGTTGTGCTGCGGTTTTAAGAGCCTGTGCCGGATCTCAAAACCGGGCAGCACAACGCAGATGTGAAAGTAGCCTAAAACCCAAACATCTAATTATATTTTTACTTATATGTTTTTAACCACATGCATATGTATTCACAGCCAGACACTATTATGTAGTGAAAATACTATACAGAAGTACATCATAAGAACAATGGATCCATCAGCAGCAACATGTTGCGGTTTTCAGGTTGCTACAGAGGTTGATCAAAGGTGGAGCTTCCCTTTAAAAAAAAAAAAAAAACATTAACTTTTCTGTATTGCAGTTATGCTATAATGTGTTTTCTCCAGATGCCAGTGTCACTGGGCACCACCACAGCTTTTTGGACTGACTGTCTCATTGATCATATTACAGATACCACAGTACCTAATGCAACAACTGATAAAACATAAGGTTACCATATTGCCCGTTTCAGTATATTCTTGCTTAGCTCAGTACTGACTGGCCAGTAACAGTCATTGAAGTATAGTATATATTAATCCTTGATTTTTCCATTTTTTTAGTTCATTGGTACGAAGAATAGTGATCGTATGAAAACTATAGAGTACTAATGTGGCGTTATCAGGAATATTCTATACTTCGTGGTTTGAAGAAGTTTGCATTCCTACGTTCCTCGCTACAAGTCTTCAAGGCACTGACTTCCACTCTGTCTATCAGTGTAATAATCTGGTTTGCAGGTCCTCCTTGTATTTCTTGGCATAGAGAAAGTTATAACAATAATATCCCCTTTAGCACTGAAATAGAATTATGGCTGTATGAAAAACTCTGAGCGTGATAGCTAAAAAGCCAAAAGCACTTACAGGCAGCCGTCTAGTGTGACCTTTCTTCCAAAAGAATAGCAGTTCTTCCATCCATTGTGTCTGTATTTTAACAAAAGTTCCATTTGTTCAGAAGGTTCTCTTTTTCTTTTTTACCCTGCACTTCTACTATATGTTTTACTTATTGATATTCTGCATGGTTATCATTAGAAAACAATGGGATGCCACATACAGTGCGTGCACATTAGCTACCATGGGCGGACTGGCCATAGACCCTACAGTGAAATTTCATGATGGGCTGATGCTCGTGGGGGGAGGGGGGCAACCAAGCCCTGCTCACAGCCTCGAGTCAGGTACACCATGTTCTGATGCTCTTAGTATTAATTAAAGTAGGAACATCAGGTGCTTTTGCACCTGGCCGTTGGCCACAGGTATCCTCCGGAATTGAACTATATTGCAGTCCTCAGGACATTGATACAGTTGAATACTGCAACAAGTCGGCTGTGCTTTATGCTGCACTGTGGTATTTGGTTCTACTGGGGTGGTATTTTGTGCTGCACTATGGTATTGCTGGCCCGGCCTACTTATATTGTCTCTGTCTTCTGTCAATTTGGGCTCGCCAACAACACGGGGCCACTTTTATTTTTTTCTGGGGCCACTTTAGGTTCCCAGTCCACCCCTGTTGGCTACTATGCATAGTCCACTGCTGTTGGCTACTATGCATAAACTGTTTTATAGGCATTGCCAAGCGAATAACATTGGTTGGTAAATAACAGATGAGTAAACTGGCAATATAGTTTCCTTTTAAAGTGGGAGATTTGCCTGATTTCTTTGTTATTGTGCTATGTCCTAGTTGACTCAAGTGTGGACTTTACCACCATAAAAAAAAAAAACGAGTAAAGATGCAAACATACTGCTTGTGTAGCCTGTTCAGGGTTAGAGAGGGCCCTTCCCTGTTGTAGGGCAGTTGCAAAAGTAACCCGGTTGTAATGCTTAGCTGAGAGTGGGGCTTAGCAGGCCAAAAAGCGTAAAACTTAATGGTCTTATGGGATGGAGTTTAGTGCTATAACAGCGTGGAGTTTAGAGTTGTGATGGGGGCCTAGCTTAGCAGAGTGATGGGGGCAGCTAGGCAAAACGTTGCAATGAGAAATGCTCAATCCACCCCTGGCTGTACTTATGTTTTAAAGGGGTGGTAGGAGATTGTGTCTGGTACAGTTCTATTCTCATGGACAAAAGTGGTGCTATTTCTGGAAAAAAACATGTGTTTCTAATGTAATTCACCCTCATTGACATTAATGATGCACCATTATTTTTATTTATGTTTTACTTGGAGCTCTGAATAGTTGACATTTGAATGGTTGACACTTTCTGCTGGACTCCCCTGAGAAGGTACAGTATGGGCCCTTCACTCTTTGCATGTCTAGCCCATGAGCGGATATTAGAACTATCTAGACATACAAAATTTTAGGATCTCCTTTGGGTTTATGGATTATCTAGTCATGTTAAATCTCAGGATCTCCCTCTGGGATTGGGGATTATGCTGTTCTATTAAGGCTACGTCCAAATCTGCATTTTTGCCTGATCCAGTAGGGATCAGCAAAAATGCTTCCGTTATCATAGTTATAGTTATATATTCGTTTTTTAGAATATTCATAATTTTTTTCTATCTGAAGTCATGATCATTCCTCCCTGCTTAAGTTTCTTTTAGGCCAATGATTGTTCACATTAAATTGGAAAAAATGACGAATATTCTAAAAAAATAATATATAGCGCTATATTCTATAGCGCTATATATTCGTGTTTCAGAATATTGGCATTACGCGAATATTACATTACAGATTTTACGCATAAGAATTAATTTTTTTCTTATGCGAAAAATCGGCAATGTAATATTCACGTAATGTGAATATTCTAAAACACGAATATATATCACTATAGAATTCGGTTTTTAGAATATTCGTTATTTTTTCCAATTTTATTTTAATTTTATTGGCCCAAAAGCAACTTACTCAGGGAGGAATCATCAGGAAATCAGATAGAAAAAAATAATGAATATTCTAAAAGACGAATATATAGCACTATATTCTATAATGCTATATATTCGGGTTTTAGAATATTCGTATTGCGTGAATATTACATTGCTGATTTTTGGAAATCAACATAATCACGAATATTCACGAATATATGATGAATATTCGCGAAATATCGCAAATTCAAATATTGCCCATGCTGCTCATCACTACTCAGAAACTGCCTTGGGTTTTGAGTGTGTTTACTATGTGGTAGTTTCTTCTATTATGTCTGTGATTTGTGGACAACAGTGCTAAATTAATAGTTAATAGTTTAAACTGTTAAATTCACCATGTTCTGGATATTACAGATCCATCAATATTCAAAAGGTTTCTTCAGTCAAAAGCAAATCCTATTAGAAAATGCATGATTAAAGGGGTCTTCTGAGATTTTAATACTGATGACCTATACTCAGGATAGGTCATCAGTATCTGATCGTGTCTGGCTATAAATGGAATCTAACAGCTGGATTCCTGTACAGTGCAGACTCACTGCTGGCCTTCCCAACCTTTTCACATTTTCTTCAATGGAAACAGGATGGATTCTAATTTGTAAGGTTTACAGGGCAAAATTAGAAGTATAGAGTCTGTGCAAAGTAACAAATGGTTTGTAAAAGCGATTCAAGAAAAAGAAATGTATGACTGTCATGTAATACAGCAGCTTTTACCTGCAATGTACTGTACTCAATGCTAAAAGGGTTTTACGAAAGTTTGGAGAGGTCATCGGTATCTGATCGGTGGTGGTCCGTCAGCCAGGACCCCCGCCGATCAGCTGTTTGCGACCTTCTCTCTGTTATTCCTAGGCAAGTGAAGACACATTCATCTGTCAAATGGCCTAGGCACACCTCAGCCCCATAGAAGTGAATACCAAGCCAGCCGCTTTACAATGTACAGCGCGGCGCTTGGTGAGCATGCAAAAAGCTGCTGCGCTCACAGGAGCGTCAGTGCCATCTCAAACATCTGATCATCGGGATCCCGGGTGTCAAACCCCCACAGATCAGACACTAATGACCTATCATCAGTATTAAAATCTGGAAAAAACCTTTAAGTGCAGATCTCATTGGTAATGTACCTGTATGCTGCTGACGCTGCCTCTCCGGCTGCTGTTTTGACTCTCTCCAGGTGTCTTGGCACTGTAACACAGAGCATCAAAACCCAGTATACCACCAACACAGTCTCCGATAAGGCAGATCTGAAAGAAGCCAACAAAAAAAAAAAAAAAAACTTTTAATGGGAGTAAAGACGGGACAATGTGAGAGGTAAATATTAAGAAACAGATAGGCTTGATTACAATGCAAATTAAGATTTTAGAAAGGTCTTGCAAATGCAGAATTCAAGTGCTTCTCCTGATATTTAAAATTACCCCCCCATCTAAAGGATAAGGACTAAGAGTGTGATCAGTGGTGGTCCACTCCCCAATCACGATCAATGGCATACCGCCCATAGAGGCAGTCCACGCCGTTGCTATGGGGCCTGCGGCACTGGGGGGCCCAGAGCGCATAGAAGGCCTGCCCACACCATTTGGCCCTGCCTACTCACTGTTTTTTGTAAAAAATGAATTAACATGCGGCAGCGACGGGCCCCGGCCCGGCTCTCTTCTTTCTGCAGGCTCTTCTTCCCCCCTTCTTCCCACGCTGCCCAGCCCGGCTGTCTCTGACCTGCGGAATCGGGGTCAACCCAGCCTGCAAGTAACACTCGCTGGCCAATTAGCGCAAGGCAACTCTGTTGAGGCAGCTGCTGATTGGCCAGTGTGCTCAACGGAGGCGGGAGAATCATGTCGCCAGTGTGCCACACAGTCTGATCTCACCCAGGTCCCAGACCCAGTCCCAGAACAGCCGCAGGCCGCAGGCAGGCCATTGAACACTCTCGAGTCTGGATGGAGTTATCAGGAGGACCGCTGCGCTGGGGAGCTGCTGAAGAACCCCGAAGGCTGCCGTGCCTGGCCCTGGCTGAGAGAGTGGTATGTCAGACTGACACTTAGCGATGTGGAAGTTGCCCAGGCAGCAAGAGAGAGGAGGGGAGGGGGACAGGGACACCCTGCACTCCTGTTGTCCTCTTTGAGCCCCAAAATGCCCAAGGGGGGTGGGCTGTGGCAGGTATGACACAGGAAAGTGTGCCAGGCTGTATGAGACTCCCCTGCCCACGCCCCATGTCCACTATGATGAGCCTTCCCAACTGGGCCCAATGCTTCCCAAAATTGCTTGGGGAGGGGGGGGGTTTACAGGAGGAAAGCACACTGGCCTCTATGAGCCCCCCCCCCCTTCCTGAGTCCTCTATGAGCCCCCAATGCCCCCCAAAATGCCCAGCAAGCGGTAGGAGTCCTCTGTGAGCCTCAACCCCTAAAGCCCCCCCAAAATGCCCAGGTGGGGAGGATTAGGAGGAAAGCACACTGTCCTCTATTGGCATCCCCACCCCTCCGAGTCATCTATAAGCCCCACCAGCAACCCCTAATGCCCATGGGGGAGAAGTAGCAAGAAAGCACACTGTCCTGAGAATTGTGGGGGGCATTAGGGGTTGGGGGGGCTCATAGAGGACAGTGTGCTTTCCTCCTACACCTTCTCCTTCCTAACACACACACACAAACATACCATGGGCATTTTGGAGGGCATTAGGGGTTGGATATTAACCCCTCTAATTCCTTGCTACCAATGCTGAGTGTGCACATAGCCACCCAATGATATTCCACCAACCAGCCAAACCACCCCCTACACACACACACAAACACATGCGCATATGTGCACACTCAGCATCAGCAGAAAGGAGTTAAAGGAGTTTGGACAGTGGCATACTGCAACTGTTTGTGGTAAGAGAAGTTTTGACAAAAAGGCACAGGTAGCAAAGGGGTTAAGATATGGGGGATGGCCTACGTCCGGCTTTAGCATACTGGACAGAGGCATAAGGAACAATGCTCCTGCCCTTCACTTGCTCAACTGTGCTCGCATACATATTGTGCCCTGTGTCTACTGTCCTGTGCCCATTCTGCTAAAGCCTGACATAACCCATCTATGCCCGGCTTTACCAAAGCAGACAGGTGGGAGCAGTAATGTGTGATGTGATCATATTTATTGTGTTTGTGTCTGTCTGTCCCTGTGTCCAAGTTTGTGTCACCATCACCATGCGGTGTGGGGGAAGAGAAAGAAGAAGGAAGAGGGGGCAGAGACGCCAGCATGGAGTCCATGGGAGAGGCACACTAAGGACACAGGTAACACTACCACATGATCTACACTCGAGTTATCCGTGGTTTTGCATACGTATGACTGCAGGTAACACTACCACATTATCGCCACTAATGTTATCTGTGATTTTACATAGGACTGCTGCAGGTAATACTACTACATTTACGGTAATCAGAGAACCATCACTGTGTTATCTGTACTCAGAGAGTTATCAGTGTAATATTTATAGTGTTACATTGGACTGCAGATAAAACTTTTATAGAATATCCACAGGAGTCCCATAGATTCAGATACCACAGGGTTTTGTTCCTACAGCATTCCCTTTACCGCAAAATTGACCTGTGCCCTTCATTTTCTGGGTCAGTACGAATAAGTACAAACGTATGTATACATTATTTTATTGGCAAATGGCGGTGTGGCGGGGAGGAACCAGGACAGTGGTAGAATGGGCCAGGGGTGGAAGTGGGTGGGGTTAGGGGCCCAATTCAGATTCTTGCTATGGGGCCCTGTGATTTCTATGTACGCCCCTGATCATGAGAACAGGCGCCCTGTGTCCCTGCGTATAAATGGAGCAGCAACTGAGCATGTTGAATGCCACTCTATTTATCTCTATAGGACTGCCAGAAGTAGCTGACCTCTGTACTTGGCTATCTCTGACAAACTCATAGAACTGCCTTGATTGGCAATATTGAATGCTTAAAGGGGTTATCCCATGACTTATGTAAAAAAACAGACATTATATAGCAAATGACAACCTCTTTCTAATAAAGCTAGAACCAGCCCTGTACCTCACATGGATCTTGAGATCTCCCCATTTATTGCTATGCTAGATTCATATCAAGCTGACAGCGCAAAAGGAGTGTCTTTTCTGCTGCAGATAAGAGGGTGTATCCATGATCTCCCTAACACAAGTCAGGTGGCTGTTGAAGGATGTAACTGAGCATGTGCGGATTTCTCAGTGAGCAGGACAAAGAGATAAAAAATACACTAGGTGGCGACATACAGATACATTTTATTGAATAACTCAGTGGCTATGCTAAATTTTTAATTACATGCAATTACAAAAGTATTCAGATCCAGGTGCTGATTAGAAAACCGTAAAATATTTATTGTGGAACAACCCCTTTAAAAACCACTCCATTTTTTAATGTAGTGAGGGACACAACACCCTTGTGTTTGTGATCAGTGCGTGTCCCTGTGGTCCGGCCCCTACTTATTAGAACATATCCCTTATCTTGTGGTTATAGGATATGTTTCAATCTTAGAGTAACCTTTTTAACTATCCATCTATAGTATCCATTTGGTGTTTGTAACCCTTAGTGTATTTATAGGCTGTTATACAGAAAACATAGATCCTGATTTATCAAAACTGGTGTAGATAAAAACTGTCTAAGTTTCCCATAGCAACCAATCCGATTGTAGGTTTTATTTTTTATAGCTCCTTTTGAAAATAAAAGTGTTATGGGCAACTAAGCTAGTTTTCCCTTCTACTAGTTTTCTTAAATCAGGGTCTATGTTTTCTGTATAACAGCCTATAAATACACTAAGGGTTACAAACATCAAATGAATACTATAGATTGATAGTTAAAAGGTTGTTTTAAAATTTTAACATATTTAAACAAGATTTAAACATAGTTTCTATTGATTGACGACTCAAGTCCAAAAGGCACAGAAGATCCTAATGAAGTGTAGTTTTCCACCATTGAGACCATTATACAAATCATAGCCTGTTAAGGCGGAAGGCAAAGGTCAATGTCCCTGGGCTGCAATTTCTCCATCTCAGATTGACTTTACCTTGAATAATGTAGTATTATCAGTGATCTCTACACTGTGTCGCTACAGTGGTTGCAAAAACAACTCCTAAGGTTCCCTTCCTTGGATACCACTTATACAAGGAAATGTAGCATATAGGCAGATTTATCTACCAAGCGTAATAATTCAGCAGAAATTTGCCACTTACGGTAACTACAGAGGCACACAAAGTTGTTCGTCTGTTGGATCTCTGGCATGCTCCATCAGATTCTGAATGTGCAGAGGCATTCATATGGCAGAACATGGTATGAAGACACATAGACTATGTACTGTGCATGGTGCCTTATTTCATATAATTTGTAATACTCCATCTAATTTGTGCAGAGCTGTTCAAAAAATTCGAATATCCTCTAAAATAAATCATTACTGTTATCAAAGTTTTAGAAAACTGCAATACATTGAGGAATAATGCTTACTGTCCCTTCAAGCATTGGAAGGTTTAAGAAAAGTATGATTCATTTTCTAAGAAGAGAATGCTATTTTCCCATGTGTGTTTAATACCCTCCTGTAATTGGTGTAATATTTCTTTTCCTAATCGTGCTATTCAGCACTCTCGGCAGGCGTACTATGCTAGTGCTTATTAAAGTGGCTTTACGCCAGAGCCATTTGCAGAATTTCGGATAGCCTCCAAAATAAATCATTATAGTTATGAAACAAACAGATTATATTGTAGGCGAAGTGGGTGTTCTCTGTTTTAATGGCACTGTTATTGAGGGGCTGCTACTGCTTCATTTTGCAGGATAGTGAAATTGTCCATTTTATCCCTTTAAGCTCCATATTTCCCTGTCAGATGCACATATCAAATGATATAAAGACAAAGTTGATGCTCTTGAAATAACGTTTCATGAATGCCGGTGCCACGCTGCACTCTCGGCATAAAGTATAACTTCCCTAGAAGAATCAGAGTCATTATAATACTAATAAGTAAGAGCTCCAATGTGGAGGGGGAATAGAGTTTATTGCAGGACCAGCTTCCCTAATTCCAAAGAGCAGCAAAGTGATGCATATTTTCATTTATTCATCAGCCTCAGTCGGTGGTGTGTGAAAATCTTCATGAACAATGTGTTAAATAACTAATATATGAACGCAATACAATTCATTAAATAACTAGTACATTGACACAATACAGTACATATTGATGTACTGAAATGTGCAGTTTCAAACCGTAGCTAAATGGAAACAGGTTTCATCAATTAAAAGAAGCACAATTAAATGTGCCCTGCTATGAACACTTTTGTAAAATGAGCTGAAATGCGCAATTATAAATGGAAGCGAAATTGCAACTGGTTTGTAGAAAGAAAAAGTAACAATTGTGCAGTGCTTATGGCAACATTTATGGCACTGGTGCTGGTAATAAACCTATAAAACACTTATGAAATGTAGAAACTTAGAGGTTTAAAAAAATACTGGCTCTCAAGGTACAGAAATGAAGTTGGTGCAGGATTTTGCTGACTGCTGTAAATGACATGAAGATTTCCACCTGTAGCAGCTCCCCTCAATATAAAACACACAGAACTCTGACCCTAAGCTTTCCCTCTCTGATAAAACCCTGACTTTTCTACCTACTGATTTGATCTACCTAACTAAATATGTCCCTAAAGTAGCCCTACAACACCCTAAGCTTTCTGGCTTGTGTCTGTAATTGCTATTTGCTAGACCCATCCAACACATGTCCTCTCACATGAACCACTAGGCTCAGAATGTTGTCTATGCTTCTAAACAAGCCTAGAGCCCAAAGGACCTGCCAAAATCCTGCCCCTGATTGGCTCACAGACTGCCTTTTAGCTACTGACCCAATCAGGGTAAGCCCAGGGTCAGGTGATCCTCCATCGTCATCCTTCCTGACCCGTTTCCCGGTAATTTTCACAAGATGACACAGGCGCCGTTTTGTGTAAGTCATCTGGATTCAATTGGCAGCAGAATTTATGTGAAATTAGTAATGAATCAGATTCCGGCTCATCTCTAATTGGTTTGTCTTCCCTGTTTGGTTAGGTGAGAAAATAATCAATCTTCTTTACAAGATTTTACAGTTTTCACGCATATTGATGATCTTTATAGAATGTTTTTTTTCTTTTAACAATAAATTACGTTTTGTAGCCACAGCATCCATTCTGAAAAGAGCTGCGTATCGGAGCTTGTCTCAGTGCATGTTGTTGATTTGTCCAAAGTTAGCAATAATGATGTGTTACCAGTGTCTGGCTGTAAATGGAATCTAACAGCTGGATTTCTGTAGAGTGCAGACTCACTGCTGGCCTTCCCAACCTTTTTCACATTGTCTTCAACGGAAACAGGATGGATTGTAAGGTTTATATAGAGATTTTGCAGGAAAAAAACTTAGAAACAGAGTCTGTGCAAAGTAACAAATGCTTTGTAAAAGCGATTCAAGAAAAAGAAATGTATGACTGTCATATAATACAGCAGCTTCTACTTGCAATGTACCGTATTCAATGTTAAAAGGGTTTTCTAAGATTTTAATACTGATGACTAGAGTTCAGCGAATCAAATCCAATGAAGTGGAATTAGATCCGAAACTGAATTTCCTCACCCTTTGTGGTAGCGAATCGATTTAACCTAAAATAGTGTAAAAAAACAAAAAATAAAATCATACTTACCTCCTCCATTTGCTCATGACAGGCTGGCCGCCGTCATCTTGATTAAAGATCTCAACCAAAATCCTGTGCGTGGTGACTTATGACGACATCATCACGGGCTGCACGAGATCTCGCGCCAGATCTGCAAGCAAGATGATGGTGGCCAGCCTGTCGCGAGCAAATGGAGGCAGTAAGTATGATTTTTTTTTTTCCTGTTAATTTTACACTGTTTTTACTCTCAGATGCCATGATCATGTATGAACGCGGCATCTGAGGGGTATAATGATGGAGAGCGGCGCTATCGCAGCCCCCTGTCATTGCACCCACTACTTACAAAAAAATGCGCTTCGTGACAAAGGAATTCATCACGAAACTATTTCTTTGTAAAATTTGGCAAAGCAGCCAAATTGAATTTTGAAGAAATTCACTCATTTCTACTGATGACTTCTCCTCTGGAGAGGTCATCAGTATCTGATCGGTGGTGGTCCGACACCTGTGATCCCCGACGATCAGCAGTTTGAGAAGGCACCAGTGCAGATTCGATACTTATGACCTATCCAGAGGATGGGTCATCAGTATAAAACAATTGGAAAACCCTTTGAATCAAAGGCATATAAAAGCCATTTCATAGCGGTTTCCACAGTATGTCAACATTCATATTTATCATTGACGCTTAGCTACAACTTGTCAAGGACAGAGTATACTTGAGAAACAACACACAAGTTTCTTGTACATAGACAGAAATCTCAGATTAACGCTTTGTAGAAACGCTCATTCCCAATAATTGGGCTGTGTAAAAGGTGCCGGCGATCACTCAATCAATGAGCAAACTTGTTCATTGGATGATCATGTCTTTCAGCTGCCACCTAATATTATAATGCTAATGATCAGACAATTATTGGGAGCGTTTGGTTTTGTTCCCGATAACAGCCTGAAACATTGGTCCGTGTAAATTCTTTATTGTGCCGTTAGATCAATCTGCCTAGCCACACACACACACACTAATACAGAAAAGCTATTTAGAGCTAATATATAATAAAGTCTTTTTTCTTATTTCTTTGGCTCACTGAAATGGCCGCACATGCTCAGTTTCATCCTTAAACTGCTTACTGAGTTGTGATAGGGAGAATTGCTGCAGCAGAATGGACACGCTCCCTTGCTGCAGCAGAAAAGACATTCCCCTTGACCTGTCAGCTTGATATAAATCTATGAGGAGATCTCTGGATCCATGTGAGGTACAGGGCTGGTTCTAGCTTTGTTAAAAATAGACTGTCATGTACAATGTGATGTTGGATTTTGATTGTTACATTAGTCATGGGATAACTCCTTTGTCAATTCTTTTGCAGAGTTTTCTCAGCGTTTTTGACATTGGACTTTTTTTTTTATAGTAGTTGTATACTATGCACTACTCTAGTGTAAATGAATGGAAACATTAACAAGAACATGCCTATGGGTTATTTTCCAACTGTTTATTATACCAAGAAAGTACAGACGGGGCATGATCCTGATATGGGAGTGACATCCACATGATTTTCCAAAAAGAAGGAAATGGGACAAGATAAAAACAAGTATGTGTAAACCTGTGACATGCTCGACTTGCATTTTCTAAATGGTGCCATTATATATTGTATTTAATGTGCTTTATGCATTTTTTTTTTTTTATGCACGACATAACATTACACATGGAAGCAACGTGTTTACTACTGAGAAAATCACTGATCCCAAGGCTAAAGGAATGGAGCTGGCAATAGTGCATTAAGAGCTAATTTTGGAATAGCATACATGTCCTTGGGGGTACAATGTGCATTCTTAGTGACACCAAAATAATCACGCAAAGTAGAAGAGCGCACAATGTGCTACATGAATATTAATTACCATCATGATATGAAAAGGATTTCTAGGACTCAAAGAATTATGATAATGGATTATTCCTTACAAATCATAGTATTCAGTACATTTTGCTAAATAATATGCGTCAAAGTGATCCTGTTAGTAAATAGGATTATTACATTTTTTTTAGATAATGTTAACCTTTTCAGGGCCAATGCCAATTTTTATTTTTTTTCCCTATATACCGGCTAGTACCATTTTAGCTAGTAGAAAACAGGCTTATTGCAGTGTAATAAATGGACATTTGAAAAATAACAGAAGAATAACAAAAATATCTTCCAAGATTCCAAAATCTTTTTGGTTGTTCTGTTAATTTTCAAATGTCCGTTTATTACACCATGTCTCTGCTCTTTGTATATATACATTGCTGTTTCCTTAGACAGTGTGTTATATTATATCTGATGAAGAGACCCAAGTTGTCCAGAAAGCTTGCTATTGAACATCATTGCGTCATTGCTGTTTTAGTTAGCCATTAAAAGGCATCATACCGCAAGACTGGCTAACATAGTACTAGGCTTTTTTTAGTCTGACTCTGATAACTTTTATATTTCTGTCTACAGAGCTGTGTGAGGGCTTATTTTTGTGAACTAGGCTACATTTTTTAATGGCATTATTTCTAGTGCATTCGAAAAGACTTCGGACCCTTTGACTTTTTTTCACATTTTATGTTGCAGCCTTGTGCTAAACTAAAAAAAAAAATATGTTTTCCCTATCAATCAGAACTTAATTTTCCTCAAAAAAAAAAAGATGAAAATAGAATATTAGAAATGTTTGAAAATTTATTAAAAAGGAAAAACTAAAATTACACAAGGACATAAATATTCAGAGCTTTTGATATGCCACCTAAAATGTATTTCTTAGGCCTCCCATTTCTCTTCATCACCTTTGAGATGTTTCTACACATCATGTTGGTTGGACATGATTTGGAAAGACACACCGCTGTCTATATAAGGTCTCACAGCTGACAATGCATATCAAAGCAGAAACCAAGCCATGAGGAGTAACAAACTGGCTGTAGAGATGATTGTGTGGAAGTATAGATGTGGACAAAAGTACAATAACATTTTTTAAAGCTTTGAAAGTTTTCAAGAGCACAGCGGCTTCCATAATTCTTGAATGGATGAAGTTTGGAACAACCTGGACTCTTCCTAGAGCTGGCCACCTCACCAAACTAAGTAATCGAGAGGAAAGGGCCTTGGTAAGAGATGTGACCAAGAACCCAGTGGTCACTCTGGCTGAGCTCCAGATGGGAGAAACTTCCAGAAGGTCAACCATCACTGCAGCATTCCATCAATCTGGGCTTTATGACAAGTTTGCAAAAAGCACCTAAAGGATTCTCAGACTGTAAGAAACAAGATTTTCTAGTCTGATGCAACCAAGATAGAACTATATCGCCTCAGTTCTAAGTATCACATTTAGAGGAAACAAGGCACTGCTCATCAGCTACCCAATTCCATCCCTACAGTGAAACATATTGTTGGCAGCATCATGCTGTTAGGTTGTTTTTCAGCGTTTGGGACAGGGAGACTGGTCAAAGTTAAATAAAAGCTGAATTAAGTACAGAGGTATTCTTAATGAAAACCTGATCCAAAGTTCTCTGGGCCTCAAACTGGGCCGGAAGTTTACCTTTCAAAAAGACAATGACCCAAATTACAAAGCCAAGACAACACAAGGTGGCTTAAGGGCCAATTGGGTAATTGGGTAATGGCATCATTCATGCAGTGTAAACAGCCTGTGCTGCCAGCAAACAACAAGTCTGCATGGAAATGAGCAATGGCGTTAGTGATCGCTCCTCCCCATACTGTGGAGGAGATTGCTGCATGTAAATCAGGTGATTGCTGGGAAGGAAGTGTTCAATCACCTTTAGGGACAACTTTGTGAATGTGTTTGAGTGGCCCAGTCAGAGCCCTGACTTGAACTTAATCGAACATCTCTGGAGCGACCAAAAAATGGCTGTCTACCAACAGTTGCCTTCTAACCTGACAGAGCTTGAGAGGATTGGCAGAGAAGAATAGCAGAAAATCCCAAAATCCAGGTGTGCAAACCTTGTGGCATCATACTCAAGAAGACTGGAGGCTGTAATTATTGCCAACGGTGCTTCAACTAACTACTGAGTAATGGGGCTGAATAAAATGCAATATTGTAGTTTTTAATTTTTAATAAATTAGCGTGAAATTCAGTAAAAGATTTCACGGGGCCAAAACTGACCAAATAACTCAAGTATCAACTCAGCCTTACTGGTAGATGTTAGCGTCAAGAAGAAGTGCACTCCTCTTACACCCTCATCAGTAGTGATGAGCGGCATAGACAATATTCGTTTTCGCAACATTTCGTAAATTTTTTGCATAATATTCACAATAAATTCACAAATTCGTGATCTCCAGTCATTAATTTCACGATTGCGCAAATCGGCACTAATGATGCGCATATTTTTTGTGCAATACATGCAACTTCACATTTTATCAGGTCTGAGTAGATATTACTGATTGGTGCACTAAGTATTGTTGTGACATCACAGCACTGTGTCTGTAGCATGTATGTATGGATAGCAGAGAAACAGTAATTCCTATCACTCTACCTAACACCCTGCACTGGAACCTGTCAGCTACACTATATCATTATCTAACCTACACTGACTATCTCCCACTAACTATCTGTATTATATGTATGTGAGCTAACTAACTATCTAATGTAATTGGATAAGGAATAAGATCCAGATGAAAACACAAAGCACAGCAATGTCACTGCTCTCTCTCTCTCAGAAGTGCAAAAAAAAAAATAAAAAAAAAAAAATGCATTAAAGGGCTGCTGGGGAGTTTCTTATATAGTAAAGGGGTAGGCAACTTTCCTATTGGTTGCTAGGGATGTTTCTAAGCTCTGACAAATATATTGCAGCCTTCTCATTGGCCTACAAGCAAGAAGGGAGGTTACTGATGAAAAAAAAAAAATCAATAATAATCGCGATTATGAATATATAGCACTATATTCTACATATTCGCGAATTCCCGAAGTGCCGATTTTATTTGCGATAATAATTTTCGATTAGAATATTCGCAATCAACACTACTCGTCAGCTGATTCCACATAGATGTCTACAGAACTTGTTCTATTAAACACCTATACAAGTAGAGCACCCCGACAGAGTGGAGAGGGTGTCACCAGTAAGTTTATGTTGACATCACTTATTAATTTTCCCCATTTTCTGATCAGTTAAAACAATAACCCAGAAAAAACAGATCCTGTCTGTGGAGCATACGCATTCACTCGGTCAGCATTTGCTCATCAGTATGGCTAAAGGCAAAAAAAAAAAAAAAAAAAAACAGGAGTGCATCTGTATGAGATGACATGTGAATGGAATATTTGCATGTCTTCTGTGTTTTCTACCCATTCCTGCTTTTGGCTACCAAATCATAAGCCAATTCTGATGGGACCATACAGGTTTTAAAGCTGCTACAAAGACAGGATCTGTTGTGCATCTCATTTTTCCTTCATTATGACAGATTAGAAGAAGTGTCAAATAAATGATGATGTCAGCCAGGCCGAAATCCAAAATAATGGACCAGTCATGAAGTGGGGAGGGTGGGAACAGCATGAGAAGTCCACAGAGTGGGCCTATGACATAGTGGTGAGGTGGAAGCAGCATGAGGAGGCCACTGAGTGGCACAATGACAGAATCTGGAGGTGTCACAGGTAATGGGGAGGGGATAACACCAGAAAACACACAGAAGGAATATACCGGAATCTAGGCCTCAAAGCTAAGGAAGAGGGATGGTGACCTCCTAGAAAGTCGTAGACCTCTCCGCGCCTCCTGCCAGTATGAGTAGACCCAGAATATGGAAATACTCATACAACGGAACCTTAGCCCAGGAGACCCTGGAAGGCTCTATGAGTGGTGGCAGAGAATTAGACTGCTGGTTAATCCCCAGATGAAGGAACCAGCATCTCCTTGAGGCCTAGACAACAACACACACAAGCAAACAACAAAAACACAAAACAAAATGCACTTAGCTTAAAGAAGAATGGAGGAGCAGGAGTTCCAAAGGAACAACACACCCGCTCAACCAACTCCAGCAAGAAATATCAACCGCACGGTAAGCAGTGGGAGTCAGAACTAAATAGTGCCTCAGTAATGACCCACAAGCTGCACCCGACAAGAGGTGTGGTCATTACCAAACAACAACACTGCAAGATGAAAACAGAGAGCCTGTCAGATACCCTCACATGCTGCCAGTCTCTCAGATCTCTCACCTCTGTCATGGGAGGGACTGTGACAGGAGGTGGCGGCAGTATGAGGAGGCCACTGAGTGGCACAATCACAAAGTGTGGAGGTGGCAGCAGCATGAGGAAGCTACAGAATGGCACAATGACAGAGTGTCGATCGACCAAGATACTTCTGGGGGAACCTGCCTGGCATGAACAGGCCTCTAGTAGCTACAGACAATGAGAAGACAAAGCATTAAGATAGCTTTGAGCCTGGAAGAGTCGCAAAGTTCATCAAGATATGTCAGTAAAGCTTTTACAGCTCTAACCGCAGCGCTGACCACTTAATTAATTTTGTTTTTCTACCGATATTAATAAAGACCTTACCACATATTACTACAGCGCTGAACGCTGATGCTGAATAAGAATTGTTTTTCCACCGAAATACGTCAATAAAGATTTTACCACATATAACTGCAGCGCTGAACGTTGAATACAATTAGTTTTTCCAGCTAAATACATCACAAAAGATTTTACCACATATAACTGCAGTGCTGAACGCTGAATCCAATTTCTTTTTCGTCCAAAATAAGTCACTAAAGATTTTACCGCCTATTACTACAGCGCTGAATGCCAAATAAAATTAGATTTTCCACCAAAATACTTCAATAAAGATTTTACCACATATAACTGCAACTCTGAACGCTGAATACAATTTTTTTCCCCACAGGAATAAGTCACAAAAGCTTTACCACATATTATTACAGCGCTGAACGCTGAATAAAATTTTGTATTTCCACCAAAATACTTCAATAAAGATTTTACCACATATAACGGATCACGGAGATGGAGAGTGTCTTCGGATTCCCCCCGCACTATACGGACGTCTCAGAAATGAACCGCAGCTCCCGACAGCAGCTCCTGGAAGGTCATGGAGCGTCCCGGTCATCCGGCATCTATTCGCACCGCTGAAGGATTATTTTGAAAGTGTGTAGAAGTCACATGGGGCCCCAACGCTGCAGATTAATCATGGAGATTTTACCGCAGATAACTACAGCGATGAATGTTGAATACATTTAGTTTTTCCACCGTAATACGTCTCAAAAGATTTTACCGCATATTAGTACATCACTTAAAGCTGAATAAAATTAGTTTTTTGACCGAAATACATCACTAAAGGTTTTGCCACATATACCCGCAACAGTGAACGCTTAATATATTTAGTTTTTCTTCCAAAGTATGTAACTAAAGGTTTTAGCACATATAACTGCAGTGCTGAACGCTAAATATAAATTAGTTTTTCCACCGAAATACGTCACAAATGATTTTACCGCATATACTTGCAGCGCTGAACGCTGAATAAAATGTGTTTTTCGACCGTAATACGTCCGTACAGGTTTTGCCACATATGACTGCAAAAGTGATCGCTGAATATATTTTGTTTTTCTACCAAAATACATCACTAAATGTTTTACCGCACATGACTGCAAAAGTGAACGCTGAATATATTTTGTTTTTGTACTGAAATAATAACTGTAGAAGTGAAATGAGTATATATTTTTCATTTTGTACTGAAATAGGCCACTTAAACTCTTTCTCCACAAATAAATGCAACTGTGAAGTGCGTAAATTTTCTCCTTTTTGGACTGAAATAGGACAGTGAACGCTTTCACCACATATAACTGCAGAAGTGAACTGAGAATATATTTTTCTTTTTGTACTGAAATAGGCCAGTAAAAACTTTTACCAAAAATAAATGCACCAGTGAAGTGCGTATATATATTTTTTTCGGTACTGAAATAGGCCACTAAACGCTTTTGCCACAAATAACGGCACCAGTGAAATGCATATATTTTTTTTCTTTCTGTACTGACATAGGCCACTGAACGCTTTCACCACATATAGCTGCAGAAGTGAACTGAGAATATAATTTTTCTTTTTGTAATGAAATACACCACTAAACGCTTTCAACACATATAGCTGCAGAAGTGAACTTCGTATATAGTTTTCTTTTTCTACTGAAATACGCCACTAAAGACTTTTCAACATAGCACTTGCACCCCAAGAACAAATTGCTGTAATAACAGAGCTGTATAATGGCTATTTGGATCCCCAAATCATCTTTCCCTGCACTTGTAAATCGCTTGTCTCACACTGTCCCTAGCGCCTTCTGACTTCCCTCCCTGCACTAAGATGCTGTGAAATGATTCCTCCCTATTAGTGTTAAAGTGTTAGCATTAAACCAGGCACCCCCTGCTCTGAAGAGGGGAGGGTGTCTGGTTCACAGGAAAAGGTCAGAAATTGATAACACCACTGACTGACCCTCTAAAACATTAGGGGGAGGGCCTGCTGCTGATCTGACCATCTAAATATTAAGGGTGAGGGTCTGCTGCTGAATTAACCATCTAAAACATTATGGGCGAGGGCCTGTTGGTGATCTGACCATCTAAAACATTAGGGGTGAGGGTCTGCTAATGAGCTGAACCACTAAAGCATTAGGGGTGAGGGCCTGCTGCTGATCTGACCATCTAAAACATTAGGGGTGAGGGTCTGCTGCTGAGCTGACCCTCTAAAACATTTAGAGCGAGGGCAGCCTAATAAGCATGTTGATATTATGGAGGAGGAGGATGAGAAAAGGAAGATTGAACCATATACCCTTTTTGTGGTGGAAGGGGTACATGGGAATACAGTATATTCAATACACCATAAAAGCCAAATTTAAAGTGCCCTTACGTTCAGCTGCTTTCCTCTGATGGAGTAGAGAAGACAGGGGCAATCCACGCCTTGTTCATTTTGATAAGAGTCAACCTGTCAGCATTTTCAGTTGACAGGCGGATGCTCTTATCAGTTATTATGCCCCCAGCAGCACTAAATACAAATAGCTGGCAGCAGGGCAGGCCAGCACCTCCAAGGCGTAGAGTGCCAGTTCGTGACACGTGTCCAGATTGGACACCTAATAGTTGTAAGGCACAGAGGGATCACTGAGGACGCTGACATGGTCTGCTATGTACTCCTTCACCATCTTCCAAAACTTTTCTCTCCTTGTGACACTAGGCCGTGCATCGGGGTGAGGGTTCTGGCGGGGAGTCATGAAACTGTCCCAGGCCTTGGAGAGTGTTGGCCTGCCTATGTTGGATCTGCTGTGTGTTCCCCTCGTCTCCCCTCCTTGGTTGCCCAAGGAACTACGTACTCCTACGCTGGAAATTTTTGGAGCAATTTTTCCAACAAGGACCTTCTGGTATTGCTAGTCCTCTCCCCTGCAGTAATGAGAGATAAGAAGTTCTCTTTGTAGCAGGGGTTGAGAAGGGTGAACAACCAGTAATCAGTGTTGGCCAAAATGCGTATAACGCAATGGTCACAGGAAAGGCGGCATAACATAAAGTCAGCCATGTGTGCGAGAGTCCTAACAGACAAGACTTTGCTGTCCTCATCAGGAGAATGACTCTCAATCTCCTCATCCTCTTCCTCTTCTGCCCATCCACGCTGAACAAATGGAATAAACCTGCTATGGGCACTACCCTCTGTAGCGGAGGAAACTGTCTCCTGATCCTCCTCCTCATTGTAATTCATTCGCGCTGAGAAGATGAACTGAGGGTGGTCTGGCTATCACCCTGTGTACTGTCTTACCCCATTTCCACCTCTTCCACATGCAAAGTGTCCACCTTCATTGTAAGCAGCGAGCGTTTCAGTAGACACAGAAGTGGGATGGTTACGCTGATAATAGCGGCATCACCGCTCACTGTCTGTGTTGATTCCTCAAAGTTGTGTAGAAGCTCACAGAGGTTAGACATCCATGCCCATTCGTCGCTTGCTGACTGGAAAGGCGACGACCATGGTACAGCAGGTATCCCACTACTGCCTCTGCTGCTCACATAGCCTGGCCAACATGTGGAACGAGGAGTTCCAGGGCGTGCTCACGCCGCACACCAGTCAGTGAGCTGACAATTGCAAGCCCTGCTGCAGCGTTGCCAGACCGGTGGCTGCTATAGATGACTTTCGGAAATGGGCACGCATGCGGCTCACCTTGACCAATAGCTTAGGCAATTTGGGGTAGGTTTTGAGAAACTGCTGAACCACTGGGCTAGGCATGGTATGTGTGTGAGCTTGCCGAGCTCTAAAGCCGCCACCCAGTTACGGCCATTATCAGACACAATCATGCCTAGTTGTAGGTTGAGTCTCGAGAGCTACAGCTCAGTCTGGTCTCTTATACCCTGCCACTGCTCTGCAGCAGTGTGCTGTTTGTCACCTAAGCAAATTAGTTTCAGCACGGCCTATTGCCGCTTCTCCACTGCAATGGTACACTGCTTCCAGCTACTGACTGATAGCTAACTGGTGCTGCAATATGAGAATTCAAAGGTGGAAGTGGAGGAGGAGAAGAAGGGGGGGTTGCAGCCACTAATGTAGGTGGTGGTGAAATACTGATGGAAGTAGGGCTCGCAATCCTTGGCATCGGTAGCACCTGTGCCATCCCAGGGTACGACTTGCTCCCAGCCTCCACAATGTTCTGTGTGCTGTGTTCTGTCAGGGAAATGTAGCGTCCCTTGCCAAAAGCATTTGTCCATGTGTCAGTCGTTAAGTGGACCTTCCTAATAACTACGTTGGTCAGGGCACGGGTGATGTTTCGGGACACATGCTGGTATAAGGCGGGGACGGCACATCGGGAAAAATAGCAGCGGCTGGGGAATGAATAACGAGGGACGGCCACCGCCATCAGGCTGCGGAAAGCCTCTGTGTCCACAAGCCTAAATGTCAACATTTCCAGGGCCAGCAATTTGGAAAGGTGCGCATTCAGTGCTATGGCCTGTGGATCTGTGGCTGGGTATTTGCTTTCGTTTAAAGGCCTGGGGTAAGGACATCTGTATGTTGCGCTGGGACACAGAAGTGGATATGCTAAATGATGGTGCTTGCGAAGTTCCAGTTGCAGGGTGGGAGGCATCCAGGACTGTGTCTTGGACAGGGGATTGGCCAGCACGTAACACTAGGTAGAGGAGGCTGTGGTGTGACCCGAAGACGCTGATTGTGGACCCAGGCGTTTGGCCCACCTATTAGGGTGCTTTGATGCCATGTGGCGGATCATGCTGGTGGTGCGGAGGTTGCTAGTGTTCATGCCCCTGCTCATTTTGGTACAGCACAGGTTGCAAATGACAATTATTTTATCGTCCGCACTTTCCTCAAAAAAGCGCCAGACTGCAGAACACCTACTAGGGGGTGCTCCGGGGATCAGTTGCGGGCCTGTTTGATGTGGCCTGTCTTCTCCCTTTTTCCACACCACTGCCTCTTCCAGCCTGTTGCGGTGCTGCGGATCCCTCTCCCTCTGTACTGCTGTTCTCGCTAAACTTGCACATTCCTAGGTTGGGTCAGTGATTTCATCGTCCACCACCTCCTCTTCTACTTCCTCACTCTGGTCATCCTCCTGACTTGTTGACCTAACAAGAACCTCAGTTATTGACAACTGTGTCTCATCCTCATTATGAACCTCTTGAGACGCTAATTGCTGTTGACTTATTGGCAACTGCGTCTCATCATCATCATCCACCTCGTGAAACACTAATTGCCGTTCCCCACCGTCATCTTTTTCTGACTGTGGATGCTCAAAAGTTTGGGAATCAGGGCAAAAGATCTCCTCATGGTCCCTCTTCAAGCAGGCTTGGCGAGAGGCCCAAATTAACGAATGGCAATGAAAAGAGCTCCTCAGAATATCCGAGTGTGGGATCACTAGTTTGCCAAGACTCTCCATGGTGGGAGGAAGGAGGATCAGAGTGACCAGATTCTTGGCCACTGAGACTGGACATTTTTTTTTTTTTTCCCAAAGTTTTTATTATCTCAAAAATATACAAATATATAAAAGAGGAACAAAATTGCACACTCATCCCCAACCCAAATCACAACCCCCCCCCCCTCCCACCCTGCAGGAAAAAAAAAAAAAAAAAAAAAACACCACGTAGCTACTTAGCCATCCCAGCCCTTCCAGATACTCTCCCACACTGCATAAGACCCTCTTTGGCTATACAGGATCTTCTCATAGCTTTTCACCTTCCTGACCAAACTTAACCAGTTCGTACAATCTGGGACAAGAGAAGAGCACCAATTTCTAGATACAATAAGCCTAGCTAAGAACATCACTTTAGTCAAAAACCGACGCTTTATAGGTTGACAATTAACCTCCGATAAATCCCCCAGGACCCAAACTTTGGGAGAGTGAGGAATATCAATTTTAAGTCTCTGGGTCAAGATTATTTGAACCATTCTCCAATAATTGCTCACCGTCGGGCAATCCCAGAACAGATGTAGGTGATCTGCCCTGGGGTCACCACAAAGGGGGCAATCGGAGGAGGCTCTAAATCCTCTCCTATGGAGCCATAAAGGTGTCACATATATTTTATGTATAATATTAAACTGCACAACAATATGATTAAAATTATGTGAAACTTGACTTAAGTCATTTGTTACGTTCTCCCAATCCGAGGAACCCACCTCTGACAGTGAAACAGACCAGGATCGCTGTCCTGGAGAAAGACATTCAGAGAAAAAGGTTTTCATCGAGTGTGTGTAACAATGTGATAATTTAACTTTCATACTACCTTTCTTAGAAATCAGATCATGTAAAAAAGCAGGGGTGTCTACATTAAGTGAGTGAATACTAGAGAGTGCCGACCTCAACTGAAAATACGCGTACCAAGCCACCTCACCTACATTTTCCTTTTGCTTTAGCTCCATAAGAGACAGGATTTGTCCTCCCTTAACCACTTGGTTCAGATATTGAATATTTCTCACCCTCCAATATTGCCAACAATTCAGATCCTCCAAATTCAGGAGCTTTAAGTTATGCCATAATGGAGTGAAGACAAGTGATGCCTCAACTTTGAACCAGCTCCTTATAACCAGCCAGGCTTTTGTAGCCATTCTGCAGAAAAATTTATAGCCGGTCTGTGTATTCAATAAATATTCAGACTCTAGTACTGTGTATAAATCCGAAAAACCTGAATCCTTCACCAATTTTCTGCAGAGATGGCTATTCTCCCAGTCATTAAAAAAACAAAGTTGAGAGGCCATAAAGTAACCCTTAAAATAGGGGAGATTAAGACCTCCCCGGTTATAGGGCATAGAAAAATAGAGCGCCTTTAATCTCACGCGCTTCCTCCCCCATAGTAAATCATTAATCATCCGCTCTATCAGTCTAAAATACTTATCTTAGATCCATACGGGCGAGTTACGAAGAACATAAAGAATCTGGGGCAGCACCACCATTTTTATTAAAGAAATTCTGTCTGCTCTAGCGGGCAGAATTTTTTGCCATATCTTGATTTTCAATCTCAATTTTGCCAATAGAGGAATCAAGTTCAGTTGTGAATAATCTTGAATTTTGGCAGAAACTACTATCCCCAGATATTTTATTGATTCGGAAATCAATAACTGATTAGACCAATTTTCCGTAGATTCTCGCAATTCATCTATAGGGAGGAGGGCAGTTTTCTCCCAGTTAACCTCCAAACCTGAGGAGTCAGAAAATAGGTTAACTAACTCCATTATTCGCGGAAGGGTTTTTCCTGTTTGGTGTATAAAAAACAAGATATCATCTGCATAGAGAGATATACGATCTTGCTCCCCCAATATACCGAAACCAGCCACTCTCGCATCCTGCCTAATGCAAGCTGCCAGCGGTTCAATATAAATATTGAATAAAAGAGGGGAAAGGGGACAACCTTGACGGGTGCCTCTTCCCAATACAAAGCTCTTTGTGAGCATATCGTTAATCTTAATCCTGGCAGTTGGAGACTTGTATAACAGCTGAACCATCGCCATAAATTTAGGGCCAAAGCCCATTTTTTTCATAACCTCCCAGAGAAATGTCCACTCGACCCTGTCGAACGCCTTAGTGGCGTCCAATGACAGGATGGAGCGGGCACCATTCCCAGGAGACTGAATATTAGAAAAAAGCCTATGTAGGTTGTAATGGGTACCCTTTTTTGGCATAAAGCCATTTTAATCTGGGTGGACGACAGATGATATAACCCGAGAGAGCCTATTAGCAAGAACTTTTGATAATAACTTAAAACTTATTTAGTAAGGAAATTGGTCTATAAGAGCTCAGATCCATCAGATCTTTATCTTTTTTAGGAATCAAAACTATCAAAGCTTCCATCATAGAGTGTGGTAGCACCCCTACCTGTAGTGCTTGAGAAAATACCTCTAATAAGTGAGGAAGGATGACATCACCATACTTACGATAGAATTCGTATGGCAGGCCATCTGACCCTGGCGATGAGTTCCCAGAGATAGACCCCAAAGCCTTTTGGATCTCCAACAGAGACAGTTCTCTCTCCAGGAAGCTTTTTTGGTCCTCCGTTATCATCGGCAGTGAAATTCTCTCCAGGAACTGCATCGCCAGGTCAGGTGGCAAACCGGGTGAAGCTGTATATATCTGGGAAAAATATTGAAGAAAGGCATCTCTAATTCCCTCTGGCTCTGATTGAATCACGCCATTTGAATTACGAATCGAGGTGATAACTTTCCTTTTCTTATCCTGTTGTGAGATTATTCTAGCTAAGAGCTTACCAGGACGTCCGGACTCTGAAAAATACTTTTGTCCCTTAAAGAACAATTTGTGATTTGCTTTCTCAGTTACATAATCCTTCAGAGAGCAGCTAGCCCTGTGCAACTCTTCCCTATTATGTTCGGTGGGTTGATACACAAATTGCTCCGTAGTAGATGCTACAGTCTTAACTAATTCCTCCTCTAATTTCCTAAATGTTCTCCTCACAGCGGTAATATCGCTTATAAGAACCCCCCTCAGGTATGCTTTCAGAGCATCCCAGACCACATTGATATTGGCAGAGGGGAGGTTCACCTCCCAAAAAGAGGATATGAGCAGTTTAGTGGACGGATAATTATCCATAATGGTAAGCCAATATGGATTAAGCTTGAAACCAAGCCTTACGTTTTCTTTGTTCTCCCCAATGCAAACTTCAATAGATACGGGGGAATGGTCCGAAACTGTTCTTACTCCATATCGTATCCTTCTGATGTTATTCAAATTACTCTCATTAGTGAACGCCAGATCAATCCTAGATATAGCTCTTCCACCCCTGCTAACACAGGAGTATACTCTCTTTCCTCCACCAAAATAATCCCAAATATCCACCAAACCAACCTCCAAACAGAACTGAGGCAGTGGGGAATTACAAATATTCCTTCCATGATCTGCATCTAGAGTCAGCCTGTCCTTTTTGGGGTCCATAACAGCGTTGAAGTCTCCCATCAAGACAAGCCGACTCTCTGATCTCTTTTCTAAAAAAAAGTAATAGTTGATTGAGTGGGTACGTCGAAAAAGGTGGAGGTATATAAAAAAAGGCAAGGATGTAACTGCAGCCATAGAGCCTACCATGTAGAAAAATAAATCTGCCCTGGTCATCTATATAGGAATCTGTTAAGATAAAATCTACAGAATTATGGATCAAGACCGAAACCCCCCTAGAGGCACTACTAAAAGTGGAATGGTAAGATTGAGAGTGCCATCCCGTCATCAATCGAGACACAGTCTCTTTGGTAAGATGGGTTTCCACTATGCAGATAATTGCTGGAAGCTGTCTCTTTATTGCGTCCATGATTGCTTGCCTCTTAATCCTTTCTCCGAGACCTCTAACATCCCAAGAGACAATCCTAATGGAACTCATTTAAAACATACACAAAAAAAAAAAAAAAAAAAAAAAAATAATAAATAAAATATCCCTTCCTGCAGGGTTGGTTCCTATCCCCCACTCCCCCCATTCCCCCCCCCTCCGCTGGTCCGCTCGATCTGATCAGCAAACCTCTACCCTCCGGCCATTCTCCCCCCCCTTAATCCTTTCCCCCCTCCATCACTTTATTACAAAATATTTCATATGCCAATTGTTGCATCCAGCCCAGCGCATCTTGCGGTTTGTTGTAGATCACTCTTAATTTTGCTGGGTGCTATAACAAATATTTAAACTCATTTTACTGACTAACTTTTCCCTTTTTACTTGCATTCCATTTCAGTTCTTTTCAGAAAGATATTTCATATACCCAGTTGTTCCATCCAATCCAACACTTGTTGCGGTTTTTCAAAGAATTGTAAAGTCCCATTATAGATCACTCTCAATTTCGCTGGATATTGTAGAGAGTATTTAATATCTTTGGAGGCCAGGCGTTTCTTTATCTCAGTGAAGCTCCTTCTTTTTTCTTGGGTCTGCCGGGCAAAATCTGGAAAAAATAGCAGTTTTGTACCCTGATAGTCAATCGGTGGACATTCTCTAGCTCTTCTCAGTATCATGTCTCTATCCATCGACAATAATTTTATTAAGATTACTCGCGGCGGCCTCCCTGGGATGGGTTACCCCCCTGGAATCCGATGGGCTCTTTCTATTTGAAGCATAGGCGAAAAATTTTCACTGCCTAGATTTTCCACAATCAGCTCTTTAAGTTGCTCCGCTAACTGCCGACCTTCAACTCCTTCTGAAAATCCTACTATACGGATGTTGTAGCGTCTTGATCTGTTTTCCAGATCCTCCAGCTTGTTTTGTAATTGGAGGTTTTCTGAAGCCAAGGACGCCATCTTAGATTTGATCAAAACAGTATCTGTTTGCAAAGAGTCGACAATTTTTTCCGCATTAAGAACTCGATCGCGGATTTTTGTCAGCTCGTCTTTTATCAAGGATATATCGCTCTGCATGGACCCCAGCTGAGTGGACATCCCCTGCATTAGAATACCGTTATTTTTAACCGCACACAGGATTTTTTCCAAAGCTAAGGGATCATGTTCAATTTGTTGGATTTAACAAGCTTTCCTCCCCTCCTTCTTGTCCAACCTCTGAAGGATCATCCTCAGAGTTCTTCAGCTTGGGGAATTTTAACAGCTTTCCTGGGATTAACATGCAATTTCCCTTTAGGAAAATCTTTTTCATTCAAAGAGGGAGATTTCAGATACTTATCAATTTTACTCTAATGTCTTAGCCCCCAGCTTTGTTCCAGAAGAGTCAATTGAGCGCCGCTTTGGAGCCATTTTTTTTTTTTTTTTTTTTTTAAATTGATATATTCCTTTCCTTTTTTTTGCCTTTTTTTTTTCTCCCCTTATTTCCCTCTCCTCTTCTCTTTCTCCTTTTCCTCTATTTTTCTTTAGAGCCCCTCCTTTTTTTTTTTAATAAAAGTTCTTTTGGGCTTTGCTCCCTTTTTTTTTTTTTTTAAAGGTTTAGGAAAAAAAATAAAAAATATTTTTTCCCTTTTCTCTTTTCCCCTTTTTCCCCCCTCTTTACTTTTTTTTTTTTTCCCCCTTTGTGTCCTTTATACTTCAATTGTCCAAGTAGGGAAATCCTGCAGCACAGCCTACAACGCAGCCACAGGGCACAGGACGGTAAAATATGTGCAGCAGGACAAATACAACACACTTTTTTTTGCCCTTAGGTTCTTTTGTACTTCAAGTGTCCAGATAAATAAATCCTGTAGGGCAGGGCACACATAGCACTGGGCACAGGCCGGTAAAATATATGCAACTAAGGCAAAAAACAGCCCACACAACCCTTCCCTGATTTTTCTCATGTATCAGAAGCAGGTCCAAGGCATCCTCACCCGGCGAACACAGTCACAGGTAGAAGCAGACAGGAAGGAGAGAGGGCAGATGATACGGCTCAGCAGCAGCAGCTCGGCAGCAGTGGGGACGAGGAGAGAGGGGGGAACCGACTCAGCCACAGTGCAGCTCCAGCGCAGGGAAGGCGACACCTCTAGCAGGAAACGCAAAGAGGCAAAGAAGGCGAGGGGAGATCCAGGGGTCAGCCACAGCGAGAGGAGAGGTGGAGAAAAACACCGGATCACACACACGAGGAGAGGAGGAGGAACGGAGCAAACGGCAAACAGAGGATAATAGTCCATCCAAGGAGAGGTCACCCCCAGGGAGATTTTCACCGAGAGGTCGGCGTACTTCGGCTGTTCAATTCAAATTTCGCGCTGCATAGGGGGACGTGGAGGGAAGGAGAGGCAAGGGAGGGAGGAGAACGCAACGTGCTCACATCACGTCATCACGCCGTCCCTCTATGACCTCCACTTACTGAGACTGGACTTTGTGGAAGACAGGGTGGTGCTTAACCGACTGGAAGCATTATTTGCTGCAATCCAAATGACCACCTGGTCGCACTGGTGTGACTTCTAGAGTGGTGTCCTGTGCTCTGGCAGCAGGCAGTTTCACCGCGCCCAATGCCACGGCCTCTGCGTGCACCATTAGCAGCATGGCCACTTCCTCGTACCTTACAGCTTGCCTTGAGCATATTAAATTGTACATATGCTTGCAAGTATGTCACATGTACAATAGCGCAGGTTTTGTAAGTGTATGCGCAAATAAATGACACTGAATGTCACAGATATTTAGGATGCGCAAACATTATTCAGGAGATGTAGCACAGGTAATGTCGCTGTCACCAACAGCTAAGAAAAAATTACACTGAATGTCAGATATTTAGGATGTGCAAACATTTTACAGGAGATGTAGCGCAGGTAATGTCGCTGTCACCAGCGGCTAAGAAAAAATTACACTGAATGTCACAGATATTTAGTATACGCAAACGTTATACAGGAGATGTAGCGCAGTTAATGTTGCTGTCAGCAGCGGAATTTCCAAGGCATTAGATATACCATGGAACACTCACTGTCATCATCAAGAGTAGAAAATATAGCACAACAGTGACGTCCCTCCAAAATTGATGAAAAGACGAGAAGAAAACTGGTCTGGGAGGCTACCAAGAGGCCTACAGCAACAGCAGCAAGGAGCTGCAGGAATATCTGGCAAGTACTGGCTGTGTGGTACGTGACAACAATCTCCCGTATTCTTCATATGTCTGGGCTATTGGGTAGAGTGGCAAGACGAAAGCCTTTTCTTACGAAGAAAAACATCCAAGCCAGGCTACATTTTGCAAAAGCTCATCTGAAGTCTCCCAAAAGCATGTGGGAAAAGGTGTTATGGTCTGATGAAACCAAGATTGAACTTTTTCGCCATAATTCCAAAAGATATGTTTGGCGCAAAAACAACACTGCACATCACCAAAAGAATACCATACCCACAGTGAAGCATGGTGGTGGCAGCATCATGCTTTGGGGCTATTTTTCTTCAGCTAGAACTGGGGCCTTAGTTAAGATAGAGGGAATAATGAACAGTTCCAAATACCAGTCAATATTGACACAAATTGTATGAGACGCCGACTACACACGACTCGGCCCGCAGCCTGTTCAATTTCAGGAAAGGTAACAAATAGTAACATCACTGATAACACGGCAACAGACGCCGATTATATATGATTCGGCCAGCAACCTGTGTAACTTCAGGAGAGGTAAGCCGTGACCTATCCATTACCAGAGTGTGAAAAAATTTGCCCAAATTTAGGACTTGGACATCCCAGATGGGATTCATACCGTGTTGAGCTACAATAAATCGGGAACTGTTGATTTCAGACATGCACCATCATATTATTGAAATCTAATCCAATATAGAGCCCGGACTTTTGGACAAAAGTAAAATCGGGACTAAATGATATAAAAGGCATATTGGATTTTAACATATGGCTGAGGTTCTCTAGGTGATAACAATTGATTAACATAAGAGACAATCTACAATCGAGATCAGTCTATTCCATTGTTTATTGGTATTCTTTGTTCATTATTTATTTGTATTATATAGTTTTATGTATTATGTATTATGTGGACTTTTTAATAAATGTGAATTTTTTATATAAGGAGAAAAAGATCTATCTTTTGATACAGATGTAGAGTGCACGCCCTAATTAGTGAACCATTTAAAATATTGACACAAAACCTTCATGCTTCTGCTAGTAAGCTGAACATGAAGAGGAACTTTATCTTTCAGCATGACAACGACCCAAAGCAACAAAGGAATGGATTCACCAGAAGAAGATTTAAATTTTGGAATGACCCAGCCAGAGCCCAGACCTGAATCCGATTGAAATCTGTGGGGTGATCTGAAGAGGGCTGTGCACAGGAGATGCCCTCGCAATCTGACAGATTTGGAGTGTTTTTGCAAAGAAGAGTGGGCAAATCTTGCCAAGTCAAAATGTGCCATGCTGATAGACTCATACCCAAAAAGACTGAGTGCTGTAATAAAATCAAAAGGTGCTTCAACAAAGTATTAGTTTAACGGTGTGCACATTTATGCAACCATATTTTATTTTTATATTTTTTTTGTTCACTCTACCTAAAATATTTCAGTTTGTTTTTTCAATTGAGTGGTACAGTTTATAGGTCACATTAAAGGTGTAAAAAGTTCTGAAATGATTTATCTTTGTCTCATTTTTTTTACAGCACAGAAACCTGACATTTTAACAGAGGTGTGTAGGCTTTTTATATCCACTGTAGCAAAGGTTGTGTCACTGTCAGCAGCGGCCAAACAATTGCACGCAATTTAGTGCAGGTTGCACTAATAATATATATTTCAGCCAAATAAAACAATAGTTCTAAAAGGACTTTTGGGTCTCTAACACCTTTCAAGACTAAACCCTGCCTAAAAGAAACAAACAATTCCTGTCCCTACACTATCTGTCCTTTCTGCTGCAACTCTTCCTGACTAAGACTCTGCCGAATCACGTGTCATCAGGTGCTATATAGCACCCGATGATTCATTCCCGCCAGCCAATCACTGTAATGCCAGTAACCAACATGGCTCTGGCATTGCAGTGAGTGCCAGTAGTTCCCCGTAAGTTTATTGGCACAAACAAACGTGCGGGGAGGAGACTCGAGTCAAAATTGTGTTCGGACGAGCATGCTCATCCAACACTACTCCCTATCCTTTCCCTGCACTTGTAAATTGCTTTTTTAGGACTTTCCCTAGCGCATTCTGATGTTTATAACAGCACTAACATGCTGTGAAATGATTCCCCCCTATACTTTCTCTGCCCTTTTAAATCGTTTTTTCATTTTTTTTTTCACAATGAGGTTTTTCCAATTGTTGTCCCTAGCGCCTTCTCACATCTGTCCCTGCACTCAGAATGCTAGAAAATGTCTGATTTTGAGATTTTCGTCGTATTTAAAGAACTGTGACATCATAGTGCTGGCTGGCTGCTGATTTGGCTGTATGTCAATCTGGGTGATCCCACCTTCCCAGAGTTCCTTGCCCCATGTCCTCAGTCCTCACAGGTGTGGCTGCCATTTTAGGAAAAATTGTGATTCGTTACAACGAAGGGCAAGGAAATTTGCATTTGTGGTCGGGGCTACATGACACGTAACCGTCTACCTGCCTACCTAACTAGGCTAAGCGGCTTGAGTTGTGCCATAACCACTGCGTAGGAGGAATGCCTGAAGGGGGGCATGCCCTGCAAGGTGTTTATGAAAAATAAGGGTGGGTTGGGAGGCTACGCAGCAGCCGTCGACACGCCCAAGAGAGGGGCCTGCCTGGTATAAATGTGCTACTTACGCCCCTCCCACAAATACAGGCCAATAATCTGGCCTTCTAACTTGTGGTCGGGGCTACATGACACTTAACCGTCTACCTGCCTACCTTACTAGGCTAAGCGGCTTGAGTTGTGCCATAACCGCTGCGTAGGAGGAATGCCTGAAGGGGGCCAAAAAAGCCAACAACTAAATGATACACAATAGTACGTAACAACACTAACATGACCAATCTCTGGAATGCAAGAACATCTCTCAACTACGCTGAGGTATGAACCTGCTGAACATGCAGAGCACCTAATTTGCGGATAACATGGAGCCAGAACTATTGTTTCCAGAGGCAGCACATGCTGCACCTGACCTGAAGGAAAGGCCGGATAGCTGTTGGTTTGGACCCTAAAATTGGACACCGGGATAGGACATGCCGCATAACTGAGAAGTGGTGAGGGGTGCCGTGAGGACCGCGACAGTACTCTTAGGTCTTGGTTTGTTACTGCTGCCAGTAATTACTAAAAGACACAAAGCCGGGCCCTCTAAAAGAATGTCGGAAAGAGAATGATTATATTGGGGCCAAAATGGCAATGAAACCAGTGCCAGCAACAACACCAACATGACCAACCTCTGGAATGCAAGAACATCTCTCAACTAGATTGAGGTATGAACCTAATAAACATGCAGAGCGCCACTGACCTAGCTACCGGATAAAATGGGCCGGAACTATCGTACCTAGAGGCAGCGTATGCCGCACCTCATCTGAAGGAAAGGCTGATAGATGTAGGTTTCAACTGTAATTTGGACATATGCATGCGGTCATGCTGCGTGACAGAGGTGTAAGAAGAGATGAGCGCAAAGACCTACATTCGACCTTGCAACGTCAGACGAACAACCTGCATCACATTTGTCGCGCTTTCGCGATATAGCAATATTCGTTATTTCGCATGCAATAACATGACTAGCGACTAATTCGAGTAATATTTGCGTGCGCATAAATTGTTCGTTATTAATAATGTTTAAACAGCTTTACACGTATAGAAAGCTTGAAATGGCGGGAGTCATTTGAGTGAATGGAAGGGGCGAAAAGGCATGTGGAAATCCGTACAATACACTCAGCGTACTGGAGTCTGACACGACCTGTTAATGCTAGGTAGGTAAGGGAATACAAACCGCGAATATATTAATGCGATTATTCAAGTGACAAATATTATATCTCTATTGTTTAATCTCTACTGTGACAGGAATAGTGGGAACTGAGAAAGAAGCAACTAAGGTCGGGGAAATTATGTCTGAATATAATTATTTTTTTTTTCTTCGAGATACAGTTTCCTTATCACTCACTATCCATCTCAAGAGCAAATATACGTAATTGCGAATATGGGGTCAAGTGTTTAACATATTCGCAAACCTCAAAATCACAATATTCAAGATCAAACTCGCCTTGCGAATACTCGCGCCCAACACCAGTGGCGAGTGGGCCGTGGGAACCACAACAGAGTACTCGCAAGGCCTTGGTTTGTTACTGCTGCCAGTAATTGCTGATAGACACGAACCGGGCACCGTGAATAGAAAGTCGGAAAGAAAATGATTATATTGGGGCCAAGAAATGGCAACAAAACCAGTGCCAGCGAAAGCATCAGAAGAAAAAATAAAATGGTTGGAACCGCCGTGACCTGAGCGACGTGTACAGTTTGACGTTGCGATACTGCAACCTGATGAAAATGTGACTTACCCAACACTGAACCTATAGCAGTCTTTGAAGAAACATCAAGTAGCGAGTTTGTAAGCTGATAAAGTTTCACACATACTTTATTTTCCATTTAATTTTAGGTTGGTTTTTTTTTGTTGTTTTTTTTTTTAAATGCCCCTTTTTTTTTTTTACTACCTTAGCAACAGATGTAATTGACCACACCAACTAAGAATGGAGAGCTGGGACGCGACCTGAAGAAGCAAATGACATGCAAAGATGCTCCTGGCTGTGGTAGTGCCGACACTGACGTGAGGCCTGTAGGCATCAGAACCAACGAAATGGTTGACACCGCCGAGGTCTGAGTGATGGGTCAGGTCTGATGTTGTGACACCGCAAACTGATGAGAAATGACTTACCCAACATTCTGGACCTATAACAACCTAAAAATAAAACATCAAGTAGTAAAGCCCGCAACCTAATGGGAAATCCACACATGATGTGATTTATTTTTTTTTTTTTTCCTACTACCTTAGCAACAGATGTAATTGAGCACACCAACTGAGAATGGCGAGCTGTGACAGGACCTGAAAAGCAAAATTACATGCAATGAATGAAGCTGGCTGTGGTAGTATGCCGACACTGACATGAGGCATCGGAACCAACAAAATGGTTGAAACCGCCGAGGCCTGACGGGTCAGGTCTGATGTTGCGAGACCGCAAACTGATGAAATGTGACTTACCCAACATTCAGAACCTATAACAACCTAAAATAAACGTCAAGTAGCAAAGCCCGTAACCTAATGTGAAATCCGCCCATAATGTGACTTTTTTTTTTACTACCCAAGCACGAGAAGCAATTGACCAGATCAACTGAGAATGGCGAGCTGTGACGTGACCTGAAAAGCAACGAATGACATGTAAAGACAATCCTCACTGTGGTAGTATGCTGACACTGACGTGAGGCATGCAGTAATATAAATCACCTGTACCACACCACTCCGCTATAGGTGAGTACATGCAAACGTCGCCACCATCAGCACATGCGCCCAGTAGAGATGTGGGCGTATAAGCCGTAAAACAAACTAAACTCAGTTCTCGGCAAAAGCCACGCTTCTATCTATTTTTAGCACAAATAAAGCAACAAAACGAGGCAAAAATAACAAAATAAAAAAGGTCCTCATGGGTCTCTGCAATTACCTTTGTAGCCAGCAGCTCCCCCAGTGTCCAGCTAACACTCTGAACTGAAGATGGATCCCCAGCACCTGCACAGGGGCTTATTAAGTGCACAAACTCAGGTTCACAATCTTAAAGTGACACACACACACATTTACATTTCTGAAACAAGACAAATTAAATATACCTCAGCACAGAGGAGCTCACCAACTACTCAATGTACAGATCGCAAAACAGCATCTATACTAAAGAAACAAAAACACTATGAAAACAGCAGCTCTGCTCCACCTGGAGTAATCAGCTGCCTCACCCTCTATAATGCGAGTAAGGGATAATGCTGGATGTCAGTGTGAACAAGGCCTTAGTCTGTCTGCAGAAATAGCGGATAGTGAGAGAGGTTTGCTGGGAAGATACCTCAGCACAGAGGAGCTTACCGTCTACTTAAACACGCATCATAAATAGCAATTATACTAAAGAAACAATAACACTTTGTAAACAGCAGCTCTGCTCCACCTGGAGTAATCAGCTGCCTCACCCTCTATAATGCAAGTAAGGGGATAACGCTGGATGTCAGTGTGAACAAGGCTTTAGTCTGTCTGCAGAAATAATAGCGGATAGCGAGAGAGGTTTGCTGGCGAGCAGCGAAGTGAAAAGCAGACAAGAAAGACATGCAGATATACACAGACAGACTAAGCAAGGTGACCTGTGCAAGACATGGAAGCCTGCGAGAAAGCGAGACGGAGTCACGCTGACCCCTGCTGCCTAGATGTGCCGCCACGTGGACGCCAAGCGTGGGCTGTCAGGCGCAAGAAAACGAGACGGAGTCACGCTGACCCCCGCTACCTAACCGCACTGCCACGTGGGCACCAAACGTTGGGGTGCCAGGCAGGATCGCTCCGGTGCAGTGCTGCTCCTACTCACCAAAGAAGCCGACACACTGCCGGCCGGACTAATCGTGCTGCCGCGTGGGAGCCAAACGTGGGCTGCCAGGCAGAATCGCTCCGGTGCAATGCAGCTCCTCCTCACCAAAGGAGCCGACGCATCGCCGGCCGGACTGTAACGGGACGATGCTGCACGAGCAGGTTGCAAACCCTCACCTGACCGGAACGACCTCAACTGGGATCCTGGACACTGACTGGGTATGGAAGCTGCAGATTCAGCCCATGTGCTGCAACAGGTGGCTCTGACTGCACACAACTACGCAGCAGCCGTCAACACGCCCAAGGGAGGCGCCTGCCTGGTATAAATGTGCTACTTATGCCCCTCCCACAAATACAGGCCAATAAACTGGCCTTCTAACTTGTTGTGAATCAAATTTTTCCTGGAGTTCGCATCGAATTCCACTTTGTCAGCTTCGATTTGCTCATCTCTAATATTTATTTATTATTATTATTATTATTATTATTTATTTATTTATTTTATTTTTTTACAGTTTGTTGCTATAGTATATGGAACATGAAATGGTGGCATTAAAGAATATAGCTTTTTCCATTAGAACAAGTTCTGATATGATTTTGTTGATGGAAAATAAAAAAAGAATATGGCTAAAACGTCTTCACCAAAAATGGATGAATTAGTTAAATATTGGGCACTTATTGCACTTACAAGATCCTTTCCCCTTTCCTGTGGGAAAACTGCACTAACTTTGACGATGACATGATTGCCATTAAATTATCCACTTGTTCCCCAACTTTCTAGCAGAGCACAGAATAATTTAATGCCCCTCCCCTCAAGTGATCTTTTGCAGTGAGCCCCTGAGCAACTGGAGCAGAGGATGGTAGTGGCCCTGATGATCATGTGTCACAGTATACTCCCTCAGGCTGTCACTCCCTGGAGATCAGTGCAGTGAAGGAAGTGCACACTTTTTTACCTTGGTGCACTCCCTGTAGCCAAAGCTCCAGCCCGATACTAGTTTGGGGTTCCCCTAATGTTAAATGTCCTTGTGGGTGCAAGGCAGAGCTTAAAAAGCGCAATGGCCAGTTTGTGGTGTTAGAAGAGTTAGTAACCAGGCCAGAATAACTGAGAAAAGTTCACTCTTTACTGTGTACCAAACAGGAGTTGTAGTACTTCCAGCAATCGTTAATTTCTAACGATAATTTGTTTTCCCTTAGTCCTAACAGCAGCACAGATGGGGTTAACCACCCCCCGTGGACTGGCAGGACCGGCGGAATGTTTAATGAGCCCAAGACTAATAACTCAATTTAACAATTAAGTATCTCCTTAAAAGGAGGAAGTCAACCCCCAGCCCACTGTGTTTATAGCAAGAATAAAACTAGACTTATTAGGGTGGGAAATTTGTGTGCTGCTGTTAGGACTAAGGGAAAACAAATTATCGTTAGAAATTAACGATTCCCTTACGTCCTACCAGCAGCACAGATGGGGAGATAGCAAGAAGAAACCCCTAGGGAGGGCCTTCCTGCCTGGCAGAACTAAGAAAAGTCTGCCCAAAGGCCGAAACTCAGCTAGACTGGCATCTAGTCTATAATGGGAGATGAATGTCGATTCAGAGCTCCAGGAGGCAGCTTTGCAAATCATGTTGAGAGGCAGAAGATTCCTCTCGGCAAAAGAAATAGCCACAGCTCTAGTAGAGTGGGCCTTCACGAATCCTGGAGGTCCAGATTGTGGAGACAAAGGATTCCTTAATAGCCTCCTCAATCCACCGACTGATGGAAGGTTTGGATGCCTTATAGCCTTTAAACTTACCGGCAACAGGATTAGCAGATTCTCATCTTTCCTGAACTCCTTGATCTATCCACATAGATCCGGAGACATCTCGACGTCCAGAGGATGTCTAGCAGGTTCCTAGGAGGAGGTGGTAGATGTCGACAGAACCGGGAGGAATCTCACCTGGTTGATGTTCTGGAAGGAAGGAACTTTAGGCCTACAATACGGGAGGAATCTAAGAAGGTCCCGGTCATGTAAGAATAGGGCTCATGTGCTGAGAGAGCTTGAAGCTCAGAGACCCTCTTGGCCAAAGTCACTGCAAGGAGAAACACAAACTTCCAAGTGACGAACTTGATGTCCACCTCCTCTAACGGTTCAAAGGGGGAGATGCTAACCCCCTGAGAACTACTGAAAAACCCATTGAAGAAAGGGGTCTCAGTACTGTAGGCTTTTATCTTTCAGCTCCTTTAAGGAACCGTTTGATCAGCGGGTCCTGAGAAAAAAGCCTGTTCAAGGCAAGCTGAGATGGCTGAAACTTGAACCTTCAGAGTAGTAGCCTCTATCAAGGCCGTCTTGCAGGAACTGAAGGATAGCGGAGAGGGGCGGATCTGCAGACGCCACCTCAGTTGAGGTACAACAGGATGAGAGTAGGCTCTCTTGGTAGAGTCCGCTCTAGAATGAGACAGCGTTCTCAGGACCGACTCTAAAAGCCCTTCCACTCTGGGAAGGGACTGATCAACCTCCAGGCTGTCAGGTTGAATCTGTGCAGATCTGAGCAGAGGTGAGTGTCCCACGACACCAGGGTCTGCTGTGGGGGAGCCTCCAATATTGTCCTCGACTCAACTGGGTGAGCTAGGTAAACCAGGATCTCTTCGGCCAAAACAGTATGATGGCTATCACTGAGGCCTGATCCTGACGGATTTTCATCAATACCCTCGGTATCATGGAAAGGGAGGGAAGATGTAAGCCAGCCTGAACCTCCAGGATATTGACAGAGCGTCTAACGCCAGGGGTTGTCCTCCCTGTAGAGGGAGCAGAACCTCTCCACCTTGGCATTGAACCTTGTTGCCATGAGATCCACCTCTGGCATACCCACTTGAGGACTATCTGCTTAATTCTCCGGATGTAAAGACCACTCCACCGACGGAAGACCGCGGCTCAGCCGCTATCATATTGAGGGAGCCTTGGATGTGGATTGCAGATAAGTGGGAAGGTACAACTCTGTCTAATCCAGAATCACCCCGATCTCTGACAAGAGGGTAAGTGATCTCGTGCCTCCCTGCTGGTTGATGTGAAGTACCGCAGTCACATTGTCTGACTGGACTTTCACCGCTTTGCCCCTGATCTGAGGGGCTAAGTGAAGGAGGGCTAGCCGGATAACTTGAATCTCGCGGAGATTGGATGAAAAAGCCACTCCTGAGGAAACCAGGTCCCGAGAACTGGAGAGTCGTCTAGGTGAGCGTCCCAGCCTACTTAGGACGCATCCGTAGTCAATATGACCCAGACTGGCTGGGTCATAGACTTCCCGTCTAAAAGATGGCACCACCATCTGAGGGAATACAGAGTTTGCCAAGTCAGGGAGCACAGGGAGTTTAGCCCAGCAGGGCTGTCATTCCATTAGGAGAGGACCTCCGACTGTTTAGAGGGCGGAGGTGCCATAGAGCCCAAGGGACTGCTTCCGCAGACGCTGACATGAGCCCCAACATCTTCATGAGAGTCTGGATTGGAACTCGCCGGGAAAGGAACTTGCCGTGTTCTGAACCCGGAATCTTCTTTCTGGAATCAACTGGAGCGACATCCCAGTGGAGTCGATTATGAAGCCTAGATATCTTACTGAAGTCGACGGGCTCACGTTCGACTTCTACCAGCTGATGATCCAACCTAGGTGGAACAGAAAGGAGATTATTACCTGAAGACGTTGGGTTAGGACCGCTAGAGCAGAGGCTTTCAAAGCCAGTCGTCCAGATAAGGAATGATGGTCAGTCCTTGAAGCCTCAAAGCCGCCACCACAGAACCACCACCTTGGTAAAGTGTGAGGGGCAGAAGAAATGCCAAAGGGAAGGGCAACAAACAGAAAATGCCTGACGACACCGGACACCTGGACCGTGATCCTGATATACTTCCTGGAACCAGGATGGATCAGGATGTGCAGATATGCATTATTGAGGTCCAGGGTTGCCATCACGTCTCCAGGATTGACGACGTGAACTACTGACCTGATGGTTTCTACACGAAACTTCACCTTCCTTATAAATCGATTGAAATATCTCAGATCGATAATCATCCGGAGATCTCCTGAAACCTTGGGAACCAGAAAAACTGGTGAATAGATCCCTAGGCCCCGTTCTCCTGCCGGAACCTCCTCCAGAGCCCCTTTGCAAATGTAGTCCTGAATGTAGGCCTCTAGGATCGCCTCCTTGGCAGCTTGTAGAAGGTTGATCTTGACAAACCTGTCCAGAGGAATAGAGGTGAGGTTGACTAAATAACCGTTGTAAATGATATTCAGGACCCAAGATCTCTTGGATCCATTCTTCTCAGAAGTGGGAGAGACAACTCCCGACGGGTACATGAAGCTTAGGAATGGAGAAGCTTATTGGCAGGACGGCAGGAGTAACAGGAATTAACCAAGAGCCTCGCAGAGGCCGGTAGACAGGAGGTGGATTTTCCATCTTGGCTCCTCCACGAGAGCACCTCAGACCCTTTCGCTGTGCTCTCCAGCCACTACAAGAGCTTGTTTGCTGGCCAGACCCCAGGGCCATGTTATATATATAGGCCCCTGACACTATTTGATAGTATTGTTACAGGGTGCCAAAGGCGCACTTGGTCTCCCATGAGCCACAGACCTGCTGCTTAGCTTCAAGAGCAAGGATCTGTGCTTGGCCTCGTTCCCAGGACTTGCTTTGCTAGCGGGGAACTTCTTCGCTAGCTTCAACTGGAGCTGTGCGGTATCGCACAAGAAGTCCGTAGCTAGGTTGATGGTCTTGAAAGCAGCCAGTATGTCGTCCTGGAAAAACCTCTGGTTCACATCAACTTGAATTTGATCCATACGAGAACGGAGGAACGTAGAGACTTCAAAGCCGCTATGGCTATGGCTGTGGAAGCGGAAGCCGCAGCTGCCGTAACACCCCGTCTTAGTGTGCACTCTGCAAGGGGGTCCTGCAGCTAGACCCATCGTCTGCAGGAACCAGAGTGCGCTTGGACAACGCGTGCCATGTCCACCTTGGGAATGGATCCCCACGAATCCACCAAGGGTTAAGCCATCAGAAACATGGATTTAAACTTCTTTGTTAAAACCGGACCTTTTCCAGGTTTTTTCCACTCTATATCATGACAGAGAGGAGGGTCTCATCCGCTTTAAAGACACGAGGTGCCCGAGCGGGAACGGAGGCTCCCCACAGTCAACATCATGGTCCCCCGACCTGATGGACTTAAGCAACTTCTGTGTTTTTCCAGGGGAGAAAACACAACGTCAGCTCCTCCTCGTCCGAGGAGGAAGAAACTAAGGAGACCAAGAAGGTCTCTCTACTGGGACAGAGGTCTCCATAGGGGCCTGGGCACAAATAGGAAGCCTTTCCATCCAGCAGGCCTATGACTCCTTTAACAAAGCATTGATACATATCCTGCAACGTAGGTTCACTAGAGGGCAGAACCCTCTAACAGCAGCTGTAACACCTGGTGTAGGTTAAGTCAACATACCCAGGGATTCCCAACCGGTCTCCCAAGCTGGTCTTAGCCCAGCCTTAAGCTGTTTAGCTTCTGCGGTCTCACGAGTGCAGGTATGATCAGCTTACAATAACCGTTGACTGCTGCAATGGTAGCAGGATAGATGCTTCCTCTTGGATCCACTTTCCTGCCTTCCGAATCCCGCGGCATCACTGCGGGAAAAAACAAACAAAGGGACAAATAAAACATTTGTACACCACCTATCTACACAGGAAAGGTAGAAAAACAGACCGGAGGCAGCTGAGGAAAAAAACACCACAAGAGGAACAACACCAATTTTAGGACTCTGGGATCTAGCTGAAAAAGCATATGTAGCCAGAGACTGAACTGGAGCACACAGCCTCCCAAAATAGGGGAAAGGGAGGGATAGCCAATCCACCCCTCCCCAGCAAATCCTCCACAGGAAGATGCATAAAAAATCGCATCTATGAAAAAAATCGTGCCCGTGAAAAAATCACGGCAGGATTACCCGGAGGTGATGCAAAGGAAAGTCCCGCATCACCTCCGGAAGATGGCGGCGCACAGGACCGGGAATCCTGGCCAAGGGCGCCGCCAAAATACCCAGCCAGGCGCAACTGCACGGGGCCGGCAGCAAATAAGCTGCCGGCCAAACTGACAAGGTAGAAAAAATAACAAAAAGAAGGCTCCCCGCACTTTCCATAAGAAAGGGGGGAACAAAACCGCCTAGTCCACCTGTCCAGGAGGACAGAAAAAAACACAGTGGGCTGGGGGTTGACTTCCTCCTTTTAAGGAGATACTTAATTGTTAAATTGAGTTATTAGTCTTGGGCTCATTAAACATTCCGCCGGTCCTGCCAGTCCACGGGGGGTGGTTAACCCCATCTGTGCTGCTGGTAGGACGTAAGGGAATTGCCTGTACACAGTGCAAATTCTTCCGAAATCGGAAGCATTTGCTAAGGAAGTAGTTGTCAGCAATGGCCCTCTGATTACTTTTTCTCTTGCTAAAGTTTCTAGGACTGGGATCTCTGGCTAGCATCTGCAATCTGGCAACTTGGCTTTAGTGGCCACTAATCTGGTGTAAAGGTGTTTTAACAGGCTACCCCTCTCCAGCAGCAGGGTCTGGAAAGCTTTATACTGGGTTACCCTGTTGACTGTCGTGGTAGCCATTGCAAATCATCCCTTTGATCTTCCTCCCTTTCATCCCTTTCAACTGGTAGAGGTATCGAAGGCTCCTGGGCTTGAAGCTAGAGTCTTGGGGAAAGCCACACATGGAGACTGCTCCCAGTCCCCTCCTTCTATACAGCTTGACTGACTAGAAACCTGTAGAACTAGGGGATTGATCAGCTCACACCCTACACTACAGAGAGGTCTGGGCCAGGTGGTTAATCTTGGCCATGCCTTGCTCATGACGGAACATACTGAGTATACAGTATATTACTTTAACATGGCATAATAGTATAAACCTATTGCAGACATCGCCCTCCACTTGGGTACTGCACTATGTCTTCTACATTGGTACCAAGACCTTCAATTATTTACCTCTTCTTTCTAAACCAGAAAGTTGTTGTTGGAATCCCTTTTTTTATCTTTGCATTCCAACGCTTGAAATACTCGGTGATCAGCAGCATTTCCGCAAGATAATGTAGTGAACAAGCAGTGGAGTCAAAATTGTGTAGCATGCTCTGGATTGCACCCTATGTGTAGATAGCATTCAGAAAACACACCAAAAATCCTTGAAAATTCCACCTCATCTGAACTGTAACTGCTAAAGCAGATGCTAGTAAAGCATGGTTTCAATATTAATTGACTTTGTAAGCTTTGTTGTCTGTGTTTTAGGAGCCGAAGGTCAATAGGCATATTAATCAAATCAATAGCACTACCTTTCAGCTGTAGTAGCACTGATAAACACTAAATGCTATATTTATACTTATCAATCTTCTAGTCGCTTTTTCTGACACTTTCAATGTTTTGGGAAACTTTGGCATGGCTTATGATACTGACTGTTAGTGTGCTAGTGTTAATATTGGTGATGAGTAAGCATGCTCGGCCGAGTATTGGTTCGGCTCGAGCATCTCTATGCTCGGCGCTTGGCTTTACTCGGCCCAGCACCACTTGTATTCGTCTCATTGCTCGAGTCTCCTCCCCGCACGTTTGGCGCCTTCTAAGCAGCCAATCATGGTCCAGGTAAGTAATTCCCCTCAGTGTAAGGCCATAGCCATGTTAGCTGTAAGCCTTACACTGATTGGCTGGCCGGAACACGCAATACCATTTCATATAGGAGCTGAGGTCTGGAGTTCGGCTCATTCAGCGTCAGGGAGAGCAGACAGTAGGCAGGGACAGATAGCGTTTTGCTCTAAACTTACTGATTTCACTCCAAAAACCTTATTGAAAGACCTCACAGTCCTTTTAAGGACTACAGTGTGTGTTTGACAGCAGTGCAGCCTCACTTTTTTTTTTTTTTTTTTTAAGAAGGGGTTTGCTTCAGCACTTTCAGGGACAGACGTCACCAGGAAGGGACAGATAGTACAGGGCTTGAAAATCGCTTTTTTAACTACCCAAACTTCAAAAAGACAGAAAGATTTCAGATTAGATCTACAACAAGCCATCATAAAGCAGTGTGTTGGGCAGACATTATAAAAAGGGGCTTATTCACTGAGATATACACTGCACCATCAGAGAAATAATTTTTTCTGGGGAAATTAACCAAACTTGTGCCACATCTGTGTGTACGTTCAATCAGCACCATTATATTAATTACTCCAGCAGAGAGTGATTTATATTTTGGCCATAGTTAACTAGGTTTGGGCACATCTGTTTGTGCATTTAGGCCGCCACCGCATATAAAGTATTCCAGCAGAGAATACATTTTATTTGGACAAATTTGTATCCAAACTTACTGATTTTACTACAAAAACCTTTTGAAAGACAGTCCTTTTAAGAACTAGAGTGTGTGTTTGACAGCAGTGCAGCACCTTTTTTTTTTTTTTTTAAAGAAGGGGTTTGCTTCAGCACTATCAGGGACAGGCGTCACCAGGAAGGGACAGATAGTGCAGGGCTTAAAAATCGCTTTTTTAACTTGTAAAAGACAGAAAGATTTCAGATTAGTGATATCTACAATACGCCCTCATAAAGCAGTGTGTTGGGCAGACAATATAAGAAGGGGCTTATTTACTATGGTGTGCCTGGTACTAAGATATACACTGCACCATCATAAAGCAGTGTGTTGGGCAGACATTATAAAAAGTGGCTTATTCACTACAGTGTGCCTGGTACTGAGATATACACTGCACCATCTTAAGAAATTATTTTTTCTGGGTAAATTAACCTAACTTGTGCCACATTTGTGTGTGCATTCAATCCGCAACCGGTATATTAGGTACTCCAGCAGAGAGTGATTTATATTTTGGGCATAGTTAACTAGTTTTGGGCACATCTGTGTGTGTGTGTGTTTAGGCCGCAACCATATATACAGTATTCACGCAGAGAATACATTTTATTTGTATCCAATATAGAACTACATCTAAATACAGTGTGTATTGTCAAAATTACATTACCTCTGGCCTAGTGTAGTGCCGATAATCTGCATTATTCTGTATCCAGTACATTACAGCAAGCCAATACAGTGTGCATTGCCAACATTTCATTATCTCTGGGCTAGTGTAGTAGTGAAAATCTTTATTTTGTCTGTATCCAGTACATTACAGCAAGCCAACACAGTGTGTATTATAAAATTTACATTATCTCTGGGCTAGTGTAGTGCTGAAAATCTGTATTTTTCTGTATCCAGTACATTACAGCAAGCCAATACAATGTGTATTGTAAAAATTTCATTATCTCTGGGCTGGTGTAGTGGTGAAAATCTGTATTCTTCTGTATCCAGTACATTACAGCAAGCCAATACAGTGTGTATTGCCAACATTTCATTATCTCTGGTCTAGTGTAGTGGTGAAAATCTTTATTTTTCTGTATCCAGTACATTACAGCAAGCCAATACAGTGTGTATTGTAAAAATGTCATTATCTCTGGGCTAGTGGAGTGCCGAAAATCTGTATTTTTCCGTATCCAGTACATTACAGCAAGCTATTACAATGTGTATTTTAAACATTTCAGTATCTCTGAGCTGGTGTAGTGGGGAAAATTAGTATTTTTCTGTATCCAGTACTGTCCGTATTTTTCTGTATCCCGTATATTACAGCAAGCCAATACAGTGTACATTGTCAAAATTACATTATCTCTGGCCTAGTGTAGTGCCGAAAATCAGTATTTTTCTGTATCCAGTACTGTCCTGCATCAGAAAACTATGTCTTTAGCGGACAGTAAAACAACCTGCGACAAATCTATAGACAAAACCATCATGAAGCAGACGAGCAGAAAGGGAGGGGGAAGTGGGCGTGATGCTGATGGTTCAAGCAGAGGCCGTGGCCCTGGGCGTGATGCTGATGTTGCAAGCATAGGCCATGGCCCTGGGCGCAATGAAACTGTGCCTGCTGCCAGTGCACCAGAAAAAAACAAATAATCCACCTTACCCAGCTTCATGTCCAACTTAGCTGGACGGTGCAGGACAACACTGTCCAATTCGGACCAGTGCGAACAGGTGGTCGGTTGAATTGCAGAAGATAATGCTTCCAGTTGGTTAAGCATCACGCTCTCTTCCACGAAGTCTAGTCTCTGTAGCCAAGAGTCTGGTCAACCGAATCCTCACTCTGATCCTTCTTCCTCCCACCATGTCGCATCTGGCCAAACAAGTGATCCCACACTCGGATATTCACATGACCTCTTTTCATCACCTGTACTTGGTTTGGCTCTCTTTCCAAGCACACTTGAAGAGGTATCTGATATATTGTGCCCTGATTCCCAACCTCTTGAGCCTTCACAGTCTCAAGAAGATGACGGTGGTGAATGGCAATCATTCGTTCACGAGGTGGATGATGATGAGACACAGTTGCCAATCACTGAGATGGTGGTTAGGTCAAGTCAGGAGGATGAGCAGAGTGAGGAAGTGGAAGAGGAGGTGATGGACGCTGAGCTGACTGACCCAACATGGAAAGGTGAAAAGTCGAGCGAGGACAGCAGTACAGAGCGGGAGGGATCCGCAGCACCGCAACAGTCTGGAAGAGGCAGTGGGGTTGCAAAAGGGAGACGTCTGCTCACACCAAACAGGCCTGCAACCGTTGCACCGAGCACCCCCATGCATAAATCTACCTTGCCAAGGAGTAGATGTTCCGCAGTATGGCGCTTTTTTGAATAAAATGCAGATGACAAAAGAGTTGTAGTTTGCAACCTGTACCGTACCAAAATGAGTCGGGGCGTGAACACTAGCAACCTCACCACCAGCAGCATGATCCACCACATGGCATCCAAGTACCCTAATAAGTGGGCCGAACACCTGGGTACACACTCTGGGTCTGTGGGTCCCACCACTGCCTCCTCTTCCCTGTGTTATGCACTGCTGGCCAATCCCCTGTCGAAGGCACATGCCCGGATGCCCCTCGCCCTGCACCTGGACCTTCGCATGAACCGTCAGCAACAACATCCACTTCCTTGTCTCAGCGCAGCGTCTAAATGTCGATAACACAGGCATTTGAACGCAAGCGCAAATACCCACCCACAGGCCATAGCACTAAATACGCAACTTTCAAAATTACTGGCCCTTGAAATGTTGCCATTTAGGCTTGTGGACACCGAGACCTTCCTCAGCCTGATGTCGGCGGCTGTACGCAGACCCCAGCCGCCACTATTTTTCACGGTGTGCAGTGTCCACCTTACACCAGCATGTGTCCCAGAACATCACCCGTGCCCTGACCAACGCACTTACTGGGAAGGTCCACCTCACCATGGAAAAATGGACAAGTGCTGGTGGCGAGGGATACTACATTTCCCTGACTGCACACTGGGTGAATGCTGTCAGGCCTTCACCTCTAAAGTTTTATACCGTCTGCTCACCTGTAGGCCATCCCTGCAATGTTTTATGGGGTTCGCTCGGCTTCATGCCCTCACCTTTAATGTTTTATACGGTTTGCTCACCTGTAGGCCATCACTGCAATGTTTTATGGGGTTCGCTCACCTTCAGGCCCTCACTACAATTTTTTATAGAGTCCGCTCACCTTCAGGCCCTCAACTATAATGTTTTAGAGAGTAACCAGCAGGCCCTTGCTCCAAATATTTTTGAAGGTCACCTGCAGGCCATCAATGATAATTTTTCAAGGGTGTGTACGATGCCCTCCTTTATGTGTAATAAATGGTGTTTTGGAGTGCCGGTTCCTTGTAATTTTTGCCAGCCCTTTCACTTAGTGCATAGGCTTTATGAGTGCAGCACTGTACCTGAACAATTGTAGCACCATGTGAATGAGTCCCTCCTTTATGTGATATACAGGCTGTATCGGAGTGCTTCTTCCTTGTAATTTTTGCCAGCATTTGCACTGTATATACAATTGAATATACGAGAAAGAATGTTTCCTAACAATTTTACCTCTAAAAATGTCTTTTTTTTTTTGAGGGGGCAGGACTTTGGGCGTGATTTTGTTGCTATGTAAAAGTGGCAGACAACTGGGACAATATGGTACCCAGCAGCGACATTGGAGTCCAAGATGCACCCAGACATAGTCCCCATGCTGTTTCAGATCCATTTTGGTGGTGTTCCTGTCACTTTCTGTCCTTTTCCAATGGACCAGGCACCCACCCCTCATCCGAGCAGGGGGTGCCTGGTTGTCTCCCATTGACTTTCTTTATACTCGGGTGCTTGCTATGTGTTCGGACCGAGTACCCGAACACCCGAACTCTTTGGTGCTCACTCATCACTAGTTAATTTATATGCCCCACGGTAACAAGAGAATTTCAGTACGCTGCAACTACATCTGGCCTCTTAAAGGGGTTGTCTGAAATAATAAAAAAGTAAAAAAAAAAAAAATCACCTTATACTTACCCCTTTCATCAGCACCATTCTCTGTGGTGCTGGTCTGATCCTCCTGCCACTGCCAAGCTACAGTCAAGTGCTGTACACCTGTATATCATTGTCCACGTCACTGACACTGTGCACAGGGTTGTGCAAGTGTATAGAACCTAACCTCTGCAGCCACTTACTGTCCTCAGCATAAGGGCTCATGCACACGAATGTGTGTCGGTCGGGCCCGTGCCGCGGACCGCAAATTGTGGTCCAAAATGCATGGGCACTTGAATGGGGTCCGCAATCCACATCTGACGGTCCATACCAAAAAAAGTCATACATACACTACTTTGTACATGCACTACTCTGTAGTGCTTCCGTGGGGTTCTGTGCCTCCGTTCCCCACCACACCTTCCAGATTGCGGACCCATTCAAGTGAATGGGTCCGCATCCATGATGCGGTGCATACATGGCTGGTGCCCATATATTGTGAAGTGCACTGGCCGACAACGGTTGTGTCCATGAGCCCTAAGACCGCTGAGCACAGTGATCAGCTGCTGCAGGTTGTAAACAATCAGCAGTAAGAGAACCGGATCAGAACCACAGAGAATGGCTCAGGAAAAAGGGTATAACATTTTTTTGTTTTATGCCAAAGGAGGCTTGTCGATTTTTAAGTATTTTTCAGATTATTTATTTATATTTTTTACATATTTTCTTGCCTTAGAAAACTATTAGGCCCCTTGCAGACGAGCGTGAGCGGATTAGGTCCGGATGCATTGCAGATGCGCTTAGTGAAACATGCACGATTTCGCAAGTAAGTACATTCAGTTTTATTTGAGATCGCATTCAGTTGTTCAGTTTTTATCAAGTGGGTGCAATGTGATTTATTGTGTTTTGCACATGTGTGATAAAGAACTGAATATTTACAAGCAACAATGGGGCCACTTCAATGGGGCCAGCACTGCGTGAAAATCGCAGAATATAGAAAATACTGCGATTTTCACACAGCGCAAAAGTGATGCAAGAAAAACATTGCTCATGTACACAGCCCTATTGAAAAGAATGGGTCTGGATTCCGTGCGGGCGCAATGCATTCGCATCATGAATTGCCCTAGCGCGTAATACTGGCTCGTGTAAAAGTGGCCTTATGCGAACGATTCGGATTGGCTCTGGATGCGTTCAGGGTGCGTTCAGTGAAACTTGCACCTTTTTGCAAGCAAGTTTTGTCAGTTTTGTCTGTGATTGCGTTCAGTTGTTTAGTTTTTTCCGCATGGGTGCAATGCGTTTTGTTGCGTTTTTCACAAGCGTGATAAAAAACTGAAGGTTTACAAACAACATCTTCTAGCAACCATCAGTGAAAAATGCATTGCACCCGGACTTGCTTCCGGATACAATGCGTTTTTCACTGAAGCCCCATTCACTTCTATGGGGCCAGGGCTGTGTGAAAAACACAGACTATAGAACATGCTGTGTTTTTCACGCAATGCAGAACTGACGCGTGCAAAAAAAAAACACTGATGTACACAGACCCATTGAAATGAATGGGTCAGGATTTAGTGCGGGTGCTATGCGTTCACGTCCTGCATTGCACCCGCACGGAAAACACGCTCGTGTGAAAGCGGCCTTATTTTGAAACATGCTTTAGGCCTCTTTCACACGGGCATCATGTTTGTCGCCCGGATAAGAGGAGGGTGTGTTGCGGGAAAATGCGCGTGTGTAAACTGTTGTAATGCATTTCCACGAGCGTGCTGCCGGTCTCCTCTTCTGTCTTCAGCTGGGGGGTAAGGACCTTCCGTGACATCACTGGGTCACATTGGCCAATCATGGAAGCAGGTGATTGGACCATGTGACCCAGTGATGTCACAGAAGGTTCTTTGCCCCCACCCCACCCCCACAGCTGAAGACAGAACAGGAGACTGGCAGCTACGCAATTAATTGGAGGATGCTTGCGATTTTCCCACAGCCCCATTCACTTCTATGTAGCCTTCGTTGCGTAAAAAATGCAGAAAGTAGAGCATGCTGAGATTTTCACGCAACGCTAAAGTGATGCGGGAAAATCACCGCTCATGTACACAGCCCCGTTCACATCACGCATTGCACTAGCGCGGAATACTCGCTTGTGTGATAGCGGCCTTATTTTGAAACATGCTTTAGGCTTTCTTCCTTTTTTGTGGTAAAAAATGCTATGCATATTTTTGCTTTTTCAGTGTTTTTTTTAACTGCAAAATTTTAAACAAGTATAATTTTCTGTCCTTTTCCATTTCCTATAGAGTTGTCTGAGAGAAAAAAATGTCTGAAAACACCATACCTAGAGCATTCAGAATTTTTGTAAGTGCTAAAAATGCACAAATACAACACAAAATATGCCAGGAAAAATACTTTGTAAAGTCATAATTTACAAATTTAAAGTAACATCTGGAAGCACAAATGCAAAAATGTTAGATGTGTGAAATCATCCTTAGGGCTCATGCACACAAACGCATTTTTTGTCCGAATTTTTTGCAGATCAAATGCGGACATATACACTTCAATAGTTCCATTCTGTTACACCTGCAAAAATATCGAACATGTCCTATTGTTGTCCGCAATGCGGACAAGGATAGGACTGTATGGGTCGGACGTTATGTAAAATGTGGAACGCATGGCTGGTATCTGTGTTTTGCGGATCCACAATTTACGGACCTCAAAAATGGCTACCACCGTGTCCATAAGCCCTTCATAATAATAAATACAAAGAAATAATAACTATTATTTTTTTTCAAACTTTTTGCATTCCTTTGAAAAAAAAATGGCCATGAGAGTCAATGACTCTGAGGATTATTTTATCTCCCCCATAGACAGATGGTAAACCTGATTATAGATGAGCAGCTTGGATCTGTGTTATAAGATCTGGGATTTATTCAATATGAGCAGAGTGGACTGGGTTCATAAAAGGATGAATTGACCTCAACAGAAAACATTTACACTAAATACAGAATTTCTGTCAGCCACATACATTTTTATATATTATAGTGAAATATGCATGTAGGTTATTCATCTGCCTATTGCTGCCTGGTTTTCTGAAGAATATTTTCACGTGTGGCAGACAATGAAACAATATTAAACCATTTTGTGTTGGGATATCATTCTGAGTTTTGCAAACTGTTTTTGCATATATTGTGGTAAACTCCTTTGCTAAATTTTCCGTACGTTTTTTGGCGAAGATCTGCTTCAAATCTACTTCAAAAACCTCAAAAGAAAAATTTGGCTGAAATTTCTACTGAAGAGAACACCCATTGGTAAGAAAAATAATAAAACATGTTAAAAAAACGGCATCAAAAACGAGTCAAAAATATCAAAAAAATGTGTTTTTTCACACTGAAAAAATAACACGCTGATTCCGCACTGAGTTTTTAAGCTTTTTTTTCAAAATCAGTTGTGGGAACTGGGCCTAAGGGGGGCAGCACAGTGTGCAGATTTATGTTCAAGAAATCTGCATGAAACCTGGACCAAAACCACACAAAAACCACACATAAATCTGTACTAATTATAGCGTTTGTGGGGCATTTTTGGTGTGGATTTGATGCAGATTTTCTGCAGCTCGTCTCTTGGAATGGGTGAAATTCTCATAAAAAGAACACAACTGGCATGCTGCAGATTTAAAAATCCGCACAGCAGGTCAAAGAAGAGAAGTCTGCGTAATGATAGTCAATGGCAGTGATGGCGAACCCTTTACAGACCGAGTGTCCAAAGTGTAAACCGAAACACAAATATTTATCGCAAAGTGCCAACACAGCAATTTAACGTGAACACTACAGTCCAGTATATTATATCTGCCATGTACTTTATCATTTACCTATAATAGCCTGCCTACATTCAGTGCATGCCTGTGCTGTTCATAGTGCCCCCTGTGCTGATGAATGGCAGGAAAATCTAAGGCATATTGGTACACCATAGACTTCTTCCAGGGTGTGGGTGCCCACAGAGAGGTTTCTGAGTGCCACCTCTGGCACCTGTGTCATAGGTTTGCCACCACTGGTCTATGGTGTCGCACAGAGACATGCAACATACTGTGACTGCAACACGTCAGACGCAAAAAATCCACTCAAGTTGGATTTTTGTGCGACTGTCATGCACTGGCGGATCCAGGGAGGGGGCAACAGGGCAATTGCCCCCCCCCCCCCGAGAAGCAGAAATTTAAAATAATTCCCCTGGCCTGGCCACTGTGAGTGCGCGCCCGACGCCCGCACGATTACAATACCTGTGCTGCGGCCGGGCTGCTAAGTTACCTCACAGTCATATAGTATTAGGGGGCGGAGCTAGTCAGGAGTGGAGGCAGAGCTGTGCGTGCGGCCGGCGCACGCACTCAGCTAGGGGAGAGGGAGTGGTCCTGTCTGGGCGGTACGCTGGCTGCAGTGCCAGTGAACTAGTGAAGGAACTGGAAGAGAAGAAGAGCCTGCGGCCTGCCCTGCTTGAGCTGCTTCACACTCACCATCACCACGCCGTCCCGCGCCGCGCCTGTTAAGTGAGGTGAGGGCGGCAGCTTGCCCAGTCAAGTGAAGAAGACTAAGTGTAAAATAATGTCTCACTGTCTGAGTCTGACAGACTCTGCCCTGCCTGCAGCCCTGGCTGAGAGTCGAGACCCTATCAGTAGCATATAAAGAACCCTGCCTGTGCAGTGCACCCCTCCTCAGCTCAGTTATTACCCCCAGTAATGTACCCTGATACCCCTCAGTTATATAACTAAGGGGTATCAGGGTACATTATACAGGGGGTAATATAACTGGGGGTATCAGTATAATATAACTGAGGAGGGCTATAGGGAGACATTATACAGGGGTAATATAACTGAGGAGGGGTATCAGGGGACATTATACAGGTGATAATATAACTGAGGGGTATCAGGGTATATTATACAGGGGGTAATATAACTGAGGAGGGGTATCAGGCTGATACCCCTCATCAGTTTTATTACCCTCTGTATAATTTATCCTGATACCCCTCAGTTATATTACCACCTGTATACAATGTGATGTCCCCTGAAACCCCTCCTCAGTTATATTACCCCTCCTCAGGTAGAATATACCCTAATACCCCTCAGTTATATTACCACCAGTATAATGTCCCCCTATACCCCTCATCAGTTCTATTACCCCCTGTATAATATACCCTGATACCCCTCAGTTATATTACCACCAGTATAATGTCCCCCTATACCCCTCCTCAGTTCTATTACCCCCTGTATAATATACCCTGATACCCCTCAGTTATATTACCACCAGTATAATGTCCCCCTATACCCCTCCTCAGTTATATTACCACTGTATAAGGGTACTTTCACACTTGCGGCATGGCTATCCAGCAGGCTGTTCCGGCGGGTGAACAGGCCGCCGGATCCGCCATGCCACGAGTACCTGTATGCTGTACCGGCGGGCTGTTCCCCCACCGGCATTGCCTGCCGGATAGCCATGCCGCAAGTGTGAAAGTACCCTAATGTCCCCTGATTCCCCTCCTCAGTTAGGCTACTTTCACATATGAGTTTGGTGCGGATCCATCTTGTATCTGCACAGACGGATCCGCACCGATATTGCAAACGCTTGTGTTCGTTCAGAACGGATCCGTTTGCATTATCATGAACAAAGTCAATTGCACCATATTGTGTCAATGAAAACGGATCCGTCCGGCTCTGCATCGTCAGGCGGACACCAAAACGCCGGAATAGTGACTGAATGGAGCCAAACTTATGCATTCTGAGCGGATCCTTATCTATTCAGAATGCATTTGGGCAAAACCGATCCGTTTTGAGCCGCTAGTGTCAGCCCTGAAACGGATCTCACAAGCGGACCCAGAAACAGCAGTGTGAAAGTAGCCTTATATTACCCCAGTATAATGTACCCTGATACCAGGCACAACTTATTGTCGGCCTTCTCCTTCCTGCTGCATCCACTTCTAGTTTGAACTCAGGAAACTACATCAAAAACTGCAGTAGTATTTTTTCAAAAACTATTGTGTGAAAACACATGATGCACGTGACAGTGTCGTTTATGAGGCTTTTCTGCACAGATTTATGGGTATGTGTGGTTTTCGCTGCATTACTGCATCAAATCCACACCATGATCCACGTGTGTTACTTGAGGATTTTAACCTGGATTCGCCCCAGATCTAACCCATTGCATTGCAAACAGTGAAATCTGCGGTTGGAACCCCACTGATCTGAGGCTCAGTTCACATAACGTTTTTTCACATCCATTTAACATATACAAAAAACAGATAACGAATACTTTAAACGGATGCCTCAGACTGATGCCATACAGTGGCATCTGTTCACCATAGAGCTACATAGTAAAAAAAAAGATATACTTTTTTTACCATTGTAAATAAAATGTATACTTTTTTTTTTACCGGATACAAAATGCAGCACACCACGTTTTTGTATCCTTTTTTTTTAACATATACATCAAACGGAGGCATAAAACCTGATGTGAACCCAGCCTTAACACCATTAATTTGAAACTACCAGAATACTCCTTTTTACTCCATAATCAGCAAGACAAATAAGAAGCCAAAAATCCTTTATAGGCAATAATAAAAGCACACCATGTATACATTATTTTAATAATTATTTTTATAGAGCCTACATATTATACATATCTGCAGCATTTGATATACTGTATCTGCATGTACTGTATATATATATATATATATATATATATATATATATAATTTTCCCCCCCTTCAAGAATAGCAGTGTGCCGCAATCTCACCTGTCCATTAAAGCCAGCTCCATCTGGAGACTTGAGGAATTCATTGTAAACTTGGTTTGCTCTGCTGATCACCATAGCAACCGCATCCTGGTACTGAGGGGAAGAGATGGCCAGCAGTGGCAAGGCAGCTAGCGGGATGTGATCTTCACTTATGTTCAGGCAGTTCTCATCGTAGCTGTAAGGGTTAAGACTGGAAAGACACAACATAATATTGTCACCTGTAGTCAGAAGTCAGTAGAAAATCATACATTTCAGATAAGCAGATATTATTGGCGGTTTTCAGCATGCTGCATGTATACATCAATTATTGTATTTGGCAAACCTTTATGACAGTGCGGTCATATAGCCCTGGTCTAATGAAGTTAGAGTCACACATGGTGGTTTTTATATAATTTTTTAATGAAGTTTAAAAAAGAAAAAGGCTGCAGCTAGAGGTTAGGAAAATGTGAAATGCACCACAAGTATTTTTTGGGGTATTTTTACTCACTTTGGTATATGTTTTGGGTAAATAGCATCAGCTGAGAGCTGCAGTACATTGGAAGTACATCTGGCTTCTTAAAGGGGTTGCCTGAAATAATCAAAAATGTAAAAAAATAAAATAAAATCTTTTAACCCCTAACCCCTTTCATCAGCACCATTCTCTGTGGTGGCGGTTTGATCCTCCTGCCACTGCCAAGCTACAGTCAAGTGCTATACACCTTTATGTCACTGTCCACGTCACTGACACTGGAACTTCACCTCTGCAGCCACTCACTATCCTCAATATAAGGGCTCATGCACATGAACGTATTTTGCGTTCCCCAAAACACAGATCCTCAAAACAAAGCAGATGACATCCGTGTGATGTCCGTACTGCATCAGTTTTTTATTTTTGATTTATTGTAACAATGCCTGTCCTTGTCCGCAAAATGGACAAGAATAGTACATGTTCTATTATTTTGCGGAACCAACTTGCAGACATGCAGAAATGGAATGCACACGGAATGTTTGTTTTTTTGCAGACCCATGGAAATGAATGGTTCTACATACGGTCCACAAAAAAATAAAATGGAACCTACATGGAAAGAAAATACTGTCATGTGCATGAGCCCTAAGACCGCTGAGCACAGAGATCAGCTGCTGTAGTCACATGCCGTATACCCGCACGTCCCTGCTGCAATTTGTAAACAAGCAGCGGTAAGAGGACCGGACCAGAACCACAGAGAATGACGAAGAGGAAAAAGGGTGAGTATAAAATTTGTCTGTTTTAAGATGGGCCTGTTGATTTTTAAGTAATTTTCAGATTTTTTATTTTTTTTTACATATTTTCTTGCCTTGGCAAAGTATTATTTTGAAACATGCTTTAGGCTTTCCTCAATGCAATGCATTTTTCGATTTTTTTCCCTCCTTTTTCTGTGCTTTTTTATTGTAACATTTTAAACAAACAAATCACAGAAAACACTATATATAAACCATCCTGCACGATATGGTATTAAATGTGCGGATGTATATGGCTACATTTGCAAAATCACAGAAAATAATGCACTATAATAATAGATGCAAGCATACATATGGACTAAGCCCTCACTCTTGATAAAATCTGAGACACTTGGTCAATACATTTTGATCAAAATACATCTAAGGCCACCTACCAGACGTCAAGGTGGTCTCAGTTCAGGCGGGTTCCTATGCTAACCTATTAATGCTGTAGCGCATTTTTCAGGAGCACAGTCCCTGCACATATGGTGTGCTGCCCCTTGTTACCTCCATGTGCATCAGCAACCAGTGGGAGGAGAGACACGCACACCTATATGTACCACCTTAATCAAGGTTACCTATTAGATAGGTGGGGCAAAAGTGCACTTGAATATAACTCCCAGTATAGGAGCGTATTCACACATGAAGGTGCCACTCCTTCAAGACAAATCAAACAGATCACAGAAGAGACTATATATAAACCATCCTGCATGATATGGTATTAAATCCGCGGATGTATATAGCTACATTTACAAAACCACAGAAAATAATGCACTCTAATAAAAGATGCAAGCATAACATATGGACTAAGCCCTCACTCTTGATAAAATCTGAGACACTTGGTCAATACATTTTGATCAAAATACATCTAAGGCCACCTACCAGACGTCAAGGTAGTCTCAGTTCAGGCGGGTTCCTATGCTAACCTATTAATGCTGTAGCGCATTTTTCAGGAACACAGTCCCCGCACATATGGTGTGCTGCCCCTTGTTACCTCCATGTGCATCATGGAGGTAACAAGGGGCAGCACACCATATGTGCGGGGACTGTGCTCTTAAAAAATGCGCTACAGCATGAATAGTTTGGCATATGAACCCGCCTGAACTGAGACCACATTGTCGCCTGGTAGTTGGGCTTAGATGTATTTTAATCAAAATGTATTGACCAAGTGTCTCAGATTTTATCAAGAGTGCGGGCTTAGTCAATATGTTATGCTTGCATCTATTATTATAGTGCATTATTTTCTGTAACATTTTAAACAAGAATCATTTTCTATCATTTTCCATCTCCTACAGAACTGCCTGATGGAAAACATGTCTAAAAAAGTGCCATACCTAGAGCATACAGATTTTTTTTTAAGTGACAAAAATGCACAAAGACAACAAAAAAATAAATGCCATGAAAAATACTGAGCAGTAGCTTCACTCAAATTGCAATAGTCTAAAAATTGATCACGAAAGTTGAGGTGTTCTGAGCAAGCCACAGTATTTTTTTGGATGGATTTATGCAAAACCCAACTGGAAAATCTCCAATTAATTTTGTTTTTTCTTGATTGAGAGGGCAAGGCAACATGACTAGCCCTGAGAATCAAAAAGGAAAGGGGCTGGCAGAGGAAGAAGGTAGAAGGAAGAATAAGGGGACACTTAACTGCTAATTTCCATATGGATAACAAGTACTTTTTCTCAAAAAGCAACAGATCACTAAGTGAAAAGTATAATTACATTCAGCTGCAGTAACTCTACTCTACAACAGTGAACAGTGGCTTAACAGTGAATCTCCTGGTGATGGTCACAATTGGTATTATATAGAGTAAGCTAAGCAGGCTGGTCAATTGATCCAAGAGATCTACCGTATCGTTCATGTAGCCCTGGCCTATAAATTTTGAGACTCGGTTGTGTTTCCAGTGGGATGTTTAACTTGACTGATACAAGAGATCAAATTATAGAGTTTTTATTCATAGCATTTTCAACCTCTTTTTGTGATCTCGACATAACTATTGACTCCATATACACTACTCACAAAATTTTGTCAATACAAAAACATAAAAAGTTCACGCTACAGTGATATTATATCATGAAAGCAGGGCATTTGGTAATTTCCTCATCTCAAATAATTTATTGAAGAAAAAGTCAACAATAGTGGTGGGTATACCCCCACCAAAAATGTCAATGTCTCAAAAATTTGTCATGTGGCCTTGAGCATCAATTACAGCTTGACAACAATGTGTCATGCTATTCACATGTCGAATTATTGTCTGTGGAGGCATGGCATCCTACTCTTCTTTAATGGTTGGCCCTTAGGTCATTGAGGTTCTGGGGTACAGAGTTACGAGACTCTATAGGGTGACTCAGCTGATCCCATAGGCCATTCCATTTGAGACTAAAGCAGCAGTTCCCTAATGATGCAATCTTGATGAGATGACGCATTGTCCTCCATGAAGATCAGATTAGACCTTGGTTGCTCATGCAGAGTATTCAAGTAGTATGGACTTGCCACTGTACCAGTCACAAAGTGTAGGGCAGTTGTGTATTACCTAGGCACACCTGCCCACACTGTAACACTACCACCACCAAAAGCTCGTCTGGTGACAACAATGGCTGATGCATATCGCCCTCCTTGACGCCTCCAGCATCATTGGCGGCCATTATTTCTGCTCAGTGTGAATCAACTTTCATTAGTGAACAGAACTGAGGCCCACTTCTCCCCAGCCCATAGAAGACAATGACGCCTGTGGTCAGGTACCCTTGCAGGACATCTAGCACACAGACCACGTTGATGTAAACAGTTTTGCATGGTCTGACATGACACTTGGGTGCATCTCATCTCCCTTAAATGTGCCTGGAGTTGTGTGGCATTCATCATCCTGTTTAACGGGGCATTGTTCACAATAAAGCAGTCATCAGTGTGGGATGGGGCCAAAGGATGTCCACTTCTATGCTTTTTTGTGACTCTTACAGTCTCTCTGTAACTCTGTTGCAACCTGCTGATGACACTCTATGACACTCTAAGCTCAGTGACCACTTCCGTCAGAGAACATCTTCCTTGAAGCCCCACAATATTGAGGTACTATTGATCAATGGTTAGGCGTAGTCTTGGTCTCATGATATCAAAATGTGAACAGCATGATGAGGAGGACTGTTTAAATACCAATTCTAATTGAACTAGGAAATTTATTGGGCAGCTCATGAATCAGACTGTTGTGAATTTTGTCATTGTTAGAGCTCCTTATTAGCAAACAGCAAGTTGTGCAAAAAATACTGAAACATTGAACAGTTGGACGTGTGCATTCAAAAGCTTAGAGAAGGTCACATTAAGTTCATCTGTAAATGTTAGAGTGCATTTTAGGTTCATCCTGAAATTTCAACCACAAGCCAAATATCCCTAACTTTTTGTGAGTGGTGTAATAGGGGGTCTGAAAGTAAGGAACCCCACCCCATCATGAGCTAAATGGGTGAAAATAGATCAATGAAAGAACAAGTTTTCCAAAAATATTTCCACATGCGAACTATATCTGTTTATTTGGCAGCTATTTACACTGATAATAAACAACTTCATTTTCATCATGAAAAAAATGAGTCTGTGTTTTCTGCATAGCTAAAAAGCATATGATGACCACGTAGGATGAAAAATAGTAGAAGAGCAGCACGCCAAGGAAGTTCAGACAAGTTGTAATAAAGCTGTTTTGTTTCTATTCTTTGTGTCGGCTCTTTGATCATACTAACGCATACATGAGAAGAGGGTTGCATTCAAAGCGGCCTTTTCATCTTCACATTGTACAAAATCATTTTGGCTTGTGAGCCCAACTGACTTATTGTTGAGAGATTGTGCATTTGCCTTTAGAAGACAACCAAGCTCCGCACCTTCTGCACACGTGTCCTATTAGATGTGGAGTGTGTAAAGGGCTTGACGGTTTTGAAGTCATAATAACAATTCACACTTTCAGTATTAATCATTTTATTTAAGGAGAGTCTTTGTTTCACCACTGCTTTGATGCAGTTTTTGAAGCCAGTGTCAGGAGTACATCATGACGGGAGTGTATAGGTATATTGTACTTTTTTTTTTAATCCACTTCTAATGTTTGGATTCAAAAACTGCATCAAAATGAGGAGAAGTGATATCTGTTCTTAATAATTTCTCTCCTTTTGGGATCCACTCCTGATTTTGGCTTCCAAAACTGCATCAGGAAACCTGACCATGTGGGCATGTCTTATGAGCAGTGAAACATTGAGCAAGACATTAACACGTTATCTGTCCTACAATATAAGTAAAATTAGATCCAGGTTTTTATTGACTGACATATTTGGCCTTAGGATCATATTTTTCCCTGTTATTTGAGGAAAACTGACAACCACCTTATAGGGTCGTTATATTATTGAAGTTGTCAGGTAACATGCCTCAGATCTTCATCTCAAGGCTCACTGGGCTCTAAGAAAGGGCAATAAATTACATTTATTTCAAAATACATTAAAGTAGGGAACTTTTTTAATGTACAGTATGATAGAAGCAAATTAGGTTAAGATTATTAGGGTACTTTCAAACTAAAGTTTTCCGGTATTGCGTTCCGTCCTAGGGGCTCAATACTGGAAAAAACACTTCCGTTTTGTCCTAATGCATTCTGAATGGAAAGCATTCTGTTCAGTATGCATCAGGATGTCTTCAGTTCAGTCACTTTTACAGTATTTGGCCAGAGAAAATTTTCCCAGGCCAAAATTCCGGGACACTTGGCGGAATCCGGTACCAGGTGTTCCAGAAAAATGCATGTGCAGACCTTTAAAAATATGAAAAAGATAGATACCGGATCCGTTTTTCCGGATGACACTGGAGAGACGGAACCAGAATTTTAATGCATTTGTCAAATGGATCCGCATCCGGAAACAAATGGCATCCGTTTGCACACGGATTTCCGGATCTGGCAGGCAGTTCCGGAAACAGAACTGTCTGCCGGAATCCTGTAACGCTAGTGTGAAAGTGCCCTTAGATAGTTAAATTAATGATTCCCCCACAGCTCCCTGGAGTATGGAGTCAAAAGGGAGACCTCCATTAATTATTTACTATTGTAGTCGGTGGGCTGTTCATGTAATCCATAAACATCAGTAGCGTACTTACCATGAAGGTAGACCAGGTGACTGCTATGGGGCCCGTAGTGGCCTGGCACTGAACTCCTTCTTATGCCATAAATCCACAGCATGTTCCAACAGTCACCACAAGGTGGAGCTCCATGCATAGAAGAGATTGTTAAGTTTGCATTGATATCAATGGTAACTGTATCCATTTCTATGCACTCAGCTTCCCCCCTAGTGGTGGCTGCAGGCAGTGAATTTTATTATGTACTAAAGGAAATCAAGAGATTAAGAGCTATATGAAGAATTATTTATGTATTCATGCCAATTCTACGTTGTAAGTACATTGAGAAATATGGTGGTCAGAATGAGTGCCATATTTATGAAGCACCTGCTCTACTTTTTTCGACACAAAAGGGGGGTCAATTGGGGGAGGTGAGGTGTACCTTTTACTATTCACTATTACTACACTACAGAAAACTTTGGGATTAAATTTCAGTCTGTCACTTTTTGTTTGAGTCCCATCAAATGACTGCTCATGTAGAGCTCTTATCTCTTGACCTCATAAACACTTATTATAGCTACATTGTTAGCAAACTGAAAAGAATTTGGGTTAAATGAGTGTTTAGGAGGTCAGTTGATCAGAGATTAGAACTATACATAAAGCATCATCTGGCAGGAGTCAGACAGACTGAAATTTAATACAGAAGAAAATGGTCGGCACTCCACTTATTTTGAAAAAAGGAACCTGGTGCTCAGTGATGGGGTAGAATCCCATTCTAATATAGAAGATATCATGGCACACAGTCATGATGCAAACATATTGCAGCTTTTATTAAGACATTCAGTTTCGGAATGCCAATTTCTCTTGAGGCTCATCGGCCGTGATCAAGGTCCTGGGAGGACAGAAATGTTGGCCTTGCCTACATCAAACTGGATGTTTAAATAACAGCTACAAAATGTTTGCATCATAACCATGTACCTTGATATCTTCTATATTAGACGGAAATTTAACCCCTGTATCTCAACAATGCTAAAAAGTTTTAATAAAAATAAATTGCAAAAATTCTTTTAAGCCCCAAATAAGTAGAATGCAATAATTAAAAAACATCCCTGAAGGTGTTCATAGCCTTAAAGATAAGATGTATTAGGATTTTCAGATTCTTATTGTTACCACACTTGTAGTACCTCAAATTATTGCCTTCTGTTCAAAGTCTACCATTGTCATATACACCGTGGCAGTAACGTAGAGGCCACATACTATTTTATGCATGTGACACCTTTTCTACTGGTAAAAGAAAACAACTGCTCAAAGATACTGATGTTGCAATTGCGTCCATATTGTCATTGTTTTTGTACTCAAAATCCTTGTCCCTTGAGTAATCTTGGAAACCAAAAGAAAACCTAAGCTCATGAAATCAAACTGATATCCCTCTTCAAACCTTTAATAAAGAATGGCTCAGTGACTGCACGTATTAGCTTGTTGAGGCATGGCATTAAAAATAAACCACGGAGTGCACTAGAGGTAAAATGCAGTCAGTTTCCTGATGCTTCTTTCATCACTGTTCTGGCCCAAATACGAGTCAAAATTTGATATTTTAAAATTATAGTTTGATAATGTAAATGAATACATTCCACATGTTAAGATTTTTCTGTTAAATGTTTCTAATCAAAGTCTTAGGAAAAATCTGATGTATTCTTCGGGGCTTGGTGTAACACTATAATTGCGATGGATTAATGCAAGCATAAGATGTTAAATAATTTTTTTTAAACTTTCTATTGCATTAGATAATGAATATGGCACACACAATTCCCAATTCATGGCGGTGTGTGCAGACCCAGTGAAAGTGACATGTACAGTCCTCAATTTTCTTAAAAAGCTTTTCCAAGATATTGATGGCCTATGACTTATTATCCTATGGATAGGTCATCAATAGTGTTGAGCGCATTGAGCTTCGGATCATAGATCCAAAGTCGTTTCGTTCAAAACTTTGTTTGAATGCTGTATGGAGATTTGTGTCCGTACAGCATTCAAATATATGGGCTCTGGCAAAATTCATTATCCCCCAAGACTGCGGTGAATAATTTTGGACTTTGATTTTAGAACTTGAAAACAATTTCAAAACTTGGATCCAAAGTCGGCTTACCAGCCGAGGTACCAGCAGCTAACGATGCCGACTTCGGATTCATGTTTTAAAATGGTTTTCAAGTTTAAAAATTGAATGCCAAAGACTTCTGATATTAACCATTTATGTGAGGTTTTGGTGTGGTTTCTGGTGTTTTTTTTTTTTTTTCAGTTTCCTATTTCTTCCACATTTCAATGGGAGAATCAGCGTGGATTCCGCTCCAGGTTAGAACATGCTGTTTTTTTTCCATGTTGATTTTTTAGCTTTTTAGAGGTGCTTTTCAGTGCAGATTTCACATGGAAAACACGTGAGAAAGAACGCCAAAAATGTATTGTGAATTGGCCCTAGGTCATCAATATATAAGTATCGGATAACCCATTTAATTATGCTAACTAGAGATGATTGGATTGATTCTAACAAATCTACTTGCTTCAAAATCAGGCTCCCGGATCACTGAAGGGCTGGCCCCACTGCTCAAGACACTCCCCTCTCCCCCTTAATTGACAGGGTCAGTTGAGATGTTTTCAGTCTCGTGCATGCAGTGTTTCTTCAAGTATTGGCTCAAGTGTAGAAAATGTACTGCTGCTACCTAAGCAGCTCAGATACTGACTGCGCATGTGCCCCTGACCTTTAGGTACACCCGAAAGTGAAGGTAGGGACTTCAGACAAATTTATCCTCTTTCATGTTGAACATTTCACTATAAAATTCTTTCAAAAGAATTCGATTTTCACGTGGTGAGCGCTGTGAGCACGGTGAGCAGTGACATCATCGAGCACATCGCAGGTCCTTTGGCAGGTCCTGCTGAATGAAGATAGAAGAGACTGCTGCAGCTCGATCAAGTGGATGAAGTGAGATTTTTTAACCCCTAAATGGCCATATTCTTTTGCATTCTGTCTTAAGAATGCTATTATTTTCAGATATAACCATGTTATCCCGGAAAATAATAAAATCACCCGAACCCGAACTTTAGTGAAAACTTTGCAGTTTGGGTTCACTCATCCCTATTATTGGGGTGTCCAACTTTTTTAAATAGATAAGCAGATCAATTAGGCCTTGATTCTCAAATTCGGGTGAATAAGCTGTATATTTGTAATCTTATTTGGATGCCCCCCTTAGTTTAATAGATAAACAATTCAATTATGCCTTGATTCTCAAATTGGGGTGAATAATTTTTCTATTTTTACTGTTATTGGGGTTTCCCTCTCCTTTTTATAGATAAGTAATTCTATTAGGCCTTTATTCTCAAATTGGGGGTGAATAAGCTGTGTAATGTAACTGTAATTGGGGTGTCCACCTTGTTAAATAGATAAGCAGATCTATTACTCCTTGATTCTCAAATTGGGGTGAATAAGTAATTTAACTGTTATTGTGGTGCCCACCTTGTAAAATAGAAAAGCAATCCCATTAGGCCTTGTTCTCAAATTGGGGTGAATAAGCTGTCTAATGCTACTGTTATTGGAGAGTGTACACATTGACACTGAATAATTTTACATTATTTTACATATACAGTTACTGTTACCGTACAGTATGTGTAACAGACAGTTGCCAGGGCCCTCCGATGTAATGGGCAGGGGCAAAAATGTTGCTGGAGGTGGCAGAAGTAGCATCAGAAGAAGGGAGGATGGTAGCAGCCGCAGCAACAGGTGGAACTGCAACTTTCATCCAGCAGTGATTTAACCAGCAATCCAGCTGCCCTTGAATGGTTGAGTCGGTCTTCAACATCATCTCAACTGACATCAGACAACCACAACCAGGAGTCAGTGGGTTTCTATGACACCACAATTAGTTGGCATGGCCCAGGAACAAACTTTGAGGTCTCACCTGTCCTGAACCTTCCACTTACTTTTTTTTTTCTCCTTCTGCCTGAAAGTATTGTATGCTGCCGGCTCTGCTCCTTTTTTTCAGTGAGGATGAGCTTATTGAGGACAGTCAGCAGCTACTGCCCAGCCAAGATTTGAAGGAGAGGTTCGCTGCTTCCTCCTGTAGACGTGCAAGTAGCAATGATAAGTAGCGTGGAAACAGGTGTTGCAAGCGGTCAGGGACCCGGCCATGACACTGGTGAGGGTGACATAAGTGAAGAGCAGACACCAGTGAATGATGACGTAACCGATTGCACAAGGGAGTCAGGTTAATATTGGGCTTCATCACCATCTGCAGGGAGTGAGGGTAGCAGCTTTCCCATGAGACAGCAGCAGGGTGCCATCATGTGGCTGAGATAACGGTGTGCAAGCGTGGCCATGAGCCAGCAGGGTGACAGCAGTGTGAGATCTGGATGTGCCCAGGGTAGACAGTCTGCTACTCAGGAGCCTACCTGTCCAGAAACAACTAGCGGTGCATATCTTCATAGAGGCCACAGCAAGCAGTCAACATGCAGTGGTGGGGGTAAACTGCCATACTTGCTGGTGTGGGAATTTTTCATCAAGTCGCCAGAGGATGTCAGTCTGGCTGTATATAGGATATGTGGGCAGAAGGTGAAACGCGGTCAGAATACCAATGTTAGCACCATGGCCCTGCATCAACACATGGAGCAGCACCATAAAGTGGCCTGGGAAAACTATGGCACTAATGTAGTCGTACAGCCTGGCACAGCAACCTCTGCATCTCCCAGTGGCCCACAGCCCTTCTCCAGCAGTCAAGGCTCCACCAACCCAGCAGAAGGGAGCAGTGTTTCCTTCTCATTGTCTACTGGTCCTGATGTTCCTCCTCCTCCTACTCCTCATCACACATTTTGCCAACAATTGATCACAGAGGCAATTGCAAAAAGACAACAGTATGCGTGCATTCATACAACGGTGAAGTAGCTGAACGTGCTCCTGGCCAAGTTGCTGGTACTACAGTCCCTCCCCTTTGACTCTGCTGATTTCAGAGAACTGATGGCTTCTGCCGAGCCAAGGTGGAAAGTTCCAAGCCATCATTATTTCTCTATAAAAGCTGTACCAGCCCTAAACACGTATGTTGAGCAGAAGGTGGGCTAGTCCTTGAGTCTGTCGGTGTCTGGTACGGTTCACGGCAGTGCCAATGTGTGGAGCTGTAACAATGGTCAAGGACAATAGATGTCCTTTACAGCCCGCTGGGTAAATGTGGTTCCTGCCCAGGCACATCAGCAACTTGGACAGGTGATGGCAATGCTTCCTCCACGTCCTTATGCTGTGATTCCAGTTCAAACATCCCTCTCTGCCTTCTCATCCTCCACCTTGTCCTCAGCCTCCACTGTAGGCAGTTTTGAGTGGTCCTCCAGCATACCACCTATGCAGATCACAGTGGTGTCATACTGATCTGCACCTGGCCAGCCTGGGCGAACTGAGTAACACTGGGGAGGAACTGCTTCATGTCCTCAACCCAGAAACTGAATCCTGGCTGTCTCCTTGCCAACTGAAAATAAGAACCTTCGTCACCGATAAGGGGAGAACATTCTATCACTGTTGCATCAAGGACAGCTAACCCATGCATCCTGCACGGCACACGTCTTTAATCTGGTTGTATCCCTGTTCCTGAAGGCTTCCACCCAACTGCAAGACATTTTGAAAATGGCCGGGAAACTGTGCATGGACTTCAGGCACTTTTACATTGCAAAACAGGCACTACTTTGAGCTGCAAAGGCAGGCTGGTGTTCCCAAACATTGACTCATATGTGACGTTTCTACACATTGGAACTTCACCCGCCACATGTTGGACCAACTGTATGAGAATAGGAAGGCCATGAATGATTTCTTGATGCTGCAGTTGGACAGGGGTACTACCCTCTGTAACTTAGATGTTAGCCAGTGGTCCACTTTATTTGTCAGTTGCCATAACTATGGGTTGAATGATGTTATTCCACTTCACGTCCAGGAGCAGATGCTGATAGATCTGGCTGCCCAGGGGACAGGAGACGTGGAGCTTACATCTCATGGCTGCCTGAGCTCTTTGGGGCCTGAGCTGGCAGAGAAGGAGGATGAGGAGTACATTAATGCCCCCCCCCCCCAGGAAATTTATACACAAATAGGTGGTTTACCTACACAAGGCCGACAGAGACCGTGGCAGTATGCAGTAGAGATGGAGGCAGGCAGTCCCTCCAAGTCCCTTGCACAAATGGCCAGATACATGCTAAGATGCTTGCATAGAGACAGCTGCATTATGACCATTTGGCAGAGGGATGACTACTGGCCTATTGTCAGTTGGTCGCTGTCTATGTGCGCCATTGCCCATCCTCACGAAGGTCTGACCGGATCCTCTGTGCTCATTCTCCATTGGCATCACTGCTGGAGGGGGTGGGGGGCAGGAGCAGCACCAGTAAAGTCAGCAGAGTCTGTAGTTTCTGATGAGCATGTTTCATAGCCCTTCCCTTCTACTCGGAGTGACAGCTGTAACATCAAACCACACAACTGCAGACATCTCTGACGCAGAGGGGGAGGGGCTGTGAAGCTGTTCAATGCAGAGAGCAACTTCACAGTGCAGCTACAAACCCTAGTCACTTGAAGGGGCAGAATCTGGCAGAATAAAAAGTTCATATTCACACTACTCATAATAAAAGCTCCATAAAACTTATGTTTGTCCTGCACTCCCCAGCCCCTACCTCATGCTGTCAGCAGTTTTCCATGGCCAAAACTGCTGACAGATGTGCACTGTGTCCTCTCTTTTTGAGTCAATTCTTTATTTTGGCTACAAAAATTTATTATACAAAGCACAAACTCGGCTTAACCACTTTTTACTTCTGGTTTGGCTTTCCTTATTAACTGGTGAAGAGAAACTTTAGACTTCAGTTGGTTGTTTCATGAAGAAAATGCTCTAGTAGGACAAATGGAAGTCATAGAGGGGAGTCTATGAGAGTGGTTCCTGTTCTAGAAGACTTGAGCCACCCTTGTAATACAATACCTGGATGACAATTTATCTAAATGGACACCATGTAGTGTCATGTAAATTTCCCTTCAGCAGCCACTCTAGGGGAAATTCCTGGCTAGCTGCAGCTTTTTCTTTCAGAATAAGGAATTTGCTGGGGTGGTGAAGTAGGCTGTCTGCATGTTGAAAATAATTTGTCTCAATGAGATCACCTATTTTAAGCATTTATAGTGCAATTGTTGATGGTTTTCTTTATCAGACAAAGGCCATGATATTATTTTCTGATACATCAAAAATCATTCCATGAATTTACCATTTACTAATCAGACAAAATATCAAGAATATTGTAGGCTAGGTTCATACTGCAGTTGGGCTTTTGGTTTTCCAGTCTACAGAATTTTCTAATGTCTACACGAATGTAACCAAACTCAGTCTTATGTGTTCATACTAACCAAATACATTATATTCCTTTGATCATTCATTTGACTGGTTGATACATGGGCATCTAAAAGAACCCTACCATGATTTAAAGGAGTTGGCCACTTTAAAAGAATCCAGGCAGAATAAGCATGGTGTGCACTTGAGCTGCTTGTCACAAGGGTCCTATCTGACCATCCTCTGGCTATATAAGAATTTTACTGGCATAATCATTGCATCGTTGGTTACCAAAATGGAAAAGGTCATGAGGTTTAACCACTTCACCATTTCCCTACTCATACGTGCATCCATGGCCACATCCTCCTTTGGATCATTCGAAGTACTGTCTGGTGTCTGTGCAGAAGAGGATGCAATTGTTGACAGGTTGACAAGATTAAACCACATGCAGGTGCCATTTTAGTCCCCATGGATGAGGTGGTCATGACAGTGACATGTTTACATAGTTAGGGGCCGGGCAGTGTGAGCCTTGAGATAAGCAGCACATGGTCGTTGGTAGGTAGGTATCTGATTTCTGTGGCACAGCATGGACTGGCATGACTATTCAGCATGCATTCTTTGAAAGTGGCCTACCCCTTTAATATATTTATTCTATGCATGCTATTTATGGTAGCAATACGAACAACCATTGACATTTGTAGAGTACATATCTGCTTTAGAATCAGAATCAGACAAGATAAAAAAATAATAATAATTAAAGCCACATGAAATATATTAGCTAACATACTGTTACCTTAGGCTATGGGTTAACTGCCTTCATATAAACATGCATGTATTACAATGTATTTCCCTAAGGATATTGTATCTTTTTCCTTTCTCCTTTATTGCTAGATGATATGAGCTTTCCCTCGACATTGTTCACGGTGGATCACTGATATCATGTGGTAGTTATTTACTTTTGCACATATATCATTATTATATCTATATTTTTCCTGTGTTTACAGACAGTTACATTTCACATTCACCCTAAAAGGAATTGCTGTCTAAGACTTCTATGAATCCGAATCCCTGAACTCCAAAATTGAACCTGCGTATTTCATACTAATGATGGGTTGTGCATGCGCTACGAGGGTCTATTGTGGTCTTCATGCGCAGCACAGTGATAAGTTAAAAAACCTATTTAAGAAAACAACAATGAGGCCGATTTATCTGAAAACACTAAAATGTGCATTCATATTCTGAGAAGCAGAAATCGCTGAGGCTTTTTCACTTTGAAGCACAGCATGTGATTACGAAGCAAAATAGAAAGCAAGGCTGCTTTGTAATATTCAAAAGGGAGTTGAGCTTTTTTTTTTACTTATTGGAACTGCTCTTAGCGCTGTGTGACGTGTGAAAAGCTTTTGGACACTAGACATACAATGGAAAGAGGACTGAATACTGATTTGTGGCCCATTATTTTTTGCACTGTAACTAAAGCCTAATATGGGTCTCTATCTTTTCGTTTTGTATGTTCAGGGCATTGAAATTTGCTTGAGCAATTCAGTGTCTCAGCTACAGTATACACATTCAAGTCTACGCAAACATTACGTCCCACCAAAAAGCAATGGGCTTTGGAAACAGAATGCAAGACTTCTTGTACCTTACAAATGCCTCCATGCAATAGTATTGCTATTACTTTATATTTTATATTACTTTATATTACTAATGCAGGTTGCCACCAAATGCACGTACACACTTCCCTCCCTGGTGCATATTGTGAACCAGGGGTTGACACTAAAATCTCAGGACCGCTTTTCAATAAATGTACTAGCACCTCAAGCATTGGCATTATATTGTGAGTACATTTCATCACATTTAAAGTAGATAGTGATTCTACAAAATATTTCCATTCATTTTTTATTAGATTGGTTTTCACTATTATTTTGAAAGGATTTCCCGACATCTTTTTACTGCTGTCCTATCTTTTGGATAGGTCATCAGTATCTGATTGGTGGGGATCTGACGACCTATCCAGAGGATAAGACAGCAGTAAAAAGTTCTCAGAAAACCCCTTTAACCCCTTCATGACCTCTGCCATATATGTACTGTGGAAGTTGCATCTTTAAACACGCTTTGCGGGTGCCATAGCTACTGGGTTTTTCAAACTGCAGAGACCTGCGGCACAGTGACATGTATGCGATTAGCCATAAGGCTAAGATCTGGGAACATGTTAGGCTATACAAATAATAATAGTCTAAAGCCTCAAGCAGGCTTCGGCAGCTATTAGTGGAGTTAAGTATACCAATACAGGCCACTAGGTGGCAGCGCTGTATTGTTATATTGAAAATGAAATGTTCAATCATGGCTATATAGCCATCAATGAACACCATGGGCAATCTAATGATTGCCAGTTTTAGTTACCCAGGGTGATAAAAAAAAAGTAAAAAAAAGTAAAAATCTAAAAAATATATGAAAGTTGAAATCACCCCGCTTTCCCCAAAATCAAAATACATAACCAATAAAAACAATACACATCATGGGCATCATTATGTGCAAAAACACCCATACTAATAAAATATAACAATATTAATTCCATACGGCGAATGGTGCAATGGAAAAAAAATAAAAAAGGCCAATTTGCCATTTTTTGTCACTTCAACTCCCTAAAAAACTTTTAGTAAAAGTGATCAAAAAGTCACACACACTTCGAAATTAGATCTAGAAAGAGTACAGATCACCCCGCAAAAAAATGAGCCCTCACACAGCTCTGTATGCATAACTATAAAAAAGTTATAGAGGTTAGGATATGGTGATGAAAAAAAAAAAATTTTTCAAGGCTTTTAATTTTTTTTCAGTATTATCAACTATTCAAGTGTGGTATCATTGTAATCGTATGGACCTAGAAAATGAAGGTAACAGGTGAACATCATAAAAAAATTAAAAAGGCCCATTTGGATTTTTTTTTACATTGCATGAAACTAGAAATGGTGTCATTAGAAAGTACAACTTGTCCCGCAAAAAATAAGCCCTCATAAGGCTATTTGAATGGGAAAATAAAAAAGTTGTGACTCTGGGAAGGTGGAGGGCGAAAAATGAAAATGCAAAAACTGAAAATCACCTGGTCCTCTTAGGGTTAAGGGGTGGTGTCCCACTGTTGCAGCTCTCTGTAATACACAGTGGTGAATCTTCATTAACTCCTCAGCAATACAGAGCACGCATTGAAAGGTCTAGATTGCAATTTACCTTTTGTACTAATTCTCTGAACTAGGTAATGAAGGAGTCTTAGGCAGGGGACGGCACTCTATTATAGCAATATAGGAAATGATAAAAGGGTACTAAATTTGAGTAGGTAACTGATAACACATCTGGTCATTTTGGGCAGTAAATAGGTTAGTGATGCTATTGCTGGTGTTCTAGAGTAAGTTCATGATAAAATCTCAAGTGATCTGTGAAGGGGTAAGTGATAAAATCCTTGATAGAGCCTATGATAGACTTTACTGGAGACATCCTAGGTGGTCTAAGGCGAACCACAAATGGTGCCTGTGTTGATGGCTTAAGAATGCTCTTTCTCTCTATCTCGCTGTAAACATGCTCTTTCTCTCTCTCCTGGACAGGTTGAACCGGCAAAATGAAAGCAATTATCAGCTCGTCACATGATTTCCTGATTTCTCCAAATCCTAATAGTAGTCCAACAGAAAGGGATTTACAGTGCCACTGCTAAAATGTCTATACTTTATTGTAGAAAATCCCGAAATCCATTAAAATGCAAAAATCACTAACTTGCATCAGGTTTTGGTCAAAACATCAGGTCAGGCAAAAAACTACAAAAAGTCTCCACTCCAAGGATGTTGTGTCACATACCGTGGCGCAATCTAAATTTATTGCTGCCAAGTTACATAATTCTGATCACTGCAGAAACTACCCGAACCTCATCTCAGTTCTAAAGGTCTGTTTCCTGTGTTTTCTTCAAATCTTCAAATATTAATGTTTTAGTTGAAGTGATAACGAATGGCTAATAATAAAATAATAGTAATAATAATAACAACAGGCTAACAATAAAACATTTACTGCTTTTCATCTTTGTCTTTCTAATACGTGGAAATGTATGTATTCTTACATTCTGGATTCATATATTGTATTCTAGATTATTACAAGTGGATTTAAATTCTTACTTGTAAACCAGTGAGAAGGCTTCAGAACATATTGCAGGACAAGGGACCAATTTAACTAAGATATGTCCAAGGGCTGCTGGAAAATGAGCTCTGGTCACCTTCTCGAATACTGAGCTGAAGGTGTTGACATCGGCCATCTTGCTGCTGATATCCCCTCCTCCTGTGTCTAGTATACTGCCACCATGAAGGACCAGAGCAAGGACATGTATCTTACAGCTATCTTGGGAGACCACATCCTAATGGGAAAAAAACAAAACAAATAATGACATTTAGATTTTACTGTTCCAAGTCAAACTATGTTCACATCTGTGCTCGAGGCTCTGTCCCAGATTTCCTGTACCCTTTATTGTTTTTCCTATCAAAATGATGGAAAATTTGGAGGAGCTCATCAGCTCGAAGTATTTCACTGGTAGATAAAGGGGCTCCCTGGGAATAATGCATTTTTTATCCCAGGCTTGCTGCCTGCCTCTGTAAAGAGAATGTTCATACTTACCTGCTCTCTAGGCTCTCTAGTTCTCTGCTCTGGCTCCCATAAGTCTATGTTCTGTTCCCTGTATTGTTTACATCTGGCACTGCATGGTCATGGTCACATGCTCTGCTGCAGCCAATAACTGGCTTCAGAGGTGACGTGGCCAAAAGCAGCATATCACCACTGAAGCCAGTTATTTGCTCTTGAGGAGCATGTGACCATGCACATGCAGTGCCATATGTAAACAGTCCAGGGACCAGAACATAGACATGTGGGAGCCAGAGTAGAGCATGGGAGCAGGTATCTATGAATCTTCTCTTTACAGAGGTAGTCTGCGGGCGTTAGATAAAACGTCATTATTTCCCAGTGAACCCCTTTAATGGGTTCCATTGGATGCCAGTGGTGTCACCAGTGCAATGAATTTTACACTGCTTCAGCTCTGTAACATCAGGCACTGATACTTTAGCAAAAGTAAGCTATTAAAAGCTGTTTTATATTCATGAAGATAGTTGGGGTAATTTATCAAACTGGTGTAAAGTAGAACTGGCTTAGTAGCCCATAGCAACCAATCAGATTCCACTTTTCATTTTTCGCAGTTCTTTTGGAAAATTAAAGGAGAAATCTGATTGGCTGCTATGGGCAACTAAGCCATTTCTACTTTACACCAGTTTGATAAATGACCCCCAGTTTCCTTAAATTGTTTTTTAAGGAGACAGTCTTAGGAAAAGTTCCTTTGAGTGCTACTAAGCTGAAGTGACCTCTCCCTTTTTATTATGAATAGTGATGAGTGAAGCTTAGAAAAATTCGATTTGACTGCTTCGTCTAATTTCACAAAGAAATCTGCTTCATGACGTATCACTTTGTCATGAAGCACATTTCTTTGTAAGTAGTGGACGCATTGACAGGGTAGCGGTGATTGTTCCACCCCATCATTGAACCCCCTCATTCATCACTGATCGCATCCTCTGAGAATAATAATGAGGGCTTTCAGGGGTTAATCCGTTGAAAAAATAAAAAACCTTGTCCGTTTGAGCGTGAAAAGGCCACAGCGGCCATCTTTATTGAAGATCCTGGGCTTAATCTTGATCAAGCTGGCCGGCGTGGTGCCCCCATACGTCACCATGCACAAGATTTTAAGCGGGATCTTCAATCAAGATGGCCAAGGCGGCCTATTGGCGCTCAAAAGGATGAAATTAGTATTTTTTTTTATTTTATTTTTTGCTGCCATTTTAGAGAAAATTGATTCATTACCGTGAAGCACTAGGAAATTCTGCTTCATGGCAAATCGAATTTGGATTGAAGTCCACTTCAGATACTTCGATTCGCTCATCCCTAAATATCATGATTGGTGATTGATTGGTGAGGTGTCTAGCCAATACTTGCTTAGGTAGGATAAGCTATTTAGAAAACCATTTTTACTTTTTATATGGTCATTTGCTAATCCATATTTCACAGTAGCTCCAAGGCATTTTGCAGCTCAATGCTAGGACAAGTGAAGCTACATGAGTTCTTTGATATTGGGGGTTGTTTCGTTTTTATAATCAAGAAATAAAAGTATACGAAAATACCCTCACCTCACTGTCTTCATGGATCTCAAAACTGCTCTGTCTGGGGCATCTGTGCTTCCTCCCATGTATCCGGTAGAATTCTCCTATAGAAGAAAAAAAAGGTTAATTTTGTCATAAGAAAGTAAAACAATGGAATCCATAGATCAGATGATCATTAAATTATCAGGGGTGGAAAAAGTTAGGAATTTAAAGGGGTTTTTTGAGGTTAGGCCATCACTATCTGACACTTCTGATAACCTGTTATTAACCACTTCAGCCCCCCTAGCTTAAACACCCTTAATGACCAGGCCACTTTTTACAATTCTGCACTACGCTACTTTCACCGTTTATTGCTCCGTCATACCACTTACCACCCAAATGAATTTTACCTCCTTTTCTTCTCACTAATAGAGCTTTCATTTGGTGGTATTTCATTGCTGCTGACATTTTAACTTTTTTTGCTATTAATCAAATTTTTCACTTCCGTTCCGCAAACATATAGAACATGTCCTATTCTTGTCCGCAATTGCGGACAAGAAAAGGCATTTTCTATATAGTTCTGGCAATGTGCGGATCTGCAAAATGCGGAAAGCACATTGCCGGTGTCCGTGTTTTGCGGATCCGCAAAACACATATGGACATGTGAATGGAGCCTTACAGGGGGGTGATCAGTGACAGGGGGGGGGGATCAGGGAGTCTATATGGGGTGATCAGGGGTTAACAAGGGGTTAATAAGTGACAGGGGGGGGTAGTGTGGTGTTTGGTGCTACTTTACAGTGCTACATGGTCCTCTGGTGGTCGATCCCAGCAAATGGGACCACCAGAGGACCAGGTAGCAGGTATATCAGACGCTGTTAACAAAACAGCATCTAAAATACATCTTTGATGCTTTTTATTTTGCATCTACAGCCTGCCAGCAATTGATCATCGCTGGCAGGCTGCAGTATAACTGCCGAGCCGCGATCTGCTGTGAACGTGCGCGCGCGTTCACTGCAAATCTTGCCTCTCGCGAGATGACGCGCTGCCGCGTCAAGGAGGAACAAGGAGGATCAAGTAGCTCCAGCACTGAAACTATACATTTTTATCTACTGTTCGGCAATATTCTTGCTTCACAAAGCAGTTATACATACATGGTATAAATATCTAATTTAAATTTATAGCAGTAAAAAACTGCATTTTGGGGTTTTATTGAAAAAAGCTCTGTTTGAGGCCGAAAAAACTGTTGTGCATCCATCGTTTAAATAATTATTTCCAATTTATAGCAGTCAAATACTGCATTTGTGAATTTTGGTGACAAAATTAATGTTCAGGGTCCCCAAATCTGGTGTCCATACATACATACATCTATAAATATCTACTGTTAATTGTGCATCCGGCGTATAAATAATTAATTTCAATTTACAACAGAGAAATACAAATTTTCTGTATTTTATTACAAAAATACTTGTTCTTGTTCCACAAACCACTTGTGCATACAGCATGCCAAATTTTTTTTTACTTTACATTTCCGCATACAAATTGAGAATTAGTGTATTTTGGGCCCAAAAAACATTATTCTGGGTCCACAGACCATTTTTATGACACGGGCACTGCCTTAGCGAACGTAATTGTCAACTAGTGGCAGGTAAATTGACACCGGAGAGAGACCAATCTTTCAGCTTGGTGGGTGAATGCAAATAATGAGGAGAACATCAAATAAGGGAGGTGGGCATGGCCGTGGTGGTGTTGGTGGAGCTCCTGTTGCTGGGAGAGGACGTGGCTGTTCAGCGCCAACTTCCGCTCCAAGTCAAACACCTTCCTCTGGTGCGAGTAGGTGATAGAATCAGCAGCATTATTTGATAGGCCCAAATGCCGCTCTACGGAAGGTGAAGTCAGAACATGTACAGGCGATAGTAGATTGGGTGGCTGACAGTGCCTCCAGTTCCTTCACAGTATCTAACACCCAGTCCTCTGCAGAAAGCTCAGAGTTGGCACCTGCAGCCCATGCCCATCAGTCTTCCACCTCACCCCCTTGCAAATCAGCCAAGCAGTCAAAGCCCCAAATCATGCAGGAAAGTCTCATGCTTTTTGATGACTCTGTTGGCAGGGTTTCCCCGGCCCATCCACCTAGCCCTGCCCCAGAAGAGGAAGACCTTGAATGCACTGATGCTCAACCACTTTTGTTGCAGGATGAGGACATGGGAATACCGCCACAAAACGTCTCTGATGATGACGAAACATAGGTGCCAACTGCTGTGGCTTTCTGCAATGTGCACACCGACGAGGAGGGCAGGGGTCATGAATGGGTGGAAGATGATGTGGAGAATGATGAAATCCTAGATCCAGACTGGACTGAAGGCCGTGCTAGTGAGGCGTGCAGTTTTGAGGAGGCGGCAGTCGCACAGAGGCAACAGCACAGCAAAAGAGGGAGCAGGGTGCAAAAGCGCAGCGGCCGTTCCAGAGACAGTATGCCTGCTACAGTCCACCGCACCCAGGCACCGAGCACACCAAGGCCTGCTCCAAAGAGTTCATTGGCGTGGCAGTTCTTCACACAATGTCCTGACGACAAGACACGAGTGGTTTGCATGTTGTGCCATCAGAGCCTGAAGCGAGGCATAAACGTTCTTAACCTGAGCACAACCTGCATGACCAGGCATCTACATGGAAAGCATGAACTGCAGTGGAGTAAACACCTTAAAAACAATAAACTCTCTCATGCTCCTCCTACTCCCTCTTCTGCTGCTGGCTCGGCCTCTCCCTCCACCTCTGGCGTCACCTTGGCACCTGGCGACCAGCAAACAGAGGATGTTCCACCAACACCACTACATACAACACCATCACCAAGCATCTCCACCATGTCACATGGCAGCATTCAGCTGTCCATCTCCCAAACATTGGCGAGAAGGAAGAAATACCCACCAACCCACCCTCGAGCCCTGGCCCTGAATGCCAGCATTTCAAAAGTACTTGCCTTTGAAATGCTGTCATTCCGTCTGTTGTGGTGGGGACGGACTGTTTCAAACAGCTGATGGCGGTGGCTGTCCCCAATTCTTACTGGATCCCGAACCCAAACATTTTCTTGAAGTTCGGCCGAACTTCTCGAACCCGAACTTCCAGGTGTCAGCTCAACTCTACTCAACAGAATTTATTCTGTTCCGTTTGTTACCATGCAGGACACAAAACCACTGCAAGCTGATACCGGCCAGATCTGGCAATAACGCTGATGTGAAAGTTGCCTAATACCCTTGATAGTTTGATGACCAGTGACATCAGACTGACCCATACACACTGTACATATAATAAACTGGGATGCCGTGCATTCAAGACCAGCTGTTTCATTTGTACACATTTAGGATATATTTTATCCTGTCAGGGGACTATTTTCCAACCACACCTCTCTTCAAAAATGCAACGGATAATTGATCTTACTTTCACTGTGAAGAAGATTCAGTTCTAACATCGAAAGATTCAATATAGTCCAATCTGCTTCTCAAATTTGTCCTTTCTAAATTTGATATTTTTTTAAATCTTGATTTCAAAATCCCCTTGAACAATTCAAGGGTTCTGGGCTTTGAGAGCATTTCATCTCCCGAAGTAAGCTACAAATACAGAGAAACGGAGTTTGGCCTTCCCACACAATGCTGGCATTAGTAACAATCAGCACAACAGTGCAGTGAAGGAAGGTTAATTAGCGTCTGCCCCATGGTGAATCAATACCCTTAATCCATTAAATCATAATTAATGCGCTTTTCTTAACAGCAAATCTGATTCTGTATTGGCTGGAAAATTACTGACTGAAGTGGCTGTGTTGTTTTAGCTCCCCTGACCTACATCCCTTTTAAATTTTAGAACTAAAAGGGAACTTCTAGCGGCAAAGTTTTTTTTTACATTCAGCATGCATCAAGCAAAAAATGAATAAATGGTTAAATGCGCTGTCCTATAATGAAATGTTATATTTCTCAGTTTTCTTTTATATTTCTTTGTTTCTCTGATCTGTCCTTTAACAAAAGTTAATGGAAAATTACAGCTGGTGTTCTTTTTATTCCCTCACAGATCGTCCACCTAATGTGCCTATTGCTAGTGATGAAAAGCCACTTTTAGTGTGTTTTAGGCTTCGTTCACATTACCGGATTCGGGATATATATGAGCCCTAACTGAGCCGAATGGAGCCTAAAGACTCCATAGACTATAATGGGGTCTGTTAGGTGTTCGCTCAGAAGATGATTTTGGAGCGGAGACAAAAGTAGTCCAAACGGAGATGAAGAACGGAAAGGCTGAACGGTGATGTGAACAAAACCTTAAAGGGTTATTCCCATCTCGGATATTGGGGGCATATTGCTAGGATATGCCCCCAATGTCTGATAGGTGTTGGTCCCATAGAAGTGAATGGTGGCTACGCTGGCACGGTGCACTTCCCATTCATTTCAATGGGACTTCTGAAAATAGTTGAGCATGCCGTTATATGAATCGAGGGCGGCCGTGCATGCGCAGTGCGCACTCCAGGACTTTGAGGGGTCCCAGAGGTGGGACCTGCACCTTTCAGACATTGGGGGCATATCGGTAGGATGAGAATACCTCTTCAATTCTTACTGGCTGGCTGGCAGCACAATATCAAGAATAACCTTAGCCGCCCTGGTACAAGTGGATCTAGACAGTCTGACTGAGCTGCTGACCATGTGTGACTATCAGCACTGGACACATTAGATTGACATTTTGTTGAGAGACTCAGAACACCAGAAGGTGCCATAATAAAAATCTACGTTTTCGAGATCTAATAAAGAAAATTAATATTTCATTGTGGGTCTATCCCTTTAATACTCTGGAACATTGCAATATTTCTAAACATTGTGTCAAACAAACAGAATGCTATGTATGCCCAGCATTGCAGTCTCAGACTGGGGTGCTTAGGGTCCACTAGTAAAATTTATTCTGGGGTGCACTGTATAGCTACATGCAAATATTAACTGACCCCATTTACAAAAATCGCTGAAATGGTGCCAAACACATTTTTTTCAGTAGCAGCCCCCTGCCTAATCTGTGCTTCAGACCAGTCGGTCTTGGAGACCCTGGCAGTATCCTGATGACTTGCTCTTGCCTTGGTCTAGGGCCCTCTTAACTATACAGTATTAGCGAGGAACACATTATCACACAGAGACAGGCAGCAGCAAATTGATTGCTAAGGGGGCCCCTGCAGCGACATTGAGAAGGTAGGTCTCTGGGGAAAGAGTATACTGCCATTTTGCATAGAAGTCAGCCAACAAATACATCTATGATAAAAACTGTATAACTAACTACCCAGTTTTTTTTTTTTTATATGGATGCAAATTCTTGGTGAGAAGCTGTACGCTGATTATCTGTATGTAGTGCAGTCAATGAGTAAGGACCGTACGTGTAAGGTCCGAAATGCGTAGACTGTAAGTTATTGTCCTGTACCTGGAAAAGTTTTTATCGCAACATCAATAAAGAAAGAAAGAATAAGAAACCTTACTGGTGAGCTGGACTTCATTTCCTTTATTGTTGGGATCAGCTGTGTCCAGAGTCCGTGTCCGTGCTCACGGGAGGGAAGGCTGAGGTGAGAGCTGCTCTTTTGGATTTGCGATATAATAAAAACTGTATAACGAACTACCCAGTTTTTTTTTTTATATGGATGCAAATTCTTGGTGAGAAGCTGTACGCTGATTATCTGTATATAGTGCAGTCAATGTGCTGTGTCGTGTCACTTGTGCAGGAGGTGGGGAACTAGCGCTCTCCTGTGGGCCAGTCCAAGCCTGCAGCAATGTATAGAACCTCTTTTATATCATTACATACCATTTATATAATTATAGATGCCACCTTTATGCTATTAATGTTGATAATACCTTCAATCTTTCTGTTACCTCTGAATTTTTTACTTCCATTTTAACCCTCTTCACAACATCCACCAAACATGTTTGACAGATGTTGGGTCTTTAAAGATGGCACTTGTATGGATGCAACTTCAATCATAGATACTATAGTCAGTTGCGACCACAACATCTGAGGAATCATTAACTGAGAGCGAGTTCCTCCGTGCAATCAAACGGCCTCTACGCAATGAGGTTGCAGGAGTTGTTCAGTTGCTATTGCATCTGGGAGCCTTCTGAAGGGTCCCAGGGCTTCCATAGCAAAGTTCAAATTGAGCCCTTTAGTCTATGGTAGAAGCAATCTAACAATTGCTTATTTAAGTCCCCTACAGGGCTGAAAAAAAGCTATTCTATTTCATTTGTAAAAGATATATTAAAAAAAGAGAATAAAAATTAAAATCGCTCAATTTCCCTACTTTACATATAAGAATAAACATCATTGATATTACTATATCAAAAATGGCAGAACTATCAAAATATAAAAGTATTTTTCACTTATGTTGAACATTGTAACAGAAAAAAAATGAAAATTGTTTATAAAAAGGAAGGGGTTAAGCTTGCTTTTGTGTTGAACTGTTTTTAACCTTCACATACGTGTAGTAACTGATCAAGTTCTCTCTACTAATGCCTCCAATATATTCAAAGTCCAAATGATCATTGTTTAAATGTTTTTAGTGATGGCTTTAAAAGATGGAGCAAACAAAATACTGGTACACGAGTAAATGAGGCCTTAGGGTAAGTCTACCTCTGCAGCAGGCATTCTGGTATTCTGTTCCGGCAGATGAACAGAATACCAGAATTGCAGTATCTGGCATAGATACAGTGTTTTGTTTTAATACTGAATAGGATCCAGTGAGCCCTGGTGGTGTCCTGCTTTGCCAGATACGGAAATCCTGGTTTTCTGTTCCTCTGTCGAAACAGAATACTGGAATGCCTGCCACAGGCAAAGTATAATATTTTTTACTTATTTATCTTTTAACTTCTTTTAGGACTTGTGTGAAAGTCTGATGTAGTTTTAGGTCAATTTTATGCAGGGATATAGAAAAAGGGTTTACAAACTTTCAAGCTCCACTATACAAGTCCTACTGTTGAGGTGGGATTTATGTTGCCAGGGTCCAGAAAAGGGTGATATATATAGTACATGAGAGGGTGGGGATATGTTAAAAAAGAGAATAGCCAAAGATAGCTATGTGACAAACTCTGAGTAGTACTGTATCTGGAGGATGCCTTTATGACATTTGGAGACAAATCGACAGTAAAAGACAGTAAAAGTGAATAATTACAATTAAAAAAGACCTCAACTATGACTTATTGCATTTAAAGGGGGTGTTCAACATAGGAAAAATATAGCAGGGAGCTATACAGGATGTAAAAAGAGAAAAACATGCAGCTTGTTACAAGTCTCCACTATACTTGAAAGGGTCAGGTGCAATATACATGCACATGAACAGTGCCGACCAATCAATGGCCTAAGGGTTGATATGTGCATGAAAGGCATGTGACCGCTGTCAGACAATCCTTTTTGATAGTTGTTTATTGTGTTTTTGACTGCAGCTGCACCTGATCAGTACTATATTACTAAACCTATATTACTGCACCATTATTATTTATTTACCTTTTGATTGTGTTATTTGTTTACTGCATGGTGGTATTATTTTAAGTCTTCATTGACACTGGCGTTAGGATTGTCCAGCAGGATGTTCCGGCAGGGGAATAGCCTGCCGGATCCGTACTAACATTTGCACACATATGCTGCCAGAAGTCTGCCCCAGCCCCATTCACTATAATGGGGACGGGCCGGAGATGCGGCCGCAGCACGGCAAGCATGCCGAGAGGTTTTTGCCTGGTCTCTCGGTATATTGGCGTGCTGCGGCCCCATCTCCGGCCCTTCTTCATTATAGTAAATGGGGCCGGGCGGACTTACGTCAGCGCACGTATGCAAATGTTAGTACGGATCCGGCAGGCTGTTCCCCTGCCGGACAATCCTAACGCCTCTGTTGAAGAAGCCTAAGGTATGATGAACACACCTTTCAGTTATCCATAGATCCAGGAAATATATTTTGTTGCACTTTAATGGCAAAGTTGACCAATATTCTGCAAGCTATATGAACGAGCTGACTGCTATACTCTGTTAGTTCATGTTGAGCTACTAGAGGAAATAGTTCCTAACGTTACGGGGTTGTGGAAAGCTTCAGGCATAAGTCAGTAAAAAAGCTGTAGGTCATTCTCTCCTTGCTACTTGTCTTTATTAGTGGAAGAAATTAGAGAAAATTGGTATATATTTGTATAGCTCAGTTGCCATCCTACGGCTTGAATCCAGGGGCATAGATGACAACCTTTCAATTTCCATTCTAGTTTTAAAAATGTCTGAGAATGTCAAACCTGACCAATCACTATCAGCAGGGGACCCAGAAGCAGCTAGAATAATGAGTATGGCACTTGACAAAAACAATTGTAATTCTATGAACATTATCCAAGGAATGTGCCTATGTTAATTAGTTTTTGTCTCTCCATCTTCTTAGCTAACAAGTTTTTACAGCATATCAAGTGAAGTGAGTCAGATAATGATATACTGTATTTTGAATTTGCTTTCGGACCACATCTTTTTTACTTTGACGTAATGCAGAATTTTGACTGTCAGGTGAACAATTCAGACAGTACATCATGTTCTGACATTTTAGTGCCCAGTCTGATTATGGAACAATTTACCTGCTGGAAGGCTGAAAGAAAGATGATGCTTATTTCTAAAATGTCTTCTATCTTGCAAAATGTCCAGATAAAACAGAAAGAGAATTTTTCCCTCCATAAATACACTCAGGATAGATGTCAGATAAAGAAACTTACTTTATAACTTAAAAAATCATATATAAAAAAATGGCAACTTTTCAGAATATGCTATTCCCTATTTAATTCTGTAATGTATTTAGAAACTGTATTAAGACAATTTAAGAGCAAATTCAAAGAAAAAAGGAACTAAGATTTGAGAAGCAAGGATAAATCAATCATTTTTCATAAAGGGTGTTTATATTATTCAGTGTTGCACAATATAAAAAAAAATACCAAAAAATATCAAAATTCGACCTACACAATACTGCTATGCAGATAAAAAAGAACTTTAATTGTCCAGTAAAAATGTTAAAAAAAACTATAGGATTAATAGGTTCTCCATGGCGGTGCCTGTAATTAGAGGCAAACATTAAATCTTCTTAGATACAAAGCAATGTGGTTTTGAGGAACATCATTCTTCTGGTCAAGAAAATGAAGGGATGGCCTTTATGCGTAAAGTATAAACAATGTAAATGTTAAAATTAAGATATTGTCTGCGAGAGATTGCCTGTCTGGCTTTCCTTGGCTTTACCAGAATAGTCTTTATTTGATAAAAATCCTTTATTACCGTATTTTTCGCCCTGTAAGATACACTGGCCCATAAGACGCACCTAGGTTTTTTGGGAGGTAAATAAGAAAAAAATATTTTTAACCAAAAGGTATGCTTTTGGTGGGTTTGGAACTAATGGTGGTCTGTGCATGACACTATTACTGGGGATCTGTGGATGGCACTATTATGGGGGATCTGTGATTGTCACTGTTATGGGGGGGAATCTGGGGATGACACTTTTATGGGGGATCTGTGGAGGACACTGTTATGGGGGATATGGGGATCTGTGGATGATGCACTGTTATGGGGGATCTGGGGATGGCACTGTTATGGGGGATCTGGGGATGGCACTGTTATGGGGGATCTGGGGATCTGTGGATGACGCACTGTTATGGGGGATCTGGGGATGGCACTGTTATGGGGGATGTGGGGATCTGTGGATGACGCACTGTTATGGGGGATCTGGGGATGGCACTGTTATGGGGGGATCTGCGGATGACACACTGTTATGGGCGATATGTGGATGACACACTGTTATGGGGTATCTGTGGATGACACTGTTATGGGGATCTTCGGATGACACACTGTTATGGTAGATCTGTGGAGGACACACTGTTATGGGGGATCTGGGGATGACACACTGTTATGGGAATCTGTGGATGATGCACTGTTATGGGGGATCTGGGGATGGCACTGTTATGGGGGATCTGGGGATGGCACTGTTATGGAGGATCTGGGGATCTGTGGATGACGCACTGTTATGGGGGATCTGGGGATGGCACTGTTATGGGGGATCTGGGGATGGCACTGTTATGGGGGATCTGGGGATCTGTGGATGACGCACTGTTATGGGGGATCTGGGGATGGCACTGTTATGGGGGGATCTGCGGATGACACACTGTTATGGTAGATCTGTGGAGGACACTGTTATGGGGTATCTGTGGATGACACACTGTTATGGGGATCTTCGGATGACGCACTGTTATGGTAGATCTGTGGAGGACACACTGTTATGGGGATCTGGGGATGACACACTGTTATGGGAATCTGTGGATGATGCACTGTTATGGGGGATCTGGGGATGGCACTGTTATGGGGGATCTGGAGATGGCACTGTTATGGAGGATCTGGGGATCTGTGGATGACGCACTGTTATGGGGGATCTGGGGATGGCACTGTTATGGGGGATCTGGAGATGGCACTGTTATGGAGGATCTGGGGATCTGTGGATGATGCACTGTTATGGGGGATCTGGGGATGGCACTGTTATGGGGGATCTGGGGATGGCACTGTTATGGGGGATCTGGGGATCTGTGGATGATGCACTGTTATGGGGGATCTGGGGATGGCACTGTTATGGGGGGATCTGCGGATGACACACTGTTATGGGCGATATGTGGATGACACACTGTTATGGGGTATCTGTGGATGACACACTATTACTAGGGATCTGTGGATGGCACTGGTATAGGGGATCTGTGGATGACATTGTTATGGGGATCTGTGGATGGCATTGTTATGGGGATCTGTGGATGGCACTGTTATGGGGGATCTGTGGATGACATTGTTCTGGGGGATCTGTGGATGGCAATGTTATGGGGGATCTGTAGATGGCACTGTTATGGGGAATCTGTGGATGGCACTGTTATATATGTGTCATCCACAGATCCCCCACCCTATAACAGTGCCAACCACAGACCCCCCCACCCCATAACAGTGCCATACAGAGACCATCCACTCCTTAACAGTGCCATCCACAGATGTCCCACATAAAAGTGTCATCCATAGATCCCCCGCCACTCCAGTGCTGCCTTATGCAAATATAAAATGTCTCATTAAATTAAAGGTGGTTAAACGATCAAACATGCCCCCTCACTTGTAATATTACCGAACACAGTAACAGCTTCTGTACAACGCAGGCAGGCTGGGCGGCAGCGTGACTCCCTGACGTCACATGCCTGCGCCGCCTGCTTGATTTATAAAGTAGGCGGCGCAGGCACGTGACATCAGGGAGTTGCGCTGCCGCCCGCCCGGCCTGCTAGAGCATCGCAGACTGCGATGTAAATTGTCAGCATTCGCCCCATAAGACGCAGGGGCATTTCCCCCCCATTTTTGGGGGGGAAAAAGTACGTCTTATGGGGCAAAAAATATGGTACTTTCTGATCGTTAATTGACAACTTTATCACACCCAAGGCAGAAATTTAGAGCCTTGCTGATGAGCATTGCACTGTCCAGTCATGTCCTCCCCTGGTGAACTAGTAGTTTATCCTATAGTCTGCAATAATCAAGCAGATGATGTCTAGTACTATTGTTTTCTAGAAGATTAAAGTGAATATTTTAAAGCAAATGGTTGTTGTTTTGGTGATATGTTGGAAATAGTAAGCAGATTGCCTGTTGGCGATTAAAGAGAGCCGTTTAAAACGAATAATATAATCCCGGTGGTAAAAGATGCCTGACCATTTTGTATATTTATAGTTAGGGTTTCAGCACTGGAAAAGGCAAAACACATGCAATGCCTAAGTGGGCCCCCAATGCAGGTAACGCCAGAACATAACCACTACTTATACCACTAAACAGTGGCTGAATTATCATTCTGTTATTGAATAAAAACACTGTAACAAAAAAAAAACAGTATTACCACCATAAAGTGACCATATAATAGTAAGTATGAGGTTCACACAGGAGCTTTGCAAAACTGTATAAATGATTACAGTTAGGGACAAGCGAATTTCTCAAAAATTTGATTCGGTCGGTTCGCCGAATTTTCTGAAAAGATTAATTAGATTAAATCCCAAATTATTTGTGGCGAATCTCTTTGAAAATCAGCTATTTCCTGGCTGCAGAGAGCCTGTATAGTGGTATAGAATACTGTGTCTAGCAGAAACACGCATAGGGAGTCTGCTGTGGTAGTGAAACAATACTGTGAGTCAGTATGACATGCAAAAGACAGGCGTTGCTCTTAGAATCACTGCACACTTCATGGGGCCAAATAACCAATAACCAAATAACTCAAGTGTGAACTCAGCCATGCAGGTCAATGTTAGCGCCAGGTATAAAGAACCGTGCAAAGGCCCAAGATCCTACTATAGCACTATAGCATGAAAGAGCGCACTCCTTTTACACTGTTGTCAGCTGATTCCATATAGATTTCTACAGAACCTATTCTATTAAACGCTAATACAAGTAGAGCCCCCCTGACAGAGTGGAGAAGGTCTCAGCAGTAAGTTTGTGCTGATGTCACTGATTATTTTGCCCTTCCTCTGATCCATCAGAACAATAACCCCTAAAAAACTTATCCTGTCTATCGAGCATCAGCCTTCACTCGGCCAGCATTTGGTCAGTAATCCATCAGTATTGCTAAAGCCAAAAAAAAACAGGAGTGGATCCAAAACAGAGATGACACGTGAATTGAATATTTGCATGTCTTCTGTGGTTTGTACCCACTCCTGCTTTTGGCTACCAAATCATAAGCCAATTCTGATGCAAATAGGGACCCTGTCATACAGGCCTTACAGCTGCTACATAGATAGGATCCGTTGTGTGTCTCATTTTTCCTTCCTTCTGACAGATCAGAAGAAGGGTCAAATAAATTGTGATGTCATCCAGGCCAAAAAGGCAAAATAGTAGCCCAGTTTTGGAGTGGGGAGAGTGGGGTCAGCATAAGAAGTCCACAGAGTGGCCCAGTGACAGAGTGGTGAGGTAGTAGCAGCATGAGGAGACCACAGTGTTGAGGTGGCAGCGGCATGAGGAGATGATAGAGTGGCCCAGTGACATAGTGGTGAGGTAGCAGCAGCATGAGGAGACCACAGTGTTGAGGTGGCAGCAGCATGAGGAGACCACAGAGTGTTTAGGTGGCAGCAACATGAAGAGACCACAGAGTGGTGAGGTGGCAGCGGCATGAGGAGATGATAGAGTGGCCCAGTGACACAGTGGTGAGGTGGCAGCAGCATGAGGAGACAAGAGAGCAGTGAGGTGGAAACAGCATGAGGAGACCACAGAGTGGCCCAGTGACAGAGTCTTGAGCTGGCAGCAGCATGAGGAGACCACAGAGCAGTGAGGTGGCAGCAGCATGCGGAGACCACAGCGTGGCCCAGTGACATAGTGTTGAGGTGGCAGCGGCATGAGGAGACAATAGAGTGGCCCAGTGACATAGTGGTGAGGTGGCAGCAGCATGAGTAGACCACAGAGTTGCCCAATGACAGAGTGTTGAGGTAGCAGCAGAATGAGGAGACCACAGAGTGGTGAGGTGGCAGCAGCATGAGGAGACCACAGAGTGGCCCAGTGACATATTGTTCAGTTGGCAGCTGCATGAGGAGACCACAGAGGGGCCCAATGACAGAATGTTGAGGTAGCAGTAGCATGAGGAGACCACAGACTGGTGAGGTGGCAGCAACATGATGAGAACACAGAGTGGCTCAGTGAAATAGTGGTCAGCTGGCAGCAGCATGAGGAGACCACAGAGCGGTGAGGTGGCAGCAGCATGAGGAGACCACAGAGTGGTGAGGAGGCAGTGGCATGAGGAGACAATAGAGTGGTCCAGTGACATAGTGTTGAATTGTCAGCAGCATGAGGAGACCACAGAGTGGCCCAGTGGCATAGTGGTGAGGTGGCAGCACCATGAGGAGACCACAGAGTGACCCAATGACAGAGTGGTGAAGTAGCAGCATGAGGAGACCACAGAGTGGTGAGGCGGCAGCAGCATGAGGAGACCACAGAGTGGCCCAGTGAAATAGTGGTGTGCTGGCAGCAGAATGAGGAGACCACAGAGTGGTGAGGTAGCAGCAGCATGAGGAGACCACAGTGTTGAGGTGGCAGCGGCATGAGGAGATGATAGAGTGGCCCAGTGACATAGTGGTGAGGTAGCAGCAGCATCAGGAGACCACAGTGTTGAGGTGGCAGCAGCATGAGGAGACCACAGAGTGTTTAGGTGGCAGCAACATGAAAAGACCACAGAGTGGTGAGGTGGCAGCGGCATGAGGAGATGATAGAGTGGCCCAGTGACACAGTGGTGAGGTGGCAGCAGCATGAGGAGACCAGAGAGCGGTGAGATGGCAGCAGCATGAGGAGACCGCAGAGTGGCCCAGTGACATAGTGTTGAGCTGGCAGCAGCATGAGGAGACCACAGAGCAGTGAGGTGGCAGCAGCATGCGGAGACCACAGAGTGGCCCAGTGACATAGTGTTGAGGTGGCAGCAGCATGAGGAGACCACAGAGTGGTGAGGTGGCAGCGGCATGAGGAGACAATAGAGTGGCCCAGTGACATAGTGGTGAGGTGGCAGCAGCATGAGTAGACCACAGAGGGGCCCAATGACAGAATGTTGAGGTAGCAGTAGCATGAGGAGACCACAGACTGGTGAGGTGGCAGCAGCATGATGAGAACACAGAATAGCTCAGTGAAATAGTGGTGAGCTGGCAGCAGCATGAGGAGACCACAGAGCGGTGAGGTGGCAGCAGCATGAGGAGACCACAGAGTGGTGAGGAGGCAGCGGCATGAGGAGACAATAGAGTGGTCCAGTGACATAGTGTTGAATTGTCAGCAGCATGAGGAGACCACAGAGTGGCCCAGTGGCATAGTGGTGAGGTGGCAGCACCATGAGGAGACCACAGAGTGACCCAATGACAGAGTGTTGAGGTAGCAGCAGGAGGAGACCACAGAGTGGCCCAGTGAAATAGTGGTGTGCTGGCAGCAGCATGAGGAGACCACAGAGTTGCCCAGTGACATAGTGTTGAGGTAGCAGCAGCATAAAGAGACCACAGAGTGGCCTAGTGACATAGTGGTGAGCTGGCAGCAGCATTAGGAGATCACACAGTGGCATGGATGATCTAGTCTGATGCAGAACGGCAATTAAGACATATTTTTTTCCTATTAATACATTCCCCCCAAAAATGTATAACTATGTAGATTCACCGCAGAACGGTTAATAGGATGTAAGTATATTTCCTATTAATAAATGCTGTAAATGGCTGCATCACACAGCACTTGTACCCCAATAACAAGCAGGGTTTGCTGTAATTACTGAGCTATCATTTAGTGCAATTTGTACCCCCAGTTAGAGCAGCAAGGTGTAATATAATCGCTCCTATTACCCAGGCTGTACTCTACCCTATTGGACCCTGTTCTCCTATTATAGTGTAGATAATGCCTCCCTATCCTTTCCTTACGCTATGAATAATCTCGTTTTTTCAGCAGAATAAAGTCTTTCCTAGCACTATATCTAGCGCTTGTCACATCTCTTCCTGCACTAAGTACACTGGAAAATAGCTGAATCCAAGATGGGTGAGGCTATTTATAGAGCTGTAACATCACAGGAGCTGGCTGGCTGCTGATTGGCTGCATGCATCAAATTGCGGCATTGTGAGGGATCCCTCGTTCCCAAAATTCTTTGCTCTATGTCCTAACATGTGCAGCAGCCATGTAATTCGTTACCTTGAAGCGGGAGGAAATTCGACTTCGGTGCAAATCAAATTTTTCCTGAAATTCAAATCGAATTCCACTTCTTCAACTTTGATTCGCTTATCTCTAGTTACAGTGCAGGCTTACAGTTGGTGCTTGTTTTATCCAATCAGAGTCTCTCACTTTTTTAGTCTTTTCCATCTGGACTAGACCACCTTGAAAACTTCTTCCAGCCCCAATTTTTATCTTCAAGGTTTTCAACAAAGGCATCTTTGGCTTCTCACTTTTTCAGCATCTGCCCTACTTTTTCCCAACCTATACATACTCCCAATCCTGTTGATGCCCCCCAATTCAGTGCCTGTTGCTGCCTTATCTACTCCCTATGGCCCCATTCACACGTCCGTGGTGTGTTGCGGATCCGCAAATTGTGGATCCGCAACACACCATGCCGACACTCCCCATGGAGGCTGTGGACAAAAATAGGACATGCTCTATCTTTTGCGGAGCCGCGGCCGGATGTTTCGAAGCCGAAACCCGGAAGTTCGGGGCCGCGGCTCTGCAAATGCGGAAGCATAGTGTGCTCTCTGCATCACATCCTGCCCCATTCACAATGAATGGGTCCGCATCTATTCCGAAGAATTGCGGAATAGATGCAGACTAAAATGCGGACGTGTGAATGGGGCCTATTACTGTACTGGGCAGCATGGTACTTTATTTCAGAAAGGATGTTGTCATAAATACAATTATCCCCCTTTAAAAATCATAAAACCCCTTGTGGTTGTTAAACAAAACAAAAAAAACTTGCATGCATTTGCATATCTATTGCTCTTAGCACCTCCTAAAAGCTAGGACAGAACAGTTCAGATGACCATCCTGCTTCTCTCAGTCCAGTGATGTGCCCCCTCCCAAAGTCTCTCAACTGGGCAAAATGTCATGAAGTGAGGCTAAAGCAACTTTCACATCTGCGTTTTTGCTGGATCCGCCATGTATCAGCAAAAAAGCTTCCATTAGGATAACACAACCAGCTGCATGTGTTATGAACGGTTGTATTATCTTTAAAATAGCCATGATGGATCCGGATCTAGTGCTGTTATCATTTATATATCTACTTGAGACATAAGTGCATGCCGAGCTTTGCAGCAATCTGACTTTTCTATCTGGGTACCTTTTTTTTTTGTCACTAAATGTATTTAAAATTTTAATTATTAATTTTAATTAGAACTATGTAATGAAATAAATATAACATTATAAAACTTTCATTATGATAAAGAATCACTTGCCTCAATAGAAAGATGCATCTCAAAAAGTTTGGAGCTTTGTGACAAAATCCCTTCTGGAGGATATGTCAGAAGTCAGAACAGAAGCTCACCTCACTTCAGCACTAAAGACCTTTTGTGTAGCTTGATAGCACATTATTATTCTCTGGCTATCTGTCTTCATGCAGAGAGAAAATATTTTTATTTAGCTTAGATGCAATTTTAATGTAGTCAAATTAAAATTAAAAGGTGCGAATAATTTCAAAAGGAAAATTTCTCCTGGTTTCATGGGTTGTAGGCATGCAGGAATTATCATTCCAAATGTGAATCAAATGCCATAATGCCTAACACAGCTATCTCTCTGCCGACCCCAACTTCAGCTTATCAAGAGCTGCACACTCTGGTTCAGCTTGTGTCAATGCTGCCAAGTAAACGGGTATTAGTTACGCACATCTCTCATCACTCACATGTGACAGGCTCTTTTGTTAGATAATACAAGGGTTTCTTGGAGGTTGAGGATAATGCATCTTTTGCTTTACTATTTGCAGGTTATTGGGCCTTCTGGGGATATAAATGCTGCAGATTTAGATTTAAATCAGAGTTTTACATGACAGTATGTATTACCCAGGTTATCAGTATAAGATAACACCATGTAAACCCTAAGGGATTTAATTCATAATAGAATAAAAAGTTCTAAAATATTTTGTATCAGTTTCTACATTTTTGAAATCTCTGTACCTATTGCACTGTGTTAGGCTGGGTTCATATCTACGCTGTGGACTCTGGCAGTCTGTTCAGGTGGAGGATTGCAGATACCACATTGCACTGTCGGTGATTCTGGGGAGTCTTATATAACACTACTTTAAATGAGCTCTCTCAACTAATCTTTTTCCATATGTCCTATTAGAGCATTTGGACATCTTTGCAGCCACTTTTCCACTGCATAGCATTGACTCTACCCTACTCTACTCGCCTATGCTTGGTTTTAGTACAAGTTTGCTTCTTTTCCACTGTGGCTATGGTATCTCCTCAATGTAGCTGGTAGCAGTGTAGTGATGATTCTCTCAGACCAATCACTAGTCATCATTGTGAACACATGACGTTCATGGTACAAACTTGCAATGCATGAAACCTTCTCAGTTCAACTTTGGCCCAGTGGGAAAACAAAAACACAGGATCGAGTTGGTTCTCAGCTCTGGCTGACTAGAGCCGTCCATGTATTTCCCTGGCAGAATCCACTAAAGGGGAAAATATCTAGCCAGACAAGGCTTCCCTTGCAAATTAGTTATCTCTCAGGGGTGTTGAGAGCCAGACCCGAGAGGATCAGATGTGTCACAGCAGCTTCTATTTCTTACAGTAATTTCTTATTGTACTTCAATTGCAAATGCCACATTGACTAATTGACCAAGTGCTAGCTAGATTTTGCACAGTTTTCAAATAGCCAAAAGAATTCAAGTCTATGAACACCTTTGGGAGCAATTTTTTATGATTGAATTGTACTCATTTTGGGCTAAAAATCTATTTTTTTCAATTGGTCTTTATTAAAAATTGTCAGCAGTTTTTGTCATAAAGGGCTAAGTTTCAGCCTAGCTTCAGGGTTATCTTAGGTTTAGTATACGGAAATTCTGGTGAACGCTAAAATATAACTTTTATTGGTATGCACTAAAACTACAATATGTGTGGGGGATACAAAAAATGCTAAAAACAAGCATAGAGGAAAAAGGCAAAAGGACATAAAGTTTGCGAACAGCACTAAGGCAGCTCAATCTTACTTTGCCAATATTCCACTAGCTGAATCGCTCCCACCCTTATGACCGCTCACACTTGTTATACACAGACTACCAGTGGGGTGAGCGCTGCCAAGGGGGGGAAAGAGTTAGAAGCAGAAGGGCGCTTCACGCTGAATACCCCGGTCATGCATCAGAGTACACCGGAACAGCTGTGAATGCAGCGCTAATGCTGGGACAAGACACATGGGGAACAAGACTAAGGCTATTTTTGCCCTAACCTATCTTCCTAAGCTCTGGCTCTTAATGCTTGTGAGAGATTACTGATGTCGGCGGTCTCAGTCATTCTCTTGTTCTCCATGTGTCTTGTCCCAGCATTAGCGCTGCATTTACAGCTGTTCCGGTGTACTCTGATGCATGACCGGGGTATTCAGCGTGAAGCACCCTTCTGCTTCTAACTCTCTCCCCCCCTTGGCAGCGCTCATCCCACTGGTAGTCTGTGTATAACCAGTGTGAGCGGTCATAAGGGTGGGAGCGATTCAGCTAGTGGAACATTGGCAAAGTAAGATTGAGCTGCCTTAGTGCTGTTCGCAAACTTTATGTCCTTTTGCCTTTTTCCTCTATGCTTGTTTTTAGCATTTTTTGTATCCCCCCGCACATATTGTAGTTTTAGTGCATACCAATAAAAGCTATATTTTAGCGTTCACCAGAATTTCCGTATAGCGCCTTTTCTCATTGAACACAAATTCCTACTAGAATTGTTGCCACCAGTGATTGTTATCTTAGGTTTAGTTTTATTCTAAGGGCTCTTTCACACTGGCGTTTTTCATTTCCGTCCTAGAGTTCCGTCCTCGGGGCTCTAGGACGGAAAGAAACTGATCAGGATTATCCCAATGCATTCTGAATGGAAAAAAATCCGTTCAGGATGCATCAGGATGTCTTCTGTTCAGTATGTGAATGTTTTTTGGACGTTGACAAAACCGTAGCATGCTGCGGATTTGTCTCCGTCCAAAATCCGGAAGACATGCTGTAACGCCGGATCCGGAATTAATGCCCATTGAAGTGCATTAATCCGGATCCGGCATTAAGCTAAACATTGTTTCGGCGCATCGCCAGACCCGACGTTTAGCTTTTGTGAATGGTTACCATGGCAGCCAGGACGCTAAAGTCCCGACAGCCATGGTAAAGTGTAGTGGGGAGGCAGGGGAGAAGCATACTTACCGTCCGTGCGGCTCCCGAGTCCCGGGGTGCTCCACAATGATGTCAGAGCGCCCCATGAGCATGGATTGTAGGTATCTGCTCCCCTGGCTCCCCACTACTTACTATGGCAACCAGGACTTTGAAAGAGGCCTTAGCTGTCATTTGACAGCTATGCATAGCCCTTATCTCTGAACTATTATCTCTCTAACAACCCATAATCACTTATTTGAGCCATATTCTTATCAGTTTGATATGAACTGAGTGTTTATAAGCTGTCAGGAGTTCAGAAATTTTTAATAAAGACCTGATTTTTATTTTAGAATGAGTACAGTAATATAAACAAGGTGTCTATACCTCTTCAGGCTGCTGTAAAATCAGTGCAGCAATTGGAAAGTCTAGACAATTATGAAAAACAACTAAATACAGCCAGGTTACTTTGTTAAACAGACAATTTTTTGTGAATTAAACTGGATATTGCCATTGGGACATAAATGTCATATCGATATGCCTTTAATGTCCAATAGATGCAAGATCCACCTCTGGGATTGGCTCCTTTCTCAGGAGCATGGCTGCATTGCAACTGAGGAGTTCTCTGCACAAGCACAGCATGCCCTCCATTCATGACAGGACCCTGTTCCTGAGATACTTGCAAGTCCCACCTCTGAGGAAAATCCCTTTAAAATATATTAGGAAATGCTGTCAATGACATGATCTAAGAAATTATATGGGTACATATATAGTATAGTATATAAGTGTAGTTCCAAGTGGAACAACATTCCTTTATAATGTAGCACAATGGCGCCTTTATGTGAGGCTAAACTGTGCATTTTTTGGAAGTGACACGTACTTTTCAACCGCCTCTGGACCGCCTAATGCACGGATGCGTCCAGGCGGCGGCAGGTTTATTCCTCCTGGACGCAATCCGCACGTCATCTCATGAGACGCAAGATTTCCTGTGAACGAGCATGCGCGCTCACAGGATCGCGTCAGGGAGTAGTTAAACTACAGCCTGCCAGCGCTGATCATGCGCTGGCAGGCTGTAGAAGTTAAAAAAAATCGCATATCAGACGCTGTTTTGTTAACAGCGTCTGATATGCCTTCTGCTCGCTCCTCTGGTGGTCCCTTTTGCTTGGGACCACCAAAGGAAACATGTAAGTGCACCAATCACCACACAGACCCCCCCATCCAACCCCCCTGTCACTGATTAACCCCGATTAACCCCTGATCACCCCATGTCACCCCCCTGATCACCCCGTCACCACCCCTGTCACTAATCACCCCCCTGTAAGGCTCATCCAGACGTCCGTATGTGTCTTGCGGATCCGCAAAACACGGACACCGGCAATGTGCTTTCCGCATTTTGCGGATCCGCACATTGCCAGAACTATATAGAAAATGCCTTTTCTTGTCCGCAATTGCGGACAAGAATAGGACATGCTCTATCTTTTGCTCTCTGCATCACTGCCGGCCCCATTTACACTGAATGGTTCCTCATCTATTCCGCAGAATTGCGGAATAGATGTGGACATTTTTGCGGACGTGTGAATGAAGCCTTACTACTTTTTTTTTGCACATTTTTTGGCAGAGATTTTTTCATCCACATTGATTGATGTGAATGAAGAAATCTGTATCGTTCATTATTTTTTTCAACCCAGAGGCTGAACGGAAAAAAAAATCTCATTACCCGTATGCTCAATATAAGGAGAATAGCAGAAACTCCTCATGCTGGCCATACATGTGATGATTGTGGAGACCCTCAAATGCCAGGGCAGTACAGATACCTCACATGTGACCCCATTTTAGAAAGAAGACACCCCACGTTATTCTGTGAGGGGTATGGTGAGTTCATGTAAAATTTTATTTTTTGTCACAAGTTAGTGGAATATGAGACTTTGTAAGAAAAAAAAAAAAGTCAATTTCCGCTAACTTGTGCCAAAAAATAAATCTTCTATGAACTCGCCATGCCCCCACGGAATACCTTGGGGTGTCTTCTTTCCAAAATAGGGTCACATGTGGGGTATTTATACTGCCCTGGCATTTTAGTCTGGAATCCAAATGCGTAAAAATGCCCTCCTAAAAGTTACTCATTGGAATTTGGGTCCCTTTGCGCATCTTGGCTGCAAAAAAGTGTCACACATGTGGTATCACCGTACTCAGGAGAAGTAGGGCAATGTGTTTTGGGGTAATTTTTTTATACAAAGTTGACAATTTACAGAGATATTTCTCTCACCCAGCATGGGTATATGTAAAAATGCACCCCAAAACACATTGCCTTACTTCTCCTGAGTACGGCGATACCACATGGGTGACACTTTTTTGCAGCCTGGGTGCGCAAAGGGGCCCAAATTCCAACGAGTACCTTTAGGTTTTACATGGCTGCTCACAATTTAGCCCCGTCCAAAATGCCAGAACAGTAAACACACCCCACAAATGACCCCACTTTGGAAAGTAGACACCCCAAGGTATTCACTGAGGGGCATAGTGAGTCTGTGGGAGATTTTTTTTTTTTTGCCAGAAGTTAGTAGAAATGGAAACTTTATTATAATTTTTTTCCTCAGAAAGTGTCATGTTCTGCTAACTTGTGAAAAAAAATGAAATCATACATGAACTCACCATGCCCCTCCGTGAATACTTTGGGGTGTCTTCTTTCTAAAATGGTGTCATTTGGGGGGTATTTATACTATCCTGGCATTCTAGCACCTGAAGAAACATGACAGGTGCTCAGAAAATCAGAGCTGCTTCAAAATGCGGAAATTCACTTTTTTGCACCATAGTTTGTAAACGCTATAACTTTTACCCAAACCAATAAATATACACTTATTGGATTTTTTTTATCAAAGACATGTAGAACAATAAATTTAGAGAAAAATTTATATAGAAATGTAGTTTTTAAAAAAAAAAATTACAACAGAAAGTAAAAAATGTCATTTTTTTGCAAAAATTTCGGTAATTTTAGATTAATAGCAAAAAAAAGTTGAAATGTCAGCAACAATGAAATACCACCAAATGAAAGCTCTATTAGTGAGAAGAAAAGGAGGTAAAATTCATTTGGGTGGTAAGTTGTATGACGGAGCAATAAACTGTGAAAGTAGTGTAGTGCGGAATTGTAAAAAGTGGCCTGGTCATTAAGGGTGTTTAAGCTAGGGGGGGCTGATGTGGTTAAGGGCCACATCTGCTGACACCCTTTATGTGAAAATTAACCACCACTACTCCAGCATAACATAATCCCATATAGTAATTTTTATAGGATTCAGAGGTCTTCTAGCTCTTGAAGCCCTGTGCAAACCACAGATTTTGCAGTGTTGGTAGGGTAGTTGCCATAACCTAAAATATTCAGATAAATGTAGTAGTATCAGAGAAGTGATATGAATTGCTAACAAAATAATATTCACTTCTCTTTGACTAAAAACTTGCAAAAGCAATGCACAAAACCAACATAAAATATGTATAAAACATACATTAAAACACTATATAGTCTAGTCATCAACACACAGTAATGTAATTTATTACAAATGAAGCTAGATGCCTTCAAAATATCCCTAGTACAACTGAGTGATATGCACGCGTGTTTGTTTTATAATCTGCTACCATCTGGATTCTTTATTTTATCAGAACCAGATAATATTTAAATGCATTACTAGTTGAGAGGATTATGTCAGAGTTATATGAGAAACCACCTGTAGCTTGTGCCTGTTCAGTGCAAAGATGTTTTCTACCGGTCAGTCTCCCATTAAAAAGAGATGAATTACTTTTTCTCTCCGTCCAAATCAATTCATCTTCTAAGCCGCTAAAGGATTGCTTTTCTTTTTTGGGTTGTGTCCCAGTTTGCAATTTTCCTGACTAAACATATTCCCTTAATCTGATATATTGCACAATGCACAGTATAGATGCGTGAGGATTTACTATTGGGCACTTTCCTCAATCAGGCTTTATGTAATTCACTTTTTGTAATACCACAATCGGCGATTAAAGTTCTCATTGCACCGTATATATAAAGATGCTTAGAAACAAGTAGTAAGCCATTATCTCACAAATGCCTAATTCAGCATTAGAAGACAAAACAAGAGAGGCGTTCAGCATCCATAAACAGTAAAATCATGTTTTTTCCTAAAAAGTTTGACATAACATAGGGCAGCTAAGGATCAGAGTGTCCTGAAATGTGTAAGCCTCCTTGCACCTTCATGTAATTTTGCTGCAAAGTCACAGTAAGCTGGATTCATATTGTTTTCCCATACACATGTTGGCTGAACCATCATTAGCAGGACGGCTCAACTATCTAATGTGGCAAAAAAGTTCTGCAGTTGGTGTTTTGAACTAAAATCAAATATTTAATAGAGTCCATTAAAAAACACATACCATGAGCACAGTACTGCAAGTCCGATCTCCCTACATATTCTTAATCATGACCTGATTTATAACCAAAGCTCAAAAGACATTTAAAACATAATAATGGTCACATGACCCACATACCTACAAGTGTGAAACAAATGAACTGTTGGAATTAAATCTAATCTTTGGTTTAATCCCTCAGGAACCCTGATATATAAGAAAAATATACAAGATGTCAACTGGTCAATTTCTTTTTTCATAATCACCACCTCTTTGTGGTTTCCAAACTCGTTCAATACCTTGAAATGAAAAGGAGGGAAAGTCACCCACATGAACTTGTTTAAAGTGTCTAGAGAGGCAGAAATATTAGTTCTATGAGAGACGACATCTGGTAGGTGGCAGCATGTATGCTCCTGGAGGGTATTAGAAGTATCTCCCACAAATTGTTTATGACAAGAATTGCAATAAAGCTGTAGAAATTATGTCGGTTGGATTGCAATTGATATGAGAATGTATGTTGTATGTTTGTCCTGTAGCATATGAATTAAAGTGATCTACTAACAGGGAGACACCTTACAAACCTTATGGCCAGCCGCCACATTTATAATATCCTACACGTTGTTTCTAAGGTTGTATTTTTTTTCTCCACCTCTATAAACAAACTGAGTGATAATACAAATCCTTCAATAGATGTAAGTATTTCATTATCATAATTTTAACCCTATTTAATTGGTTACTAAATGGTGTTTCAAAAGTAACCATGCTGTCAATTGTTTTTGGATTTGCAGTCCAGAATTCTGTTCAAAAGCATATTCAGTTCAGTTTTTCCTCTCCAGAGCAGGTTCTACTCAGGGTCCATTCTGGATGACATCTATCATGAAGTCTTGATAAGTAGCACTGATTCATGGTGAAAAGTTGCATCATTTGAACAGCAACGACAAACAAGCAATATTTCACCATACAGTATATTATGAATCACGTGTTTGGTGAAGTATCTGAATTAGCTGCATAGTAGTTCTGGGCAGTCATTTGATGACGACCTACTTTGCTATGTGGACCAGCAAGTAGTTGTGACTGGATTTCTGCCTCAAAGTCTTTGGGCCTGCTCGTACTAAAGAAAATGGTCTTTGGAGAAGAGATCTGGTCAAATGGTCACATCTGCTCACCACCAGGGCCAGTGGTTGGCTGCAGCCATGTCAAACTAGATGTTTTCAGAGATGGAGTTCAGCGGAGCATTGCAGGCCAGGAGAAGAAGGAACAGGGATCCAACACCGGGGAGCTGGTAGGTAAGCTTCCCTTTACAGGTCTGGCCAAGTGGGTAGCTTGCCACCCATTCTTGCACAACCCCTTTAAGTCAAATGTATGAGGCCTTGTTTTTTGCAGGATAAGTTTTATGTGATTTATTCATCTGTCGCCATTTAAAACACATGGCTACTTAGCCACACCTAAGGTGAATGTACAAGTTTCTAGCATATAATTATTATGGATTTACCAGGCTCCCGCCAAGTCCTGACCACTTTTTTGCTACCTTTGAAAAGTGTCAAGAAGTGTAAAAGGTCCTAAATTATAGTGCAAATATGTCATGTGCCATAATTTTTAATTGTTATGCCATAAAAGTGGCATAAGACCTGTTATGAATCTGTCTCTTGGAGTTTGGTGTCTTGTGGATCATCCATTCCCTACTGTGACATTATTTTGGGAATTGGGCTACATGGTGATATGAGGCATGACAGGTGTTGTATGACCAAGGATCACAGTGTAGTAGGGCAGCCATAGAAATGGTCACAGAGCAACTTGTATTTTTTCCGAGACCCCAACCACAGAATCACAAAACATCCAACAGGGTTATACTTTTTGCAATTCTGTGGTCACAGCAAACATGGGAGTCACACTGACACTCCATTCATTTTTTATGGCTTCACTGCTATACTGCGATCCTTGGTAGCTCAACACCAGTAGCGCCCAAGACAGGGGCGTAGCTACAGGCTCATGGGCCCTGGTGCAAGAGATCAGCTTGGGCCCCCCTTCCCTCAGTGCTTTGTGACCTGGGGCAGGGAAGCACATCGCCTTCATGCTACCTGATGCAAAAATTTAAACGGAACCCCCTCATGCCAAATTCTTGACCTAACCCCTTCCCTCCAGCCAGAGGTGTAACTTTACCAGCATGTAATTTCTATAATATCAGTGTCTTCTTATGTGGCACAAGGGTCTGTGGGCCCCCTCAGGCTCCTGGGCCTAGTAGGGACTGCTACCTCTGCACCCCCTATAGCTATGCCCCTGGCCCAAGATCTGCATGTTGCTCCAGCCTTATACTGTATCATGGCTGCTCATGATAAGTATTCTTCTGCGGTCACTGTGTGCCTGGTGATAATTTGTATATATTATTCCTGTGCCATAATATTCCTGCATTGTGACACCATTGTGCGTATTATGCTGTTGATCTGACATTGTCTCTGTGTTATGGCATCACTGTTTCAAAATCGCTATGGGGTCACATTACACAGTAAATTAATTCTGTGCAGACATTACTTTGCACATGATGAACTATTATGACATCACTGGGAGCATGAATTATGTAGTGGCTTTAATTTAATTATCTAATTATCCCTCTACTATGATGTTATTTTCATTTTTTTGTGCTGTGCTATCACTATATGTACAGTATTTCAACAAATATTGTGAAACATGGGCAGGGAGCAACCTAATAGACAGTAGGGACCTAACTGACAGTAGGGACCACATATTTTCTAAGGTACTAGTGGTGGATAGTGATGAGCGGCAGGGGCAATATGTGAATTAGCGATATTTCGCGAATATTTGGTAGAATATTTGTCATATATTCGCAAATTCGAGAATTCACAAATATGGTCTTGATTGCGAAAATCGGCAATGTAATATGCTCGTAATGTGCGCGCAATACCGGCGTGGGTCACTATAGCTACATTTTTCAAGCTGCTAAAAGTCTACTGAGACTGAAAATGGAGAATATATATTGGAGTGATCCAATATATTTGCAATTGCGAAATCAGCACTAATGATGCAAATATTTTGGCGCAATACGTGCAACTTCACATTTTAACAGGTCTGACTACATATTAGTGTTTGGTGCACTAAGTATTGTTGTGAACTTGCACTATGTATGTAGCATGTATGTATGGACAGCAGAACCACTATATCACTATCTAACCTACACTGAATATCTCCCACTAACTATCTGTATTATATATATAAGCTAACTAACTATCTAATGTAATGTGACACAGGAAAGCAGAGAGCACAACAATGACACTGCTGTCTCTCTCAGAACTGTAATAAACTGTACAAAATGGCTGCTGGGGAGGTTCTTATATAGTAAGGGGTAGGCAACTTTCCTATTGGTTGCTAGGGATGTTGCTAAGCTCAGACAAAGACATTGCAGCCTTCTCATTGGCCCACAATCAGGAAGGGATCATGGGTTCAGAGGAAAAAAATCTAGAATATTCAAAAATTTCGAATATATATCACTATATTCTAAATATTCGCATATTCTCGAAGTGGCGATATTCGCGATTAAAATTCACAATTCGAATATTCGCGATCATCACTTCTAGTGGACTACTTTTCCTGCAGGACCCCTTGCATCTGCAAAGGTCCCACATTTAGTATGTCTACCTAATCTAAGCCAAGACAAGACTGTAGTGAAATGTAATCCGTGGAATAGCACTCCAACCCATGTGTTTACGATCTGCCACTGAAAGGGTTCTTCAACCACGTCTGATAATCTAAAATATTCAGGGTACACTTAAAATGTATATGAAGTCTTTATTAATCTTCTTACAAACAGAAGGTTATTATGTCTCCTGTCTTTATATTCCAACTATTTTTACATAAATCCAGATATGGCAAGAGACGACATTTCGGTCAGAGTGACCTTTGTCAAGTCCTACCTGGAGAGATGAGCAAGCGGTGTTGATGTGGGAAGAGGCAGGTTAGGGTAAGTTTGCCGGTACTGGAAAACCCCTTTAAAATATGCATAATTCTTTTTAATTGTGATTGCAGTATATTTCCTTCTAATTTGTTATCACTTTGTATTTATATCAAAATTTCATTACTAAAAGTACTGTAGTTTGTTTTATTACAATGTCTTTCACTGCACAACAACTATTTTGCTGCTTGCTATATGTGCATGTTATTATTTGATACAACATTGACTGTGAATTTGTGCTCAGGGCAAATTACATGTCAATTTTCTTCACACATTTTCCAATATAATTTCCGTCCCCTGAGGTGTTGTGCAGAAGGTCACAGAGTTTTAATCACCCATGTCTTAATTTGGTTTCATGTTGAGCTGTGCTATGCCAGCTCAACTTTCTCCTAGTCATAAACGCAAATAAATTACTTTATGCAGGAGCTACAGGCTACCTGGAAGACAGGGATGCCACAGCGTAATCCCCCATAGAATCCTACAGCCTCAAGCCATATGGTGTACAATTCAGATCTGTTAACTAGAAGTTAACCTGTCCACATTTATTCCCCCCATGGTATTAGTAACTTATGTTGTTGTTGTTTTTATCCAATTGTAATGATACCAACATTTCTAACCACTCCATAAGAACTTTCTGGTGCATTAAATATCAGTGAGCCAGAGATCTGGGACTATTAAAGAAGTATTGTATAGAATGCCAAAGCAAAAGTTTAAGTGTAGTTTATCAATGGCAGCTCAATACTTATCTACCATGTTATTTCCAAGTCATCTGTCAGGTCATCGGTCTACCTTTGAAACTTCCCTCATGTATCATTAAACTACAAGTCAAGTTCACAAGCTTAGATCACAGTATAGACCAGTTGTCTAACACCTCAGATTTTCCAGCTGTTATGTCCAGAGGTTGTCAAGGCGTACTAAGAGTATTTGTTTCATAACAGCTGGAGAGCACAGGCTGAAGATCACCTACAGAGACATTAATTTCATATACTATGATTAATAAGATAATTATACATTGACTATATTAGCAGAAAATGGCACCAGTATATATAGCCAAAAGCACGTTGAGACAAGAACACCAGTTGAACATCTCATTACACCCACAGATATATTAGACATGAGCAAACCTCAAGGTTTGGCGAATACATTTTTTTTTTATTCGGACATGAATCGATTCAACCCAGGATAGAGAGAGAGAGAAAGAAAGAACTCCTAGTATGCTACTGTGGGTTTCTCGCCAATATATACATCATGCGTTGTCTGGGGCTGTAGTCTTTCTCATTACGGAGAGCATATAGTATTCGTAGTATGTGTGTGGCATATTGTAGGCCAAGCAATGTCCCTCTGGGTTTTTGGGAAACATATTAAATTTATACACATACTAGGCGCTGTTCGTAATGAGAAAGAGTACCTCCTAGACAGCAGCATACTTTTTTGGAAATTCGGGAATAATTCTGAACTGGTAGAATTGATTCACGCATCCTTAAAGTGTAGAGATGACCACCATATCAACATAAAGGGACACTTCCTTTAACATTTTTTTAGAATACAGTAATACCGATTTATACGTGAATATTCTATGTTATTTGTTATTATTATCTCATTTTTTTTTTTACAAAAAACGGGTGCAAGATTTTCTGGATATTATTTTTTGTAGTCACTACATGTGTTCTTATTCAAACCCTGCCTCTTTAACTTCCTCTATTGTTTGGACAGCAAACCGTCTATTTTCATTCAGACCATCATTGAGACCAGAAAGATCCCCCTTTACCCCTAAAGTGACTTGATTAGTACATCATACAATGCTCTTCTGTTGACATATTGCATTTATCTAGGCCTATCAAGAGAACGATAGAGTTGTCATACTCCTATCCCAAAGTTACACCAACCATTGTCATTAGGATCACCCTTCAAATAGCATCTTTCATTCAAAGCTGTATAAGACTGACAATGGATTACCTATCTATATAGGAGGTCTTCTGATTTGGGTTGACTATCAACGTTGGGATCTTTTGAGCTGATATTAGACAAAGAGGCTGATTTTACATATATAATTCCAGTTCATCCCATAATTGTTGAAAATGAATGAGATTAGGACTCTACGCAGACCAGAGAATTTACACTGTTAGTGTGTTTATGCATTCCAACTACCCTTTGTAGCTGAGTTCTTGTTGCACTCAGATGTTTACAAGATGCAATTGCAGCCCTTAAATGCACACTATAATTTCAATTTCAGTGATTTGAGAGTACAATGGAGGATAGGAAACTCTGTACTATATCTTAGGAAAGAAAATGCTTCTTTTTCCACTTATCAGACACTTTTCTTTCCCACTTCTTGCAATGATCATATGCACTAAATTCACTAGTAAAATCAGTCTTACTAATGGCAGACATGAGAAAGATCAGCTGACACAAGGATCAGGTTACAGCTGCTGTCCATTGAGGTTTATGGCCAGAGGAAGAGGTGGTCTTCAGTACAGCATATTCTACTGCCAATCTTTTTTCATGGAGATTGCATTGCTGTATGTTCAATTTTAGTTTGCAATATGTGTGTTTACTGTCGACAGGACTTTGTTTTCCGTCTTGCATAACGGGACCCAGACAGATCCGATATGCTTTCCCATAGACTTGTATTATGACAGAAAGAAAATGGAATGCCTTTTAAAGGCTTCTGTTTTGCATTCTGTCTGGGCATTCTGTTATTTTCCGTTATAACCATGTTATAACGGAAAGCCATAACGGAAACTATAATGCTAGTGTGAACCCACCCTAAATTCCTTTTGCTTTTACTGATAAAATCATGTTGTAGCTCATATACTTATGATGATCACAAAATGTTTTCACAGCCATATTAAGTCGTGCTGAAGTGTTTGGGCTCATGTACCAAAAATGAATTAATGAGGAACTTGATTATTTTAAGATAAAGACTCGAGTGGAATAATCTGGATAATCAGACATCTATGTACTCAGGGGAACCATTTGGATAATAGTTGCAATTATGATCAACTGATGCGTTAATGTCAGAGTGGTCCACCATCAGTGACGCAAATTATGGAGAACATCAAAGCCTAATTAAAAAAATAAATAAAAGGATGAGTAAGAGTTTCATAATGTACTTGTACATATGTCATTATTTTTCTAAGCCTCATAGAAGTTTACTTACAGAAAATTCAACTTTGGGATAAACTTCACTGAAAGAGGACATATTGTCATGTTGTCCAAGCTGCGGTTAACAGCATTTAGAGATATGCTTTACAGCAGCCACATAGCCCATGGGAACCTGTACACTGGAAAAAAAAACTTTTTGGTTTTTATGAGAGAGTGTTGTGGGCATATTCTGTGACCTGTATAGAGGTCATTCTGTAGGGATGGGGAGAACAAGAATAGTGAGTCTGTGACCACCACCTATTATGAATAGGGTCTTACTTTCATTCATTACAACTGTGCAAAAGTGATTTCAACAGAGCTAGAAATGTTGGCCTGGTTAGAAAGAAAACTGACAGAATTGAGGATTCTTAAAGAACTCTATAATATAAACAATTGATTTAAACAATAGGTAATTTTCTGATAACACATTCCCTTTAATGCATATAAGCTCTCTTCCAGAAGGAAGACAACTGTATCTCTAATGCCAAATATAGATATCTACTGTGTAACTCAATGCCCAACCCATTAAAGGGGCTTGAAACATAACTGGTGATTTTAGCCAAACCCGAGTCTCTTCCAAAATGAAATGGTTGGGTAAGGAGCCTTTGAAGTAGCTGTTAGAGGGTAATGTTTTTCCATGAGGAGGTGCAATCTGGTGTAGGGAGTCATACTGGCAATGCTCCCTAGGAACAGCTATGTAAATTACCTTTCCTCCAGAACGAAGAAAAATCTTTCACTAATGCAACATACAGGTAGCTATCCTGCAAGTCGATGTCCAACCCATTAGACAGACTAAATCAGAGTCTTATCCAAAAGGAAGAGACAGCCAGCCCTTTAAATGTAACATTTAAAGAGTTGCAGAGGAACCTATGGTAAATGCAATCACTCTGAGCAAATAACCAAGTGGCAAGATGTTCCTTATTACTGTAATAATCTTATATATTAAAATTAATAAAACCAGTAAGCGCAAAGGAATGTGCAATATCCTGGATAACACAACCTACTTGTCTCAAGATGTGGTTCAAGTACAAAATGTCTAGACTAAAAGTACATTTTCATTATAGGACAGAAATTTCCTTTGTTTGCTCTTGTGATGCTTTGATTTATTCAATATCTAATTTGAAGAAAGGTATTCATAATTAGGTGTTCGAACTAAGACCAGAAGACTTGTAAAATAATAAAAAGAAACTTACCTTACCTTCTTGTGTTCCCTCCAAACCAGCATCACTGTTCTGACATCTTCCCTGGGTTGAGGCCAGTGATATATTGCTTTGACTGCAAAGGTTCCCTGACTACAGCCTGGGGAAGAGGACAGAGTGGTGACTCTGCATCGGATGGGGCACATGAAGGAAAGGTAAATTATTTTATTGTTTTATCAGGCTACTAGCAGTTTGGTAAAATAAAACAAAATGCAGACCTATAAAGTTGGAGCCTGGTACTTAAGCACCAACTGTATTTATCACTACAGTAATTGCAAGCATCACAATAAGTTAAATATAAGCTTTGTTTTAATTTCACCCTTTCCAAAGTGGATAGCACTCCAGGGCTACACAGCTCCCTCAGCTCCATTGATTGAGATGATCCATTCACCCCCTGACGAAGGCACGCCGAAACGCGCGTTGGGGTAACGCCATCCCGGTTTGGATACACTACACTTGGGTGAGTCTCCTTGTATATGGTGATCATGACTATCATTTAGTTACTTTCCAGGGTCAACGGTTCATCATAGGTTATATTCTGTTGTTGCGCTTCACTTAATTGCGTGATGCTCACAATTAAACACTGTTGTCGCCAGTTGTGGCAGTGGTTTTTCTGCCCCACATACTGATATTTGGTCATATAGTATCCTGAGACTCTGCCATAGTTATACCCTTGACATTAATGTACCTTTATACTATCATTATCATGTAGTGTACCACTGGGATGGTGGTTTTTCTTGCTGCTACTTTTTAAACACAACGATTTTATGTATGTATTTACTTGATTTAATAAAATATATATTTTGTTACTGTACCTTTACGCTTCAGCTTTTTGTAGGTTTTTGACATAAGCAACCACTACCATCTGGTTCTTCCATTGACTCTGAGATGTTAGAAATGTAAAGTAGGTTTAAATGGTAGGCTGAGCCTAATCCATAAACCTAGACATGATGTTTTTCAGGGATACGATATATTACGTTTTCAATTGTTTTAACTAGGTAAATTGGGTAAGTAGGGGTAGGGCTTATCTAGTTGTAAACCAACTGCTGTATTTGGAAACCCAGAAAGACCCATTGTAAGCTTCAGTCCCACCAGCCATACTGTAGACTGGACTTTTTTTTCATTCAGGCCATAATTGAGGCCAGAAAGAGACCCGCCCCCCCTTTCCCCTGAAGTGACTTGATTAGAACATCATACAATGCTCTTCTGTTGACATATTGTATTTATCTAGGCCTATCAAGAGATACGCCATCCTGGTTGTTTGCCCACACCACTGTACTTAGGTAAGTCTTTCCCCTGCCTTGGCTGCTTAGGTTTTTCATATCTTTGTATCACTGGATATGTATATCTAAGCCCTGTGCATGTGTACCATTACTTACCATAGTGTGGTTGGGTTATTTAGACTTTTCCTATTTTCCATGACTATTTATACATGTAACTGCATACTATCTTTACTTTATTATTTTTGTTTGGTGTGTGACGCCAGACTGGCGTTTTCTGTTACTCCCTTTCCCCTCTTTTAATGGCATAAATATGCTTTTATTAGGATACAAATAAAGATTTACACATTTTTTCATTAAGGTAGTGTGAGCTCCATTTTTCCTTTTCTCCTTTGCATCACTCCGGAGCTTGTACCGAGTTACCTTCGAATTGACCCTTTGTATTGTTTCAAAACTTTTTGTGTGTGGACATTACTTATTGTTTCTGCTACTATGGGTCTTTTATGGTCCCCTTTTTTGCTATCAAAAGAACAATAGAGCCGTCATACTCCTATCCCAAACTTACACCAACCATTGTCATTAGGATCACCCTTCAAATAGCATAATTCATTCAAAGCTGTATAAGACTGACAATGTAGTACCAATCTATATGGGAGGTCTTCTGATTTGGGTTGACTATCAACGTTGGGATATTTTGAGCTGATATTAGACAAAGAGGCTGATTTTACATATATTATTCCAGTTCATCCCATACGTGTTGAAAATGAATGAGATTAGGACTCTACGCAGACCAGAGAATTTACACTGTTAGTGTGTTTATGCATTTCAACTACCCTTTGTAGCTGAGTTTTACATTAGACTCTATAAAGGTGAATGAAAATATTCTGGAGAAACATAGATAGTGAATGCAGTGTAATCTGCAAGCGAGCATTCCGATACTGGCTCTACTTTTGCATTATTCACTAATTTTCTGGGGTTTTATTTTTCATCTCTCCATTATCTGTACAGCATGTATTGTGTATGACAGCTATTCCAGTCTGAGCCATGTAAAAGACATTGCTGGAGGGCAACATAAATCTCTAGAGAAGCTGTGAAGTGTAAGAACTGATTTGGTGTAGGTTGGAAGACATGTTGCTCCGTCCCACTAGATTTGTACAGTCATAGTTCTCTCATCAAGAAACAGGTAATGTCACCTGTTAATTGAGATGCTGCCTTTCTGGGGAACACATTGAATATTTAGTAATATGATATTTAGTGTACTTTCTATAGCTGCGGAAAAGGAAACAGAAATAATCACCAACTGTACTGCAGTAACTGCAATGCATACAATACAAATATCTGCAGAATCCAGATTTATTCTTCTTTCTGGAGTATTCAATACACTCTGTCACCATAGAACTTTCCAGATATCCACTTAATAACAGCAAGTCTTTCTTCCATGTTTGAGACTTCCTCTCCATGCTACACAGGCATGTTTTATGTCAAGCCCTCTCAGGCTAGAAGAGGCTATTGAAGTTTGCATATTACCATATGCAACTTGAGCTGTTAACATGGACCTGAAGCTATATGTACTTAGAGAGCAGCCTAGAGTTGTGAAAGATAACAAATGCTTAGAATTTAAAATTGTTGAGCTCACAGTATAGGAATTCATCAGTTCCCATTTTGGACTAAAGTTCACGGCATTAAAACATATTTTATTAGGACATTTTCCACTACTACCTACAGTATGGAACTGCAAACAGGAAAACTTTTTTTGCCTTTCTCTGATGTAAAGTTTATGAAGATACTTTGTTGAAAACACAGAGAATAGGTTAAATAGCAACTTCCCAATCATGTTGAAATCCATTAACATATAAATATGTTCAGTGTTGGACGAGATAATTTAAAGGGGTCGTCCGGGTTCAGAGATGAACCTGGTCATAACCCGTTCTTCACCCCTCTGGCCCTTCTGAGTTGAGCAGGCTAGTCCAGTACTGCCGTAGCCTGCCAAAAACCGTCCATTAGAGCCGGTGATGTCAAGGAACTCAGAGGAGCTGGAGAGGTGAAGAATGGGTTAGTCCGGGTTCAGCACTGAACCCGGACAACCTCTTTAAGCCCCTCCAGTGGTAATTATTATTAAGGCACAAGTCCTAAATCATCAATAAAGTCTAATTGGCTTTGGATCAAAGAAATAGATCCTAGTGGCAAGTGATAAGTTCAAAGACAGCTACAAATGTTTTTTTTTTTTTTTTCATTGGCCTTTGGGGTTTAACATGACTTCAAAGACTAGGCCCACCTGAGTATCCTCTGTTACTCTGGTGGGTCAGTTCAATATTGAATAAGTCTTCACCCATTAGAATAATGGCACACAGCTGGCATATGACCACTTTTGATCACATATGCTGCTAAAAACCCCTACCAATCCTCATAATGGAGCCGCATTTCAGTTCCCTGTATCTAAGGATTGATGGTGTCCCAAAGGTCAGAACAAGAGAGGTAATTTGAAGTTCTCGGGCCCAATACAGAATATGTTTTAGTCAGGGGTGCTCCTAGCCTTTCTGCTGTCTGAGGCGAAAACAGAAACGGTGTCCCCCCTCCCCAATGCCAATTTCTTAACCTAATTCCTTCCCTTCAGCCCATGGCCCTTCAGCTGCCCCTTTCTTGGCCCTACCTGGTGCTGCCTGAGGCAATCGCTTCACCTGGCCTCATTGGTGGTGCACCCCTGGTTTTAGTATTCCCATCCTACCATGCGCCATTTATGCTGGCTCCCATAGATCATAAAGTTATGCCATATTCATGCAATATGCTATAACATTAGGTTATGGAAATACCTCTTTTAAACAATGTGATTCATGGCAGTTTTTAGTCTGTGAATGAAAAATTACAGGTGGGGATAAAACAGCGAGTGGTGTAATGGTAGATAGAAAACTCAGATAGAATTAGAAGTTACATGGATAAACTTCAACAGCAAATCTACACGATGTTCAAGTCACTCTGGAATATAATGTATTGTATATGGAAATGCTGTTTGAACAATCATTAGTCAGAAATGGCCAGACTAGACTTTTGGTAGTAAAATCATCCATCACAATCTAAACTGTATACTAATAAAGAAAATAAATTGACAAAGCTCAAAAGAGGATATTCTTTCTCATTCTAAGTACAAATCAAGAGAAGCAACAGCTGTGTAAGTCTTCCCAATGCATTAATAACATGTTTTAAACATTATTCTTCCCTTCTTATTGAATCATTTAAAACCCCAGAGATCTCAACTTAGCTTCCCAAATTAAAGAAATATCTGGTCTTCTATTGCAGAAAATATGCATGAATTCTGTTGATTAGCATTTCTGTACAACTTCAGTGCAGTTTATTTAGCTTTCTTAGGCTACATTCACACATTTCTGCCTATCCATTTTTAATGTCCATCTTGTATCCGTTTCATAGTAGTCCATAAAAAATTAACGTTAAAAACGGATGGATTATTTTAGCTTTTTTTAGAACCCCAACCTGCTATACCCTCGGTATATATTATGTCCCCCTCCACTGTGCCTTCAGTATATATAATGCCCCCATAATGCCCTATATAATGCCTATATATATATATATATATATATATATATATATATATATTGCCCCCTCTTCCAAAAACCACTGCTAGTGCTGACATTTAAAAAATAAATACTCACCTCACCACAGGTACATCTGGGAACACTCACTCCGCACTATTGGCCGCAGGACCTGAAGCCTTCAGCTTTGCGATGTCACATGATCACATAACTCCTGCTGTCTCCAATGTTGATCGAGTGTTCCCAGAGTGCCTATGGTGAACTGAGTATATATATATATATATATATATATATATATATATACAGTATTTTTTAGATAGTGTACCTATTTTTAACGGCCATTGGATGGGTGCATTTCTCTCCCAAGGGCCTTTAAAAATGCACCCGCTGATTTAAATTAGGTCCACCTGGCCGTGAAAATGGATGAAAATGTCCCATATTACAGTTGCGAAGCAATTCTTCTTTTTTGTTAAATTCAAATAAAGTGCATGGAGCACCAAGGGGATAGCCTAGCCTCTTAGGGTACCACTTCACCATCATCTCTCTCCGCTGCCACTCCTCCTCCCAGTGAGACTGGCAGGGCCAGCATCATCCCTGCTCTGATGCCTGGCTTTGAAATCTCACTACATGTTCCGTCACAGTAAAGATCTCATGGGGCCCTCTGGGATCTTCACTGCACATGTGGTGATGGCACTCGGCCAGGCATGGGTAAGGGTCACATTTTAAGATCCAAAATGCATATATTAACCTCCAACACCAGATCCCCATTAGTGTATACTAAATCTAGAATGTTATCTCCTCTAGTTGGTGATTTGATAAGCTGTTTCAAAGATGCTCCTATAAGTGCATACATTAGATTCCTGCTTCTGCATGTAAGAGTACTAGAAATTTTCCAATCTGCATCAGGAATGTTCAAGTCACCCATAACTACTATATTTCTCTTTAATGTTATTTGAGAAATTTCCAACCAACTTGATATCATAATCTTCAGTTTGACATGGACACACACCACACCACACCACATGGATACACCACACCAATTCTAAAAACACTTCTCTCCTTCATCTGCATGCAAAGCCATAGGGTTTCAGGCTCTGCGTGTGTACTCTATTACTGCAAATTGAAGACTATCCTGGACATAAATGGCTACTACCCACCTCTTCTGTCTTCTCTGTCTTTCCTGTACATTGTGTATCTAGGTATGACAATTCCCAGTCATTACAATCCTTAAACCAGGTCTCAGTTATCACAGCCACATCTAAATTTTCCCTAGATAGGATCACCATTAGCTCGCAGAGCTTGTTTTCTAAAGTACAAGCATTAGTACGCATTGGACATCTTGCTTCTAGGGAAAAATAACCTTTAATATGTGCTATCTCACCAAAACTGTCACCACAAAGCCACTTCAAACCAAGTGCTACCACCTATACAGCGCTGCCCTGATGGTAGGTTCTGTAGTAAAATGGTATAAACCTCAAATATGACCTACCTGAGCCACTCTGAGACCTTGGCACTAGATAACTCCATCAGTGGTGTGTTCCTGATAAGTGCCCAAAGAGCTGGAGTTCTGGTAAGAAGTTTTGAATGTTAACAGGAGCATGCTCCGGCCGGTGGCATTTCCACTTCCTTGAAGCTTGTGCTTGGTCCCAATTGCTCTGACACTCCTTTTAACATCCAGAACTGCTTACCAGGACTCCAGCTCTTCGGGCACTTATTGGGAACACATCACCAATGGAGTCATCCAGTTGCAAGGTCTTAGAGTGGCCTGGGTAGGTCATATTTGCGGTTTATACTTATTTCAAGAAAGGATCTACAATCAGGAGAGTGTTGTATAGGTGGTAGCGCTCAGTCTAGAGTGGTTTTGTGGTGACAGTTTTAGTGAGATGGCACGGATAACATTTAATTATTCATATACCTGTACTGGCTAATCTTATCCTGCAGAACTATCAGTTTTATCGCAGTAGCGCCAGTATATGCCACTGTACCATATGGCAGCACACAAAATAGCTTCATAGCATGGAGTGACAGGGGACTCCATGTGCTGCCATACAGTCTCCTGCACATGGCTCTGCTGTATCCTGATGCCTTGAACTGAGCAGACACATTAGATAGTTGTGATTAGCAGTGATTATTCTTGCAATTAACTGTCCAAACTCTCAATTAATATAATTGATTGACCTCTTGTGTATAATAGTCTCCATGGTAGGGATACCCTTGAAAAAGGTCTTCACTTAAAAAAAAAATGTCTTATTTCCCTTGGTATAATTTAAGCTATGGATAGAGGAATTACATTAACCAAATTATACATAGAAAATTTTGAACCAATGATCTTTGCTTTCTCCCTGCGGGATATTGTATTTCTACAGTCACATAAGGAACCTATAAGCTGCAAATCTATCTCTTCCACAGCAGGAGTGTTACTATTATTACACAGAATAATACAAAATCATATTATGAGCAGTATCTCCATGCGTATGAAAGACTCTTCCCCCTGAGGCGTTCTTTGTCATGTCAAAATAGGAAAGTGAGATAATGGATCTGTTTTCATTTAACCTAGCCAATTATATGACTGAGCACTGCCCCTATGGCCCTACATCCAGCCGCTCTACATTGTGCTTTGTTTACCGACAGGGTCAGTGTCAATGAATCTATGAAGATGAAGAATTTCCATTTGTATTCTCCTAGCGTCATATACAGTAAGTCAATTGCATTTACTAAGTGTGATAGAAAGACAAAAAAAGCTACAGATTTACCAACGGAATTGGCTGTCATTTAAAGGGGTTTACTGGTGATGTACATGAGACACCAGTGATGTATCATAAGAATATCTGCTAAAAACCATAGTGATCCTGGAAAACACCTTTAACCCTTAGGCTCTCATGACTGTATGGTCTTTAAACATGGCGCCCACTCGCGCATGCAGAGGACGCCACAGCAGAGGCCTGCGGCTCAAATCTACGACCGGCAATAAAGCTGATTGTAGGTATTTAACCCTTTATATGCCATGCTCAAGCACAACCACGGCATCTAAATAGCTAAAAACTTAGAAACGAACGCTTCCAAGTTTAGGAAAGGCTCTCCCATGCAGCGATTATGGAAACCAGTCCATTCTTCAAATATGATGAGTCTCTCAGAAGTGTATTAGAGCTGCAGTTCCTATATTGGCCTGCAGGTGGTAAAAATGTTAAAAAAATGTAAAAAAAAATATATATATACCGAGCACCCGAGCACAATGGAAGTCAATGGCAGAACTCAAGCATTAAACCAGGAACCCCCTTCTCTGAAGAGGGGAGGGTGTCTGGGTCACAGGAAAAGGTCAGAAATTGATGGAAACACCACTGAAAGGGTTCGGAAACAGCATGGGCAGGATGTCTGGATGCCTTGGACTCACATGTTGCTGCTGGGAACAATGTTTTCCAAGTAGTACGACACTTTTACAGACTGACAATAATATGCACAAAACCGAAGATAAAATCGCTTTTAAAGGAAAAATTGTTAGGAAACATTAATTCCTGTATATTTACTTTTATATAAAGTGCAAGTGCTGCCAAAAATTACAAGGAAGAGGCACTCCGATACAACCTGTATATCACATAAAGATGGGCCTCATTCACATTGTGGTACAATTGTTCAAGTAGTGAGACTCCTACACTCATAAAGCCTATGCACAAAGTTAAAGTGCTGCCAAAAATGACAAGGAACCAACACTACAATACACCCTTTATTACACATAAAGGAGGGCATCATACACACCCTTGAAATTATGATTGATGGCCTGTTGGTGACCCTTTAAAGCATTAGAGGCGAGGGTCTGCTGCTGATCTGACCATCTAAAACATTAGGGGTGAGGTTCTGCTACTGAGCTGATGCTCAAAAACATTAGGGGGGGAGGGCCTGCTGCTGAGCTGACAATCTAAAACATTTTGGGCAAGGGCCTGCTGCCGAGCTGACCATCTAAAACATTATGGGCAAGGGCCTGATGCAGAGCTGACCTTCTAAAACATTATGGGCGAGGGCCTACTGCCGAGCTGACCATCTAAAACATTATGGGCGAGGGCCTGCTGCTGAGCTGACCATCTAAAACATTATGGGCGAGGGCCTGCTGCCGAGCTGACCATATAAAACATTAGGGGTGAGGGCCTGCTGCTGGGCTTACCATCTAAAACATTATGGGCAAGGGCCTGCTGCTGATCTGACACTCTAAAAAATTTGGGATAAGGACCTGCTGCTGAGCTGACCCTCTAAAACATTAGGGGCGAGTGCCTGCTGCTGATCTGACCATCTAAAACATTAGGGGCGAGGGCCTGCTGCTGATCTGACCATCTAAAACATTTTGGGCAAGGGCTTGCTGCCGAGCTGACCATCTAAAACATTATGGGCAAGGGCCTGATGCAGCGCTGACCATCTAAAACATTACGAGCGATGACCTACAGCTGATCTGACCATCTAAAACATTATGGGAGAGGGCCTGCTTTAAAGCTGACCATATAAAACATTAGGGGTGAGGGTCTGCTGCTGAACTGACCCTCTAAAACATTAGCCGCATCTGTCTACTGCTGATCTGACCATCTAAAACATTAGGTGTGAGGGGCTGCTGCTTAGCTGACCCTCAAAAACATTAGAGGTGAAGGCCTCCTGCCGAGCTGACCATCTAAAACATTATGAGCGAGGGCATGCTGCAGAGCTGACCATCTAAAATATTATGAGTAATGGTCTGCTGCTGAGCTGACCCTCCAAAACATTAGGGTCGAGTGCCTGCTGCAGATCTGACCATCTAAAACATTATTGGCGAGAGCCTGCTGGTGACCCTCTAAAATATAATGAACAAGGGCCTTCAGGTGACCCTCAAAAACAATATGGGTGAGGGCCCGCTGCTGAGCTGACCCTCTAAAACTTTAGGAGCAAGGGAGCCTAATAAGCATGTTGATATGATGGAGGAAGAGGAGGAGGATGAGAAAAGGGAGATTGAACCATATATCCTTTTTAGTGGTGGAAGGGGTGCATGGTAATACAGTATAGTTAATACACCATAAAAGCCACATTTAGAGTGCCTTTATGTTCAGCCGCTTTCCTTTGGTGGAGCCAGCGTTGTCAGCTGGAAATTTTTGGAGCAATTTTTCCACAAAGACCTTCTGGTATTGCACCATTTTGCTCGTCCTCTCCACCACAGGAATGAGAGATGAGAAGTTCTCTTTGTAGCGAGGGTCGGGAAGGGTTAACAACCAGTAATCGGTTGGTCCGATTACTCCTTCTCATCATCCAATTTGTGCTGAGAAGACGAACTGAGAGTGGTCTGGCTATTACCCTGAGTACTGTCTTCACCCGATTCCACCTCTTCCCCAACATGCCAACATGTCGAACGTCGAGTTCCAGCGCGTGCTCACGTCGCACAACAGTCGGTGAGCTGGCATTGGCAATTGCAAGCACTTCTACAGCATTGCCAGAACAGCGGAAGCTGTTGATGACTTGCGGAAATGGGCACACACGTGGCCCACCTTCACCAGTAGCTCAGGAAAATTGGGGTAGGTTTTGAGAAACTTCTTAACCACTAGGTTGAACATGTGGGCTAGGCATGGTATGTGTGTGAGCTTGCCGAGCTCCAAAGCCGCCACCAAGTTACGGCCATTATCAGACAACCATGTCTGCTTGTAGGTTGAGTGGCGAGAGCCACAGCTCAGTGTGGTCCCTTATCCTCTGCCACAGCTCTGCGTCAGTGTGCTGTGTGTCACCTAAGCAGATCAGTTTAAGCAAGTCCTGTTGACGCTTCTCCACTGCAGTGCTACACTGCTTCCAGCTACTGACTAATGCTGACTGGTGCTGCAAGATGATGATTCAGAGGTGAAAGTTGAGGGGGAGGCGGAGGAGGAGAATGGGGGGTTGCAGCCATTAACGTAGGTGGCGTTGGAAACCCTGATGAAAGTAGGGCCCGCAATCCTTGTTGTTGGTAGCACCTGTGCTATCCCAGGGTACAACTCGCTCCTGGCCTCCACAATGTTCACCCAGTGTGTGGTCAGGGAAATGTAGCGTCCCTGGCCAAAAGGACTTGTCTATGTGTCAGTCGTTAAGTGGACCTTTCCAATAACTGCGTTGTTCAGGGCACAGTTGATGTTACGGGACACATGTTGGTGTAAAGCCCGGACTGCACACCGTGAAAAATATTGGCGGCTGGGGACAGAGTAACGCGGGATGGCCACCGCCATCAGGCTGCGGAAAGCCTCAGTGTCCACAAGCCTAAATGGCAACTTTTCCAGGGCCAGGAATTTTGAAAGGTGCATATTTAGTGATCCGTGGGTGGGTGGCTGGGTATTTGAGTTTTCGTTCAAAGGCCTGGGGTATAGACATCTGTACGCTGCTCTGGGACACAGAAGTGGATGTGCTAGCTGATGGTGCTTGCGGAGGTCCAGGTGCATGGCGGGAGGCATCCAGGCCTGCGTCTTGGAAAGGGAATTGGCCAGCACGTAACACGGGGAAGAGGAGGCAGTGGTGTGACCCGCAGACACTGATTGTTCACCAAGGCGTTCAGCCCACCTATTTGGGTGCTTTGATGCCATGTGGCGGATCATGCTGGTGGTGGTGAAGTTGTAGTGTTCACGCCCCTGCTCATTTTAGTACGGCACAGGTTGCAAATGACCAATCTTTTAACATCCGCACTTTCCTCAAAAAAGCGCCAGACTGCAGAACACCTACCGCTTGGCAAGGGAGATTTCTGCAAGGGGTGCTCCGGGGAACAGTTGCGGGCCTGTTTAGCGTGGCCCGCCTTCTCCCTTTTGCCACTCCACTGCCTCTTTCAGCCTGTTGCGGTGCTGCAGATCCCTCCTCCTCTGTACTGCTGTCCTTGCTCGGCTTGCCACCTTCCCAGCTTGGGTCAGTGACTTGTTGACCTAATAGCAACCTCAGTTATTGACAACTGTGTCTCATCCTCATCAGGAACCTCTTGAGACACTAATTGTGGTTGACTTATTGGCAAATGCGTATCATCATCCACCTCTTGAAAGACTAATTGCCGTTCCCCACCGTCATCTTCTTCTGACTGTGGATGCTCAAGAGTTTGGGAATCAGGGTGCAAGATCTCCTCATTTCCCTCTTCAAGCAGGCTTGTCGAGAGGCCCAAATTAAGGAATGGCAATGAAAAGAGCTCCTCTGAATATCCGAGTGTGGGATTACTTGTTTGCCAAGACTCTGCATGGTGGGTGGAAGGAGTATCAGGGTAAGGATTCTGTTGACCAGACTCTTGGCTACAGAGACTGGACTTTGTGGAAGACAGGGTGGTGCTTAACCGACTGGAAGCATTATCTGCTGCAATCCAACCGACCACCTGGTCGCACTGGTGTGACTTCGAGAGTGGTGTCTTGCGCCACCCTGCAAACTGGGACATGAAGGCTAGGTATCGTGGATGAGTGTGTTTCTTGTGCTCTGGCAGCAGTCACAGTTTCACTCCGCCCAGGGCCACGGCCTCTGCGTGCACCATCACCACTTCCATGTCCCTTACTGCTCGCCTTGCGCATATTAAATGGTCTATATGTGCTTGCAAATATGTCACACGTACAGGAGAGCAGGTTTTGTAAGTGTATGCGCAAATAAAGTACGCAGAATGTCACAGATATTTTTAGGATGTGCACACATTAAACAGGAGATGTAGCACAGGTAATGTCGCTGTCACCACCGGCTAATAAAAAATTACAATGAATGAGTGTCACTGATATTTAGGATGCGCAAACGTTATACAGGAGGTATGGTGCAAGTAATGTCGCTGTCACCACCAGCTAATAAAAAATTACACTGAAGTAATGTCACTGATACTTAGGATGCACAAACGTAATACAGGAGGCATAGCGCAAGTAGGGTCGCTGTCACCACCGTCTAATAAAAAATTAAACTGAATGAATGTCACTAATATCTAGGATGCACAAACGATATACAAGAGGTATAGCGCAAGTAATGTGGCTGTCACCACCGTCTAATAAAAAATTACACTGAATTAATGTCACTGATATTTAGCATGGGCAAATGTTATACAGGAGATGTAGCGTAGCCAATGTCGCTGTGACCAGCAGCAAAAAATTTTGACTGAATGTCACTGATATTTCGGATACACAAACGTTATACGGGAGATGTAGCGCAGGCAATGTAACTGTCCGCAGCGGATACCATCTACATAAAAAGTACACTGGATGTCACAGATATTTAGTGCAGATAATGTCGCTGTCACCAGCGGCGAAAAAAATTACACTGATGTCACTGATATTTCAGATGTGCTAACGTTATACTGGAGATGTAGCGCAGGTAATGTCGCTGCCACCAGCAGCAAAAAAATTTGACTGAATGTCACTGATATTTCGGATACGCAAACGTTATACAGGAGATGTAGCACAAGTAACTGTCTGCAGCGGACACTGTCTACAGAAAAAGTACACTGGATGTCACAGATATTTTTAGGCTGCGCACACGTTAGACAGGAGACAGGAGATGTTGCGCAGATAATGTCGCTGCCTTCAGCGGCCAAACAACAGTAAGCAATTTTAACAGTTGCGCTAAAAATATATATTGCTGCCAGATACAACTATAGTTCTTAAAAGGACTTTTGGGTCTCTAACAAGTTTTAACAATTTAGTGCAGGTTGTGCTAAAAATATATCTTTCTTAAAAGGACTTTGGGACTATAACAAGTATAAAAACTAAAATATTCCCATTTCACTCCCTTCACTATCTCTCCATTCTACTCTCCAGCTCTCCAAGACTAAGACTAAGCCGAACATGTGTCATCGGGTACTATATAGCCTAACGGATCTGTTTTTAATTACAATGTAAGTCAATCGGGACGGATCCGTTTTTAATGACACAACATGGTGCATTTGAAAACGGATCTGTTCCCCATTGACTTTCAATGTAATTCAAAACGGATCCGTTTTTGACTTTGTCATTTTTCTTTAAAACTAATGCGAATTGATCCGTTCTGAACGGATACAAACGTTTGCATTATAGGTGCGGATCCGTCTGTGAAAATAAACAGATGGATCCACACCAATGCAAGTGTGAAAGTACCCTAAGCCTGTTTTTCTTTGCACCAGTTTTGATAGATCAATGTTTTTAGATATCCACTGAAAATAATTCATAAAATTATGCAAAATGATGCCTAAAAAGTGAGATTCCCTGATTTCAGCAGTGTTTCACTTACCTGTCAATATGGAAGTTTTCATAAAATCACATTTTATTAGCATGAGTGCGATGCGAGCCAGAAGTCCTTGGTATTCAGCAGCTGTGTCCACCCTCACCCTCCTACCACCAATTGACAGCTTTATGCCTATTACAGTGTATCAGGAGAAAGATGTCAATCAGTGGTCTGTGGGAGGGCGAAGCCTGCAGCTCATGAATACTGAGGACTCCTGAGTTCATACATATCACTGAGAGGAGTCAGTGTGACAGAATGCTGAAATCAGGGTTTCTGTTACTACTTTATGGTGCCCTCAGAAAGGGCAGCATAAAGCTAGTGAATGTGATAGATTTTTTTAAACATGCTGATCCTTTTAAAGGGGTTGTCTCATTTCAGCAAATAGTGTTTATCATGTAGAGAAAGTTAATACAAGGCCCTTAGTAATGAATTGTGATTGTCCATATTGCTTCCTTTGCTGGCTGGATTCATTTTTCCATCACATTATACACTGCTTATATCCAGGGGTTATGACTACCCTGCAATCCAGCAGTGGTGGTCGAGCTTGCACACTGTAAGAAAAAGTGCTAGCCTCTCTGGTGGCCGGGATCATGGAGGCACAAATAGGCACACATATGTAGCAGCTCCCGTCCCTGCTACCTTGTGTCTACTCTGTAGCAGTGGCTGTAACTCCTGTATATGAGATTGTCACTCTGCTGTCTGCAAATGCTGTAGTTTTGAAGATATCTGGCATTTTTAAATTCTTGTAGTTTGTCTGGGGTAGTGATCTCACAGGAGAATTGGATCTGAAGATAGTCCCTAAGACCCTTGGAGCGAGAGCAATCAGACATGCTTCCTTACTGTCCTAGCTAGTACTTCTCATCTTGGCAGGAAGCAGCACAACAGGGGAGCCACAGGGTGGTTAACCCTGTCCTCGCCAACAATACTCTGTCATGCTGGGTGTACATATATAACCCAACAATAGGAACAAAGCAAAAAACTTACAGATACCCCTAGGTCTAGGGTACTGCATATGGACAATCGCAATATGTTAGTAAGTGCCTTATATTAACTTTGTCTACATGATACATGCCATTTGCTGAATTGAGACAACCCCTTTAAGTTCCCGAAAGAAAGTGGTCAAAACTGTATAGTATTAACTTAGTGTCTCTCTCCCCTATAGCAATTATGTTAAATGGGAGTTTAGCTGAAATCATGTCTATGGCTGTCCTCTATAGATGTTTTGAGCTGAAAGGCAAGGCCAATGGCCATAATGTATTGTACTCTATACCTAATCATCCACATTAGAGATGAGCCAATTTTTTTAAAATTCGATTTGCCATTTCGCTGAACTTTTTGGGAAAAGTTTGGTTCGATCCGAATTTATTTACGCCGACTTTAGTTAAAAAAAATGGCTTTAGAATATATCACTGCACCGCACAAGGGCAAATATATTTTTCTTTTGGCACTAATACACGGCAAAAAGGGCTCTACAACATATAACTGCACTGCACAAGGGCAAATAAGACATGGAAATATTTCCTTGTAATAAACCCTGTTAATGGCAGTATAAAACAGCAAGCACTTGCACCCCAATAACAAGAATGGTTTGCTGGAATTACAGAGCTGTATAATGGCAATTTGGATCCCCAGTCAGTGCACCAAGGTGTAATAGGATTGTTCCTATTACCCAGTCTGTAACCTCCTCTACTGAACTCTGTTCTACACAAATGCTGTAGAACGATTCCTCCCTATCCTTTCCTTGCAATTATAAATTGTTTTTTTACCACAATTACGGTAAGTCTTTACCATCAGTGTCCCTAGCACCTGCAGATGTCTCTCCCTGCACTAAGTACACTGCTAAATGGCAGAATCTAAGATGGCTGCCGCTATTTATAGGGCTTTGACATCACAAGGCTGGCTGCTTATTGGCTGCATGCATGGCATTATGGGTGATCGCCCCTTTCCAGAGTTCCTTTCTCTATGTCCTCACACGTGCAGCAGCCATTTTATGAAAAAAGGCAATTCGATACCACGAGGCGTGAGGAAATTCGGCTTTGGTGTGAATCGAAATTTTCATAAAATTTGGATCGAATTCCACCTTTCTGGCTTGATTTTTTTCTATATGAGGTGCATCTATGTGCAGGATTAATAAGACGTTTAGTATCCATACTGTATTTAAGACTGTCTATGATTACACAGTGAAAGGCGTTGGTCGTCCTTGCTTCTAGTAGCATTCCCTGTTATTAGCATTGTAGCCGGGCAAGTGGCAGTCATTGTTCACTCCAAGCAAATTAATGGAGAAAGGAAGCAGGCATGCTAATAGTTCACTGGAGGATACTAAGAATGTAAATTGTAAAGCCATGACTCACAATATACACAGTTTATTCTAGTGGACGGGAGCGTTTCTCCACCCATAAAGGACATACAGCTCTAAAAATATATCTTTCCTATTGTTATGACTAGAATTAATTGTTATATTCTCTCATAATATTTTAATGTTGCCAGTCCTGGTATCTCTTTCTGGTCTGTGCTTACCGCAGTTGCCTTTGAATTTGCATTGTACTGCATCTATTTATAGAGTCCTGCTTTCTCAAGTAGAACCTTCCTGAATCTGACACATTTTGGTTTCTCGATAATACTGTGCTTTCCTTTCTTCCACAAGCAGAACAAACCTTACTCTCCCGACATAATAGAAGATAATGCTACCAGTGGTGCTCTTGCTGTGTGAGCTCCTTGGATCGTTGCACCCTATTGTGATAGAATGTTAATGGATAGCATTATAATTTGCTTACAAAAGTCATTTAGCTCTAGGATGGTAACTGGCTTGACCTACATTTTGAAGTTAGTAAAATTGTGCACAGCTCTTCTCTATAATTGTTTTAGCATAAGTCTAAATTGTTTGATGGGAAGACAAACTTTAGCTTAGAAGAGCATATGAAAAAGAGAAACATTAGCATCCATAAAACTGTGCACGGTTTTATGAAGGCTGGAGTTCCTTCTTTTTATGTGTTATTAGGGTACTTTCACACTTACGTTATTCTTTTTCGGCATAGAGTTCCGTCAAAAGGGAAAATAACTGATCAGGCATATCCCAATGCATTCTGAATGGATAGAAATCCATTCAGTTTGCATCAGTATGCCTTCCGATCAGTAGCCGGAATGCCGGATCCGGCATTAATTCCCATTGACTTGCATTAGTGCCGGATCCGACATTGCGAAACAACTGAAGGACGGATCCCTCCATCCGCATGACAAGAGAAGAGATGGATCCGTTCTTGCAATCCATTGCAAGTGAGCTGGACTGGTGCTATTCATAATTTTAGCTTAGAAGAATATCAGACTCCTCTAGGAATTTAAACTTTAGTGTTGGGGACACTGGTCAGGGACGTAGCTGTGGAATGCACCTGTATATGACATACAAATAAAGAAAGCTAACAGGACATATGTCAAGTAAAGGACTCACTAAATGCTATATCATTGGTTCCAATATATATATAGTCCATAAAAGGCTAGAAGAGATAAAAGAGGTTGTCTCACCTTAGACAATGGAGGCATATCGCTAGGATATACCACCAATATCGGATAGGTGTAGGTTCTCTGGGACCCGCAGCCATCTCTGGAAGTGAGGCCACAAAGCGAACAAGAGTGCACTGTGCATGCGCGGTGGCCCTCCATTCATTTATATGGGACTTCCAAAAATAGCCAATCAGCTATTTTGGCGGTCCCATAGAAATGAATGGAGTGGGAGGCACACTTGCGCATTGTGCTCTCTATTCATTGTTTTTTCTTTTCAATATTCTTTTTATTGTCATTTTAAGTATATATAGCAGTAACATCAGCAGTAAACAGGTTGCCAAATGAAATTGCAGTGATGAGATACAAGCATAAGCATTAAGGCTAGTGGTATCAAGACGTCATTGAGCAAAGGGTATAAGGATTCAGCCAATCATACTTAATGAACAAGTGCAGACAAATGGATAATGACTAAACTCAAGTCAAAAAGTGAACAATGCAATAAGTAACAACTTAACCAATGGCGTACCTACGGTAAACCTTTTTTCAAAAAAGTAGAAGTAGGAGAAAAGCAGAATGGAATTCTAGGAGCAAAGGAAGGGGTGGGTGGTTGGGGATTTGTTGGCTTATCTCATTATAGACGTTTTTTTTTTTGTAAGGCTCAGTTTTGTTATCCAATGAATAAAATAGAGGGAGTGAGAGGGCAATACTACCGCTGATAGTGATGTGTGGATGGGGGGAGGGGGGACATAAGTGTGTACCACATGAAAAATGTACCCTGTATATACTCTAGGACTCAAAGTGCATGTATTTTGCCCAAGGAGACCAGGTGTTCTGCGATCTGGACTCCCATCTTGCCAATTCTTCTAACTGATATAAGGAGTCCACCTTTCCCAACCACTGCGAGAGTGTAGGTGGCGAGTCCACCTTCCACAGTGTAGGAATCATAATTCTAGCAGCAGCTAGGAGGTGTCTAGTTAGTCTTAGTTTTCCCTTAGGGATTTTGTTTGGGAAGAGGTGTAATAGGCAGATCTCAGGTAGTAGAGGTAGATTTAAAACAGTGATGGAATTCATCGGTGATAAAACAGACCTCCAGTATGAGGTGATGAGAGGGCAGGTCAACCATAAGTGGAAATACATGCCCAAGTGCTTGTCACATCTCTAGCAGTTAGGTTTGTAGCTTGAATTATATCTGTGTAATAGCACTGGAGTGAGGTGCCATCTGGTCAATATTTTATAACTGCTCTCTTGCATTCTCACACATTTAGAGGTCTGTTTGAGTGCAAGAAATATTTTTTGTAGATCTTCTTTTGAGAACTTTCTTTTACCCTCAGTTAACACTTGCGCGTTTTACAGCGTGTTCAAACGCGCTGTAAAACGCATAACCGATGCAAACCAATGCTTCCCTATGGGACTGGTTCACATTTTTGCATTTTACAGCGCGTTCGAACATGCTGAAAAACACCCGGCGCGCAACGCTTGTATTATGCGCGTTTTTGACACTAAAAAACGCGCGTTCAAACGCGCGTTTATGAATTTGCAACATGCTGGAAAGGCCAAACCCCAGCTCTGATTGGCCAAACTTCATATAGACAGGGATATTTGGTCATTGGACAACACTGCAGTCAATCACACAAACGCGCGTAAAACGCGCGTTTACTATTGCCAAAAACGCGCACAAAAACGTGCGTAAAACGCGTGACAAAAACGTGCGGAAAACACGCGGCTCAGAAACGCTCAGGTCTGAACCCAGCGTTAAGGTCACACTCCCAGGCTCGGATGAAAGAGTGCTCAATATCTACAAGTGGAGACAGGAGCAGCTTACAAAGGGTCGAGACTACCTTTCTAGGTGTTTTTATTTGGGTAAGAAGGGATTCAAACTGTGTTGCAGGTCTACATAGGTGTTTAGATAATAGTAGCTGTTTGAAGGACAGAATGAACTTGTTATATAGTAGCTGTGATAGAGATGGGCAGTTAAATAGTTTGGTGATGTGTAGTGAGAGAAGGGATTGTGACATCTGAAATTAGGAGGATGATGGTGGTGTTATTATTTTTAATATGTAAATGTATAATGTCTTATATGCCCATTGAGGGGCAATACTGGTTCAAGAGTTATCACTGATCTATGGGAAGACACAATGTGTGGGTGTCCCATATACCACTGACAAATCTATGAGTAGACTGTATATTTATCAATGAGCTCTCATTTAATTAATCATTTGTATTAATTTGGTACTTTTTTAATAATAAATATATTTTATATAATACATGAAATATCAATCATGAATACATAAGTGCAATTCCGATTATTGTTAAAGGGTAGCCTCACTTAGAATCTAAAGTTCAGAACTGATGATGGGAGACATGTTTTGGGAGGCAGGATGTTGAGATTGTAGAGCTACGTTTGAACACTTTTGAAATGCTAATGAATAAGACCCAAGGATGACATATTGTTTATAAATTATTATTTTAAAATATGTAAAATCTGTTGAGTAAAATAAATAGTTATAGACGTAAGAGGCATTGGGAAGGAAACCAATTACTTATCACTCATATCCATATTTCCTTTCCAGAAAGTTGATTTCCTGATGATGTTATTGCCACCATGGTTCCAGTAAGAATTGTGAAAAGTCTGTGTTTGTAAAATAGGTCTTTCCATGGACAAGATGATTATCTGGCTACCGACAGAAGCCAAGATCAGGTTTAGGATGTGAAAAATATCTTACAGTCATGTTCTCTATGCTTAAATCCATAAAAGTCATATTTGGACAATTGTCTCCTATGTTATGCTTATTTCATAGCCTCTTTGTACTAGCTTTAGTCTATACTTTGTAAGCAACAAAGAACTATAGAGCTCTTCAGATACATAGTGTACAGACCGCAGTGCTAAAAGGAAATGAATGGAGATGAGCGAATTGATTCTAAACTAATCACATTTATTACTAATTTAATTTTTTTTTTTACTGCCACACAAATGTGAAGTTTTGCCGATTCACTACAGACAGAAATTGGCAGGGAAAACGACAGGAGAGATGAAGATGGAGGATTACATGTCCATTTAAGAGCCTGTGAGCCAATCAGAGGCAGGATATTGGAAGGTCCTTCAGCCTCTGGGCTGGACGGATGCCATTTTAAGTGTAGCTTGCGACCTGAGACCATATCTGTCAGCTATGTCTGCCAAAAAGCAATTACAGATACAAGCCATTAATTTAGGTGTGGAAGGAAAACTATAGGGACAGTATGGGGACATATTTAATTAGGTAGATCAGGGTTTTATCAGGGAGAGCACAGGGAGGGAGAAACTGTTCACTCAGAATTCTATATTTCATACAGATGCTGGCAATTGATAAATTCATCTACAATGATCCTGCAACAAACTTATTTTATTATATAAATATACAGCCAACCAGCAGGTTTCTACAGTTCATATGTTTTCTAGGATAAGGAAGGCAATTAGGAGAGGGGCCAAGGAGCCCACAGTGACATGACAAACTCATAAAAGTGATGATGGTGAATGTGTGTTGGACAGGACCTGGATGCCAGTTCGGGGTGCCAAGGAGGATGATATCAAATGAGGAGCACAGGAGGATGAGAGCAAAGGCAACATACAGTCAATACCTCCCAAATAAAGCCAGGGTGAGATCTACTTCTATTGTGGTCAGCTTGAAAATTGGTGATGCCACTGATACTATGGGTGCAGGTTTAAAATGTGCCAGACCTTGGGTAACCCAGGCTGCTGCAAGTTCTATGTAAGTGTCTCCTGTATGGTGTAATTTTTTTCTCTCACAAGGCCGGTACATAAAATCACTGCCATGTTCAAGATCTGCAGGATTAACAGAGTTGTTCAGGCTTTTATTATTGATGACCTATACTCAGTAGATCCTCAATATCAGATCGTTGAGGATATAACACCCGGCACTCCGGCTGATCAGCTGTATGAGAAGCCAGCGCACGCAGTGTGCACGTGCCATCTCTTGTCTCTCTTCTTGTTAGCTGCTTTTTCAGACTCCTGCCGATCTGATATCGATGACCTATCCTGAGGATAGTTCATCAATATTAAAAGCCCGGACAACTGCCTTAAAATATGACATGAGCGTTCAAACACAAACTTAGGTACTAGGGCCAGCTGGCAGCATCACCAGATCCTGTGGGAAAATTGAACTGGCTAGTATTCAGAATAAGACTGTCCATTTTGCCCTGTCTTCTTTGTGGCAGCCAGGCTGCATCCCCAAGCAGTACAGTATCCTTGTCATCATCATCAGCCGCTCCTCCTCCTACTCAGTCTCTTCCTTCTCCTTGTCCTCTGCTCCATTGTTAGGCATCAATAATGTAATGTGGCCATGAGAAAACTATTCACGACCAGGCGGTGTGCATGATGAACTCCCACCTGGCCAAATTGCTGGTGGTACAGTTGCTATTGTACCACTTAGTATTAATAAGGCTGCCGAAAGTGAACTGATGGTGTGCACTCAGCCTCACTGGAAAATTCCTAGCCTCCAAAAAAGTCATCCCTGCCTTGTGCTACTACACACCATAGAGGAAACCTGAAGCAGTACTTGTTTTTCATGCCTCACTGGGTCAATGGGGGTCATTTATTAAGACTGCCGTTTTAGACTTATATCTAGTGGTAGATCTGCAAACGTTAACCACTTCAGCCCCGCTAGCTTAAACACCCTTAATGACCAGGCCACTTTTTACAATTCCGCACTACACTATTTTCACCGTTTATTGCTCCGTCATACAACTTACCACCCAAATGAATTTTACCTCCTTTTCTTCTCCCTAATAGAGCTTTCATTTGGTGGTATTTCATTGCTGCTGACATTTTTACTTTTTTTGCTATTAATCAAAAATGACCGAAATTTTTGCAAAAAAATGACATTTTTCACTTTCTGTTGTAATTTTTTTTTTAAAAAACTACATTTCTATATAAATTTTTCTCTAAATTTATTGTTCTACATGTCTTTGATAAAACAAAAGTCCAATAAGTGTATATTTATTGGTTTGGGTAAAAGTTATAGCGTTTACAAACTATGGTGCAAAAAAGTGAATTTCGGCATTTTGAAGCAGCTCTGACTTTCTGAGCGCCTGTAATGTTTCTTCAGGTGCTAGAATGTCAGGATAGTATAAATACCCCCCAAATGACACCATTTTAGAAAGAAGACACCCCAAAGTATTCGTGGAGGGGCATGGTGAGTTCATGTATCATTTCATTTTTTTTCACAAGTTAGCGGAAAATGACACTTTCTGAGAAAAAAAAAAAAGTTTCAATTTCTGCTATCTTCTGGCAAAAAAAAAAATCTCAGACGGACTCACTATGCCCCTCAGTGAATACCTCGGGTGTCTACTTTCCGAAATGGGGTCATTTGTGGGGTGTGTTTACTGTTCTGGCATTTTGGGCGGGGCTAAATTGTGAGCCGCCATAAAACCTAAAGGTACTCGTTGGAATTTGGGCCCCTTTGCGCACCCAGGCTGCAAAAAGTGTCACTTATGTGGTATCGCCGTACTCAGGAGAAGTAGGGCAATGTGTTTTGGGGTGTATTTTTACATATACCCATGTTGGGTGAGAGAAATATCTCTGTAAATTGTCAACTTTGTATAAAAAATTGTAAAAGTTGTCGTTTACAGAGATATTTTTCACACAAAGTATGGGTATATATAAAAATACACCCCAAAACACATTGCCCTACTTCTCCTGAGTACGGCGATACCACATGTGTGCCACTTTTTGCAGCCTGAGTGCAAAGGCCCTAAAACCAATGAGTACCTTTAGGATTTCACAGGGCATTTTTACGCATTTGGATTCCAGACTTCTTCTCACGCTTTAGGGGCCCCTAAAATGCCAGGACAGTATAAATACCCCACATGTGACCCCATTTTGGAAAGAAGACACCCCAAGGTATTCTATGAGGGGTATGGTGAGTTCATGTAAAATTTGATTTTTTGTCACAAGTTAGTGGAATATGAGACTTTGTAAAAAACAAAAAAAAATAAATAAATAAAAACAATCTCCGCTGACTTGTGCCAAAAAATAAAAATTCTGTGGACTCACCATGCCCCTCACGGAATACCTTGGGGTGTCTTCTTTCCAAAATGGGGTCACTTGTGGGGTATTTATACTGACCTGGCATTTTAGGGGCCCCTAAAGCGTGAGAATCCAAATGCGTAAAAATGGCCTGTGAAATCCTAAAGGTACTCATTGGTTTTAGGGCCCCTTTGCGCACCCAGGCTGCAAAAAAGTGTCACTCATGTGGTATCGCCGTACTCAGGAGAAGTAGGGCAATGTGTTTTGGGGTGTATTTTTACATATACCCATGCTGCGTGTGAGAAATATCACTGTAAACAACAACTTTTTAAATTTTTTTATTCAAAGTTGTCAATTTACAGAGATATTTTTCTCACCCAGCATGGGTATATGTAAAAATACACCCCAAAACACATTGCCCTACTTCTCCTGAGTACGGCGATACCACATGTGTGCCACTTTTTTGCAGCCAAGATGCGCAAAGGGGCCCTAAAACCAATGAGTACCTTTTAGGAGGGCATTTTTACGCATTTTTCTTCTCACGCTTTAGGGCCCCTAAATTGCCAGGGCAGTATAAATACCCCACATGTGACCCCATTTTGGAAAGAAGACACCCCAAGGTATTCTGTGAGGGGCATGGCGCGTTCATAGAAGATTTTTTTTTTGGCGCAAGTTAGTGGAAATTGATTTTTTATTGTTTTTTCTCATAAAGTCTCCCTTTCTGCTAACTTTTGACAAAAAGTTAAATTTTTCATGGACTCACCATGCCCCTCAGCGAATACCTTGGGGTGTCTTCTTTCCAAAATGGGGTCATTTGTGGGGTGTTTGTACTGTTCTGGCATTTTGGGTGGGGCTAAATTGTGAGCAGCCATGTAAAAGCTAAAGGTACTCGTTGGAATTTGGGCCCCTTTGCGCACCCAGGCTGGAAAAAAGTGTCACTCATGTGGTATCGCCGTACTCAGGAGAAGTAGGGCAATGTGTTTTGGGGTGTATTTTTACATATACCCATGCTGGGTGAGAGAAATATCTCTGTAAATTGACAACTTTGAATAAAAAAATTTAAAAAGTTGTTGTTTACAGCGATGTTTCTCACACGCAGCAGGGGTATATGTAAAAATACACCCCAAAACACATTGCCCTACTTCTCCTGAGTACGGCGATACCACACGAGTGACACTTTTTTGCAGCCAAGATGCGCAAAGGGGCCCTAAAACCAATGAGTACCTTTAGGATTTCACAGGCCATTTTTACGCATTTGGATTCTCACGCTTTAGGACCCCTAAAATGCCAGGACAGTATAAAAACCCCACAAGTGACCCCATTTTGGAAAGAAGACACCCGAAGGTATTCTGTGAGGGGTATGGCGAGTTCACAGAAAAAAAAAAATTTGGCACAAGTTAGCGGAAATTGTTAGCGGAAATTTTGCATGAACTCGCCATACCCCTCAGCGAATACCTTGGGGTGTCTTCTTTCTAAAATGGGGTCACATGTGGGGTATTTATACTGTCCTGGCATTTGAAGGTCTCCGCAATCATAACACGTTCGGCCAGCATTAGGAGTTTCTGTGATTCTCCTTATATTGGGCATACGGGTAATGATATTTTTTTTCCCGTTCAGCCTCTGGGCTGAAAAAAGAAAAAAAATGAACGGCACAGATTTCCTCATTCGCATCGATCAATGTGGATGAAAAAATCTCTGCCCAAAAATGTGCAAAAAAAAAAAAAAAAGGCACAGATTTCCTCATTCGCATCGATCAATGTGGATGAATAAATCTCTGCCAAAAAATGTGCAAAAAAAAAAAGTAGTAAGGCCCCATTCACACGTCCGCAAAAATGTCCGCATCTATTCCGCAATTCTGCGGAATAGATGCGGACCCATTCAGTGTGAATGGGGCTGGAGGTGATGCGGAGAGCACACTATGTGCTCACCGCATCAGCATTTGCGGAGCTGCGGCCACAAACTTCCGGGTTTCGGCCCCCAAACATCCGGCCGCAGCTCCGCAAAAGTTAGAGCATATCCTATTCTTGTCCGCAATTGCGGACAAGAAAAGGCATTTTCCATATAGTTCTGGCAATGTGCGTATCCGCAAAATGCGGAAAGCACATTGCCGGTGTCCGTGTTTTGCGGATCCGCGGATCCATGGATCCGCAAAACGCATACGGACGTCTGAATGAGCCTTACAGGGGGGTAATTAGTGTCAGGGGGGTGACATGGGGTGATCGGGGGTTAATCAGGGGTTAATCAGGGGTTAATCAGTGACGGGGTGGGGGGATGGATGGGGGGTCTGTGTGGTGATTGGTGCACTTATAAAAGTTTCCTTTGGTGGTCCCAAGCAAATGGGACCACCAAAGGAACGATCAGCAAGCATATCAGACGCTGTTAACAAAACAGCGTCTGATATGCCCTTTTTTTTAACTTCTACAGCCTGCCAGCGCACGATCAGCGCTGGCAGGCTGTAGTTTACCGTGTCCCCGACGCGATCCTGTGAACGAGCGCACGCGCGTGCGCTCGTTCACAGGAAATCTCGCCTCTTGCGAGATGAGGCGCCCGCGCGTCAAGGAGGAATAGACCGACCGCCTGCAGGACGCAATCCTGCGTTAGGCGGTTGGCAAGAAGTTAAAAGAGATGCCGGCCTCTACATAATTTTGGCACATCCCGCGCCAGCTTCCTAACTGGCTTAAATTTAAACCATTTTCTACGCCTAAAACAGGCATAGAAAATGATGAATAAGATGGACCTGCCTGTCAGTCCCCTTCCCTGCCCATGCCCGAAATATAGGCATATTTCTGGATAATAAATTGCCCCCAATGTTTTTCATTGCGGCGACACAGCAATACAGCACCACAGCAACAAACCAGTTCCTATTGACACCTCCACGTTTGTGTCAGTCTGGTTCCCACACTAAGGCACTTATATGTCTTCTCCATGTACTCTTCAATGGTTATCCTCCTGGTCCCTACAGAAATAGGACAGTTGCTTCCACTTCCCCTCTCTCCTATCATATGTGTAAAGTGAAGTGTTGCCATGCTGTGTTCGAGCTGATGAGTTCTAGATTAGAGTAGCCACACAGCCAATCAGTTGCTAAAGAGCATAAAGCAGCAAATATCCTGCTCGCTGTCGCCCCGCCAGCTCCAAATGAACAAGGTGGTCAGCGACAAGGACAGGAATGTCTTGGCAATTCTGCATTTAGGAGAAATAACACATGCTCCCTGCATGGTGCACTTGATAACTTTAGTCTTGCAGCGTTTCTTGAAAAAGTACAGTGGCTAACAGAAGGAGCTGGCCATGTCTAGGAGACTGTCCTTGCATTTCAGCCATTCTTATGTGGCAAGAAGTTCCCTCCTGAACTTGCAGTTCAGAATGCTCTGCCATTGCACCTGTTGATGTTTCAACTTACTGGAATTGCACCTGACATATTCTGGAGCTGCTCTATGAGCAGCATAAAGTGGTAAATAATTTCTTTATGCACCAGGGAGCATGTGTTTTGAGGTCAGGCATTGGCAGTTCATCATAGATGGTGAAGAGACCACCAGATTCGTCAGTATGGACAACTGTGGCATCAAGAATTTTATCCCCCTGATATTTATCTTAGAGCAGATGCTCACAATTATGAAATAAAGGAAGGAGGAAGAAGAACAGCTTCGACATCTTGCTGACCACAATGTAGCTTTTGGGGACCTACACAGACAAAGTCCCATAGAGGAAGATGTGGAGAAGGAGAACGAGGAGGAGGAGCAGGATGTGCAGGAGTCGCTTGTGCAGTTGGATGAAACTAATGATGATGATGGCAACACTGGCCATGATGACCAATCATCGCAGTAAGGGGTGAAACCGGAAAGAACTGGGGCTTAGGACATGCTGGAGAGCATGGCAAGCTGTATTCTTTCTTATTTACAGTACATACTGGCAGGCATATTGTTAGCATTAAGCAATCTGATGATTACTGAATAGCCAGGCTTTTAAACGCTCGCTATCAAAGCGAAATGCTGAAGGGAGGCCAAATTGCTTTATTGTTAGACTATACTGTGTACATAGGTAGCAGCAGCTTTCAGCATGCAGACACCTGCTGACCAGCAGACCCCTCTCCATACCCTGCCAAGTGACTCCCCTTCTGCAATCTCTGCTTTCACAAGTACCAGAAGCAATAGCAGCAGCCACTTCAATGTAATGAACATGATGAAACTGTTTTTTCAAGGCACCGCGCCAGGCTTATGCAAATCAGCAAATGGAAATGTACAGCTTAAACAACCAGGTTCAGTTCTACCTGAACTCTGGCTTTTCTCGACACATACTATGTTCCTTGACCCCATAGATTTCTTGGCAGCCAAACTGGAACCCATCATGCCACTGTATGCCTGCTTACCATCATGCCCGTACTGTATGGCTACTGCTGCCCCCACTGCAGCTGCTACTCCTCCTACTGCTACTGCCATTACCCTTATCCAGCTCATCCAACTGTGCTGCTACTGCTGCCCCTACTATTCCTCCCACATGCACTATTACCCCTACACACCTTAGACCTTTTTCACATCTACACTGTATTGCTACTGCTCCCAAAAAGAAGAGATAATTTTTTAAAGTCTTGATCATAAGAAGCCTCATTTTTTTTGTTTACATTAACAGTCTTGTGTGTATAAACAGGGGCAGGCATTTGCCCCCGTAAGGCATAATTTTGGGATATTTATTCCCAACAAGCAACTGTTTTTTTCCCATAACAACATGTGTGTTAAACACCATCTTTCCCCAACAAGGGACAATTTTTGGAATGTTACTAATATGAAAAAGCATTGCAGCACAATGTTTTTAAAATTTAAACACACTGTTTGTTAACACCATCAACTATGCATTTACCCATAGCTATATATGTCAATTTTGCTGTCATTGCGTTAAAGAACTTAAAAGGGGGGATAGTGAAAGAGAAAAATTTTTAGAAAAAAGCCCCACAACCAATATAGAAAAAATAGGAGACCTTAGAGTGTGATATAACAGTTTTCATACCATTTGGAGCACTTTTGAGTCTAGTAGAATAAATTTGGACATGAAACGTATTAAAATTTTTTGAAAGGCTCTACAAATCGGACATGCAATGAGTTTCAAGAAGTTTTCAGGGTTAACTAAGAATTTATACGAAACAATATCTTTAATTGATTGTTAAAGGGGTTGTCCCATCAACAGTTTTCATACTTACCTGCGGCGAGCACGATGTTCACTTCCTGGATTCGGCTGGGTGGGCTCAGTCAGCTTGATTGACATCTTCTCCCGCTGGGCCGTACGCCATCTTTAACGCGCACACACCGCCGTGCATGCACCATGGTGATTTATTCCTGGCCTGTATAGCACAGAGCAGTCTTGCGTGTTCGCGGCTCTGTACTATACTGACCAGGAAGAAGTCATCATGGTGCATGCGCAGCGGTGTGCACGTTCAGGACATCGTGTGCTCCGGCCGGGAGAAAATCTATTGTCTTCTGTGCAAGTGCGGCCACGGGATTCGACAGGCGAGAGGTGGCCATAACCAGGGGAGACGAAAGACAGCAATCAGGTAAGAGGGGACTCATTTTCTCAAAAAGGGTGGGAATTGGGTAATAAAATGTATTTACAAACAAGATCACTGTCAAATCATTAACAGATTTAACAGTGATTATTGTGATGGGAATCACATAATGTAACAGCCAAATTCTATTCATAAAATATATATTAGCATGCGGCATACTAACAATAACTGCTAATAAAACCACACAGTAGCATGTTTTCAGATTTCTGTGTAATGTTTTGAAATTTCTTTATTTTCAAATCTCTTTTCATAAATGTTTTGCAATTAAAACACAAAAAAGTACATCAGTTCTCACAAATGAGAATAGAGATATGAAGACTATCACAATACAGCAGGCATACTCTTCAAGATAATGTTAGGTACCATAATGGCCCTTATTTGACAATATGGAAAGCTAAATTCGAGTAGTCCCAATGGTGACCTGTACCTGTTTTATAAATTACTCATAAAGAGAAAGAAACTGTAAAAGGGGGACAAAGTATGTCCAAGAGAAACATAATGGCGTAAAATGTGCCAAAAGTAATGGCGTTTTAATTTGCACCAAATGTATCAATGTTTTCTTCACAATTTTCACCATAAAGAATTCATCACACCAGAAATACGGTGATTTATAAATGTCAAAGCGGGCAGGGCTATTAAATTGGCACATAATACGCCTCATTTATCATCCTCTTATGGGAAGAAATGTCTCAAATTGTTGCAGACAATTAAGCCAGTTTATGTGGTGGTGTTTTGTGTAAAAAGTTGCATTTATAGCATAAAAATGCAACTTTTTGTCAAAAAGTCGCATTTATAAAAAGAAAAACCAACCTGTTGTGGGAACAAGTGATAGGTAAGTATTAAATCATTAAATCATTATATAAATGAGCTAAACAGCAGAGTTTTGTCAGTAAATTGTCATTCAACAAAACAATGACAAAAACGTTTCGAGTCTGACACAAAAGCCGCAATCACTGGAAATGTCGCAAATATGCTTCAAAAGTGTGGTCTGGACTGAAATGGCACATTTCAGTTTTAAAAAGTCTAATTTTAGTGTTAATCTTGGTGTTAAAATGTCGCAAATCAAGAGAAATAGGTGGATAATCAAGTTGATATTTAAAAGAGGCACATTTTACAATTGGCGTGCACCTTTTGATTTATGAGGTAAAACAAATAACCACTTTTGATTTGTAACATTAATATGGTTTGGCGCAAATTATGCCATTATTGATAAATGACCCCCCTTAAGTTTTATAGTAAGCCAAACAATAGTTGTTACAGAGTCAGAGAAAAGTGTCTATAACCATGTCAGATTTATTATCCATGTTACGCCATATTTAGGATTAGTAAATCTGGGCCAATATATCTAGAATCTATGTACCCATTGTCTGAAAGCAATTTACAGCCCAAGCCCAAGACAACCAGATGTTCCAAAATATTTTTATTTGTCCTGGTCTCCGAGTAAGTAAATTTCTTGAGACGATACACATTATCTACTTTAGCTAATCATTCAGAGATGGAAGGGGAGATGCTCGCCTTCCCATTTTTGGACAGCACGATTTGTGCTCCAGATAGTGTTGGGCGAAGTGAAGCGGAATTCAGTCCGAAGTTTAGGAAAATTTAAATTTACAATGAATCCGAATTTCCTCGTGCTTTGTAAGAACGAATCAGTTTTTCCTAAAATGGAGGTTGCACGTGTTACAAAATAGGAAGCCCAGGAACATGAGATCACCCATACTGCTGTGCAGCCAGATGATCTGCAGATAGCCATTTCCTGTGATGTCACAGCCTATAAAGCACTCATCCCACGCGATCTCTGCCATTGTACTGTGAGCTGAGCATAGGGAGAGACATGTCAAGTGCTCATGCCCTAGGGAAAGTGTTGCTGAAAACAATTCATAGGAAGAGTGCAGGAAGACTTATGCTGCGTCAGTTTTATTTATTTATTCCTAAAATACTTATTCCTACATCATCTGTAAATGTAATTTAATACAAATAAGATGCAATCCTTTATTATTCCGGTGCCAACGGGCCAACCAATACCAACCAGTCTGCACCCCTTGGGGGGGGGGGGGAGTCTTAGTGATGAACATCCTCATCTTTTGCTGGCTTTACTTCTTCCAAATCATCCTTCAAAGCCTCCATGTCCTAGGAAAGTTAGCAAGGTGCAGAAAGAGGAGGAACTGGATGTTCCTGATGACATATATTCAATATTAGATCATATGTAAAAGGAGGAAAAGTAGATGGGAGAAGAAGGGCTCCCAACTGTAAGGCACAAAAGCGCTGTAGTTGGAGAAGTGGGTATGCCAGAGCTGACAAATATTCAGTGTTTACTGTTAAATAACCTGCAGGAGATTGCCCCCTATCTAACCAGCCAAACCCCACACCAGCAACAGCCACTTTTTAAAGGTGACATGTGGCCATTAACAATAAAAGAGGACTATACAGTGTGGTATTAAATTAAAGACAGCTGCAGGCTAATTGGCCCTAAGGTAGAGTGGCCTGGATATTCCTGATTTATAGTGATTCATGACTAACTACTTAGTAACTAATCTTGGCTAACTTCGGCTTAGGCTACTTTCAGACTAGCGGTTTGGCTTTCCGTTTGTGAGATCCGTTCAGGACTCTTAAAAGCGGTCCAAAACGGATCAGTTTTGCTCTAATGCATTCTGAATGGAAAAGGATCCTGTCACATTAGTGATGTGGGAGGGAACACCACACCAACAACAGGAGGGAAGGGAAAAGGAACTAGGCCTTAAAGCTAGGGAAAGTGAAACGGACATCACCTATAGAAACCCTAATCCTAGCCCTGACTCCTATCCGTATGAACAGACCTTGAGGGTAGGAATGTTTATACACTGGAACCTATGACCCTGGAAACCCTGAATTGCCCTGGAATAGTGTCAGGGCTTGAGACGACCTGCTCCTTCCAATATGAAAGAACCAGCGTCTCCCGGAGGCCTAGTAACAAAAGACAAAGGGGAAACAACAAAATATAAAAGGGAAGTAACACTTAATTTCTGAAGTAAATGGACGAGCAGGAACTCAGAAGAGGACCACACACCAGCACTTCCAATTCCAAACTGAAGCTATCAACCGCATAGCATGATGGGTGAAGCAGGACTAAATTGAGGAGTTGGAATGACCACTAAGCTACACCGGAGACAAGAGGTGTGGTCATTACCAGCAACAACACTGAAACAAGTGAAACCAAAGAGGCTGTCAGATCACATCACATGCAGCCAGTCTCTTAGATCTTCTGACACCTGTCACGTTAGAGACCGTGACAGATCCACTCAGAATGCATCAATTTGCCTCCGTTCAGTCACCATTCTGCTCTGGAGGCAGACAACAAAACGCTGCCTGCAGCGTTTCGCTGTCCGTCTGACGAACCAGAGCCAAACGTTCTCCGTGCTGGCACACAAGGTAAGTCAATGGAGACGGATCCATTTTCTCTGACACAATCTGGCACAATAGAAAACGGATCCGTCCTCCATTGACTTTCAATGGTGTTCAAGACGGATCCGTCATGGCTATAGAAGACATAATACAACCGGATCCGTTCATGATGGATACATGTGGTTGTATTATTGTAACGGAAGCATTTTTGCAGATCCATGACAGTTCCGCAAAAAACTGTAGTGTGAAAATAACCTTAGTTGCCCAATCAAATTTTTCAAAACTTTGCTCATCTCTAGCTGCGGACAGCAGATGCTTGGCTAACCTAAGTGAGTTTATTACATGATGATTTATTGTTGTGAGAAAATAAATGAAGAAGCAGTACTACATGAACTGGTAGGTTGTGTAAGATACCATCAAGACATAACCTTATACACATTTTCCTGAAAACAAATATAGACCTAGGCTTGGGTAACAGCAGTAATTCTATGAACATCAATGAAGTCCCAACAAAGGTCCTTTTCTCACATTATCACAAAAATATATTGATGCAAAACTCAGCAAATATTTATAGTTTATAGCAGTAAAAAGGAATTCTTGGATGGAGCTGTGCAGTTCTAGCACCTGTTTCCAACACCGGAACAGCTGATCGATGAAAGTACAGAGTTTCAGAACGCTATGGATATCCTAGGACCCCTTTAAGCCCAAGGATGCGAATCAAGATGGTTGTTAACATCTTTATGTTTTATAATAGATTTTAATTGACTGCATAGTCTGTTAAATGTTAAACAGCTAAACCGAGGCAATTGCAGGCAGAACAATTACAGATGTGAAGGAATGGATCCCGAATCAATAAGGACGTTGCAAGGTATTCAGGTATTAGATTGTATAGTCAAGTGCATTGTAGAATTCCCTTTGGTGGAATTAGTGACAGACAGATCTGTATATTAATGGTGAAGAGAAAGAGGCAAAAGGGTGAGGAGTATTAATTGACTTCCATATCAACCACGTAGAATATGTAAGAATGTTAGTAACGCATAGTGGTCAGGGTGACATCAAGAGAAAAAGATCCACTGCTCACAATATTAGTACAGTTAGGCTGCAACCTGCAAGCAAGAATACACTTTGTAGAGCCAAATCCAGACATGGGTATACCAGGCATAAATCAGGTATTAATAATACATTTTATACCAAAATAAAACACTTAAAAACAATTAAAACTTTAAATACTCAAGGGATCTCTATGAATACAGAGAAGAGAACCCCTACCATTGAATTGCCCTCAATAGGGCGAAATGAGGAATGGGTCACTCTCTATGTAATAGTAACAGAAGCTCAGCTGAGAAAAGTTTCTTCTATGCATAAACTTAGTATTTATTCCATGAATCAATCAATAATCAATCGTTCAGCCTTCATCAGCAAACATGTTTGTCTATTACTAACGCATCGGGATTTCTCTGATCGTTCTTTACTTGTTTCACTCTCTATGTAGCTAGAATATATAGCAAAGGGATATCACAGACAAATATAAAATAAAAAATAATAACAGAAAGCAAACAAGGACTGTATCCAATACCAGGGCTGAATGAAGCATGAGCTACATATAAAGACACTCAGGTGCTAGGATAATAACATTTTAAGGTGACATCAATGTAGACAAGTACACTTTAAGTGAAAAAACGATAATGCAATAATGTGCAGTAAATATGTAAAAATGAAATTATACAAAAACATATATACAACTTTTGGAAGTGACTCACAAAGCTGAGGAGAGTACAACCACTGGTATCGCTGCTTTACATATGCCGCTTCGTCAGGGGCTGGGTGTCACAGTTTAATGATAAGTACCTTAATGGCATGGGTCAAGAATTCCTCTTTCATCTGGATTGAGAGTTTCTGATGGGGATTTTTCAGCCAGTCTACTGCGCTGTTGACCTGCACGGCTCTGTACTATAAGGACAGGTCTGGTAGACCTACCACACCCTCATGGTGTTGCTTAATAACTGTTTGAGTCTTTGTAAAAACTATTTTTGACATGAAATAGGTAAGGTTTGATAAATTAACTTTGGCATGCAATTAAGTTTTTGCATCCCAAACATAAAGTGAATCCAGTTGTCAGCAGCTTTGGATATTTCCTGTAGGGAGGAGTGGAAAAAAGTTTAATGGGCATCTGTCAGCAGATTTGTATCCATGAAACCTGCTGACCTGTTACATGTGCATTTTGCAGCTGAATGCATTTGTGTTGGTCCCATGTTCATATGTGCCCGCATTTCTGAGAAAAATTAAGCTTTAATATATGCAAATGAGTGTCTAGGAGCAACGGGGGCATTGCCATTACACCTAGAGGTTCTGCTCTCTCTGCAACTATCGCACCCTCTGCACTTTGATTGCCAGGACCAGGCAGTGAAAATGTCATAACACATGGCCCTGTCAATCAAAGTGCTGATGGGACAGCAGTTGCAGAGAGAGCAGAGCCTCTAGGTGTAATGACAACGCCCCCTTTGCTCCTATAGGCTCATTTGCATATATATATAAAACATCATTATTCTCAGCAATGTGGGCACATATGAACATGAGACCAACACAGATGCCTTCAGCTGCCAAGTGCACATGTAACAGGTCAGACAGTTTTATAGGTACAAATCTACTGATAGATGCCCTTTAATACAATAGTAGGGTAAAATAAGATTTGTCCACAGGCCATTAGACTTGATATTGTAATCACTTGATCTATAGGATGCGTGACAGCACTGTTGTTAAAAATGCACATGAAAAAGAAAACATACAAGTAACAGGTCAGCCAGTTTTTATAGGTACAAATCTGCTGACAGATGTCCTTTAAAAAGGGTCTGAGAAGAGTCAAATGGGGAGTTTCTGGCTCCCGTTGCATTCTTCTCATGCAAAAGTGATACGTTGAGGACTTGTAACTTGGCCTTGTTCATTTTAACATTTGATTTAAGACGAAAAGGGTTAGATAGTGGTTTCAAATAAGAGCTCCCCGGGGAAGAGTTTGATGTTGCCGGCAAAGGCTGACACAAACCTTCTCCTAAAATGACTTCTAATTGAGAGGTCTGGCAGAATTTTTGGAGTTGCATTTCTAGTGTAAGCCCAAGTCATAGGGGAGATAGGGGACATTCCTGCCAAGTACTGTTTGTGATAGTGAACATTCTGGTGTATCTACCATTGATCACTATTTTTGTAGAGGGTGGTTAGTACTTAAGGAAGATAGAATTCACAAATTGTGGGGGTAGTCAGTATTTGAGAAGTGCTGTTCTCATGAAGGTCCAACAGACTGTATTAAAAGCCTTCTCAGTTTCTGTGCCCAGAAGGATAGCCTTCATCTTGTGTTTCTGGGTATATTGGTAAAGGATGAATTTATTTGTAAATGGTTGCATCTTTTCCTTCTTTGTGAATAATAGAGATGTCAACAAGCATTAATTAACCGAGAGAGAAAAGGTAGGAGTATGGACGGAAGAGCAAGTGGAGAGGGAAGCTATCAGAGCATGGCCATTTGTTTTTTTCATGCTTCTGAGGGCTGTGATAATTTCTTGGTTTGTAAAGGAAGTATAAAACTTTCTGGCCTGTTGATCTGGAAGAGAAGGTAGGGAGATCAAGGTTAAAGAGGACCTGTCACTTCTCCTGACACGTCTGATTTAGTACCTACTTGTAATCTCAATGTAATAACAACTCTGGAGAATCTATTCTTATAACTCTATATTCAGCCATTCCTCTATTATTGATTTTAGAAGTTAATAAATGAATTGCCAGTCTGCAATAAAGGTCCATCTGGGTTTTACCAGTTGTGGGTGTCTGAAACTATCCAATCAGTGCTGCCAGTGCCAGAATGTGCAGGGACTAGAGATCAGCGAATCCCGTCATCTGCTGGTCCTAATGCTCCTTCTCCTCATCCTCCTACTCCTCGTCAGTTATTCCGTTAGCAATCGATCACCAAAGCGATTGCCAAGAGACAACAGTATGCATGCACTCATCCAACCGCGCAGAAGATGAATGAGCTCCTGGCCAAGTTGCTGGTGCTGCAGTCACTCCCTTTCCAAGGTGCACCTTTGAGAAAACTTATGGCTTGTGCCGAGCCAAGGGGAGAGTCCTAAGCCGTCATTTCTTTGCAAAAAATGCAGTACCAGCCCTGCACACATATGTAGAACAGAAGGTGGGCTAGTTCTTGAGCCTGTTGGTGTCTGCCAACGTTTACGGCAGCACAGACATGTGTAGCTATAACTATGGTAAAGGACAATATATGCCCTTTACGGTCCACTGGGTAAATGTGGTTCCTGCCCAGCCACACCAGCAACTTGGCCAGGTGACACTGCTTCCGCCTCCACATTCTTACGCCATTGGTCCTGCTTCAATGTCTGCCTCTGCCTTCTCATCGTCCACTGTGTCCTCAGCCTCCACTGCAGGGACAATTAACAGTGCTTCTCCAGCATACCAAATGTGCAGGGCACAGCGGTGTGACGCTATTCTGCACCTAGTTTTCCTGGGCAAACAGGGTCACACAGGGTAGAAACTGATCGAACTTCTCCTCGACAACTCAAAATCGGAACCATAGTGACCGACAATGGTAAGAACATGGTGTCGGCTGTGCATCAAGGAGGGATGAGCCATGCGCAATGCATGGCGCACGTGTTAAATCTGGTTGTAAAGCGGTTCCTGAAGTCTTCACCCCATCTGCAAGACATTCCGGAAAATGGCCTTGAAACTTTGCATGCACTTCAGCCACTCATACCCCGCAAAGCACGTTTCCACCCATTGGAATTCCATCCTCCATATGTTGGACCAATTATATGAACAGAGAAAGGCCATAAATGATTTCTTGATGATACAGGTGGACAGATATACTCCCCAGTGTAACTTCTATGTTAGCCAGTGGCAGCTCATGCGTGACATCTGCTGTTTGCTCGGGCCCTTTGAGGAGGCCACTTTATTTGTCAGTTGTCAGGACTATGGGATGAACAACGTCATTACACTAATTAATGTCCTGGAACATATGCTGCTAAATGTGGATGGCCAGGGGACAGGAGACGTGGCGACTACATTTTATGGCCACATGAGCCCTGTGGGGGCTGAACTAGAGGAGAAGGAGGACAATCGAGCACAAGCAATGCCTAGAAAAATGGCTGGTTTTTACACAGGTGACAAGAGAGGAGGAGCAGGAGCAGTCAGAGGAGCTACAGGGTGATGAGGAAGACAAGGCAGATGACCCAGACACACAGTAATGTATGGCTTAAAGAGAGAAAGGCGCTCAAAGAGTGAATACGTTAGGAGATGATCCTCATAGGAGCATGTAATGTGCTCACACCTGTTTTCATTGTGCTATCCTCACAACACCAGTGAAGGTGAAGGAAAGAGTCGCTGGTCGGTGCAGCCATAATTATCAAAAACCCTTTAGGAGGGAGCTAAAACGCCAGTGTGGTCAGATTAGATATTAAGAGTTGGCCTAACTGGATTGTGCTCTACAACAGCTTACACTCTGGCTTTGCCAGAGACACAGACTTGATAAAGGGGTCCCACGTACCCCGAAACTCGTTGTCTCAAACAAAAAATAAAATTTGATTTTATTGGACATCCTCTTCTGGTTGTGTATTGCTCCTCAAACTATCTCCAATCACCTCGACGATTTCAGTCACACCAACTTCTAATATCTAACCAGACACACCATGGCAGTGTGCAGTGGAAATGGAGGCAGGGAGTTACTCTGAGTCACTTGTGCAAATGGCCCGATGCATGCACAGCTGCTTGCATAGTGACAGCCGAATTGTCACGATTCGGCAGAGGGATAACTACTGACTCTCCACCATGTAAGACCCTCGCTACTGGTCCAAAATGGGGTCTTTTTAACATCCGTTGAGAGGGAGGACAAACTGAACTACTATCGAGACATCCTATGTAGTCAGTTGGCCGCTGCCTATGTGCGCCATTGCCCCTCCTCAGGCAGGCATGATCCAGGGGGCCCTCTGCGCTCACGTTCTACTGCCATGGCTGCTGGGGGAGGGGGGGGGCAGGAGCAGTACCAGGTCCATCAGCAGCAACTTAAGTCTAGAGTCTCTGATGAGCAGTTTTCTTTACCCAACTACTGAAGAAACTACTCACCAGCAGCAGCTAGACATAGAAAAGAACCTGAACCAGCAGGTTGTGGCATACTTGGAGTGCACCCTGCCACCCCACATCAGAGATCCCCTGGACTACTGTGCAGCTAAACTCGATTTGTGGCCACAACTTGCCCTGGACAAGCTTTCCTACCTTGCCAGCAGTGTGGCATCAGAGCGGGTGTTTAGTGCGGTGGGGGCCATAGTTACCCCAAGGAGAACTCGCCTGTCCACCCAAAATGTGAAGAAACTGACCTTTGTGAAGATGAATCAGGCATGGTGCAGCCAGGATTTTCAAACACCAGTGCCTGATGCATCAGACTAGATCATCCATGGTGCCACACCTACACTTTGACAAAAGAGACCTGTTTCTTTCTTCTGGCTACCTGCTTCAGCAACTATTCTGATGCTGCCACCTGCCTGATGCAACACTTGCTGCCAGGTGCTCCTACAGCCACCCACCATCTTCAGTTGGTACTTGTATTGCCCCCACCTCCCCACTATGTCACTGGGCCACTCCTCATGCTGCTGCCACCTCCCAACCATGTTACTGGGCCACTCTGTGGTCTCCTAATGCTGCTGCCACCTCACCACTATGTCACTAGGCCACTCTGTGGTCTCCTCATGCTGATTCCACCTCACGACTCTGTCGTCTCCTCATGCTGCTGCCACCTCACCACTCTGTGGTCTCCACATGCTGCTACCCCCTCATCACTATGTCACTGGGCCACTCTGTGGTCTCCTCATGCTGCTGCCACTTTACCACTATGTCACTGGGCCACTCTGTGGTCTCCTCATGCTGCTGCCACATCACCACTCTTTGGTCTCCTCATGCTGCTGCCACCTCACCACTCTGTCACTGGGCCACTCTGCAGACTTCTCATGCTGTTCCCACCCTCCACACTTCATGTCTGGGCCACTATTTTGCCTTATTGGCCTGGTTGACATCATCATTTATTTGACCCATCTTCTGACCTGTCAGAAGGAAGGAAAAATGAGACGCACAATGGATCCTGTCTACGTAGAAGCTGTAAGGCCTGTATGACATGGTCCCTATTTTTCATCAGAATTGGCTTATGATTTGGTAGCCAAGAGCATTAGTGGGTAAAAAACACAGAAGACATGCAAAGATTCTATTCACGTGTCATTTCTATTCACATTGTATGGGATGTTTATTGCTGTTTATTAGATGCTGCTTATTAGCGCAGGCTTGTATGAGAATTAATGAATGTATTTTATGTGGATTTCATTTTATGAGATATTAAAATTGGGATTTTTATAGTATTTGTTGATCCGGATTGACCTATATAGAGTGCCCTTCATACGTATATATATTAACACAAACTTACTGCTGACACCATCTCCACTCTGGCAGGAGGGCTCTACTTGTATAAGCATTTAATAGAACACGTTCTGTAGACATCTATTTGGAATCAGCTGATGACGGTGTAAAAGGAGTGCGCTCTTTCATGCTATAGTAAGATCTTGGGCCTCTACATGGTTCTTTATACCTGGCACTAACATTGACCTGTAAGGCTGAGTTCACACTTGAGTTATTTGGTCAGTTTTGGCCCTGTAATTGACCAAATGAGTGAAGTGATTCTAAGAGCGATGCCTGTCATCTGCATGTCATACTGACTCACAGTAATGTTTCACTACCACAGCAGACTCCCTAGGCGTGTTACTGCAAGACACAGTGTTCTACACCACTTTACAGGCTCTCTGCAGCTAGGAAATAGCAATTTTTAACGTAATTCGCCACAAATAAATTCAGATCAAATCAAATCTTTTCGGAAAATTTTTGGGACACCCCCCACCCAGCAGGACTTTTATTGCGGATTGCTGGCAATTCATTCATAAACCTCTAGCAGGAATAAGAGGAAAATGGCACAACATAGAGTCATAAGGACAGAGGCTCCCGAATTCTTATTACATGAGGAAAGCAGGTACTTACTAAAAGATGTTAGGAGAGGTGACAGCTCCTCTTTAAAAACTCATCTAAGTTTTTCCCAGAGGTTGTGAAGCAGCAGTATCGTCTGCAGAATTATGATTGTACGGGTTATTATAAAACCTGCGGAATTCTTCCGCTATAGACTCGGTGTCATTTCGAACAGAACCTTTGGGATTGCGTATTGATCTACTAAAAGTCTTCACTTTCCTCTGTTTTATTTGAGAAATCATAAACTTTATGGGTCTATCCCCATATGGAGTAGAGCTTAAATTGTGAAATAGATTGTTGCAAGATTAAGATTTACCAGATTCTTTACCTCAGAACTCAGGAAAGGTAACTCATTCTTTCCTTTTTTAACTTGTGAGCATAAAGCAATAAAATCTGCTCTGCCTCTAGAGATGCTTCCACCATTATGAACTTTCGGCATGAAAGCAATGCACCAGAGTCATAAGAACAAGGGTTTGGAGGTCATATCATGGAAAATGAGGGCTGAGGGCTTGTGTTTAATTAGTAACTTAATGTTGTCTCCAGACCTATGAATTTGGCCCAAGTGTAGTTCAGGATATTTTCTGCTGGGTGCACTAAGTGTGGATGTAGTCCACTAGTGGCAATAAGGGTAGATCACAGTGCAACAGTCCAAAAAAAAGGGGAGGTGCCTCTACTCACTGCTGTTCAGAGATGTTGACGAGTAATCTCAAAGGTTTTCCCCTTAAAGTGATATGTAAGTGGGGAGATGAAGTGGTCACACAGTACATGGAGAGGGACAAGGTGCCAGCTCAATTCAGTTTGGGTCTCTGCTGGTGCCTCGCCTCCATATTAGGATAAACAAGTGCTTGTGCCATAGGGAGGAATGCCTATCTTCTGCTTTCTAGTGCAGCTCTCAGTGATCTTCAGCTTGTTTATATTATCAGGCCCCTAATCCCTAATGTAGTCCACAGCACAAATACTGTGCTGAGTTAAACCGATAACTGATGTCTAAGTAGGTTTGGGATGGCATTTTGTGATATAGGGCCCTGCAGCAAGAGGATTGTGGAAGATTCACAATCCCAAGTCATTACCACAGAGTCTCTAAGTAGTACCTCAATCATAAAGTGCCATGGGTCAGGGTGAAAATGATAGAATCAGCAGCACAGCATGGGTTAACCCAGGAAGAACAAGCGATTTTTCAGCAGGGTGCTTCAAGACAAAGTTGCTAGATCCAAACAATCCACAGCCTGAGGAGCATCAGCACTGCAGGCTCAGTTCGGAGATCTTATTCTGAGCTGTACAAGTTTTTGAAAGTCTTCTTTATGTTTTTTATTATTATCTCTTTTAAAAGCTCTGTAGCCTAAGGCCTCATGCACACGACCGTTGTTGTGGTCCGCGTCCGAGCTGCATATTTCATACTTCAATGCGGCTGCAAAAGATGCGGACAGCACTCCGTGTGCTGTCCACATCCGTTGCTCCGTTCCGTGCCCCCGCAAGAAAAATAGAGCATGTCCTATTCTTATCCGTTTTGCGGACAAGAATAGGCATTTCTACAATGGGCCGCGTTCCGTTCCGCAAATTGCACAACAGAACGCGGAGCAGCTTCCGTGTTTTGAAGATCCGCGGTTTGCAGACCACAAAACACCAACAGTCGTGTGCATGAGGCCTTAATCTAACATTTGCCTAAAAGTAGGCATCTGTTTTAAAAGAATCATAGAAAGGGGGTCCCTTGCTTGTGGGGAAACACAAAGGGGGACATGGCTATTCTATGTATTGCATGACCTGGAGTGGTTAACAGAGGACAAGAACAATAGTAATCTGTGATGCACAGTACAGTATGTCAACTGATTAAAACCCACATGTGATGTCATAGCAGTTTACCTCACTTTAAGAGTTCATGCACACAAACATATTTTTTTCTGCCTCTGATCCACATTTGCGGACCCATTCACTTCAATGGGGCACCCAGATAAAGACAGAACATATTTTATTATTTTCCGTTCTACAGACAAGGGCAGGACTGTTCTATAGATGGCCAGGACATTCTGTTCTGCTAAATGCACATGGACGGTATCCGTGTTTTCTGGATCCACAATTTGCAGACCACAAAACCGGCTATGGTACTGTGCATGAGCCCTAACTAATACACCCAAATGTGACAGACATTTTCCCAAATGAAGCCAAGTGCGATGTCAAAAGATCTTGTCTTTTGATGAAATATAAACTTAGTAGTAGCGTAAGGCTTAAAAAAAACATCTGGCCATCCAGTTCAGCCTGTTATCTTTCAAGTTGATCTAGAGGAAGGCAAAAATCCCCATGAGGTAGAAGCCAATTTTCCTAATTTTAGAGGAAAAAAATCCTTCCCGACTCCAGTCAGGCAATCAGAATAACTCCCTGGATCAACGTCCTATCTCTAGTAGCTATAACCTGTAATATTATTACACTCCAGAAATACATCCAGTCCCCTCTTGAATTCCTTTATTGTACTCACCATCACCACCTCCTCAGGCAGAGATTTCCATAGTCTCACTGCTCTTACCGTAAAGAATCCTTTTCTATGTTTGTGTACAAACCTTCTTTCCTCCAGACGCAGAGGATGTCCCCTCGTCACAGTCCTGGAGATAAATAGATGATGGGAGAGATCTCTGTACTGACCCCTGATATATTTATACATAGTTATTAGAGCTCCCCTTGCCTGTCTGTTTTCTAAACTAAATAACCCTAATTTTGATAATCTTTCCTGGTACTGCAGTTGCCCCATTCCAGTTATTACTTTAGTTGCCCTTCTCTGGACCCTCTCCAGCTCTGCTATGTCTTCCTTGTTCACAGGAGCCCAGAACTGTACATAGTACTCCATGTGTGGTCTGACTAGTGATTTGTAATGTGGCCTCAATTTACCTCATCACCAAAGCCCAATAGTGGTGTAGCTTCCTTGTGATGTCAGAGTAGTCTATCTGACTAAAAGCCCTTGTGATGTCACAGAAAACTGCTTTAACGAAACCAAGTTGTGATGTCACAGCAGCTGAACTAAGTGATAATCAACTGAAATATCATATCAATTGACTGCTGCTTACCTGCCAGATTCCATATTGACCTATCACAGTGACTTGTCAGACAAAAGTACAGTTGTGATGTCATTGAAATCAGCCAGTGATGTCACAGTAGCTTTCCCGACTTATGTCACAGCTGTTTTTGATGGAAAAACACTTCTTATGTCACAATAGCCTGTCTTACTGAAACCTACTTGTGCTACTACATAGCCTATCGGAGTGAAACTTATTTGCTCTCCAAAAGACCTCACTATTTTACAAATAAACTAGTCTCTTACATGTGATCAAATAGACTCTAGGGGGCACTAATATTATTTTTTGAAGTAACAGTGATGTTTTCTAGTTTGAAGAACCTCTGTGCTACTGTGCAGCTTGGCATGAATAATAAGCAGATATCCCTGAGAAATCAGTAAACTATCCTAGAAACATCTAGAATAATTAAGTGAATTGTACTTGTAACTAATATAAAGCATAAAGCTAGTGGTGGTCTCATGTTGGTGCTGCCTGTAGTAAAGTAAGAGCTCTGGCATGAGCCTGTACATCAGCACTAGGAAACTGTACACCTCAGAAATGAGCAGTACAGCCTCTATGCATCAGTGTCGGACTGGGGTGCCTAGGGCCAGTGGAAATTATTCTAGGGGCCCACCCTACAGCTACCAAAAATAAATATTACTTGTTCATTTTTTGATCTCATGCACATGAATATTTGCAGTTTAGGACACAATACAGTGTGCAAAACAGAACAGAATTGTGCTCTACTCTATATCAAATTGTTTCTCATTAAGCAGCTCATTGTAGCTGTTAACGTAATCTGTTAAGGCCCTTTTACACAGGGCAACAGAGCAGGAGATTGTCGGGAAGGAAGTGTTCCTTCCCGACAATTGCCTGCTCTTTAACGGAGGAGAACGCTGTATTTCCATGCAGTAATCTCCATTGTATGGGGAGCAGTGATCACTACTGTCAGTGTTCTTCCCCATACTTACTAGATATTTGCCGGCAGCAGATCGTGATTACACGGCACAATCTACTTACAGTAAATGATCATTTCTATGTGTGCACAAACGATCGAATTACGGTACCTGATGAATCAGCGTTTCATTCGTTGATCAGGTAATCAGCCTACACCGAATCCACCTAACAATTACTCCCAAGAGCTACTAAAGCGAGCAACATTGTAACCTGTGTCACAGTGAACTACACTGTGACAATATGTCTATTTTTTATTTTGTTTTACCTAATAAAGCATTTTTTTTTTAAATCCTGTTTCCATTTCTGAAAGCCATATATTTTTTATTTTTCTGCCAATGATCTTGTATGGGGGCTCTTTTTTTGCAGAAAGAGTTGACATATTTATTGTTGCATTTTTTGGGTGTATATGATTTTTTAATCATTCAATATTTAACTTTTTTGGGGCAAGGGGACCAAAAAAATTGCAGATTTAAAAATTTTTTTTTATGGCATTCTCCTGAGGGGATAGGTCATGTCATTTTTAAAGAGCAGGTCGTTACAGATGCAGTGATACCTAATATGTCTATTTTTTTATTTCCATTAAAGGGATCAGACAATGGGGGCATATTGCTAGGATATGCCCACATTGTCTTATAGGTGCGGGTCACACAGCCCTAAAATTGGTGGAGGGCGTGCTGCGCATAAGCAGCCGCCCTCCATTTATTTTCTATGGCGCCGCCACAACTAGCCGTGCGTTGGCTCAGCTATTTCTGTCGGGCCCATAGACGTGAATGGGAGTGGTGGTTGGTCATGCCCGGTGCGCTCCCATTCACTTCTATTGGGAGACCGCTTGGTGTTGGCCAGACCGGAGTCCTCCAGCCACCACCTTGCGGGGCTCAGTTATTGATATAGGTGGGACCCACATCTACAAGCCGTATGCCCCCATTGTCTGAGATAAGACAATCCCTTTAAGTTTTACACGGTAAAAAATATTTTTTTGTGTTACAATTTTCTGAAAGCTGTATTTTTAAAAATTTTTGGGCAATTTTATGTAGGAGCTTGTTTTTTGCCCGATGAGGTGACAGTTTGATTGATACCATTTTGGAGTACATACAATTTTTAGATTGCTTGGCATTAGACTTTGTTTTGGCACTGTCTTTATTTAGTTTTTTTTTTTTTATGGCATCCACCTGAGGGGATAGATCGTCATATTTTTATAGAGCAGGTCGTTACTGACGCAATGATTTTTCTGTTATTTATAATTTTATATGACTTTATTATGGGAAAGCTGCATTTTTTTTTTACTTGAAACCTATGTATCCTACTGGTTAATACAAAAAAAAAAAAAAACAACTAAAGCACAAAATGAAACAAAAAATACTGTATTCTTTTACATTTATGTCTATGGAGCTGTGTGACGACTCATTTTTTAAGGGGCTGATCTGTACTATATTGAAACTGTATGTTGGAGTTAGTATGACTTTTTTTAGCAATGTTTACTCAAAGTTTTGTAGCATGCAATCATAATTGTGATACAAAATGACAGAATGTTGCAGGAAAACTACAACTCCCAACAGGTCCTGAAGATTTGCATCTCACAGGACATGCCAGGAGTTGTAATTTCCAGAGGGGAATGCAGTTAAAAGTGAAATTATATTTTTATTAAACTATAGATTTACCTGTATTTTATACTGTCTTGATGGACTAGCGGCAGCCTGTGATGTCCACCACTGAGTCATAGGCAGCTTCTGTTTCACGGAGGACACAGCAGCACCACCAGCACGTCTGCACACTCAGGAGCACAGTAAAAACCCGCCGCAGCGCTCTGCAGACTTTAGACAATGGGCGGGTGGCAGGCCTCTGTGAAGATGCAGCGTGCGTGCAGCGCAGGGAGTGAGAAGAAAGCGCAGGCACCACACCACATGTATCAAGAGGCGGGTCCTGTTGCCCACTGAAAGATGGCAGCGCCAGCATCTCTGCAGGGCAAGTTAAGTGGCGAGATGATCAAGATCATCTCGCCACCTTCTGTATTTCTGTGCAGCGCTGCTCTTCCTATTGTAGCGGCAGGCAGCAGCGCTTGCCAGCAGAAAGCTGGGGCTGCCTGCCGCTGCTGATTAATATGTAGACCAGAGGTCACACTGCAGTTTTTCCAGAAGAGTAAAAATACTCCTTTTAACAATTTTGAGGAGTATTTTTAGCCTAGGAGGAGTACAAATTTTGCAGTAATTCACATATATAATGCATAGGCCCACATAGCGTTATGAGGCTGATATTTCTGCAGGGAAACCATTGCTGAACATGCAGAAATAAACGTAGACAATTTTACATTTATCCAACATCATACACTAAACATAAGACCACTGCTGTCATACACAGCGCCCACCTGACGCTGCCATACACAGCGCCCACCTTACGCTGCCTTACACTGCGCCCACTTGACGCTGCCATACACTGCGACCACCTGATGGTGTCATGCACTGCGCCCACCTGATGCTGCCACATACAGCGCCCACCCGATGCTGCCATACACAGCGCCCACCTGACGCTGCCATACACAGCGCTAACCTGACGCTGCCATACACAGCGCCCACCTGATGCTGCTATACACAGGGCCCACCTGTCACTGCCATACACGGGGCCCACCTGTCGCTGCCATACACAGCCCACCTGTCGCTGCCATACACAGGGCCCACCTGTCGCTGCCATACACAGCGCCCGCCTGACTTTGCCATACACAGGGCCCACCTGACACTATTATATACATATTACATACACAACTCTACCACATGCCCATTACACAGATAGTTTACTATATACACATTGCACAGTTTTGCCACATGTCTATTGCACAGATAAAACTACTGTGTGCACATTACGCACAGAAAACTGTACAATAGACTGGTTACACTGACATAGCTCTGCTTTATACACACCTTCCATACATAAAGTACCTCTGCATTCTCCACCAGCACAGCCTGTGTTCCCCACACACATTGTTGATCACATGACTGTGACATCACCACAGGCCCTGTAACCACAATTTAGTGTTTAGTCCAGTCTCTGGAGCTGCTCCTGGTGAGAGAGATGTCCGTGAAGGGCGGGGCTTCTCAGGAAAGGGGCAGGGCTTCATGTGTGCCGGACCTGGCAGCTTCTGATACAGCGCACCTAACAAGAAAAAGACCTTTCCAGGGAGTAAAATGGCCTGAACACGCCTCTATGACACTTGTACACGTGTTCTTGCGACCTTTGTAGACTGTAAATAGGCAGGGGTCCACAGAGGATTTCCCCGGCTCCCCCGTGGGCCAGTCCGAGCCTGGACACAGAGTTGTCCCTAAGCCACTCCTGTGTTGTCTTAGCTGTGTCCTTAAGGTCATTGTATTGTTGGAAGTTAAACCATCAGCCCAGTCTGAGGTCCAGAGCACACTGGATTAGGTTTTCATTAAAGGGGTTCCCAGGAATTAATAAAATAAAATTACTGAAAATAATGAAAAGGATTTTCTAAGACTAATACTGATGACCTATCCTCTGGATAGGTTATCAGTAGGGATGAGCGAACCAGGTGAAGTTCGGGTTCGGCTGAATTTTCAGGTAAAAGTTCGGTTTCGGGACCTGAACTTGACCCAAACACCGAACCCGGACCCCATTAAAGTCAACGGGGACACGAACTTCACTTTATTATTTTCCGTTATAACATGGGGGAGAATTGATTGGTAAGTAGAGATGAGCAAACTTCTATTTTTAGTTCGGCGTCCAAAGTTCGGGTTCGGGTTATCGTAGCATCCCATTATGGGTTCCGCTACCGCGGACCATAACGACATTTGGAATCCATAAGGGGCTGCTTCTTTGAACCCGAACCTTGGACAACCCTAAGGACCTGGGGTGACATCACCTTCATGTGATCAGTGCAGGGGGCGTGGCTCAGTACCGGATCATCTCTTATCCAATCCAGTGCTGAGCCACGCCCCCTGCACTGATCACATGACGGTGACGTCACCCCAGGTTCTTGGGGTTGTCCAAGGTTCGGGTTCAGAGAAGCAGCCCCTTATGGATTCCAAATGCCGTTATGGTCCGCGGTAGCGGAATCCATAACGGGATGCTACGATAACCCGAACCCGAACTTTGGACGCCGAACTAAAAATAGAAGTTCGCTCAACTCTATTGGTCAGTTCTATTCTGACTAAAGATCTCTGCCAGATACACTGCCACCTGCTGGACAACGAGGCATGTTACATAACAGTTAAATAATAAATTATTAAGGCACTGTATAAGAGAACCTTGACTTAAATACACAGATGGCATTCTCTGCTAGCCATTAGAGACAGTAGCTAGATGTAGGAATGGTAGTGCCCACTGTGGGGTACTGCATATTTTTACCTTGTCATTATGAGGTATTGAGAGCAGAATGATATATATATATTTTTTTATTTTAGTACAAGGCCACAGCATAAGAAAATGTGAAAAAGTAAATAGGTCTAAAAAACTTTCTGAATGCAGAATGTTCATAGGTGATAATACAGAATATGAACATCTATTTGTGTACATAATGTGAATGAAACCTTCCAAACTCTGTATTCAGTGCATCTAAACTGCCATGTACGGCAGGCCTGCTATTTGAAACTACACAACTGATCTAGAAGCTGAACACTGTAATGAAAGATGATCACAGGCAAGAAAAAGATGAATACATTTTCAAGCACAGCACATTGCAAACTGGGATGACTTCAGAAGAATATATTATTATGATCTATGGCTGCATCCATCAATAAGCCTCCATTTCATAATTCAGCTCGGAATCGACCCAGTTGTGAGAAATTATTTGGGTATTATGGTTCACCGGCTTCCAGATATCCATTGTGCTAGACAGCAAGTCACAGCAGAGCAGTAGATTTTAGAATAAGTTCAAGTCTTAAGGCAAAAACCAGTCGTCTCAGAGGAAATATCTCACAGACTCTAGAAGGCACATTTGATCATCAATGATTGGAACACATACTTGATAAATGTTCCCGGAATATGTCTCTGGAAATATTTCTGGTTTTGGATCAAATGCACCATTACATTACCATACTTAATAAAATTGTATATTAATGTTCAATGTCTTTAAATCAGTCGCTTGGTCATTGGGATCCCTATTTGTAGAAATTTCTATTATGTCGTTTTTCTTGTGGGTAGTGGGGCATTTAGCACCGTATGAGCCACCTTTTTATGTAAAATTATGGGGCTAAAATTTTATAGTAATAATGTTCATGGTTTAAATTCCCCATATCGAAGGTCCCGGCTTTGGGCTGACCTACAGAGGGCGAATTGTGATGTGGCTTTTATCCAAGAATCGCATTTACTAGAGGCAGATTTATTCCGTTGTACTCATAGTAGTTTTTCTAATATCTATCACTCGCCCTCTGTGAAGAGGCGCAAGGCAGGACATTCATAGGGATAAAGACTACTGCGGCTTTTACTCTCCAAGAATGTATAATAGACCGTAGGGGGCGCTATGTTATTCTGCTCTGCCTCCTGGAAGGAGTCCAATCTACACTGGTGTCGGTGTATGCTCCTAATGTACGCCAGATAACGTTCTTGAATAGACTTTTTTAAAAGATCCGGAGGGTGGCTAGAGGTGGAATAGTGATAGGGGGAGACTTTAATATTCCAGTAAATTCTGATATTGATTGTTTATCTAACTCCTCTATTAAGAGACCTGACCTCCGAAATATCCTCATGATGAATGATCTACATGATATTTGGAGATATCACCACAGTGATGAAAGGGATTATACTTATGTCTCCCCCTCTCACTCTTCCCTCTCCTGCATAGACTATTTTTTGATCTCTAGATCGTTAATTAGCAGGGTTACTAAGTCACATATAGGCTGTGCGACATGGTCGGACCATGCTCACATAGCTATAGAAATAAATGTGGGGATGTCGGGACCACCTCCTGGAAGTTGGAGACTTAACCCTTACCTGCTGAGGTGTGTGCAGAGGGTGGAAAGATACGCCTCTATTTTAAAAGATTACTATCTTAATAATGATGTGGATGGTATATCTAATACGTCGATGTGGCTAGCGCATAAAGCATATATGAGGGGTATCTTCCTACAATCTGCGGCGAGGCTTAAGAGGGTCAGGGATAAGGAGCTGCACACTGCATTATCCAAGCTGGAATCAGCGGAGCTGGCATATAAATCCAGCCCCTCTGATATGCTCTCTGGTCTTGTTCGTGCCGCACGCTCTGAGGTAAGATCTTTACTTGTGTATCAATATGAGAAGCACTTGAGACGCTCGAGGGCATCCCATTATAGTATGGGAGACAGGGCAGGGGCTATACTGGCTAAACGCCTTAGAAGCAGAGCCACAGTGTCAAGAATTTTGCAGCTAACCTATAAAAATGTCACTGTGACAAATCCAGTGGACATCCCTAATGTCTTTGCTTCTTATTATTCTGAGCTATATAATCTTAAAGATGATGTTAATACCCCTCAACCTGACATTGAATCTATAAGATCTTTCTTGGACCCTTTGTCACTGGCTTCTTTATCGACTCAACAACTGGAAGCTCTGAACACCCCTATTACTACTGAGGAGGTTCTGGAAGCATTGAGGCGTACTCGAGTGGTAAGGCACCAGGACCAGACGGTTTTACCGCTGACTATTATAAAACCTTTAGCACAGTACTGGTGCCTTATCTGGTGAGACTCTTCAATGATTTCATGACCTCCGGTAATATTCCATCAGAGATGTCACAGGCTATAATTGTAACTATCCCTAAACCAGGTAAACCTACGACCGAACCTGTTAACTTTAGACCAATTTCATTATTAAATGGAGATTTAAAACTATATGCTAAAATTCTGGCTTTACGTATCAATGAAGTTCTTCCATCCTTGGTCTCGTATGACCAAGTAGGATTTATCCAAGGACGACAGTGTAGGGATGGAACCAGGCGAATTATTGACCTGATACAGCTCGCTGACGCCTCCGGAATCCCCACTGTACTTGCCTCTCTAGATGCCGAAAAGGCGTTTGATAGGGTGCACTGGGGATATCTGGAGGCTGTCTTAGGGAAATTTGGCTTTAAGGGTCCCGTTGTGACTGCTATTATGGGGCTATACTCTAAACTTTCTGCTACTGTTCTAACAGCAGGATATATGTCTGGCCCCTTTGGCATTACCAACGGGACTCGACAGGGTTGCCCCCTGTCTCCCCTAATTTTTTCCTTAATTATTGAGCCTCTTGCTGAGTCAATTCGCTCATGCCCCGCAATCTCGGGTATCGGGGTCGGGAGCTCGGAGCACACCGTCAGCCTTTATGCTGACGATGTGCTCCTGGTTCTTACAGACCCTGAGAGATCTATGGAGGCGCTCTCGAGCGTCTTGACTGCGTATTCTAAGTGTTCTTATTACAGATTAAACGCTGGGAAGACGCAGCTGCTATCCCTTCATGTACCTCAGAGCGTGCGAGATATGATCACAGGCCGATATGCTTATCAATGGGCACCCTCCTCTCTTACCTATTTGGGTGTGCAGTTGGCGTCCTCGATCAAGGAATCTGTGTCTATTAATGTAAGGCGCTTACAATCAGATATACGCAAAGATTACTCTAAGTTGGCTAGGATTCATCTTTCTTGGATAGCCCGTATTAATGCGGTTAAGATGTTTATCCTCCCTAAAGTGCTTTACATGTTTCGATGCCTACCCGTTAAAATACCTCTTAAATATATTGAATCTCTCCAATCAGGGATATTGAACTTCATTTGGCAGGGTAAACGTCCCAGAATTGGTAAGACCTGTTTATACATTTCAATTAGGAATGGAGGGCTGGGCGTCCCATGTCTTTATAACTATTATTTGGCCAGTTTGATGGATCAAACACTAGAATGGTGGTCACCCACGGTAAATCATCGGTGGATGCAGATTGAACAACAGCTTGTTAAGGGTGGATCGCTCAAATCTGCATTAGCTGTCCATGGGGTTCAGCCATGTACAGTAAATGTTCCGCTGGACACCATGGAGAGCTCAATTTATATTTGGAAACTTTTTCTTACAGCTGGACATCTTAGCTGTCTTCCAATACAAAAACTTCCTTTAGCAATTGTGGAATATCTTATACCCGACCTATCTTTGATTGAATGGCACACCTGGGGTATACAGCTGATTGGCCAGTTGTATGATAGTGGTAGGATATTAAGTTTTGAATCGTTGCATGAGGCATATGGGATACCGAACAAATTGTTCTATCAATATTTACAAATACGCCATTGCCTATATACACTGCCTCACCATCAACCTGCCATCAGTGAGAATTCATTGGCTAGATATGTAGTGGAAGGTGTGGGTAATAGACCTAAGATATTGACTCTTTATGCTATATTGGCATTAGCTAAATATAATCAGAAATTAAAATGTATGCTGTCATGGGAGGCAGAAATAGGCAGGGAGTTTAGCCTTGACCAATGGCACAAAGCTTTTGTGTGGTCATACAAAAGCTTTAAATGTATTAATCATGTTGAACAGATTAGGAAAGTGCAGCTCCGCTGGTATTGGACTCCTTCCAGGCTGGCTCGAATGACGGCCAATACCTCTTATCTCTGTTGGAGGGGGTGTGGAAAGTTAGGTTCATCGTTGCATATGTGGTGGCTGTGCCCGTCAGTACGACCAATATGGGCAAATGTGGAGGATCTTATCTGTTCTATTTTCTCTTCGCTGTTGCCCATCACCCCGGAGATGGCGTTGCTGGGCATCGGCCTAGATGAACTACCGGCAGATCAGGTGTGGGTGGTGGCTCACATCCTAGCTGCGACAAGAATGTCAATAGCTAGAAATTGGAAGCAACTTACCACCCCGCCCTTAATATCAGTGATACAAGAGGTTAATTACTACTTAGTGTGTGAAGTGGTTTACGCCACTTCTATGGAAAATAGGATTAAAACTCTTAATCAATGGCTACCTTGGGTATCAAGTCAATATGCTTCACCACTCCCCCATTGTATTTTATAACCTGATTTGATCTTGCGTAATATGCTAAGTAAGATATAATAGATCTATGCCCACGGCGACTGAGTACCCTATAGGTTGTATATTGATATTACCCTACTGTCTGTCTATTGACTGTCTTTTGTAATCTGTTATATGTTTTGTATGGTATTTTGAAAACATTAATAAAAACAAATGGAAATTAAATAAAATTGTATTTGGTAAATTTAGGGTATTTAAGCCTGCCCTGGAAATGCTCCAAACCTACCAGTGGCATCTACTTTTGGGTAGGGCTTGCATTAGCGCTGCCTATTTTCTGCCCTAGATAGCCTAAATTTGCTGTAACTGTCTTTGAACATTAGAGACAATCCATGCGAATTCAGGTTGACAACTATGCAGTAATAGTAAAGGTATCTATTAGATGATTTAGGTACTAAGGAGCAGTTTTATAACAGTTGTCTAATGATACATCTGTCCTTATTGCCCATAGCAACCGATCAGTATTTAGCTTGAATTTCTGACCCCTTAAAGACACAGCCCTATTTCACCTTAAGGACCAGGCCATTTTTTGCAAATCTGACCAGTGTCACTTTATGTGGTGATAATTTTAAAACGCTTTAACTTATCCAGGCCTGAGATTGTTTTTTCGTCACATATTGTAATTCATGACACTGGTAACACTTTGTCAAAAAAGTTCATTTTTTGAATAAAAAAATGCTAAATTTACCAAAAATTTGGAAAAATACAAGTTTCAATTTCTCCACTTCTATAATACATAGTAATACCTCCAAAAATAGTTATTACTTTACATTCCCCAAATGTCTACTTCATGTTTGGATCATTTTGGCAACACCATTTTATTTTTTGGGGACATTACAAGGCTTTGAAGTTTAGAAGCAAATCTTGAAAATTTTCAGAAAAATTCAAAAACCCACTTTTTAAGGGTACTTTCACACTTGTGTTGGTGCGGATCCGTCTGTTTATTTGCACAGACGGATCCGCACCTATGATGCAAACGTTTGTATCCGTTCAGAACGGATCCGTTTGCATTAGGTTTAAAGAAAAATGACAAAGTCCCAAACGGATCCGTTTTGAATTACATTGAAAGTCAATGGGGAACGGATCCGTTTTCAAATGCACCCTATTGTGTCATTGAAAACAGATCCGTCACCATTGACTTACATTGTAATTAAAAACGGATCCGTTAGGCTCCGTCTCTTCAGACGGACACCAAAATGCTGCATGCTGCGTTTTGGTGTCCGCCTCCAAAACGGAATAGAGGCGGAACGGAGCCAAACTGATGCATTCTGAACGGATCCTTATCCATTCAGAATGCATTGGGGCTTAACTGATCCGATTTGGACCGTTTGTGAGAGCCCTGAAACGGATCTCACAAACGGAATCCAAAACGCTAATGTGAAAGTACCATAAGGACCAGTTCAGGTCTGAAGTCACTTTGTGAGGCTTACATAAAAGAAAGCACCCAAAAATGACCCCATTCTAGAAACTACACCCCTCAAGGTATTCAAAACTGATTTTACAAACCTTGTTAACCCTTTAGGTGTTCCACAAGAGTTCATGGCAAATCGAGATAAAATTTCAGAATTTCGATTTTTTTTGACAAATTTTCCATTTAAATCCTTTTTTCCAGGAACAAAGCAAGGATTAACAGCCAAACATAACCCAATATTTATTGCCCTGATTCTCTTGTTTGCACAAACACCCCATATGTGGTCGTAAACTGCTGTATCACCAAACAGCAGGGCATAGAATGAAGGGAACACCATATGGTTTTTGGAAGGCAAATTTTGATGGACTTGGTTTATTTACACCATGGCCCATTTTAAGCCCCGCCGATGCACTCCTAGAATAGAAACTCCAAAAAAAGTGACCCCGTTTTGGAAACTACTGGATAAGGTGGCAGTTTTGGTGGTATTATTTTTAGGGTACATACATTTTTTAATTGCTCTATAATACATTTTTGTGGGACAAGGTAATAAAAAATAGAAATTCTGAAATTTCATCTCCATTTGCCATAAACTCTTGAGGAACACCTAAAGGGTCAAAAAAGTTTGTAATATTCAGTTTTAAATACCTTGAGGGGTGTAGTTTCTTATATGGGGTCACTTTTATGGAGTTTATACTCTAGGGGAGCATCCGGGGGCCTTGAAATGAGACATGGTGTCAAAAAACCAGTCCGGCAAAATCTGCCTTTCAAAACCATATAGCGTTCCCTTCATTCTATGCCCTGTCGTTTGGCGATACAGCAGTTTACGACCACATATGGGTTGTTTATATAAACTACAGAATCATGGCAATAAATATAGAGTTTTGTTTGACTGTCTGCCTGATTGTAGTCGGGCAGGAATTTTTTTCCCCTTAAGTGGGGAAAATTGGCTTCTGCCTCACAGGGGTTTTTTGCCTTCCTCTGGATCAACTTGTAGGAAACAGGCCGAACTGGATGGACAAATGTCTTTTTTCGGTCTTATATACTATGTTACTTAACCCTTGCTTTGTTACTGGAAAAAAATAATTAAAATGGAAAATTTGGAAAAAAATAGCTGTTTTGGGACCGTTTTTATTTCATTTTTGCGACTGTGTTCATCTGAGGGGTTAGGTCATGTGTTATTTTTATAGAGCAGATTCTTATGGACGTGGACATACCTAATATGTCTACTCGTTTAAATTTATTTAGGTTTTACATATCCTTTGTTAAACAAACAAAAAAACATTTAGTATCCATAGTCTGAGAGTCAGTTTTTTTTTAGTTTTTGTCCAATTGTCTTAGGTGGGGGCTCATTTTTTGCAGGATGAGATGACGGTATTAATGGCACTATTTTGGGTGCATATAACTTTTTGATCACTTGCTGTTACACTTTTTGCCATGTTAGGTGACAAAAGACTGCTTTTTACAGTATTATTATTATTATTTTTTTTGCGGTGTCCACCTGAGGGGTTAGTTCATGTGTTATTTTTATAGTTCAGGTTCTTACGGATGCGGAGATAAATAATATGTCTACTTTTTATTTATTTATTTAGGTTTTACACAATCATATAATTTTTTAAGCAAAAAAAATCATGTTTTAGTGTCTACATAGCCTAAGAGCCATAATTTTTTATTTTTGGGGAGATTTTCTTAGGTAGGGTATCATTTTTTGCGGGATGAGATGACGGTTTTAAAGGCACCATTTTGGAGTGCATATGATATTTTGATCACATTTTATTAGATGTTTTGTGATGTAAGGTTACAAAAAATGGCTTTTTTTACCCAGACCCACTTGGTTCTTGAAGATCCAGTGTATCTGGTGTCTGTATAATACAGTACAGTACATTATATAATGTACTGTACTGTATTTTTACTTGACACTTAGTCTGAACAGACATTTGCCTTTAGCAGAAGTCTGATCAGAGTTCTGTTACCATGGCAAGCAGGATGCCTTTGAAGGTGTCCTGTTGCCATGGTTACCCTCTGCTGCTGCTATAATAGAGCAGCAGAGGATGGGAAGGGAGGGAAGCTGGGGTCTGGAGCTACGGACCGCGGCATGGAAGGGGTTAAAAGGCTGACACGGATGTCAGCCGTTACAAGCACAGTGTCAGCAATGTGCTGACACTCTGATTGCTCAGCTCGGCCATCCTGAAAATAAGCGGGGGGGCGTGCAGAGGATCACGTGACCGGCCGCCCCCCGCACCGCCCACGCACTGCCCACGCACCACTAGCAAGTCTCCCCCCCACCCCGCACCGCCCATAACAATGAATGCACGGGGGGGAGGTTACAGAAATTAAAAAAAAAAACATTTGGCAGCATTTTAAAGTCTCTGATCCCCGCGGTCATAGAGCGCGGGGATCAGATACATCGCAAAGCACTGAAAACCGCAGGTCTAAACTGACCTGCGGTTTGCAGCGATTGCCGATACGGGGGGGGGGCACAGGACCACCCACAGCATGTGAACGTGGTTCATGTTGCACGATCGCAGCAGGAATCATCTTTCTATCGAGATTTTTTTTTTTAACATGCGATTTTATTCAGGACATATGGGTATGCCCTGTGTCCTTAAGGACTCGGACATTAGGACGTACCCATATGTCCTATGTCCTTAAGAGGTTAAACTGCTTGGCAAAAATGGAAGCCGAGCTCTGACTGGTTGCTGTGGGCAGCTAAGACAGGTTTACAAGTAGACAATGTTGATAACGTTTTGATAAAGGGCTAAAGTTTGTTTTATAGTCATAGCAGTATAAGTCTACTTTCATACTCTCGTTTTGGCATTCAGTTTTTGAGGTCCGTTCAGGGCTCTTACAAGCGGTCCAAAACTCGGATCTGAAAAACACGGACACCGGCAATGTACGTTCCGCAATTTGCGGACCGCACATCGCCGGCACTATAAAATAAAATGCCTGATCTTGTCTGCAATTGTGGACAAGAATAGGACATGTTCTATTTTTTTTGCAGAAACCGAAGTGCGGATCTGGAAATGCGCTGTCTATGTGCTGTCCTCATCTTGTCAGTCCCCATTGGAAATTAATGGGTCCACACCCGTTCCGCAAAATTGCAGGACCGGATGCGGACCCATTTTGCGGATGTGGGAATGGAGCCTAAGTCAATGGGGACGGAACCATTTTCTCTGACACAATCTGGCACAATAGAAAACGGATCTGTCCTCCATTGACTGGGCTAGGCTGACGTTATTATATTAGTCCGCAAGGGGCTCATTTTCCAGGCCCTCACATGTATGGATGGTTTCAATACATATCCCTCTTCATACATGGGGGTCCTGGGCCTGACTTTTTTTATATCACGTTGTAGCACCCTAAATTATCCTTAATAAAATATTTATTATTTTTTCCTATTTTTAAAGTCTAGTCAGGCTGAGAATATTTACAATTGCAACCATACCAATAATGTGTACTTTTTTGAACATAATGATTTTTAATGGGGGAGCAGCTTTTGTGTTTTCTCTTTTTTCTTTTTTTTTTAAAGAAAATTATTTTTTCCTTTCACTTTGGTCCCACTTGGTGGCAATACTCATGTCAGTCAACGTAAGATCTAGTTATCTGTCAGTGGGAAAGTAAAAAAGCAACACATAAGGCATAATTAGCTGTGATTTATTTACTTTATGCTAAGTAATATTTAGTTGTAATTTATCCACTCTACTTAAAAACATAAATTAATGACTAACTGCATTATGTTATGCAGCAATGACTGCAAACAGATGCTTAGAAATTAGTATTTCCGATTGCTGTTGAGTGACCTTGGCCCACTCTTTTTTGTACAACTACTGTAATACAGATATGTTAGTGTTTTTGGTGCATGAACTGCTGACATCCATTCAGATATATGCTTTTACACGGTCTTGTACAATGCAGAAATCCTTGTTCCTCAAATAATGGCAAAGTCTAGGTCCTTGGAGGGAAAACCGTCTCCACACCTTCACACCACTCTCACCATTTTTGACTGTTGGCATCATAGACCTACCAATTATTTGTTTCTGTCCCAGTCTAGGAAAATGATTTAATTAATAAATATGTATTTATTTATGGATTATATTTGGTTTTGTACAACCTTTTTCTTAGTTTTTGGAGCATTTAATGAAAGGAAACAAAGCCCCCTTTCATAAAGTAAGTCTTAATATTAAAACCCTTCGTAGAATATCACAATTTTTGGTGCCACTTATCAGAGAAGTAGATGGGATTTTTCTGTTTTAATGTGAAGGTCATAAGTTAATATCTAGACAAGGCCTTTTCAACCTTTTCTATTTTGAGATAACATAAGAGTGTGTTACTGTGTTTAATAACTGTACTTATGTGTAAATTGGATCTATAAAATGCTTTCAGATATGAGGATGAAAAGGGCAACCTTTGTGCAATTTATTAATTTAGTCTGTGACCTTACCAAGTCACTCTTGACTTTTGATATTTAAGTTTTCCACAAAAGGTAAGCTAGATTTCAAAAAGGTTACCTATATAGTGAGTCCCAAAAATACAGAAAAAATTATTGAAATTTGTCAAAAAAGTATGAATTAGAATCAGTTAAAGAACTCCCGTAAAAAAAATTGTATTCTCTGACCTGCTAGAAAGGTACATGATGTAATATGTAGTGAATGTAATGTTCTTAGCAGTGGCTGTATTTGTGAGTTATAACCTCCCTTATGCTTCTCACCTGTGTCATGTGACCAGCAATCAGACTCTCCAAATGACACAGCATCTTATGTGTGGACAGGAAGTCAGTTTTTCTATGTGTTCCTATGGGAGCCTCACTCTCAGTCTCATAGGAATGAATAGAGAGGTAGATGACTTCCTGTCCTGTGTCACATAGAGATTAGAGAGTTGGTCACATGACACATCTAAAAATTAGAAGGGAGGGGATAGATCACAAATACAGTGATGAGAAGATTACCTTCACTACAGATTACATCATGCACCTTTCTAACAGAAATAAAAAATGTTTTGTGGGAGTTCTACTTTAACATAAGGGTTTTCTGGTTTCAGGTAGCCTATGAAGATCCTGTAGAATTGCAAAAGCGCTCTATTGCAGTTTGAGAAAGAAGCAATCAAGAGATTACATGTACAAGTATAATATACTGTACAAAATGATCAGTTCGAACACAAAAAATCCCACTAGGGATCCCCTCAAAAATACATTAAGACTTAACCTTTATTTTTTATAAAATTAAATTAAATAGTACCCCAAAAGAAACACCAACAAAGGAAAAGGGGATATTAAAACTATCAGCTCACTGATCGTTTTAGAGGTTCTTCCAATTTTAGGTACATGGGTATATCAGAGCTAGGAGACTGGCCAGATATATCATTATGGTGTGTGTTTTTTTAACCAGGATACAATGTTGTTTCCACATATATTTTTGCTAAATCAGCATCCACCACTTAGCCCGCTTGTGTTCTACATATGTTGTTACAAAATCAGTATCCACCTAATATCCCACTTTTGTTACATTCAGTAACATATCTGGGTCATGGTTTATTTATCTGCAGACTCAAAGAGGCCAGAATCACAGGCCCTATTCAATGGTATAGTAGAACTCCTATCTTACAAATTCAAACCACTCTTGTTTCTCAATTTTACACAAAAATAATTATAAACAAAAAATACATCTTAAAATGCTTTAGGCTACTTTCATACTGGCGTTTTTGGGTCTGCTTGTGAGATCCGTTTCAGGGCTCTCACAAGTGGTCCAAAACTGATCAGTTTTACCCCAATGCATTCTGAATAATTAAGGATCCGTTCAGAATGCATCAGTTTGGCTCTGTTCTGCCTCCATTCCGCTCTGGAAACTGAGCCAAGCGGATCTGTCCTGACATGCAATATAAGTCAATGGGGACGGATTAGTTTTCAATTACACAATATGTAGTTTTGCCTATGTTCATGATAATACAAATAGATCCGTTCTGAACGGATGCATGTGCTAGTATTATCAGTGCGGATCCGTCTTTGCAGATACATGACGGATCCGGACCAGACGCAAGTGTGAAAGTAGCCTTAACTATTAAAATATAAAAATGTATTGGCCGTGGTGAATGCTGTATCAGAAAAAAGTAAAAATGGATGCTTTTTGGCTATATTGCCCCCCCCAAAAAAACTCAATAAAAAGTGATCAAAATGAGGAAGGGGTCATATAATCCCCCGAAACGCGTTTGGTATTCCCCAATATTAACGAGAACATTGGCTACTGTCAATTAAGGATATTCAACCCAAGGACAATCCAGACAGAGACCGCAGTTACCCTATATACCAACACCTCGTCTGCCGTGCGAACAACGGCTCTCCTGCTAAATCTACATCACGTGGAGACGCCAGCGTTGTACTTAATCAGACGGCATCGACTTCTGGGACAAGAGGAGGTACCATATTCTATGTCCGTAGGGGTAAGACTGTAGCCTTCACCCACAAAGAGGGAGAACATTGTATATTGCCGGCGATTATATACAAATTTCAGCGGGACGCCGCTGGTTCAGAAGAGCGGGACGCCGCTCTATATCACGGCTGATAACCAACTAATTTGGGACACTTACATATTAAACCCACACTGGAGTGATTACATCATGACTTGGTTTATGGAATGCGACCTTTACATGGAGTAATACATTATATCGAACTCATTGTCGGTTCCAGTCCAATCACTTATGTTGGAAGGAAGTAGCGAATTTGAATGAGATCCAGGATTAACCACACAAGTGCTGCTATAAGTGGACTATATGCTGGTTTGCACAATTAGGTGCTGGTAACATTGGCTGCTATATTAATCCATATTTTTATATTGATTTAGGTGTTGTGTGATTATTATGTGTTTTTATCATTTTTAAGTGTATTAATTTTGGGTCAATAAATAGACAGAACCATCAATCCCAGATACAAGAGAGTGCCCAGTCTTTTTACTACTATTATTATATGCGGAGCTGTTGACTGAGAGCACCTCTATTCTATACACTCGCTGTTCTGGTGCGACACTTCACATTACTATTACTGATCACAACTGATGCTCAAAATAAGGCCTCATTCACATCTCTGTTTATGCATCCAGCAGGCTGTAAGCAGTGGTTTATGTCTAGCTGGAGCCTGGCATTTTTGCCAGAAATCAGCCAGATCATCACAGTCAATGGGGGACCCAGCGGTGAAGTAGGTGATCCGGCAGGCTGCGCCGGAACAGCCTGCTGGTTCCAAAAAATTTAGATGTAAACAAGGTCTAAGACAGATCAGTTAATTTTAATTTTTTCTGTTCTTCTGACTGATAAGGTTCTTGTCCTTCCGATTCTCACTACATTTGCTGGGTAGTGGCCATTACAGTCAATGGGGTTTGGCGGGAAAGTAATATCTGTCAATGCCAGATCTGGTGAACGCCAGCAGGCTGTTCTCTACTGGAGTGTGAAACTAGTCTAAGAAGAACAGGAAGCTAAACACAGATGTGAAAAAGCAATACTACAGTATAAACTACACGTAGATGTAAGAGAATTAACAAGCAATAAAATGTAGCAGACTATACAGTGCACTGGCTGCCAGCAGATAATGATAGTTTCATGCTAATACAGAATCCTAAACCTATTGTAACATGCATCCTCCTCTGCTGAATCAGTAAAATTCCACTATAAATTCTTTTGGGATGTTGGAATGCGGTTGAGCTTTACTGTATGCTTTCCTGCACAGAAATTACAACAGCATACAATTATTGCCCTTAGTAAGCATGAAAATGCACATATGCCAACATGTTCTCTCTCAGGCACATCTGAGCTACTTTAATGACCAATAATTCTGTTTGTGACGATTGCCTATCTAAGAACACGCCTTGTAATTTCATTAGCTGGCATATCTGGAGTGAAAATGTTAAAGAAATTCTGGCTAAATTGGCTAATAGCTCTTAAAATGTCATCAAGGGAGAATGATTAGATCAACAGCTGCCTGCAGAAGGAAGAGCCTTAATTCTCTGATGCAGAGACTCAGATCGCACGTTATCATTCTGTTGAGTTCTTCAAATGATTTCAATATGATTAGTCTTTTGAGAATTCTTCATTAAGATGAGGAATAACAAGCAAGTGGTGAAAAATAAAAAATAGAAACTAAGGACGTGGATACACTTCACGAGCCTGTTTAATCGGTGTTAAAAAGTTCATACTTCATTTCTCTTTTCTTGTAGGAATATATGAGACAAATACAGTATTTAAAAGAAAGGTATAATAATAAATGTACTGTACCGTAAAGCCTAATATTACCAAAAAATAGAAAACCAGTCTCAGAGCTATTTTTGAAGCAGACCATGCAATTGCTATAAGGTCCATGTATGCATATGGGGAGGGTGTATGGGGAGAGAGGTCTGAACTCCTTTGTATGCTCCCTATAGGAAAACAAGTTTTTTTAAGGCAGTCGCCACTAGCGGGGCTAACGAGATTATTTTGTCTTCCATTTCAGTAAATGGTAACTGTATCAATTCTGATGCATTGAGCTCCCCCTAGTGGTGACTGCAGGCAGACAGCTTTGTCATAGAATGAAAGCAGATTTATAAAAGTATTCATTCCAGTTTGGTGGCCTGAATATGCACCATATTTATAAACCACTTGTTTTACTTTTTACAACATAGAAGTTGGATAAATTAGGTGAGGTGGAGGGCAATCTTTCTTTTATTACAATTTTTACTTAATAAAAAAGGGTAAATTCAACAGAAATCTGTGACACTGCCCTTTGCATTGCCTGAGAGTCATTGTCACATGCGTACCGATAAACTTGGTGGGGCAGGGAGGCCCATACTGTTTTTCTATGGGGCCCTATGAAATCTGGGTTACACCCCTGTTCCTGTAATAATCTTTATTTGATGTCAAATTGTGTCCAAAATGTTCAATAATATAATTTAGCAGCTTTGCATGAGAACAATAATGTGAGTGTGGGAGGATGTGCTTTGAAGGTTAAATAGTGGAAGGTATTGGCTGAATGTAGGTTGTATGCAGTCAGGTAAGTGAACATTAGTTCACTGTAGAGACAAGCCAAATTGAACTGATCTTTGAGGGTAATATACTTCAAAATTGTATCACCCATTGAACAAACAACTGATGAAAGAAATTACAAAATCTTCAAAAAGAAGGAACAGCAATAGATGTCAATTCTCCACTTGAAATGGAAGAGAAGATATGGTACTGGAAGTGCTACTAAAAAGGTCCAATGTATGAACATCCTGTTTATTATGGAAACAAGATAAATGATCAAATATCAAAAGTGATTTTTAATAGAGAGAAAAAAGTGGAATATTTTGTTCCTCGAGCATGACAAGTTTTATCGATTTATAAATGAAGAATATGTCCCTGAATGAGTGAAGAAGAAAGAATGAAGGATTAAGCTGTCTTCTAGCAAGAGTTACTGAAGTGTAGACAGCGATGGGACTTAAAAAACCAGGACAATGTCATATTTTAGAGAATAACTAAAGAATAAAGAAAACAGAAACATCTTGATTATAGGGATTAGTAGGAAGTTTATGTCTACATGTTATGGCTGCCAATTCACATTGTTGGCAGTCATATTAATAATATGATATGATGATTAATCAATTTACTAGAAACTAGTAATGAAGCATGAATTCATGACTTATACATTCACGTTTGTTAGGAAATCATCTTGAGATCTCATGACTCATTCAAGCTTGCCACTGGTGCACCAGAGTTTGATCCAATGTAATTAGTTAATAACCTTCAAAGTCATAATTAGTTATCAAAAGCAACGCTAGTTTTAAGCATTTGTTCATTTGGGCTGACCCTACTTGGATTCCCCTCTATGAACCAGAACAGAGAACTGCTGAGTATTAATAAAAATTTCGTCTCGGGTATATCCAACCTGTTCCTATTATTACATTGATAGCCATACAATTGAACAGCCACCATACCCCAGATCCCTGCAGAAGAGGCAATGTATGGCTGACTGCAACTTCTGAACAGACCAGGCTTCGTTTTCAGAAGGGGTTGTTGTGGTAAGACAACTGCTTTGACACATGTTGGTGTACTGAGGACCTCTTAGATCTCGGGACATTTCTATTTTAGTAAATGAGTGTATTCCCTATAATATAGCAATTCTGGAGCATCTCTTCTTAGAAATCTCTGTGTTGGGCTGTTCTTCTGATTTGGATATTACCAGTTGGAGGTGTGTGACTCCACGGTCTGAGAGTACTACTTCGCGGTGTGACTGGCTGCAGTTGGTCAAGCCTAGCCGAGCCATGACAATGAATGGCTCTACACGTTTACCCCCATTGTGTGGCAATTGGTTGCCGTATGTAGGCATTACTTGGCTGCATGGGGCCAGCTGCACCATGGGACTGTACCCTTACACTGTCTAATCAGTGCTGACAGAGTCAGGCTGTGTGGAGACATGTCCAATGACAAGGAGAATGTGAACACTCAGTTGTCAACTTATTAATAAATTTGTAGGAGGAATAATAGAAAAAGAGCACAACTACAAGCTATAAGAAAAAAACTGAATCTAACCAAGGACAACATTTGCATGGAGTTTGTAGGCTCTTGGCTTGTTTGTGTTGGTTTCTCCCACAGTCCAAATACATCCAGATTGGTTGGAGACAGCAAGTAATGATAATGTCTGTAAAGTGCTGTGGAGTATATCAGTGCTATATAAATGAATAAAATAAATATATTATGTGGAATGCAAGAATTTACCAAAACAGACATGTCCGTTGAGCTGACAGGAACGGTGTAACTAGAACTAACTAAGCCCCACATCAAATTTTTGACCAGTACCCTCTCTCCTTCCAGCATTCCCCCCACCTCAATCCCTTTAATGAAATAAAGGAGGAAGACTTTTGTACTGTATGCTGGACATTCTCTGCATGCGCTGCCTGGCCATTCTCTGCATGGGCATGTTGCAGCGATCAGGTAGCAACTGGGACTTTGGCCCTGACACATTTACCAGGCATATAATATGTTCTTCCAAGAGGACCATACTATATGCCTGGAGGACATTGACAAAACCCCTGTGGGGGCATTGTATGCAGGCAGAGATGATCAGGATCTTCTAGCCCTGCAGCTATTCTGTGCCGGAAACAGTCAGGTGATCACGTGATTGCCCGGTCCATTAAAGCAGTGTTCCTCAACTCAAGTCCTCAGAGCCCACCTACCAGTCATAATTTGAGAATATTCCACAGAATGAATACCTGTGGTAAGTCCTGATGCACTGACACTAAGGAAATCTTGAAAACATGACAGGTGAGTGGTCCTAAGGAATGGAGATGAGGAACACTGCATTAGAGGAAGCGGCATATCTACTTTCTCTACTCACAGCATAGCGGTCACTGAGTTAGAAAGAAGGAAGAAGCTGTAATGAAGCGCTATTATCTTCTCCTCTGGCTGTCACTGACAGCTGGAGACCTGACCAGCTAATGCTAGATCTCAGGAGTAGAGTTGAGCGAACACCTGGATGTTCGGGTTCGACGAGTTCGGCCGAACTTTCGAAAAATGTTCGGGTTCGGGATCCGAACTCGACCCGAACTTCATCCCGAACCCGAACCCCATAGAAGTCAATGGGGACCCGAACTTTTGGGCACTAAAAAGGCTGTAAAACACACCCGGAAAGGGCTAGAGGGCTGCAAAAGGCAGCAAAATGTAGTTAAATCCCCTGCAAACAAATGTAGATAGGGAAATGATGAGTTAACATAAAATAAATAAAAATTAAACAATATTAATTGGAGTGAGGTCCCATAGCACAGAATCAGGCTTCAAGTCACCCACCAATGGAGAAGGTCACTTACTATTATTTTGACCACAGCACCCAGACAAAGGAGAGAGGTCCCACAGCAGAGAACCAGGCATCATATCACCCACCACAGGAGTAGGCCACCATTTAGTTACTTTTGACCCCTACACCCAGACGGAGGAGAGAGGTTACACAGCAGAGAATCAGGCATCATATCAACCACCACAGGAGAAGCCACCATTTAGTTACTTTGACCCCTGCACCCAGGAAGAGGAGAGAGGCCCCACAGCACATATTCTGGCATCATATCAGCCACCACAGGAGAAGCCACCATTGAGTTACTTTGACCCCTGCACCCAGGAAGAGGAGAGAGGCCCCACAGCACATATTCTGGCATCATATCAGCCACCACAGGAGAAGCCACCATTGAGTTACTTTGACCCCTGCACCCAGGAAGAGGAGAGAGGCCCCACAGCACATATTCTGGCATCATATCAGCCACCACAGGAGAAGCCACCATTGAGTTACTTTGACCCCCGCACCCAGGAAGAGGAGAGAGGCACCACCGCACATATTCTGGCATCATATCACACACCACAGGAGAAGGCCTCTTTCAGTGATTTAGGCCTTTGGACCCAGACAGAGGAGAGAGGCACCACAGCACATATTCTGGCATCATATCAGCCACCACAGGAGAAGCCACCATTGAGTTACTTTGACCCCTGCACCCAGGAAGAGGAGAGAGGCCCCACAGCACATATTCTGGCATCATATCACCCACCACAGGAGTAGGCCACCATTTAGTTACTTTGACCCCTACACCCAGACGGAGGAGAGAGGTTACACAGCAGAGAATCAGGCATTTAGATCACCCACCACAGGAGTAGGCCACCATTGAATCAGACCCCGGCAACCATGTCAGATGGCACAAGCATAAGCTTTATATCAATCAGCACAGGAGAAGGCGACTTTGAAAGACTTTGACCCCTACACCCAGATGGAGGAGAGAGGTTTCACAGCAGAGAATCAGGCATCATATCAACCACCACAGGAGAAGCCACCATTTAGTTACTTTGACCCCTGCACCCAGGAAGAGGAGAGAGGCACCACAGCACATATTCTGGCATCATATCAGCCACCACAGGAGAAGCCACCATTGAGTTACTTTGACCCCTGCACCCAGGAAGAGGAGAGAGGCCCCACAGCACATATTCTGGCATCATATCACCCACCACAGGAGTAGGCCACCATTTAGTTACTTTGACCCCTACACCCAGACGGAGGGGAGAGGTTACACAGCAGAGAATCAGGCATTTAGATCACCCACCACAGGAGTAGGCCACCATTGAATCAGACCCCGGCAACCATGTCAGATGGCACAAGCATAAGCTTTATATCAATCAGCACAGGAGAAGGCGACTTTGACAGACTTTGACCCCTACACCCAGACGGAGGAGAGAGGTTTCAAAGCAGAGAATCAGGCATTTAGATCACCCACCACAGGAGTAGGCCCCAATTTAATGGGACCCCGGCAACCATGTCAGATGGCACAACCATCAGCTTCATATCAATCAGCACAGGAGAAGGCGACTTTGAAAGACTTTGACCCCTTCACCCAAACAGAGGAGAGAGGTTCCACATCAGAGAATCAGGCATCATATCAACCACCACAGGAGTAGGCCACAATTTAGTTTATTTGACCCCTGCACCCAGGAAGAGGAGAGAGGCCCCACAGCACATATTCTGGCATCATATCAGCCACCACAGGAGAAGCCACCATTTAGTTACTTTGACCCCTTCACCCAAACAGAGGAGAGAGGTTCCACATCAGAGAATCAGGCATCATATCAACCACCACAGGAGAAGCCACCATTTAGTTACTTTGACCCCTGCACCCAGGAAGAGGAGAGAGGCCCCACAGCACATATTCTGGCATCATATCACACACCACAGGAGAAGGCCTCTTTCAGTGATTTAGGCCTTTGGACCCAGACAGAGGAGAGAGGTCCCACAGCAGAGAACCAGGCATCATATCACCCACCACAGGAGTAGGCCACCATTTAGTTACTTTGACCCCTACACCCAGACGGAGGAGAGAGGTTACACAGCAGAGAATCAGGCATTTAGATCACCCACCACAGGAGTAGGCCCCAATTTAATGGGACCCCGGCAACCATGTCAGATGGCACAACCATCAGCTTCATATCAATCAGCACAGGAGAAGGCGACTTTGAAAGACTTTGACCCCTACACCCAGACGGAGGAGAGAGGTTTTACAGCAGAGAATCAGGCATTTAGATCACCCACCACAGGAGTAGGCCCCCATTGAATCAGACCCTGGCAACCATGTCAGATGGCACAACCATCAGCTTTATATCAATCAGCACAGGAGAAGGCGACTTTGAAAGACTTTGACCCCTACACCCAGATGGAGGAGAGAGGTTTCACAGCAGAGAATCAGGCATCATATCAACCACCACAGGAGAAGCCACCATTTAGTTACTTTGACCCCTGCACCCAGGAAGAGGAGAGAGGCACCACAGCACATATTCTGGCATCATATCAGCCACCACAGGAGAAGCCACCATTGAGTTACTTTGACCCCTGCACCCAGGAAGAGGAGAGAGGCCCCACAGCACATATTCTGGCATCATATCACCCACCACAGGAGTAGGCCACCATTTAGTTACTTTGACCCCTACACCCAGACGGAGGAGAGAGGTTACACAGCAGAGAATCAGGCATTTAGATCACCCACCACAGGAGTAGGCCACCATTGAATCAGACCCCGGCAACCATGTCAGATGGCACAAGCATAAGCTTTATATCAATCAGCACAGGAGAAGGCGACTTTGACAGACTTTGACCCCTACACCCGGACGGAGGAGAGAGGTTTCAAAGCAGAGAATCAGGCATTTAGATCACCCACCACAGGAGTAGGCCCCAATTTAATGGGACCCTGGCAACCATGTCAGATGGCACAACCATCAGCTTCATATCAATCAGCACAGGAGAAGGCGACTTTGAAAGACTTTGACCCCTTCACCCAAACAGAGGAGAGAGGTTCCACATCAGAGAATCAGGCATCATATCAACCACCACAGGAGTAGGCCACAATTTAGTTTATTTGACCCCTGCACCCAGGAAGAGGAGAGAGGCCCCACAGCACATATTCTGGCATCATATCACACACCACAGGAGAAGGCCTCTTTCAGTGATTTAGGCCTTTGGACCCAGACAGAGGAGAGAGGTCAGAGATTAGCTTCATATCCCCCAGCACAGCAGAAGACCGCTTTATTTGACTTAGGCCTCAGCACCCAGACAGAAGACAGAGGTAGCATGGCAGAGGTTATGGCTTCATGTCACCCGTTAGTTTAACCGGCCACTTTCATCTGGTTAGGCCCCGGCGCCCAGACAGAGAAGAGTTTCATTCAACTGTGGGTTTCATAAAATTTGTATCAAATAAAGAAGTGGCCCGTAGCACAACAAGACATGTTTTAGGCAGTTAATAAGGACTACTCTGCACAAGGGAGGGACAGGTCCTGTGGGATCCATGCCTGGTTCATCTTTATGAAGGTCAGCTTGTCCACGTTGGCTGTGGACAGGCGGCTGCGCTTGTCAGTAATGACGCCCCCTGCCGTGCCAGATAAACTAACTTGGCCTTTTTAAATAAAAAAATTCCCTCACTGGAATACTTTATGGCTTTTCACTGTATGGATTACAGATGGAATGACTGTTATATGTGAGTACCGCTTTCTTTGACAGATTCTAGTATGGGTACATATATGTTTTCCCAACCCCAGCACATTAGTTTGCTAATTCCAGATGTATGAAACGCAGGCCTAACTGTATCTAGTATATTGAACGCCAGATAAACTAACTTGGCCTTTTTAAATAAAAAAATCCCTCACTGGAATACTTTCAGTCTTTTGACTGTATGGATTACAGATGGAATGACTGTTATATGTGAGTACCGCTTTCTTTGACAGATTCTAGTATGGGTACATATATGTTTTCCCAACCCCAGCACATTAGTTTGCTAATTCCAGATGTATGAAACGCAGGCCTAACTGTATCTAGTATATTGAACGCCAGATAAACTAACTTGGCCTTTTTAAATAAAAAAATTCCCTTACTGGAATACTTTCAGTCTTTTGACTGTATGGATTACAGATGGAATGACTGTTATATGTGAGTACCGCTTTCTTTGACAGATTCTAGTATGGGTACATATATGTTTTCCCAACCCCAGCACATTAGTTTGCCAATTCCAGATGTATGAAACGCAGGCCTAACTGTATCTAGTATATTGAACGCCAGATAAACTAACTTGGCCTTTTTAAATAAAAAAATCCCTCACTGGAATACTTTCAGTCTTTTGACTGTATGGATTACAGATGGAATGACTGTTATATGTGAGTACCGCTTTCTTTGACAGATTCTAGTATGGGTACATATATGTTTTCCCAACCCCAGCACATTAATTTGCTAATTCCAGATGTATGAAACGCAGGCCTAACTGTATCTAGTATATTGAACGCCAGATAAACTAACTTGGCCTTTTTTAAATAAAAAAAATTCCCTCACTGGAATACTTTATGGCTTTTGACTGTATGGATTACAGATGGAATGACTGTTATATGTGAGTACCGCTTTCTTTGACAGATTCTAGTATGGGTACATATATGTTTTCCCAACCCCAGCACATTAATTTGCTAATTCCAGATGTATGAAACGCAGGCCTAACTGTATCTAGTATATTGAACGCCAGATAAACTAACTTGGCCTTTTTAAATAAAAAAATTCCTCACTGGAATACTTTCAGTCTTTTGACTGTATGGATTACAGATGGAATGACTGTTATATGTGAGTACCGCTTTCTTTGACAGATTCTAGTATGGGTACATATATGTTTTCCCAACCCCAGCACATTAATTTGCTAATTCCAGATGTATGAAACGCAGGCCTAACTGTATCTAGTATATTGAACGCCAGATAAACTAACTTGGCCTTTTTAAATAAAAAAATTCCCTCACTGGAATACTTTCAGTCTTTTGACTGTATGGATTACAGGTGGACTGGTATTAGTAGGGGTGACACAAGCACACCCAAGTCCCTGATGTAGGATTTCTATGGCACAGACCACTATTACAAGTGATTAATGGACGTTGGGAGAGATTGTGCTGCAGCACTAGTCCCAAGATGGCCGCCGCCTATCAGCCCAGTAACATGTGCCACAAAATGGTCTGCACAACCTTTAAAAAAATAGCCTTGGACTGTGCTGCTAAATCGCTATTGGTCTGAATCCCAGGTGTAGATGTCTGACTTGTTTGGAGCTTTGGAATGCACACTGTGGCAGCTTCTGCTGCAGCACTACAAGTCGCAAAATGGCGGCCGGCGGTCAGCCCAGGTACATGTGGATGGAAAATCACTCTGGCCACTCTAAAAATAGCCAATCCCTATCAAAAAGCAGCTCAGCTGCAGTTGTTCAGATGAATCACAGGTGGAGGAGAGAAATTTGCTTCCAGTTATTCAATTATCCCTGCCTATTCTCGCCCTAGCATCAGCTGCGCTCTATCCCTGTTCTATTCACATCGGGAGTGAGCACGTCCCGACGTGCGCACAAGCTTATAAAGAGGCTGAGTCACATGTTGCACTCGCCAATCACAGCCTTGCCAATAGTAGGCATGGCTGCGATGGCATCTTAGGGCAAGTAGTATGATGCATGTTGATTGGCTGCTTTGCAGCCTTTCAAAATGCGCCTAAATACATGCCGAACGACGAACCCGAACCCGAACTTTTTTGAAAATGTCCGGGTTCGGGTCCGGGTCCCGGACACCCCAAAATTCGGTACGAACCCGAACGATGCTCGAACTGTTCGCTCAACACTACTCAGGAGCTTTTATCCCACACCATATATACATATACAGTGCTCCAGATTAAAGCCCAGCACCAAGCACTGCACTTGTATGGTTGTTATCTATTCAAGGAGTTTGTCGGGTTCTGTTGTGCAGTCTGTGAATTTGATAGGAAATGTAGAACTGTATAATATAACAATCTGTGATGGAGGCTTCAATGCATATGTGTTTACTGCCTAAGCTGAGTCTCCATGACCTTGACATTATCCTAGCCAAGTAAATCTTACAAATAACTGCACAATTGGTGTTTCTTTTTCCCTCTAAGACATAGACTTAGTCCACTATTCATGGTCCCTTTTCGTTGCAGAATCAGTTTTATCCACTGTTAGACATGCTCCTACGGCATCCAATTGCCAATACTAAGCACTTCACTTGCTCAATGCTCATGTGCTATTACGGGACTACCATACTGATAACTCAGCCCTTACTGAGGTCTATAGGACATGCAAACCCGGTAAATTTTATTTCTAGTCTTCTCAATGTTCCACCCGACGGACATCAACAACCAGGAAAAAACTAATAAAGTGAGTTCTATTTTAAGGATTTGTAGACGGTCAGGTCACAGCATTCCCCTGGTAACCAGAGGCTTTTACAATTTATTACTTCTGCAGTATACCCAGCACATAATGCACAGGAAAGGTTAAAGTCTTCTGCACGCAATCCTCTTATGTCAGCCTCCTCAGCCTCTCCGGCTCTTGTTTATGTCTGCATATACTGAAGAGATTTTCTCAACAGAGTGTTTATTTTCAGAACAGAACATTGTAGCTCTAATTTTAGCATTTGCTAAAAAATGTCACTTTTGCCTATCATTGCACAAATGTACTAGCTCAGCTACAATAGTATAGATCAGTGATGGCGAACCTTTAGAGACCGAGTGCCCAAACAGCAAACCTACAACCCACTTATTTATCGCAAGTGCCAACACGACAACTTTACCCTGAATACCAATGTAGTATATCTTCCATGTACTTTATCATTTAGCTATAATAACCTGCCTATATTCAATGCGCTGCCTGTGCCGTTCATAGTGTGCCCTGCGCTGATGAATGACAAGAAAAGTGCAAGGCATATTGGTAGACCATAGACTTTTTCCAGGCCGCAGGTGCCCTCAGAGAGGGATCTGAGTGCCTCCTCTGGCACCCGTGACATAGGTTTGCCGCCACTGGTATAGATATTGTAAGGCTAAATTTAGAATATAATGATATGCTATAGGCACTCTATATGGGTGTAAGTTTCAAAATATTGTTTCACATTGAAATATTATTTCAAGCTGTCACAGTCTGTTTTCTTTGAATCCTCGTCAGCTGACAGCTCATGTGTAGTTCTTATCCCGATCTCCTTAGCTCATAAACACTTATTTAAAGGGATTAATCCATAATTTATATTTAAAAAAATGAAAATCAGACATCATATAGTTCATTACTTGGCCTTTTTAAATAAAAACCCTCACTGGAATACTTTCAGTCTTTTGACTGTATGGATTACAGATGGAATGACTGTTATATGTGAGTACCGCTTTCTTTGACAGATTCTAGTATGGGTACATATATGTTTTCCCAACCCCAGCACATTAGTTTGCTAATTCCAGATGTATGAAACGCAGGCCTAACTGTATCTAGTATATTGAACGCCAGATAAACTAACTTGGCCTTTTTAAATAAAAAAATTCCCTTACTGGAATACTTTCAGTCTTTTGACTGTATGGATTACAGATGGAATGACTGTTATATGTGAGTACCGCTTTCTTTGACAGATTCTAGTATGGGTACATATATGTTTTCCCAACCCCAGCACATTAGTTTGCCAATTCCAGATGTATGAAACGCAGGCCTAACTGTATCTAGTATATTGAACGCCAGATAAACTAACTTGGCCTTTTTAAATAAAAAAATCCCTCACTGGAATACTTTCAGTCTTTTGACTGTATGGATTACAGATGGAATGACTGTTATATGTGAGTACCGCTTTCTTTGACAGATTCTAGTATGGGTACATATATGTTTTCCCAACCCCAGCACATTAATTTGCTAATTCCAGATGTATGAAACGCAGGCCTAACTGTATCTAGTATATTGAACGCCAGATAAACTAACTTGGCCTTTTTAAATAAAAAAATTCCCTCACTGGAATACTTTATGGCTTTTGACTGTATGGATTACAGATGGAATGACTGTTATATGTGAGTACCGCTTTCTTTGACAGATTCTAGTATGGGTACATATATGTTTTCCCAACCCCAGCACATTAATTTGCTAATTCCAGATGTATGAAACGCAGGCCTAACTGTATCTAGTATATTGAACGCCAGATAAACTAACTTGGCCTTTTTAAATAAAAAAATTCCCTCACTGGAATACTTTCAGTCTTTTGACTGTATGGATTACAGATGGAATGACTGTTATATGTGAGTACCGCTTTCTTTGACAGATTCTAGTATGGGTACATATATGTTTTCCCAACCCCAGCACATTAATTTGCTAATTCCAGATGTATGAAACGCAGGCCTAACTGTATCTAGTATATTGAACGCCAGATAAACTAACTTGGCCTTTTTAAATAAAAAAATTCCCTCACTGGAATACTTTCAGTCTTTTGACTGTATGGATTACAGGTGGACTGGTATTAGTAGGGGTGACACAAGCACACCCAAGTCCCTGATGTAGGATTTCTATGGCACAGACCACTATTACAAGTGATTAATGGACGTTGGGAGAGATTGTGCTGCAGCACTAGTCCCAAGATGGCCGCCGCCTATCAGCCCAGTAACATGTGCCACAAAATGGTCTGCACAACCTTTAAAAAAATAGCCTTGGGCTGTGCTGCTAAATCGCTATTGGTCTGAATCCCAGGTGTAGATGTCTGACTTGTTTGGAGCTTTGGAATGCACACTGTGGCAGCTTCTGCTGCAGCACTACAAGTCGCAAAATGGCGGCCGGCGGTCAGCCCAGGTACATGTGGATGGAAAAATCACTCTGGCCACTCTAAAAATAGCCAATCCCTATCAAAAAAGCAGCTCAGCTGCAGTTGTTCAGATGAATCACAGGTGGAGGAGAGAAATTTGCTTCCAGTTATTCAATTATCCCTGCCTATTCTCGCCCTAGCATCAGCTGCGTCTATCCCTGTTCTATTCACATCGGGAGTGAGCACGTCCCGACGTGCGCACAAGCTTATAAAGAGGCTGAGTCACATGCTGCACTCGGCCAATCACAGCCTTGCCAATAGTAGGCATGGCTGCGATGGCATCTTAGGGCAAGTAGTATGATGCATGTTGATTGGCTGCTTTGCAGCCTTTCAAAATGCGCCTAAATACATGCCCGAGCGAGCGAACCCGAACCCGAACTTTTTTGAAAATGTCCGGGTTCGGGTCCGGGTCCCGGACACCCCAAAATTCGGTACGAACCCGAACGATGCTCGAACTGTTCGCTCAACACTACTCAGGAGCTTTTATCCCACACCATATATACATATACAGTGCTCCAGATTAAAGCCCAGCACCAAGCACTGCACTTGTATGGTTGTTATCTATTCAAGGAGTTTGTCGGGTTCTGTTGTGCAGTCTGTGAATTTGATAGGAAATGTAGAACTGTATAATATAACAATCTGTGATGGAGGCTTCAATGCATATGTGTTTACTGCCTAAGCTGAGTCTCCATGACCTTGACATTATCCTAGCCAAGTAAATCTTACAAATAACTGCACAATTGGTAAGCTTCTTTTTTTCCCTCTAAGACATAGACTTAGTCCACTATTCATGGTCCCTTTTCGTTGCAGAATCAGTTTTATCCACTGTTAGACATGCTCCTACGGCATCCAATTGCCAATACTAAGCACTTCACTTGCTCAATGCTCATGTGCTATTACGGGGACTACCATACTGATAACTCAGCCCTTACTGAGGTCTATAGGACATGCAAACCCGGTAAATTTTATTTCTAGTCTTCTCAATGTTCCACCCGACGGACATCAACAACCAGGAAAAAAACTAATAAAGTGAGTTCTATTTTAAGGATTTGTAGACGGTCAGGTCACAGCATTCCCCTGGTAACCAGAGGCTTTTACAATTTATTACTTCTGCAGTATACCCAGCACATAATGCACAGGAAAGGTTAAAGTCTTCTGCACGCAATCTCTTATGTCAGCCTCCTCAGCCTCTCCGGCTCTTGTTTATGTCTGCATATACTGAAGAGATTTTCTCAACAGAGTGTTTATTTTCAGAACAGAACATTGTAGCTCTAATTTTAGCATTTGCTAAAAAATGTCACTTTTGCCTATCATTGCACAAATGTACTAGCTCAGCTACAATAGTATAGATCAGTGATGGCGAACCTTTTAGAGACCGAGTGCCCAAACAGCAAACCTACAACCCACTTATTTATCGCAAAGTGCCAACACGACAATTTACCCTGAATACCAATGTAGTATATCTTCCATGTACTTTATCATTTAGCTATAATAACCTGCCTATATTCAATGCGCTGCCTGTGCCGTTCATAGTGTGCCCTGCGCTGATGAATGACAAGAAAAGTGCAAGGCATATTGGTAGACCATAGACTTTTTCCAGGCCGCAGGTGCCCTCAGAGAGGGATCTGAGTGCCTCCTCTGGCACCCGTGACATAGGTTTGCCGCCACTGGTATAGATATTGTAAGGCTAAATTTAGAATATAATGATATGCTATAGGCACTCTATATGGGTGTAAGTTTCAAAATATTGTTTCACATTGAAATATTATTTCAAGCTGTCACAGTCTGTTTTCTTTGAATCCCGTCAGCTGACAGCTCATGTGTAGTTCTTATCCCGATCTCCTTAGCTCATAAACACTTATTTAAAGGGATTAATCCATAATTTATATTTAAAAAAATGAAAATCAGACATCATATAGTTCATTACAATCTCGAACCTCTCTACAAATCTAGAACCAGCCTTGTACCTCCCATGGATCCAGAGAACTCCCCATTAATTTCTTCAATTGCCCAGCTAGATTTCTATCAAGCTGGCAGCTCGGGGGGTGTCCTTTCTGCTGCAAATCTCTACCTATCACAGCTCAGGAGGCAGTTGAAGGATGAAGCTGAGCATGTACAGTCATCTTAGTGAGCCGGACAAAGAAAAAAGAAAAAAACAAACCAAAGAAAACTAAAACAAACTCAGTAGCTATACTAAATGTTTGATTACATGCAAATACAAACATTTTTAGATTCAAGTGCTGTTTTTTTTGTGGGATAAGAATTGAGCTATAATGTTGATGGGGTCAGGAGATCAGAGATAAGAGCTACACATGAGCTGTGACAGGATTCAAAGAAAACAGGCTGTGACAGCTTGCAAACAGACTGATTTTTAAATCATGTATCTCAGAAATGGCTGAACATTTTTAATAAAAAACAATAAAAAAAGTTATTTTTTGCCCAAAATGAATAATGCAATCATAAAAAAATTGCCCCGAAGTTTCGCAAAGCTTTTAACTGAGATAACTAAGTTGTAAATTTAGAATGCATTGTGATATTTATGACAAATTAAGAGTTCAGGACAACCATAGATGTACAAAACACCTGAAGTAAATGATCTGTTCTAGAAATTATAGTAATACATCTACCAGAAAAATGAAATTAACCACTTCACTGTGGCCAGGGCCAGATTGGCATTACTAAAAAGCCATGCTTCCCAATACCCATTAAGCTTATGTTCACTAGAGAAGAGAAAATTTTCCAAATTTCATGTTGGTCCCGATTCTGTCAAATCAGCTGTCAAATTAGATTTTGTCCAAATAAAAATTTGACAACATGAAAAAGTGCCCCAATTGCACTGAAAATTTGTGTTTGACACTCTGTTCTCCTAGGACTGTAAATCCTACCCTCTTCAAGCTCTATAACACCAAGACAATATTAGTGATGTCAAAGTGGCAGCAACATACATCGCAAAGCAGATGGTAGTTGGTTGGTTTAAAAACACATTACACTGTTAGATTTTTTTTAAAGCAAAAAATTATCTAAAAATTATCCTTTTTTGGCAGATACCTTCCTTGTCTATGGACATATAAAATGGTGGCAATTATCTTGAGCAATTAAGTGAACAAATCACAAAAGTTTCAAATTTGGCGAAATTCAAAATATTTGGGGAAATTTTATAACAAATAAATAATTTGTGTAGAATTGATTTGCTCATCTCTAATGGGCACACTATTGCTAGTAATTGTCAGAATGAATGCACTTAAAGGGGTTCTGCCCTTTGTTTAAACTGATGATCTATTCTCTGGATAGATCATCAGCATCTGATCGGCGGGGGTCTGACACCCGGGACCCCCGCCAATCAGCTGTTTGAGAAGGCAGTGGCGCTCCAGGAGCACCGCGGCTTTCTCACTGTTTACTGCCGGCCCAGTGACGTCACGACAAGTATCAATTGGCCTGGGCGGGGCTAAGCTCCAATGAAGTGAACAGAGCTTAGCCCTCTCCATGCCAGTTGATACTAGTCAAGACGTCACTGGGCCGGCAATAAACAAAGAGAAGGCCTCGGCGCTCCTGGAGCGCCGCTACCTCCTCAAACAGCTGATCGGCGTGGATCCTGGGTTTTGGACCCCTAACGATCAGATTCTGATGATCTATCCAGAGGATAGATCAGTTTAAACAAAGTGCAGAACCCCTTTAATCTTCAAGATTCAGCACACAAGCTCAACAGTAGTTGGGGCTAATGGTACTGAACCAGCGCCAAACACCAGTGCTGTAAATGGTGTTTGTCGTTAGTAAAGAGCTGTGTACACAAGAAGTGATAGGATTGAAAAGTTGTAAGACAGCATGCTCCCTCATTTACATTTACTCGAGTACAAACAGTGAAAACAGCTTCCGAGCAGCTGATAAATGTAGGTTTAGAAAAGTCTCTACAGTCCATAGGCTTATTGGAATTGACCTCCACATTTTCTATTTACCATTTGTAATTGAGTATTTCAGTGCATTATACCCATGTTATTGTATGTGTTGTATATTAGTGCAAGATAACGTTCAATGTTATAGCAAAACCAATACTGCAATAATGCAGTTGTTATACCCGTGCTTTTGAATAAGTTGTATATTACTGCAAGATACAGGCCAGTGTTTTAGTAAACAAATTGTACAGCAATAACACATATTATTGAATGTGTTGTATATTACTGCAAGATACCATTCAGTGTTATAGAAAAAACAATATTGCAATAATACCATTCTTATAGACGTGTTATTGAACGCATTGTATATTACTGCAAAATACTGTTTAGTGTTAAAGCAAAAGCACTATGGTAATAAAGCCAGAAATGTACTTGTGTTATTGAATGTGCTGTATATTACTGCAAGATATCATTTAGTGTTATACCAAAAGCAATACTGCAATAACATCAATATTACACCAGTGTTATTGTATGCATTGTATATTACTGCAAGATACCATTCAGTGTTATAGCAGAAGCAACACTGTAATAATGCCATTATTATACCCATGTTAATAAATGCATTTTATATTACTGCAAGATACCATTTACAGTAGTTCCAGTAAATGCATTTTACTGCAAAAACTGCATTATTACCATTATAAATTGTCAATATCAGTGTGAAGTCTGTTTGTTGAAGAGCACACCCTCTTCCGGTATTAGTGTGACGTCAACATAGCTCTGTGGACGCCTTAAAGGGGTTCTGCAGTTTGTTTAAACTGATGATGTATCCTCTGGATAGATCCTCAGTATCTGATCGGTGGGAGTCCGACACCCGGGATCCCCGCCGATCAGCTGTTTGACAAGGCAGCGGCGCTCCTGGAGCACCGCAGCCTTCTCAATGTTTATCGCAGGACCAGTGACATCACAGCTTGTATCAACTGGCCTAAGCATGGCTAAGCTCCATTCAAGTGAACAGAGCTTATCCCCTCCCAGGCCAGTTGATACAGGTCGTGACGTCACTGGGCCTGTGGTAAACAGTGAGAAGGCCGCGGCGCTCCTGGAGCGCTGCTGCCATCTCAAACAGCTGATTGGCGGGGGTCCCGTGTGTCGGACTCCTGCCGATCAGATACTGATGATCTATCCAGAGGATAAGGCCAGAACCTCCCAAAAAACTGCCATTGCCAGATATGTTTCTATTATGGTTAGCTCAGGAACTGATGATGCTACTGATACTGTGGGCACCGGAAGATAAAAGCATTGCTCTGTACAAGATCTGCAGCATTAAAATAAGTAGTGGAAATAAAAACAATTTAAAGATAAAATAAGTCGTGGCCATTCAAATACAAATGTAGGTACCACAGCTCTATTGCAGCCTTCTCCTGGTCTCATTTGCTGCAGCCAGACTATATCCATGTGCATTTGAGTGTCCTTGTCATTATCAGTTACTGCTTCTCCCATTCAGACTATTCCTCTTCCTCCTACTCTGCTCCGTGAACGCCATCAATAATAAAAAGTGTGGCCAGTAAACAACACAATGTGCCCAGCAATCTGCAGGTGATAACGCTTGACATCCAATTTGCTGGCATTACAATCGCTGCCGTACCACTTAGTGGATTCTGCTGCTTTTAGGGAATGGATGGTATGTTCACAGCCTTGCTGGAAGATACCTAGCTATCATTATTTTTCCAAAAAAGCCACCCCTGCCTTGTATTCTCACGTGTCAGAAAACATGGGCTGCTCTATGCAATTCTCACTGTGTGGCAAGGTGCATTCCAAGGTGGACATCTGAAGTAGCTCTTAGGAGCAGGGACAGTACATCTCTTTTACAGCCCACTGGGTCAATGTTTTTTGCGGTGAGGCAGCACCGCAGCAACAAGCCCAGGTCCTTTTGCCACATCTACATTTGTGTCGATCTGGTTCGCACACCAGGCACTTTTCCGCCTCCTTCACATCCTCCGCTATGGTCATCTTCCTGTCCTCAATAGAAACAGGCATAGCGTTTATGATATGTTTAAAGTGAACACAACACCCATATAAAAAATGAGGGCTTATTAATTAGATACTGTAATTACAAGCTACATTTCCTTCGAAGAATTACCAAACATAAAGCCACACAGGAAAATGGTAAGGGACCCAGAGAATGAGAAGGAAAAAAAGTGAAAAATGCCCTCTATTCTACATAGTAATCACAAGTTGAGAAAATAAACATTATAATGCATTAAAAAATAAACATTATAATGCCACTCTAAAAAATAAATTACCTAATACATGCATAAAAACAACCGTAATACTGACCAAGGAAGGAGGGAAGTCCCACCCCAACACATGTTTTGCCTTAGCTTCTTCTGGGGGTACTCTTTAAACCAATAGTGTGAAAAGTGCACTGATTGCCAAAATAGCTGTTTCCTCTCAGTCAAGTGCTGCTGATGGAGGCAAAGTTCTTATTTCTCAAGGTTATAAGTAATGTCTATTTGACATGTATAAATCCATATCAATCAATCCATATCAATATCCATATCCATATCATATAATCCATAATGTTGTAATGAAAAAGATCACAACGGTCAATTTCACACTGGATTTATCTTCACAGACAAGTCTTAGAGCTACAGTTCTGCTGAGATATTATACAGGAGATATTGTTGTAGCCGCCAATGAGGAAGTAACATAAAAAAGCTTCCATCAATGTACATAATCAGGTTAATTTCTTTCAAATTCTAACTTGACAGTATACAAGAAAATAATCAACATGACCATCGATTATCTACCAATAAGCCCATTTCTCATAAATTTCAAATCAGCCATTCCGCCAGCTACTGGGAAAATAATTCACATTTAAAATCACATACTGATTAATTTACATGTCATGATGAAGATTGTCTGATCTTCACTCTTTAATATTAGATTTAGACCAATCGAGAGGTATTTTCTTATGCTTTTATGTAGTTCTCAGACATCCTAGAAACCACTTCTACGACCATTACATGCAACATAAGATCAGAGAAGTACCACAATATATTATTTTTATGCTAGTAACTTTACATTTCTTTATATTGCTGCTATAAGCTCACCTGAAATAACAATTATGGAACATCTCTTCATAGAACTCTGCATTGTGTTATTCCTCAGTTATTCGAATTAGAAACATATGAATGAAGCGGGGCCTACACGGTAATCTTGGCTACGACACCTGTTGCATGATCAATGTTCTCTATGTAGCAGTGCAGCCACTCAGTGGGGTATCAAGTTGCTGCAACTGTGATCCCAGAATTGCAAATAATAAAAATCCAACTCTGCTGAATTTTTTTGCAAATCTGACGTCAAGGTCATAGTGACTGGAGAGTAGCGCTGCAACCCCATTCATTTTAATGACTGCACTGTTACGCGGTAATCATTGATCATTCAATGGGTTTCTCTGCCAAGATCATCGTGTGGCCCCTGCCTTAATTGACAACTGGATATTACCATTCCCAGTTTGACAGGTTTACAGGTCCTCTTTTAGTGGTGGTGTTTGAAATGACACTAAATATTATATATGGTATGATGTATACCCAAATGAAACAAACTCCATAAGAGTATTCTTAGTCACCAACTAGTGTGGTAATAAGGCTGAGTTCACATCACCATTTAGCTTTCCATTCTTCTGATCCGTCAGAAGAAGATAGAGAAAAATTAAAACAGGATCCTGTAAAAAATGCTAACGTTTGAGCCATTTCCGTCTGAGATCCATTTTTAGACCGAAAAAAAAATCCTGCATGCAATACTTTTTTTTCCCGTCTAAAAAACTGGACCTCAGACAGAAATGGCTCAAACGGATGACAACTGATGCATCAGGATCAGTTTTTTTTAACAGGATCCTGCTTTTTTCTGTTCTTCTGATGGATCAGAAGAACAGAATGCTAAACAACGATATGAAATCAGAAAGTGAACCTCGGGCCAGCACATTTTTCATTCATTTTCATATATAAAGATATCAATGGGACTTCAATAAGGGTTTATTTACATGACCATATTCATTTTGTGGTCTGCAAAACGTTGATCTGCAAAAAATACGGATGACATCCGTGTTGCGTCCGATGTCACAATGCCTATTCTTGTCAGCAAAACAGACAATAATAGGACACGTTCTATGTCTTTTGCGGGACTGTGGAATGGACAAGGGCATAGCTAAAAGCTCATGGGCCCTGGAGCAAGAGTTCAGCTTGGGCCCCCCTTCCCTCAGTGCTTTGTGTGTCTTCTTATGTGGCACAAGTGTCTTTGGCCCCTTCAGGCTCCTGGGCCCGGTAGCGACTGCTACCTCTGCACCCCCTATAGCTACGCCCTTGGGAATGGGCATATGGATGTGGACAGCACATGGTGTGCTGTCCACATTCTTAACAGCCCAATTGAAATGAATGGGTCCACATCTGATCTGCAAAAATGCAATTTGGATGTGGACCAAAAATATGGTTGTGTAAATGGGGTCAAAGTAAACTGAGAATAACTGGTTTATACGGCTATAATTTACTTTAAATGACATGTAAGACATCATGTACTGTATACAGCAAGAAGATAGTGAAGGAGCAGAACTGTAAGTTTATAGCTTCCAAAAACTGGGCTCTTCCGCCTCCAATCAATCTCAGTATATAGAAGCACTACAGAAGATGAAGGCAAATAAATGTGGATTTATTCATTCATGTTCACTAGACAACATTTCAGCTCTTCATCGTTGACGATGGTTCAAGTGAGAAGCAGAAACGTTGCCTTCTGAACAATTTGTGAATAAATCCACATTGGCTTTTGGCATCTGTATAAGTGACACCCACCTGTGGTCACCCTCAATTGACCTTCCTAAATTGCCGTAGTCAAATACGGCCATGGCATCTGAATGGTTAGACGGAGGGAGCGCTCTCTCCCTGTAACCAAGTTTTCCCCTTGTGATTGCATGGTGCCAAGTTGTTGTCATACCATCTTAGGACTCCTTTTACCTCCTCCCTCATAATTCATAAAAATTTTAAATTAAATAAAACCTGTTCCTCATATACATTATAAAAAATAAACATAATTATTGAAACATCTGAAAATGTCCCAAATATCAATAAACAATTCCTGTTGCCAGAATTGCTGCTGTTTGATCACCCTGCCTCCCCCCCCCCCCAAAATTTAATAAAAAATGTTTAAAAAATCAAATGTCCCTCAAAATGTTACCAATAAAAACTAAAGTTCACCCCCAAAATATCCTTCACACAGCTCAGAAAAATCTAAAAGTAATTATTGTGATGCAAAGCATATTTTATATTTTTTATACATTTTTAAAAGCAATAAAACATATCCTACAGAAAAATGATAAAAAAAGAATTGTACTGATTCACAGAATAAAGTTAAGATGTAAATGTTACCACACATTGAATCTCATAAAAACAAAACCCAAAAAATAAAGGGTAATTTGCCTGTTTTTCCTTTTTCACCACACAATTTTTATTGACATTTTCAAAATATATAGTTTGTAAAGAACATGAAATGGTGTCATTAGATATAAAACTTGTCCTGCAAAAAATAAGCCCTAAAATGGCTATGTCAAAGATAAAAAAAAAAGAAAAAGATATCGCTATTAAAAAGTTATGGCTTCTTAAATTTCTCAAGGTTAGGTTATAATAAAGGCACTCTTACCTGAGCTTTCCTCCAACTTCCCAATTGTTTCAATCTGTTCAACTAAGTCATTGGAGTTCCACTGACTCATCCCAATAAGGATGGCACTTTTCCCTTCTACAATCTCCTCTGTAACAATGAAACACATGTTGCTGTTATTAAGCATCTAAAGCTTGGCATGCAGAGAACACATGTAATTAAAGTTTACTTTTAACTGTTTATTTTTCTATGCAGAGCCTCAAAACCCCTGCTTCTCTTAATACAATCATAAGTGATACATTTCTGACTGCCTGCAGCTGTCCCTAGGGGGAGTTAAGGAGTTTAATACCACTTCCCCCTAGTGGTGATTGCAGTTAAAAATAATTTTACTTAAAGGGTTTCTTTCACCAGATTTTTGCCTCATAAGCTGTCTGACATTAGGTATGGGTCAATGTCAGACCAACCTAATAATGTAAATCAAATGCCCCTCTGACCTGTCATAACACTAAAAAATGATTTTATATAATATGCAAATTAGCCTCTAGGAGCAGGGAGGGAGTTGCCCCTACTCCTAGAGGCTCCGTCTTCCCACCTGCTGCCACGCCCCTCTTCTTCTGATTGACAGTGCCAGGCACCAGCGTCCTCAGCTCACTGCGCCTGCGCCAAATACGCAAGTGGACGGCGCAGGCTCGGGATTTCAGCATGAAGACAGAGGGGTGTGGCCACAGGTGGGAACATGGAGCCTCTAGGAGCAGGGGCAACGCCATCCCTGCTCCTAGAGGCTAATTTTCATATGATATAAAATCGTTTTTTAGCGATATGACAGGTCAGAGGGGCATTTCATTTACATTATTAGATTGGTCAGCTTATGAGGCCAAAATCTGGTGAAAAAAAACCTTTAATGGCTGTGTCATAGTAGGTAAACTATGGAATTAATTCGATATTCATGTAGTAATTAATCTATTTGCAAACTGTATTTGACTGGGTAGTAGAGCGCAACATTGCAAAAGCATAGTGGTTTGCCATGAATTGACGTGATTTCTCAGCAGACACAAGCGAGACAATATATACTTCATCTGCACCCTGCTGCCCCACAGCCACATGAAAATCCAGCTTTTATATTCACAAGCCATAAATAGGATAAAAAGGCATAAAAAAATAATCTAACACCTATAACCAGCCTGCTTGTTGGGGGAGGGGGGGTTGTTGGGCCACTATCGTGGCAGAGAGGAGAACTATAGGGGCATTATGTCTCCTGGTGGCACTAAACAGGGGCATTTTATACAGGCACTCATAAGTTGACATATTTTTATACTGGCATACATTATGGGGAGCACTATGGGGACACTGGCTCTACTGAGGGCACTAACGGGGGTATTTTTTGCACTGGCACAAAGAAAGGGACAGTTTTGTACTGGCACACATTTTAACCCCTTCTACCCCGGGCCAGTTTTCACCTTCCTGCCCAGGCCATTTTTTGCAAATCTGACATGTGTCACTTTATGTGGTAATAGAATGTGGTACTTACAAACTTTGTTAACCCTTTATGTAATCCACAATAATTAATGGAAAATGGAGATAAAATTTCAGAATTTCACTTTTTTGGCAGATTTTACATTTGAATCCATTTTTCCAGTAAAAAAGCAAGGGTTAACAGCCAAAACTCAATATTTATTACCCTGATTCTGCGGTTTACATAAACATCCCACAAGCGGTCGTAAACTGCTGTATGGCCACATGGCAGGGCGCAGAAGGAAAGGAGCGCCATATGGTTTTTGGAAGGCAGATTTAGGTTAACTGGTTTTTAGATGCCATGTCCTATTTGAAGCCTCCCTGATGCACCCCTACAGTAGAAACTCAAAAAAAAGTGACCACATTTTTGAAACTATGGGATAAGGTGCCAGTTTTATTGGTACTATTTTGGGGTACAAATGATTTTTAATTGCTCTATATTACATTTTTTTGCGAGGCAAGGTATCCAAAAAATGGATGTTTTGGCACCGTTTTTATTTTTTATAACATTCATCTGACAGGGTAGATCATGTGCTATTTTTATACAGCAGGTTGTTACGGATGCAATGATATCAAATATGTCAACTTTCTATATTTGTTTGTTGCAATTTTTCATAATAAAACATTTTTGTCTCCATTTTCTGAACACACTATTTTTTTCTTGTCATTTAATATTCTTATAGCGCAGATCATTGTGGATGTGGCAAAACTTAATAGGTCTACTTTTTCTTATTTATTTAAGTTTTACACAATAAAAGCATTTTTGAAACCGAAATGATGTTTTAGTGTCTCCATAGTTTGAGAGCCATAGCTTTTTCATTTTTTTAACGATTGTCTTAGGTAGGGTCTCATTTTTTGCGGGATGAGGTGAGGATTTGATTGGTACTATTTTGGGGGGTATATGCCTTTTTGATCGCTTGGTGTTTTGTGATGTAAGGTGACAAAAATGGCTTTTTTTACACACTTTTTTTTGTTACGGTGTTCATCTGAGGGTTAGGTCATGTGATATTTTTATAGAGCAGGTTATTATGGATGTGAAGATACCTAATATGTCTACTTTTTTTTATTTATTACACTTTAACACAATATTAGCAGTTTTGAAGCAAAAAAAATCATATTTTAGTGTCTCCATTGTCTGACAATGATAGCCTTTTTTTTATTTTTTGACTGATTGTCTTAGGTAGGGTATCATTTTTTGCGGGATGAGGTGACGGTTTAATTGTTACTATTTTGGGGGCATATGTCTTTTTGATCGCTCGCTCATGTAATTTTTGTGATGTAAGGTGACAAAAATGACTTTTTTTTACAGTTTTTTTTTTACGGTGATCACCTTCTTATGGAAGTGGCAATACCTAATATGTATATTTTTTATGTATTTCACTTTAACACAATAGCAGTTTTGAAACAAAAAATTATGTTTTAGTGTCTCCATGTTCTGAGAGCTATAGTTTTTTTTTATTTTTGGGGCGAATGTCTTGAGGTGACGGTTTAATGAGGTGACGGTTTAATTAATACAATTTTGTTGGACATACGCCTTTTTGATCGCTTGGTATTGCACCTTTTGTGATGTACGATGACAAAAATAGCTTTTTTTTTACACTTTTTTTATTTTTTATTTTATGGTGTTTATCAGACACCACACAAACCCAACACAAAACCCTTCTATGTCGTGGTCAGCGCGGAACGCGGCATAGAAGGGGTTAATCTGCCGGCATCGCTGTAAACAGCGATGCCGGCAGATACAGCAGGGGCCCGGCTACCATGGACTGCCGGACACCTGCAGTGATCGGGCCCGCACCTCTCCGGTGCCTGCACGATCAACACGACGTACTATTACATCAAATCGTGGGAACGCAGTTGTTTCCATGACGTAATAGTACGTCATGTGTCGGGAAGGGGTTAAGGTGGCATTTTTTGCACTAGAACACATTATAAGGGGGTATTTTTTTACTGACACACATTATAAGGGTGTACTTTGTTCACTGGCACACATTATAAGGAGATATTTTTGTGCTGGAAGGGTGCACAGAGTAGTCTAGACCCACCCTCAGTGCACGTAAATGTTAATTTGCTGAATGAAGCAGTCGATCCCTAAAAGGTATCATCATTACATTCAGATGAGCTATCCCTACAAGGCTTTGTGCCAGTTCTATATGTAAATTTCCTAGTGAAAGTCCCTCTAAAGAATTAAGATCACTTATAAAAACAATTAATAATCCAAAATTAATAATAGATGGTATTTCCTTGCAGATAGCCATATTTTACAAACTTCATATTCCTGCATATCTTCCCTGCATTCTATACGCTTTAGAAATGATTTTTTTTTGATAAACCCATTCTCTATGTTAGATCTATTTGAATCCATGGCTTGGTAGTAAACATTGTTTCCTCCATTAACCTTTTACGAGCAGTTTTTCTATTCCCAGCAAGGTGATATAAGACATAATACTGCCACTCCAGTGTAAATCAGATATGTTAAACTTGCTAACTGCTGCTATATTTTTGCAGATACAAGAGCCAGTAATACACAGTGGCATCGCAGCAGCACCAGGCGGCCAGAGCAACACTGTGAATGGATGGACACGCTACTATTGTCAAGTCCTCTGGTTTCCATAGTTACGTTTCAAAGCCTTGCAGCAAATACCCATGTGGTAAGAGGCTGCTGTGATTCGAAAGAATACGGTCAAGAATAAATCCAATAATAGCTGCTCATTAAGAGGACAATAATGAATAGATTTCACAGCGGTTCTCTATAAACCCTTCCCCTTTACAGATAAGGAGGCTAATGATATTAATTTGCAAATAATATACTACAGTATTTAAGTTGTCCATTATATAAGCCATTAAATAAGCCATAACAAGCTGTTATTGACCTTCGGGAGTTTGGCGATTGCATATTGAGAGATATGTTTGAAAGGGTTGATGTTTAAAGGGGTTGTCTCATTTGAGACAATGGGGAGATATCACTAGGATATGTCCCCATTGTCTGACAGGTGCAGGTCCCACCGCTGGGGCCTGCACCTATATCGAGAATGAAATGGGACAAAGTGGTGGCTGGAGGACACTGGTCTGGCCACCACCAAGCGGTCTCCGCATAGAAGTGAATGGGGCGCACTGCACATGACTGGCCACCACTCCCATTCACTTCTATGGGCCTGACGGAAATAGCTTAACCAGCGCTCGGCTATTTTCAGCGACCCTATATATATGCATGCGCAGTGTGCCCTCCATTACTTTAAGGGTTCCATTTAGGAGATAGCAGTGTGACCCGCACCTATCAGACAATGGGGGAATAGGGTTGTCCCATTACAAGAACTTGTACCCGTCTACAGGAAGGGGGATAAAAGTCTGATCAGCTGTGGTCCATCCACTGGTGACATGGCCAATCACGAGAATGGGAACTCATGTACCCCGTTTGAGTGGAGTGGCTGACATGCATGTGTATCTGCAACTCCTCTGTGGGACTGCCGAATTTAACTGAGTGCTTGTACTCAGCTTTCTTTGGTCATCCAGTAGAGTTGAATAGATTGGCGGACACACAAGTGTCTTATTTTTTTTAAGCTTCTGCTCCATTCAGACTGGGAAACATGATTCTCCATTCTTCTGATTAGTGGTGGGACCCAGCCGTAAGATGCTTGCTGATTAGACGTATCTCCTGTCATGTGGATAGGGAATAAATTCTTGTCATGGGACAAACCCTTTAAGAATTTGAACCAAATGGACACAGTGTACAACATGAATACATGAATATGCATATTACTATATGTGTTTCTATATAGGAAGGATGTTTATCATAGAAATGTGGATTTATGGTCAAGAAGTTTAAGGAAATTGTGAAAAGATACCAAGAATTTAAAGAATCAACAGAAAAGCACAAAAAAAAAATCCCCTAATCTCTATTCTTTTGATCCTACAGCATGTAAGAATGGGAAAAACCTAATGAATTCTTCTTTACTCATTCCAGGAGATCCGCAATGTCTACCTCCTCCTCATCCTCATGTGTTTGGTTGTGTGACAAATGGCTACAGCACAAGCCTCCCTCCCCTGCTCTGCCTACAGTGCAGGACACAAGAACTGTTAAAGCCCACCTCTTGGATAAGTCCAACTTTATCAGACATTTACCAGCTAAAAAGGAAGATATCAGTAGAAGTTTAACTGCTGTTTGCTCTGCGGGACTTCTATAAAACTGTTTTAGGAACTTTTAGAAAATCTTAAGTGGGCAAGCTTTTCACCTGTATACTTGCATGTATCATTCACTTGTAGGTTTAGTGTTCTTTTAAACATAGAAAAGCAAGTAAACTGAGATAGATTATTATGTCCTTGCATTTAAAGCACTGCAAAATATGATATCACAAATACTTGAAAAAATAATAATAAATTTTCTAATATTAAATCAGGATTATTACATAAAATCCCCTTTTATGGCACTGAGGTACTACTCGTCGTGTAATATCAAAATTAATGGATGTTTGCTAATTTACTTTTAGCACATACTTAAAGGGGTTCTCTAGTTTCATAATGATTTTTTTCTCTGCCCAGACTACACCAAAAACTTATTTTTTTTGTCCTACGTACCTGTTTTTTTGTCAACATTTTACTTCTCTTTTTCTCTGCATCACTGCCTCCTGGCAGGATGTTTACAGGCAGAACTTCCTGTTTCCTTCAGCTTTCTGTTGGATTTTCTGCTTTACACAGTGTTTCACGGGTCTTGCTCCTCCTGCTACACTGTTATCTCTGCAGTAGTCATGCCCCCTGCTCCTCCCATTTTTATGTTAACCAGGCAGAGAAAGCCCTGTGAAACATTGCAGAACAAAGCATGCTGGGTTTGGTTAGAAGACCCAGAAGGAAGCAGGAAGTTCTCTATGCAAAGAACAGGGGAAGATGAGGACATGAAATACAGGTATGTGGGGCAATTAGATGCAGGGTCTGGGGTACTCATGGCAGATAAAAAAAATTATTATAAAACAAGAGAACCCCTTTAATATCTGTGCCCTACTGGGGTATTGTACATTGGTCCATGATATATGTTATGTTTACCTGTACAAATCTAGCAAGTTAGCAAACAATAGTCATTTACCAGTACATACATTGCATTCAGTCCTATTTCTATGCATTCTGCTCCACCCTCTGAAAACTTTAACTTATGTCGCTCTCCAACAAAGTGCAGCTGTCACGGACGTACCAAGACATGCGGATGTCCCTGCGACAGCGAGTGGCAGGAGATCTTTTAGACTGGCAACACGTGGTTTGATTTGACATGTTTACCTTGTGGATCAATAGGCGTCTGTGTTGTTTCTGGTACTTGCCACACCCTTAACCCCTTAAGGACACAGGGTTTTTTCATTTTTGCGTTTTCGTTTTGCGCTCTATGCCTTCCAAGAGCCATAACTTTTTTATTTTTCCGTTCACATGGCCATATGAGGGCTTATTTTTTGCGGGACAAGTTGTACTTTCCAACGCCATCATTTAATAATGCATACGGTGTAGTGGGAAGTGGGAAAAAAATTCCAAATGGGTTGAAATTGCAAAAAAAAAGCAATTTCACCACAGTTTTACGGGTTTCTAAATTACGACGTTTGATTTGCGATAAAACTGACCATTTAGTTTTATTCTACAGGTCAGTACGAATCCGGTGATACCCAACATGTATAGCTTTTATTGTGTTTTGATAGTGAAACTGGGAAATTTTTTTATTTTTTTTTGTCGCCATGTTTTGACCGCTATAACGTATTTGTAAATAAGTGTATGGCATTGTATGGGGGCTTATTTTTTTGCGGGGCGATCTTAACTTTTAGTTGATACCATTATGGGGTGTGTAGGACTTTTTGATCGCTTTTTATTTAATTTTCTTTGAGGAAATGAAGCGTCCAAAAACGGCAAATCGGCCATTTGGGAGCTTTTTTCCGTTTTTCTGTTTACCGTATGGGAAATATATTTTTATATTTTTATACTATGGGCGTTTTCACACATTGCGACACCCATGATGTGTATTTATTATTTTTTTTTTAATTATTTTATTTTAATTTTGGGGAAAGGGGGGTGATTTAAATTTTTAGTTTTTTTTATTTATTTATTTATTTTTACACTTTTATATAGATCCCATAGGGACCTATATAAATCAGTTACCTGATTGCTTCTATCATAAACTCCAATACACTTGTATTGGAGTTTATGAGCATTTTACTACTTTCCTATGAAGCCCTATTGCTAACAAGGGCTCCATAGGAAATAGTAAGTGATAGCCTTAAGCTGAATGAAAGGCTTAAGGCTATCCCTTACAGTGCTCCGATTCTCCCGATCACCACTAGGGGGAGCCGGAGCGCTGCCGAAAGTTTTACTTTCGGTTTTAGCGCGCGTAGATGCCGTGATCAGGATTGATCACGGCATCTGCGGGGTTAAATGATCGCGATCATCAGCTGTGAGGGTCAGCTACCGGAATCAGCCGGACCCCCGCAGCGATGGTGCCCGCAGCGGCCAGGAGCGGGCGCCATCTTCAGGGACTGGACACATGACGTACCCATACGTCATGTGTCCTTAAGGAGTTAACTTCCAGGTGTTGCTATTGTGGTCATTTAGCTTTCCCTATTTATAGTTGTTTCTCCCACTATTCTGTGTGGTTTATAGCTTCAGTTGGACCTGTGGATAGCTGGTGTTTGGATCTCGGCTGAGTTCCTAGTGCTGCAATAGATTCTTGGAAGTTAAGTGTTACATTTCCCTTTTTTATTGTATTTTGACTTTTCTCTGTATTGCATTTCCTTGATGTTTTGTATTAGGCCTCAGGGACACTCCCTTTCATCCTTCCTTTTGGAGGAACAGGTTGTCTCATTCCTGTCATTAGTACCAGGGTCCTTTAGGGTTAGATAGGACTTTAGGTATTCCTGTGTTTGAACTCACCTACCTTTGGGGTCTGTTCATACTGGTAGCCAGTCAGGGCTTTGGTTAGGGTTTTGACTAGGAGATGTCCATCTTCCTTACCTAGTTTTCAGGCCTTATTTCCTTTCCCCTTTCCCTCCTATGTTCGTTGTGGGGTTTCCCTCCCACATTAGAGCGTGACAGCAGCAGCTTTTGTTACGTTGATCGGGATCCTTTTCCTTTGTTTTAAATGCTTACTATACTATATATTAGTATGGTTTATCAAATAGCATTTAACCAGACTAAAATAATTTCACCCATAAAACCACCGACTTCACCTTTCCTTTTTTAGCTTTCTTACTTATATAGTTATGGTTTGCGAAATAAACCATTTCCCAGACATTGAACTTTCCCATTTTGTCAGCGAATTAACTTCCCAATGAGATCAAAAATAGACAACTATATGGCCAACAGTCAACATGTATCCTGCCATTAGCTCTCTTATGCTATCTCATGATTGGTACTTGCTTCCTTCTTTTACTCCTGAGGTTCCTAGCCCTCTATTCCCCCCCTGGTGTGGGAACCCCAACAACATTTCACTCCTTCCTCTGTTTTCCTCTTTTTTTGTTTTCTTTCTCAGTTATTACTTTTCTTGTTCTCTCTGCCTATTTGTTCTTATGAAGTAACTTTATGTCTCACTGTCTGTTACTATTGAGGATAGTTGATACCTTCTCCTCTTTGCTCTGTTTGCTTATTCACCCATTTCTCTTTACTTACAGAATGTAATATTTAACTGGCCGCTATCCATTTACCCATAGACATTCAGTATATGTCACTGTCACTCTGATAATACTAATGGTGTCTTGGTGTTAAAGAGCTTGAAAGAGGTTGGGTATAGTCCTAGGAGATCCCAGAGTGTAAATAACTTGAGATTTTTCATTTAAAGGGGTTTTCCAAGATTTTTGAACTGATGACCTATCTGATCAGTGGGGACCTGGCACCTGGGACCCTCGGCAATCAGCTGTTTGAGAAGGCAACAGCTCTTGCAGTTGCGCCACGGTCTTGTCTCAGCTTTCTCTAGACATGTGACATCACGTTCATTGGTCACATGCCCTAAGCGCAGCTCAGCTCCATTGAAGCGAATGGGCGGAGCTGTGATACCAAGTACAGCCGCTATCAAATGGTCGGATGTACATGGCTGTGCTTGGTGAACTGAGAGAAGGCCTTGATGCTACTGCAAGCGCCGGTGCCTTCTCAAACAGATGATCGCCGGAGTTCCCAAGTGTCAGGTCCCCACTGATCAGATAGGTTATCAGTTCAAAAATATGGCTGTTGGACTACCCCCCAAACTGGTCATCGATTCAAAAATTCTCATAAACCCTTTTAAACCTTTCCCAAAAGTGCAGGCCAACCTCCAATAAAGATAGCCAATGTACATCTATTAATACATAGAGCCATCAGCATCACAAATAGAGTACCATCAGATAGCCTAACCATATATAAAGCCAGCAGAGGCACACCATAAAATTCCATGAGAGTAAGCAAATATGAGATTAATGAATTTTTATAGATATGCTATTTAAGATATGCTTTTTCAATTCATAGACCTGTGCCACCTGTTAAAGAGCTTCCAGCAAATCTAGATTTGCACTAAATGCTGGAGGATGCAATAGGAACTTATAGCAGTTTTTCAGTCTAATGTGCCGATGCAGAAGAAGGACATGCAGAACACTCAAGCGCCCATGTACATTTTAATAGTCTTGATGAAGTTTCTTTATAACATACTCATTATCTCTTTCGCACATAGCATTATTCATATTCTCATGTTAAATGTCCCCCCCACCCTTGGCCATCTTCAGGGTTGAGCACATATGCTGTGCTGCTTGAAAAGATCACTATTCTCTGCATAAGTAGCCATCTCATGTCTCTTACCAGATTGATGAAAGTTCTTGCATATTGTAATGACATAAAAATAATTTCACTCAATTCAGTTTGCAACAATGCTCCCTACCCTGATGTTTAATCCTGATAATGCAACCCAGGGAAGCTGCCGTGTCCAGCAAAATGTCCACAGAGTTCTTCATTATCTCCTGTAATCCAGTGATGCATCTAATACATTTGTGATTACGTGACATTTAATACAACGCATTATATGAAGACGTGTCAGTGGATCTTGAGTGAAAATAAATTACTCCTGTCCTGTATCATTTCACTACATCTCCATTAAATCTAGTTAAAGGGGTAATTATCAGTAAAAGTGTAAATCATGGTATCTGCTTTTATTTCTTTGTGCTGAGATTTCTATATTGTAAGGAGTAGGAACTTCTTAGTAACAAGCATTCCAGACAAAGGAATAAAGAAGAAAACTAAAATGACTTTAAAGATGAAATATATTCACTGATCTAACACCTGAAATACATGGAAAGAAGGAAATCAGATTGTAAAGAAAGATCTGATGCTGGTACAGTATGTTGAATGTTCATGTTAAGACAAAAAGGGGTTTATGAGATTAGAGAAAAAGGTCAGAAGCAGTGTCACTCTTGTCCATGAGCAGTGCAGCTCACTTTAATCTTAAAGGGGCTTTGCCACATTTAAAAATTCTCCCCATCTACAGGACAGAGGATAAATAATCAATGAGGGCTCGACCTCTGAGATCACTACCTATTCCACAAATGCAGGCCCCATTACCTCACCTGAATTGAGTGTCAGGTTAAGGGGTGACAGAGATTGCTAAGCACTGCACTTAGCTATTTCTGCCCATCCCATAGCGAATAAATGGAGTCGTACCGCATATGCTCGAGCTAACACTCCATTCAGGCTGTCATGATGGTACTATGTGTGTGCCGCCGTTCCTTTATCTGGGGCAGGCAGAGGAACCACATCACTCACCTAGCTTCTGCCTGGCAGTCGGGGCCCTCCAACAGTGGGACCAGCTGCCAAACTCTAGTGTCCCACAATGCAGGCCACTGCTAGGCCTCTTCTTGTGTTCCATAGGGCACACGTATTCCCTGGCCCTTAAAGGGCCAGCACACCTGAACACTAGTTGCACCAGTCAATGGCTGGAATTCTGTGAATATTTAAGGCACCTCTTCCTTGAGAGATATGCCTGATCAATGGATCTTTCCACCTTGCTAAATTCTGCAAAGGTGCTGTAATACATTTGTCTGCCCATCTACCAACTTCTGCCTGATTCCCAGATTCTGAACCTGTACCATGTTCCTTGACTTTTGGACTGTTTCACAGATTCACACCAACTCTACCCACCCTGATCTCAGGATGTTATTGTCTATGAGTGCACCAGTTACCTCAGTGCCCTGGACTGGTGTCTCTGATCCCCGTGAGTCAGCAGCCAAACACAAAGCCTACATCAAGAGGTAGTAGTCTGGTGCCTTCCCTGCAGCGAAGACCAGATCCCTGGATCCCCACCAAGATAACACCCTTAGGTGTAGCCCATAGCCAAATCTATTGGTTGGAACAGTGATTCCACAACCATTGTTTGTAACACACACTGGTGTTACGGACAATGATTGTGGAACCACTGTGCCAAGTAATTCGGCCAAACCCTAAGGGCATTATTCTGGTGCTAACCCAGTATTCATCATTTAACCACTACACAGGAATATGGAGTTCACTATGAGTTAGCGAACAGACCATACATCCTGGGATGGTGCCTTTGTACCTGGCAGCTGACCTACTGAGGTCAGACACACTGCTAGAACACCAAATACACAGGTATGGAACAAAACACAAAGCACTGGCAGACAAACAGATCATGAACAAATGCAGATATACATAGGTAACTCTTCACACTCAGAAGGTACTGCAGGAATCCTATCACACTCAGTAAGAGCTACAGGAACCCGTTAACACTCTTTAAGAGCCACAGGAACCCATTCACACTCTAAAGAGCTACAGGAATATGTACACACTCAGTAAAAGCTGCATACTGCCAAGCAGACACAGAATGCATAAGAGTCAGACATACAGACTTTGGGACACACGCAACAAGGGAAAGATTAACCCTTGCAATAGAGAACTGAGACGTGGTACAAACACAAAGGCACAATTCACACCACTAGTAAATGGGACCAGGATGCAATGAGCAGTGGCTAAATGAAGCTCCACTGAACACAACGGCACAAATCCGAACCCACAAGCAGCCAAAGTGATTCTGCAAACTGCATTCATTTAATAAATTTAGGAATATTCGTCATATAATTGTGCGTATCCTTCAGTGAGGGTGCTGCAAAAGTTGTAGCTGAACTGAGCTAACTGCCAGTGGTTTACTACTGATTGTCATGCTTCACATGTACATCCTATGGTTTCCCTACCAAGCATAGGTAAAGGAAAGCAATTTGGGGTAATACACTTACAGTTAACTGCAATTAACCCACAATGTGTTCATGATTAATGACAGAACACAGATTGCCCTTATGAAAACATTTACATACTCTTTGGGTTGGTAATATACACTAAAGTAGACACATACTGGTTGAGATGACAATGAAGATTATAAACTGAAACATGAGTCTTGTTTCATTGTAATTTCATTACAATAGTTAATGGGGGAATTTATTATTATTATTATTATTATTATTATTATTATTATTTATTTTTAGAGCGCCATTCATTCCATAGCGCTGTACATATCATAAGCGGTGCACATACATAATAAGACAATAGCCTTAAGCATGAACGAGACAAGTTACAGACTGGTACAGAAGGATAGAGGGCCCTGCCCGTGAGGGCTTACAATCTACATGGTATGGGGGATGGAGACAGTAGGCGAGGGTGAAGTCGGTCATGGCGGTATAGAAGCAGCAGTGTCACTAGTCGTAGGCTTGTCTGAAGAGGTGGGTTTTCAGGTTGCTTTTGAAGGATTCCACTGTAGGTGAGAGTCTGATATGTTGGGGTAGAGAGTTCCAGAGTATAGGGGATGCACGGGAGAAATCCTGGAGGCGAGTGTGGGAAGAGGTGATAAGAGGAGAGGAGAGAAGGAGGTCCTGTGAGGATCGAAGATTGCGTGTGGGGATGTATCGGGAAGTAGCTCAGAGATGTAGGGAGGGGACCGATTGTGGGACGACCTTGTATGTGTGGGTTAGTATTTTAAACTGAATTCGCTGGGCAATGGGGAGCCAGTGCAGGGACTGGCAGAGGGAGATGCAGAGGAGTAACGGGGGAGAGATGGATTAGTCGGGCAGCAGAGTTGAGGATAGATTGTAGGGGTGCGAGAGAGCTAGATGGAAGGCCACAGAGGAGAATGTTGCAGTAGTCTAGGCGGGAGATGATGAGGGAATGTATAAGCATTTTGCGATTCAAAGTTGAGAAAGGGCGGATGCGGGAGATGTTTTTGAGTTGGAAACGGCAGGTGGTGGAAAGGGCTTGGATGTGTGGTCGGAAGGAGAGGGCAGAATCCAAGGTCACTCTAAGGCAGCGGACTTGGTTGACCGGGGAGAGTGTGCAGTCATTGATTGTGATAGATAGGTCTGTTGGGGGAGTGAGCAAGATGGGGAAAGATGATAAATTCTGTTTTATCCATATTAAGTTTTAGAAAGCGAGAGGAGAAGAAGGAGGATATGCGAGATAGGCATTGTGGGATTCTGGATAGTAAGGTTGTGATGTCTGGACCAGAGAGGTAGATTTGTGTGTCGTCAGCATAAAAGTGATACTGGAAACCATGGGACTCTATAAGCTGTCCCAGGCCGAAGGTGTAGATAGAGAAGAGCAGGGGTCCTAGGACGGAGCCTTGCGGGACACCAACAGAGAGGGAGTGAGGCGAGGAGGTGGCGTGAGAGTGGGAGACGCTAAATGTCCGGTCTGTGAGGTATGATGTGATCCAAGAGAGGGCCAGGTCAGTGATGCCAAGAGATGAGAGAGTTTGTAACAGAAGGGAGTGGTCGACAGTGTCAAAGGCAGAGGACAAGTCAAGTAGAAGGAGGACAGAGTAATGTTTTTGGTTTTGGCAAGTAGTAGGTCATTGGTGACTTTGGTGAGGGCAGTCTCGGTTGAGTGGTGGGGTCGGAAGCCAGATTGTAGCCGGTCAAAGAGGGAGCAGGAGGAGAGGTGAGAGGACAGTTCAGAATGGACATGTTGCTCAAGTAGCTTTGAGGCATATGGAAGAAGTGATATGGGGCGATAACTGGACAAAGAAGATGGGTCAAGTGATGGCTTTTGAGGATGGGTGTAATGGTAGCTTGTTTAAAAGCAGAGGGAAGAGACCAGAGGTTAGTGATAGGTTGAAGAGATGAGTTAGGGCTGGGATAAACACTGTGGTGAGGTTAGGAATGAGGTGGGATGGGATTGGGTCAAGTGCACAGGTGGTGAGATGGGATTTGGAGAGTAGAGTGGAGAGTTTTTCTTCTGTAATAGCGAGAAGCTGGTTTTGGGTGAAGAGGACGGAGCAGCTGTGTGGAGGGTCTGTGGAGACTGTGTGTTGAAGCTTTCTCTGATGTTGACTATCTTTTGTTTGAAGAATGTGGCGAAATCCTCAGCTGAGATGAGAGGAGAGGGTGGGGCGCTGGTGGACGGAGAAGAGAATTAAAGGTGTTAAAAAGTTGTTTTGGGTTGTGGGATAGGGAAGATATGAGAGATGAGAAGTAGGCCTGTTTTGCATCAGCAAGTGAGGATTTGAAAATGAGGAGGGATTGCTTGTATGCGGTGAATTCATCTTTAGAATGGGATTTCTTCCATCGCCGCTCTGCAGCCCTGGAAGCTTGTCTGAGATTTTGGTCAGGTCGGTATGCCAGGGTTGTCTGTTGATTTTTCTGGTTTTGTTGTGTGTAAGTGGGGCAATAGTGTCCAGAGTTGCACTTATTGTGGTGTTATATAGGGTGGTGGCAGTATCTGGGTCTTGGAGGGAAAAAATTGAAGAGAGCGGCAGAAGAGAGTCGGAGAGCAAGCGAAAGTCGAGATGTTTAAGGTTCCTGCGGGGGTGTGTTAGTGTGTGGACCGAGGGAGCAGCAGAAGAGACCAGTGAAGAGAAGGTGAGTAGGTTGTGGTCGGATAGGGGAGAGGCGAATTAGAAAGGTTAGATAGGGAGCAGAGGCGGGTAAAGATAAGATCCAGAGTGTGACCATCTCTGTGTGTAGGAGCGGAAGACCACTGTGAGAGGCCGAAGGAGGAAGAGAGCGATAGGAGTTTAGAGGCGGCTGAGTGGCAGGTTTCAATGGGGATGTTGAAGTCACCCATGATGATAGTGGGGATGTCAGCAGAAAGAAAGTGTAGGAGCCAGGTGTTAAAGTGGTCAAGAAAGATGGTGGCTGGGCCTGGGGCGGTAAATAACAGCTACTTGGAAGTTGGAGGGAGAGTAGATGTGAACAGAGTGTACTTCAAATGAAGTGGGTGCAATGGAGGGCGGCAGTGGAGTTGGGCTGTAGGAGCAGGTATCTGATAGGAGCAGACCAATTCCTCCACCATGTTTGCTGCCAGGGCGGGGGGTGTGAGTGAAATGAAATCCACTGTACGAGAGTGCAGCAGGGGAGGAGGTGTCGGAGGGTGTCAGCCATGTTTCTGTGAGACCCAGAAAGGAAAGTTTTTGAGAGATAAAGAGATCATGAATGTAGGAGAGTTTGTTACAGACAGAGCGAGCGTTCCATAATGCTCCAGAAAGAGGAGCCAAAGGAGCAGGGGTCAGAGGAATGGTTATTAGGTTTAAGTTGTTGCAGAAATTTGTGGAATGAGATTTGTAGTAGGAGGTAGAGGTGATAGTGGGGATTTGCTGAGGGGGGCCTGGATTTGGTGAGATATCACCAGCAATAAGGAGAAGCAGAGAAAGTGTCAGTAGGTGAGAAAAAGAAAGGGCAGGAGGTATATGTGTGTGCTTGGGAAGGAAGTGTTTTACATTGCCAAACAAGTTTGTGCAATCAGTCAGATGAGAAGGTAAGATGGAGGGAGATATGAATAGTTCCTTGCTGGGAGGATGGATGTGGGGGTATTTTAGGAGGTTTAGGAAAAGTGGGAAGAGTAAGATGAAAAAGTGAAACATTGTTTACATTAACTTTTTTGTAGTTACCTTTGGGTCCCTTCTGGTTCAATTCTGGTATAATTCGGTCTCAGCACTTAGAATGTTGCACTTTGAAGATGGTGCATTTTGGAATGACCAAGGTCTGGAATGACCTAACAACTTAGATTTATACCACTCAGTGTTCAATCAGGTGTGAACAAGAGGGGAGGGGGCTACTTATGGTCTAATCAAGGGAGGACCAGATACAGAAATAGTCAATGTAAACAAATACTCAATAAATCCAGCAGGGAAAGAGACATTAATGCTTCAGAGTAGACATACCAAGCAATGTGAAGGAAACAGGAGGGGTGTGGACGATATCAGACTCTGAGAAAGCTGGATGTATTCTGTACAATGTCAAATGCACTAAATATAATAAGAGGCGCACACATCTTTGGCTGCCCTTGCACCAGAAGTACAAATCTACATCTTCAATGAGCAGATGTAGACTTATGCAGTTATTTTGTGCCAATTTCTGACATATGAGATAGCATGTCTACTCTGTATGTCTATGGGAGGTCACATTATGTGCCATAATTTGTAACTTTTCTATGCCAAACATTTTGTCATAAAGTCTTTCATAAATTTGTGTTTAATAAAGTTGTGTTTCTTAGCTTTTGACATACCAAACCCTTTCACACAGGCAGTATAATTTTAACATTATAAACTATGGAACAGATATAAATGGATTGGAAAATGGCACTTGTTTCTCTTCAAACGCTAATCAAGAATTAGAAAATGGTGTTTTTTTGTTTGTTTTTATATGAAACCAATAGACAAAGCCCAAAAAACCCAAAACAACTTCAGCTGATATCAGGATTCTCTGATACAAAGTAATATGACTAGAGATGAGCGAACACCTGGATGTTCGGGTTCGAGAAGTCAATGGGGACCCGAACTTTTGGACACTAAAAAGGCTGTAAAATAGTCCAGGAAAGGGCTAGAGGGCTGCAAAAGGCAGCAAAATGTAGGTAAATGCCACCTGCAAACAAATGAGGATAGGGAAATGAATTAAAATAAAATAAAATAAATAAAAATTAACCAATATCAATTGGAGAGAGGTCCCATAGCAGAGAATCATGCGTCATATTACCCACCACTGGAGAAGACCACTTTCAGTTATTTTGGCCCCAGCACCCAGACAGAGGAGAGAGGTCCCACAGCAAGGAATAAGGCGTCATATCACCCACCACTGAAGAAGGCCACTTCCAGATATTTAGGCCCCAGCACCCAGACAGAGGAGAGAGGTCCCACAGCAAGGAATAAGGCATCATATCACCCACCACTGGAGAAGGCCACTTTCAGTTATTTAGGCCCCGACGCCCAGATTGAGGAGAGGTTCATTCAACTTTGGGTTGAACCGCAAGATCATGGTAAAGTTAAAAAAATGAAGATTCAATAAAGAAGTTCCCCGGAATACAAGAATACATGGTTGAGGAGGAGGCAGTTATAAATGTCTATTCTGCACAAGGGAGGGACAGGTCCTGTGGGACCCATGCCTGGTTCATTTTTATGAACATCAGCTTGTCCACATTGGCTGTGGACAGGCGGCTGCGTTTGTCAGTAATGACGCCCCCTGCCGCGCTGAATACACGTTCAGACAAAACGCTGGCCGCCGGGCAGGCCAGCACCTCCAAGGCATAAAATGCTAACTCTTGCTACGTGGACAATTTGGAGACCCAGAAGTTGAATGGGGCCGAACCATCAGTCAGTACGTGGAGGGGTGTGCAGACATACTGTTCAACCATGTTAGTGAAATGCTGCCTCCTGCTAACACGTTCCGTATCAGGTGGTGGTGCAGTTAGCTGTGGCGTGGAGACAAAACTTTTCCACATTTCTGCCATGCTAACCCTGCCCTCAGAGGAGCTTGCCGTGACACAGCTGCGTTGGCGACCTCTTGCTCCTCCTCTGCCTTCACCTTGGGCTTCCACCTGTTCCCCTGTGACATTTGGGAATGCTCTCAGGAGCGCGTCTACCAGGGTGCGCTTGTACTCGCGCATCTTCCTATCAGGCTCCAGTGCAGGAAGTAAGGTGGGCACATTGTCTTTGTACAGGGGATCCAGCAGGGTGGCAACCCAGTAGTCCGCACACGTTAAAATGTGGGAAACTCTGCTGTCGTTGAGCAGGCACTGCAGCATGTAGTCGCTCATGTGTGCCAGGCTCCCCAGAGGTAAGGACAAGCTGTCCTCTGTGGGAGGCATATCGTCATCGTCCTCCGTATCCCCCCAGCCACGCACCAGTAATGGGCCTATGCTGTGTCGGGTGCCACCCCGCTGTGAACCTGCTTCTTCCTCATCCTCCTCCACCTCCTCTTCATCCTCCTCGTCCTCCAGTAGTGGGCCCTGGCTGGCCACATTTGTGCCTGGCCTCTGCTGTTGCAAAAAACCTCCCTCTGAGCCACTTCTAACAGACTGGCCTGAAAGTGCTAAAAATGACTCCTCATCCTCCTCCTCTTCCTCCTGGGCCATCTACTCTTCCATTATCGCCCTAAGCGTTTTCTCAAGGAGACATAGAAGCGGTATTGTAACGCTGATAACGGTGTCATCGCCACTGGCCATGTTGGTGGAGTACTCAAAACAGTGCAACAGGGCACACAGGTCTCGCATGGAGGCCAAATAATTAGTGGTGAAGTGGTGCTGTTCCGCAGAGCGACTGACGCGAAACTCCACTATGGCCTGTAGCTGCTCGCACAGTCTCTCCAGCATGTGCAAGGTGGAGTTCCACCTGGTGGGCACGTCGCATATGAGGTGGTGAGCGGGAAGGCTGAAGTTACGCTGTAGCGCAGACAGGCGAGCAGCGGCAGGATGTGAACGCCGGAAGCACGCACAGACGGCCCGCACTTTATGCAGCAGCTCTGACATGTCGGGGTAGTTGTGAATGAACTTCTGCACCACCAAATTCAGCACATGCGCCAGGCAAGGGATGTGCGTCAAACTGGCTAGTCCCAGAGCTGCGACGAGATTTCGCCCATTATCACACACCACCAGGCCGGGCTTGAGGCCCACCGGCAAAAACCACTCGTCGGTCTGTTGTTCAGTACCCCGCCACAACTCCTGCGCGGTGTGGGGCCTGTCCCCCAAACATATGAGTTTCAGAATGGCCTGCTGACGTTTACTCCGGGCTGTGCTGAAGTTTGTGGTGAAGGTGTGTGGCTGACTAGATGAGCTGGTGGAAGCAGAGGAGGAGGAAGCCGAGTAGGAGGCTACAGGAGGCAAAGAATGATGCCCTGCGATCCTTGGCGGCGGAAGGACGTGTGCCAAGGAACTCTCCGCCTGGGGCCCAGCCGCCACTACATTTACCCAGTGTGCAGTTAGGGAGGTATAGCGTCCCTGGCCGTGCTTACTGGTCCACGTATCTGTGGTTAGGTGGACCTTACCACAGATGGCGTTGCGCAGTGCACACTTGATTTTATCGGATACTTGGTTGTGCAGGGAAGGCATGGCTGTCTTGGAGAAGTAGTGGCGGCTGGGAACAACATACTGTGGGACAGGCATGGACATCAGCTGTTTGAAGCTGTCTGTGTCCACCAGCCTGAATGACAGCATTTCAAAGGCCAGTAGCTTAGAAATGCTGGCATTCAGGCCCAGGGCTCGAGGGTGGCTAGGTGGAAATTTACGCTTTCTCTCCAAGGTTTGTGAGATGGAGAGCTGAACGCTGCCGTGTGACATGGTGGAGATGCTTGGTGACGCAGGTGGTGGTGTCGGTGACACATCCTCTGTTTGGTTGGCGGCAGGTGCCAACTTTCCTCCCGAGGCGGAGGAAGAGGCTGAGGCAGCAGCAGAAGAGGGAGCAGGGGCAGCCAGAGTGAGTTCCTTGCTTTTAAGGTGTTTACTCTACTGCAGTTCATGCTTTGCATGTAGATGCCTGGTCATGCAGGTTGTGCTAAGGTTCAGAACGTTAATGTCTCGCTTCAGGCTCTGATGGCACAGCGTGCAAACCACTCGGGTCTTGTCGTCAGCACATTGTTTAAAGAAGTGCCATGCCAGGGAACTTCTTGAAGCTGCCTTTGGGGTGCTCGGTCCTTGGTGGCGGTGGCCAGTAGCAGGCGAACTCTCTTGGCGACGGCTGTTCTGCTTTTGCCCCTGCTCCCTCTTTTGCTAAGCTGTTGGCTCGGTCTCACCACTCCCTCTTCCTCTGAACTCTGAAAGTCAGTGTCACGACCTTCATTCCATGTGGGGTCTAGGACCTCATCATCCCCTGCATCGTCTTCCACAGAGTCTTCCTCACTGACCTCCTGTTCGGTATGCACACTGCAGAAAGACGCAGCAGTTGGCAACTGTGTTTCATCATCATCAAAGACGTGCGGACTCCGATGAGGTGGTATTCCCATGCCCTCATCATCAGGAAACATCAGTGGTTGTGCATCAGTGCATTCTATGTCTTCCACCACTGGGGAAGGGCTATGTGGATTCCCTTGGGAAACCCTGCCAGCAGAGTCTTCAAACAGCATAAGAGACTGCTGCATAACTTGAGGCTCAGACAGTTTCCCTGATATGCATGGGGGTGATGTGACAGACTGATGGGCTTGGTTTTCAGGCGCCACCTGTGCGCTTTCTGCAGAAGCCTGGGTGGGAGATAATGTTGTGAACGTGCTGGATCCCCTGTCGGCCACCCAATTGACTAGGGCCTGTACCTGCTCAGGCCTTACCATCCTTAGAACGCATTGGGCCCCACCAAATATCGCTGTAAATTCTGGCGGGTACTGGAACCTGAGGTAGTTGGTTCACTAGGACGTGTGGCTGTGGCAGAATGGTCACGTCCTCTCCCAGCACCAGAGGGTACACTAACACCACACCGACCTGCTCTGCGTCCCTTACTAGATGTTTTCCTCATTGTTATCGTTCACCAAGCACCACAATAAGAAAAAAAATATTTGGCCCAATGTATTGATTTCAAATTCAGGCCTTTTTTTTACAGACACCTAACACTATCTGCCTATTTATTTATGTACCGTATTACACTAATCCAGGCACAGCAGTAACCACTGATTTAGGGGAATATCAATTGTAGGCCTAGTATTTAGGCCCTGGATGAAAGGTATCCTTTTATGGACAGATTTACACTTGGAGATGCACAGTAGCGTGTGAAAAAATATGTAGGATTATGCCTTCAGCAATTGTATTTTAACACTGTGTGTAATATACCCTTTAACGGACAGAAATACAATGGGAGATGCACGGTAGCGTGTAAAGTTATTGAGGATGACCCTCTCAGCACTTGTATATACACCTTAAGTGTAATATACCCTTTTGCGGACAGATTAACACTTGGCCTGCAACAGCTGGAACACCAGATTCAGGGTATTGCTATATTGGCAAGTGAATTTCACCCCAGAACAAAATATATGTTTTGGCGGACACTATTATACTTTGCCAGCCACTGCTGGGACACCAGATTCAGGGTATTGCTATTTTGGCACATGAATTTCACCCCAGAACAAAATATACCCTGTTTCGGACAGATTTAAACTAGGCCTGCAACTGCTGGAACACCAGATTCAGGGTATTGCTATTTTGGCAATTGAATTTCACCCCAGAACAAAATATATGTTTTGGCGGACACTAATATACTTTGCCAGCCAGTGCTGGGACACCAGATTCAGGGTACTGCTATTTTGGCAATTGAATTTCACCACAGAAAATAATCTATCCTTTGCCAGACAGCAGACAGTATTACACTTGGCTAGCCAAAGCTGGAACACCAGATTTAGGGGATTGGTGTTTTGGCAATTGTATTTAACCCCTTAATAAAATATAGAAATTGCTATCCTGAGTTTCTAGGGGTGACAATAAGCACAGCCAAGCCCCTGATGTAGGATATAGCAGAAAAAAAACTAGTATTGATGGATTGATGGACTTGGTGGCAGCTTGTTCTGGTGCACCACAAGTCACAAAATGGCCGCCGATCACCCCAGAAAAAAGTGACAGAAAAACACTCTGTGCAGCCTAAAAACCAGTGAGCAATTAACTAGCAGAAGTTGAATCATTCACAGCTCTATTAGTAGGCATGGCTGTGATGGCTTCTTAGGGCAAGAAGTAAAATGCTAGCTGATTGGCTGCTGTGCAGCCCTTCAGAAAGCGGGAAGAAATCGCCGAACAACGGACCCGAACCCAAACTTTTTTGAAAATGCTCGGGTCCGGGTCCCCAACACCCCAAAATTCGGTACGAACCCGAACTATGCTCTAACTGTTCGCTCAACACTAAATATGACCATTTTACAAAAACTAGTATTGATGGATTAATGGACTTGGTGGCAGCTTGTTCTGGTGCACCACAAGTCACAAAATGGCTGCCGATCACCCCAGAAAAAAGTGACAGAAATACACTCTGTGCAGCCTAAAAACCAGTGAGCAATTAACTAGCAGAAGTTGAATCATTCACACCTCTATTAGTAGGCATGGCTGTGATGGCTTCTTAGGGCAAGAAGTAAAATGCTAGCTGATCGGCTGCTGTGCAGCTCTTCATAAAGCGGGAAGAAATCGCCGAACAACGGACCCGAACCCAAACTTTTTTGAAAATGCTCGGGTCCGGGTCCCGAACACCCCATAATTCGGTACAAACCCGAACTATGCTCTAACTGTTCACTCAACACTAAATATGACCATTTTACAATGTACACCATTCTTACCATAAAATGAAAGTGAATTTCTGCTGTTTTGATGGTGTCCAATCTACAGTAGCAATGGGAATTTTCTTATTTTGTTGAAATTGATGAGACAAATACAATATTGTATATGAAATTTTTGGAGGAAAACTTTTATTCATCAGCCACAAGGGTACATAAGGGCCATGGTTGGACGTTCTGGAGTAGTAAATCCAAATTAAATCTCCATTGACTGGGCAAGTTGATAGTGATGGTTTTGGAGACATCATCACAATCTCCTTATTTTAACATTATTTATTTACTTTGGGGAGATGCAAGTCATCTTTGATGCAAAAGGAGGCAACATAGGATACTAAGATTATCAGGATCATTTTATTATTTTCTTGTTTGCTGTGTTTTGGTAAAATGGTTTATCATCTTCTAGGGGTCTTTAGGAAGAACCCCACCCCTCCCCCCTCGTGACTCGACCTGAAGTGGGATACATACTTACCTGCTTCTGCTGCTGGGTCTCAGCTCCTTTGCAACCCTGCTGCCACTCCAGCACCTGGGTTCCCCTCTGTCAACATCTGGTTTGACACTGCTGCAGCCAATGACTGGCCCCAGCAGTGACTTGCCCCTCTTGTGTCATGTGACCAATTGATGTGATGCTTATAAATTCAATTCAAAACGTATTTAAAATAACAGACATGTTTTATCTCGATGATGATCATTCATGATTTTTTTTTGCACATCTTCCAAATTTCGCCAGGGGTAAGTAAACTTAAAAGTACAAATGTAGTTGTAGATGCGACACAAATATAGAACTTAGACATTATTATATGTCTTTCTAAGATCATCTTTGATGCGACCAGTGAAAAGATTTTGATGCTGAAAGCAGGATTATGAAAAGAGAGGTTCTAAAGAACTTTAAAACTTGTAGATTACAGATAATACAGCTGACCCACCTTCTATAGACATAAGTTGAACTTTAGGGTCCAATTCACTTCAAAATGATATCACTAAGACTTTGTAAAGCTTTTTCCTTGTTAAACAAGTTTTGTGAGTTATTACAATAAATGTCTACAAGCTGTCTACACCTAAAGATAGCAAAAGATCATATACTTGGCCTCATGGAACTCTAGACTACAAGAAGGTCTTCATCAAACTCAAATCGGTGGATAATCTCCATGTATGTATTTACCCAGAGTCATTACATACAAAAAGTTATATATATGTTAGACACAAAAGTTGTTATGGACAATGGCTGTGGAACCACCATGCCAGCTAACTGGTTTGACTTTAGGCGATTCCGGAGGGCATTGTCCTGGTGTTCCCCTGGTTTCCACCCTTTAACCCCTGTACAGGGATCTGGTCTTCACTGCAGGGGAGCCACCAGGCCGCTACCTCTTGGAATAGTCCCAATGTAGTTGGTAGATCATCCACAGGGGTCAGAGATACTTGTAGTAAATTAACAGCCAGAGGTCAGGGCAGGCAGCAGAGAATCAGAGTTGGTTAACAGGCAGAAGTTTGGTACACGGGCAAACAATCAGAACAGCACAGCTCCATGCCCACAGGCCTCCAGCCATAGGCTGTGTAAGAATAAGAACTTGCACACACCGGAGCCAGGAAGTGCGCTCCCTACAGGTGAGGAGAGGAGGCTGGACAAAGAAATGCAGGCTGCAGCCTGCAGGAGCAGAATGTACCCTGGTGGCTGGGTCCCCTGTGGGTGAGGAAGAGGAAGGGGCAGCAGGTCTGGGCCACTAAGTAGGACAAGGAGTGTGAGCAATACGGTACCTGTGCCCACTTAAAAAAGTGAGGCAGCAGCAAACACATGCTGCCGAAAGCTATCAAGTGTAAGCAATTTTTAGACAATATTTTAATTATGCATTACTTATGGCGTTCTTGCAGTATGGAATATAAGTAAAAACATACCAAATAATAATTTGTTTACTAAGTCAATGAAATCCTTTGTAGGCATCAATGTTTCACTAATATTTATAGATTTACTAACTCTAGTGTACACTCTCCAACCATTTCATTGTTCAGTTGCATCTAAGCAACTTTGCAAATACTGTAGTCTTAACATAGTCCAAAAATTCTACAGATTTGGGTATACAGCTCTTATACAGACATCTGCTTCTCTGTTGTTTTAGACTACTGCTGGTTTCCATAAATAAATAAGAAATTTTGTGGGGGAAAATAGCTATATTCTTTATAGTCAACATGATTAATATTTTCAAAAACAGTAGCTGACAATATCTCTAGTGCATTTTAATATAATTCTTAGGAATTAGAACATACCTCTGGCATCAAAAAACTCATCGTCTGAGCTGTCCACTGAGTCATTCACAATTTTCTCCAAGTGCCACTGGGCACCACTAAAGCGTCGCGTTCCACCTAGAAAAATAAAGTAATAAATTATTACTGTGTATTCCGTGCTGGGACAAGTACTGTCTACAGTAGAGTATGCTCTTTATGCAGGACTGAGCTTGACCCACCATTAAATCTAGCCTTCAACATTGTTACTTTGATTTTGACTTTAATGACTGTAGCCAAATAGTAAATCATGATCTACTAGTAGGCCTTAGAACAGGGATCAGCACATCTTATGGTTAGGACTGTGCTTTAATCATATTTAAATACTGATGACAATCATGCAACTTTGCTATTTTTAATACAATACTTTGCAAAGCTGTTATTACTCTACCTTACAACATTTTTTCCAAAAAAAAAAGAAAAACCTGGAATATATTTACAAACCTGTTTTTATGTGATAGTATAATGTATGTTTTGGAATCTATGAAGACATCAAACTGGGAGTGAAGGGAATAATATGCCAGTTGTCAGTATCAACACAAATACTGTCCTCAAGCATGTATAGGATCAATATGTTTCATTCTCCATTAGAAGTTTCCTTAGTGTAGCAGTTTTTACTGTCTTATTAAGCAGGACTGAATGCAGATTGATAGCGGAAAAACTAACTTTTTTTTATTTTAGCACAAGGCTGCAACATAATAAAATGTAAAAAAAAAAAAAGTGAAAGGGTCTGAAGAAGTATTTTGGAAACTGTCACTGTGCATGGAATATGGAGTATGGAAAAACCCTTGAGCCAATTCTTTACCCACTAATTATCTAAAAATCCAGTTCCTCTAGGGTGGGGTTTATACATAGAACTTTCCACGGACCATAAAATGCATGTTTATCTTCCTACCTTCTCCCTTCTACTGTTTTTTTCTATGTATAGTTTTCACTTTTATTCTAGCATGCCAGATTTACCGGTCCAATCTAATGTTGGAAATTGATCTGCAGTGCATTGACTGTGAGAAGCTGGCTAGAAATCCAATTGTGACTCCAAATTTGTGAGTAACCAATGGCACATACATGTTTGCAATCTATTTGGATCTTTTGGAATTTCCCTTTAAAAAGGAATGAATTCATTTTGTCTTAAAAAATTCAGACAAAAGTGTCATATTGACAAGCGACATTTATAAGATCTAAAGCTCTTAAGAGTTTTCATTGACATAACAACTTGGTATTTAAAACAGGCGGGCATTATCTTTCTTACTCATTTCATTCTTCAATTAGCATTCATGTCTTTTGTATGGTTCAAAAGCTTTGTGGCCCCTCACATTTTATGTATAATAACTTATGAGTAAGACTACACAGTTCTAATGAATGCCATTCTCCGCTCTGAAGTCACACTGACTTATGGTGACATGACACACAAGATGTCATTTACTAAACAAAAAGCAGGCAATTTACTTGTGTGGACTATAATAATTTCAATTACAATAGGAAAAGTATGGTGCTTATACAATGTTTGATACATTTTCCCTCCATATATCTTTAGAATGGTGCATGAAAAGTTCCAGAAGATAGTTCCAGCACAAAACACATAATGTAGTTAATCTGTAACAACATTATGTTTCACGGCTCCCAGCTTTCTCTGCCCCAAAGGCAACTGAAAAGTTAATTTAATTCCTCCTGTAGTTAAATAATGCATGTTCTATAGGCAGCAGATTAACTTTGTGCTTTTTATGTAAAAAAAAAAAAAAAAAGTTATCACTAGATGGACAGTTTTTATTGTTATAGAAAGTTAGGCTCCATGTACACAAAAATGTCTTGTTGCCATGTAATTTATCAGTAAGGTATGAAAATATAGAGGAAAGGGTAGTCAATGGAGAAAAGCAAATATCTGTAATATATGTTTCTATACAGTCCCCATAACTCAATACTCAGTATGCTGAACTCTATGCGGAAAGGCTGTAATCTGCCCAAAGAAGTTGCTGGAGCCTGAAAAAAAAGGGTCTACCATTTTACATTCATACAGATTTCGTGTTATAGAAAAATTCTTTGCATTTAAAATGTGGGAAAAGGAATAAGAAAAAAATGTGATTTCAAAACACTAAAATAACAAAGCATAAGGAATACTAAAACAACGGTGACACATACTGAGCTACTGTAGACGAAGAACACTAGGAGAGATCTATCAGTTGCGTTGTACTATCTATCAGCTTTCATCAAAAGCTGCAACTGGAATGACATTTATCAAAATAGAGCACCTTTCTAGAAATTTGAGACAGTTTCCTCTTCCTGAAACTGATTATTAAGGTGGACCGTTAAAATTGGAATTTTGCATTAATTAAAGGGCTTCTGTCACCCCCCTTAACCCATTTTTCACTAGCTGACATTAGCTATTTGCTAATGTCAGCTGAGTTGAAATATATCTTTTTTACCTTTTCTGAAGTTGTCAATTCTGTAAAAAAGCCACTTTTATAATATGCTAATCATCTTCGCTACCAGCAAGTTGGGCGTGTACTTGCTGGTAGCCGCGCATCTAGATTAGTTATGACGCCCTTCCTCATTTGATAGACAGGGCCAGCGCTTTCTCCTACCGCTGGCCCTGTCTGAAGATGAATCCTGCGCCTGCGCCGTACCTCTCAGTAGTCGGCGCAGGCGCTCTGAGTGAAGACGCGAGCTTGCCGCTCCGTCCTCAGTGCGCCTGCGCCGATACGTCACCGCTACACCCGGAAGGGAAGCGGGTGTAGCGGTGACGTAATCGGCGCAGGCGCACTGAGGACGGAGCGGCAAAGCTCGCGTCCATCACTCAGAGCGCCTGCGCCGACTACTGAGCGGTACGGCGCAGGCGCAGGATTTCATCTTCAGACAGGGCCAGCGCGGAGGAGAAAGCGCTGGCCCTGTCTATCAAATGAGGAAGGGGCGTTCCTAACTACCTAGATGCGGCTACCAGCAAGTACACGCCCAACTTGCTGGTAGCGAAGATGATTAGCATATTATAAAAGTGGCTTTTTTACAGAATTGACAACTTCAGAAAAGGTAAAAAAGATATATTTCAACTCAGCTGACATTAGCAAATAGCTAATGTCAGCTAGTGAAAAATGGGTTAAGGGGGGTGACAGAAGCCCTTTAAGTTAAAGAAAAGTTTGGCTCTGTGCCTTGACATATGTGCTTTTTAATAACATTGGATGTTGGCAATATAGGAAATAAAATCTGTGTCATTTACTATACATGAGCACAGTCCAAGTAACCAACATTATGTTAACTCACAAGATCCTGTTAATCACTACTTCTGCTGGGGCTAGAGCGTCTGGTGGAGATGTTTTAATGATTGATCATTCATCATCAATAGTGATGAGCGGCAGGTGCCATATTCGATTTCGACGAAATTCGCGAATATTCGAATGAATATTCGTTTCGTATTCGTCGAAATCGAATATTCGTCATTTTTTCTAGTTATCGCGATTAAAATGCGATTTAAATAATCGCATATTGCGATTTGTACTTAAGGCTACTTTCCTATTGGTTTCATATCTAGAATTAGCGAGGATGACGAATATGACGAATGTATTCGTCATATTCCTCAAAACGAAGATAACGAGTATTCTACATCTTCGCTTTAGCAACCTATCGTCAACCTCGCTAATTCTAGCAATCAAATAGGAAGGTTGACTATAGAGACAGCTGTGTTAAATTAGCTATGCGATTTTTTTTTTAATACAATAATTATATTACTTGATATGATAATATTATTATAAGTATTCTATTTATTAAAAAAAAAAAAATCGCATAGCGAATTTAACACAGCTGTCTGGTAAGTCAACCTTCCTATTTGATTGCTAGAATTAGCGAGGTTGACTAATAGGTTGCTAAAACGAAGATGTAGAATACTCGCTATCTTCGTTTTGAGGAATATGACTAATACATTGTCATATTCGTCATCCTCGCTAATTCTACCAAGCCAACCATAACTTCTGTGCTCATGGAGCGTCCCCATCACCATGGGAACGTCTCCATATACTAAAATGTACTGTCGGATTTGAGGAATTACGTTGAAATCGCAATGCGATTAATTCAAGTTATATTAATCGCATTGCGATTTCAACTTAGAGCTGGGTTTATAATGGGTCAGCTTGCTAGAATTAACGAAGTTAACGAATATGGAATATAGCAGCAGTGCTAAGTTGAAATCGCAATGCGATTAATTTAACTTAAAGTATTCGCATTGCGATTTCAACTTAGAGCTGGGTTTATAATGGGTCAGCTTGCTAGAATTAACGAAGTTAACGAATATGGAATATAGCAGCAGTGCTAAGTTGAAATCGCAATGCGATTAATTTAACTTAAAGTATTCAGCATTGCGATTTCAACTTAGCACTGCTAGTGCATAGCTATATATTCCATATTCGTTAATTCTAGCCTATGTAAGATAGCAGTGCTAAGTTGTAATCGCAATGCGATTAATATAACTTGAATTAATCGCATTGCGATTTCAACGTAATTCCTCAAATCCGACAGTACATTTTAGTATATAGAGATTTTCCCATGGAAGGGGACGCTCCATGAGCACGGAAGTCGGCAGAAGCGGCAACGGGCACTGACTGGAGCAGCCAGGAAGCCAGGAATCCTCATGACAGGTAAGAACTACTTTTGGGAAGTGGGAAAGAAAAAAATATAACTAAAAAAAAAAAAAAAAAAAAACGAATATTCGAAATAGCGAATTTATAGCGCTATATTCGAAATATTCGCGAATTAGCGAAGTGCCGATATTCGCTAAAAAAATTCGCTTTTCGAATATTCGCGCTCAACACTAATCATCAATAGTTATTGACTGCAGGATAGAGACATATCATCCATCACTAATTTTCTGTATTGTTATTATTAGTGAATAGCGTAAATTACACATCTTCTACCGTCTACACCAGAAGGTTAGCTTCTTAGATTTATATATTTGTGTCTTTAGGACCAGAGGCTGAAAAACACTGATCCAACCATGATTCTGTTCCATGAAATACAGAGGATTGACTTCAGCTGCCAGCAATACACAACCCATCTGTGATATAGGGATAAAAGCTTAATGAATCCTGGCAGCAGAAAGCAATATTCTGGCACTTACTGTACTATTTTTTTATTTATTTCAGGATTAAATCTGTCTTCTGAAGTCTTAGTGATATGCCTTGTGAATTAAATTTTTTTTATACAATTTGGGAATATTTAAAATGTAAGTTAGACTGAACAGATCAGTTTGAATTGAATGCAAAAATAATAAAGGTCTGTTACAGCAGTGGCTGAGTAACTACTGTGTGAACCACAGTTTACTTCAAAAGGTGTTCTCCTTGCAGTCTCTTAGTTTTCACCCTTTAACCTCTTCCCAATATCCACCATGTATGGAAGATGTCACATCTTTAAAGATGGAGCCATGCCAGAGGATAGCAAGTGCCATAGCCAACAGGTTTCTGCCTTTATAAACAGCAAACACCTGGGGCTAATGTCTGTGATCAGCATTAACTCTGATCACTGACATTTAGCCCCCCTGATGCCATGGTCAGTTGTGGGACACTGGGACACTGAGTATCCAGGGTCCGAAAGGCTTCCCTGCTTTGAGATCAGGGAAGCCGTTCATTCACTGTGATAGACTTGTTTCCTCTAAATGATCCAAGGCTACCACTGCAGTAGTTCTTATGAAGCCCTGCATGTGGTAGGCTCCATAGGAATGTTTTGAATGTCCCATAGGCTGCAATGGTAATTCACTGCATCCTATCAGACAAGTCATATAACGATCGCTTGTACTGAACATGTCGCCCAAGGGGACTAAATATAAGTTTATAAAAATAAATAAGTTTGAATTTTTTTTAAATAATAATAAAAATAGGAATTCCAAACAGCATACACACCCCAAAAATGGTATCACTGAAAACTACAAATTGCCTCTCAAAAAATGACCCCCGCAACAGCTCCATAGATGTAAATAAAAAAATGTTAGGGGGGTCAGAATATGCCAATGCAAAGAAAAAATACATAAACTTTGTTTTTTTTTCATTGTTAAACAAGAAAAACTGTATAGATCTGATTTCACTGTAATCGTACTAACCCAGAGTATGAAGGGAACAGGTCAATTTTACTGCATAGGAAACACAACAAAAACAAAAACCATAAAACTGTGGTGGAATAACATTTTAGAAAGTACAACTTGTCCCACGTAAAACAAGCCCTCAAACATCTATGTAAACAGAAATCATGTGCAGTGAGGCAAATGGCCTGAGATCAGGGCAGGCAGCAAAGGGTCAATAAGGAAGTCAGGTCAGGCAGCAGAGCATCACAATCCAGGAAACGGGCAGAAAGTGACTGCACAGGTAGAAAACTAATTTAGCACACCTTAGCAAGATACTGTCAGGCTAGGAGCCTAAGTGCTTAGGCACCATCCTAAACTCAAAGGTACCTTAACCTCTTAAGGACCTATGACGTATATGTACGTCATAAGTCCGGCCCGTAAACATGGCGCCCGCTCACACGTGCAGCAGGCGCCATAGCCGCTGAGTTTCTGCTATTTTAAATAGCAGAGACCCGCGGCACATGTATGCGATCAGCCATAAGCAGGCTTCCGTGCCTATTTCAGGAATATACCAATACTGGCCACTACGTGGCAGCATTGTATTGTTATATTCCGAATGAAGTTTTCAATGATGGCTATTTAGCCATCAATGAACACATTGGGCAATCTAATGATTGCCAGTTATAGTCACCCAAGGTGACTAAAAAAGTTCAAATCCCCCCCCCTTTCCTTGAAATAAAAATAAAAATACTTAACTAAAATAAAAAAATAAACATGGGCGTCACCGTGTGCATAAATGCCCATACAGTTAAAATCTAACAATATTAATGGCATACGGTAAATGGCGTAACGGGGGGGATGCCAATTTGCCATTTTTGTCACTTAAACTAGCCAATAATTTTTTAATAAAAAGTGATCAAAAAGTTGCACACACTTCAAATTTGTATCACTGAAAAGAACAGATTATCCCTCAAAAAATTAGCCCTCACACAGCCCGTACACATAACTACAAGCAAGTTATAGGGTTAATTAGTATTAAAATGCCAGAAAAATTATACAAGTGTGGTATTGTTGTAACCATACTGACCAGGAGAATGAAGATAACAGGCCAATTTTACCGCATAGTGTACAGTGTAAAAAAAATAACATAAAAACCTTTATCAGAATTGCATTTTTTCTCAATGCTACCCCATTTGGAATTTATTTTCCAGTTCCCACTACATTGTATGCAACCATTAATGTTGCCAATAGAAAGAACAACTTGTCCCGCAAAAAATAAGCCCTTATAAGGCTATGTGAATGGAAAAATAAAAAGTTAGGACTATGGGAAGGTGGGGAGTAAAAAACAAAAATGCAAAAATGGAAAATCTCAGGGTCCTCAAGGGGTTAAGTACCCCTGGTAGTTAGTGGAGCAGATTAGATTTGAGCATGCTAGCCATTTAAGAGATGGAGGGTCCTTGAAGCATGCAGGCTGCAACCTTCATGGAGGGACAGAGCAACCTTAGGGCCCTTGGCCACCAGGAAGGGAAGAACAAGAGGCGGGTCCGCCCTGCAGGGATACAGAAACCCAACACCAGTGTAACAAGATCCTTCTGCAGACTTCTGCCCAAGTAACGAGAACCTCTATGCAGATGGATGCCAAAGATCCAATATTCTAAACCAGGCATGCTCAACCTGCGGCCCTCCAGCTGTTGCAAAACTACAACTCCCACAATGCCCTGCTGTAGGCTGATAGCTGTAGGCTGTTCGGGCATGCTGAGAGTTGTATTTTTGCAACAGCTGGAGGGCCGCAGGTTGAGCATGCTTGTTCTAAACCATTTCTGTAAAGGTCTGAGCTCTGTTCTTCTGATAGAAAATTGCTGTCCTCTAGAAGAAAATCAATGTCCGACCCATTTTAAAGACTTGAAACATGACTAGGGGAATTAGAGACATCAGAAACTTTCACGGCTTTTCTGATAAGGAGTTTTAAATTCCCAGCATAGATATAGAGTGGTCCTTGAACTTATAAAGACCTCAAATTACAATACAGTATTTTCAACATATAATTATCTTTCCTCGGGTTGGATCATTGTAACTTGAAATCACATTCAACATACAATCTCAAACTGGGGAACGTCTGATTAATTAGGAACATCTAGCCAATTAGCATGGACATTTCACTGGTAAAATGCCTTCATTACTGATGTGCTTGCACTGATTGGCTGCCTAGTAACGCCTCTCTACAGTAGAGTGTGGTACTACATCTTCTCTACTGCCAATTACCTGTTCCTTGTTGAGTTGCTTCTCTGGGCACCAGGTGAGGCCCCCTGTTTAATGATCACTGGAGGTCCAGCAGTGGGGATGCCAGTGATCAGACATTTATTGCCTATCCCTTTAAGTCGGTGCCAGCCAATCTAATTTTACACAATAAGATTAACTTGTTTTCAAAACAATAACTCCCTTCAATATAAGGATAATGCCATTAACAGTGACCATAGCTACAACACACATGTTATGAGACATGAGAGGTAAAGGGAAAGTTCAATAAAAAAAGAAGCACTATGTTATCAACATGCCTGGAGATACAGGCTGATGATTGCTTTCAATATCCTACATTTCTCTGTGCATTCAGTACTTGGTTTTTGGCTAGTGTTGCTAGCATCGGTTCTTCCCCTGTTATTGACAGCAGCATAGGGAGGCTCACATAGATGATATTAATTCATTGTTTGGAGCACAATGCAAATTCTTGTTACAAAGTTTAAGAAAATTGATTTTTGGGTTCTGTTAGAGTTTAGGGACAATGATACAGGGTTAGCATTTCTATATCCATCATTATGGAAACAATTTTGGGCAAATATATTCCCATGGAAATCTTACTATGATAATTATTTGTTGATATCTGGAATATCATTGTTGTCTGTCAATTGCTTTCGGTTCAGCCACGGTAATAATCAGGTCTGGGATATGACAGTAAGCAACCAGTGTTTGTCATTCCTCTAAACTCATTTTGATTTCTCTATGTGATGACAGATATACAAATGTGATTATAAGTGAGTGACACTGAGTGTCTTCTTGCTGGTCTATTTCTGCATAATGATCACATGAAGCTCCTAGTCATCTAAGGTAGACAAGCGAGGGAATGGATCTAGTGAAACCTGGATATCAAACCATTGGACACCAGGGATTAAACCCCACACCAGAGGACATTATAAATAAATAGAGCACCCACTCTATAATCCATGCACCTGGAAAAAAAAATTCCTTTGCCGATGCTAATGAAAGTATTTAAGAAGGTATGTTTAATTAACTCTTCGTGGTACCTACTTACTGCTGTCAGAAGTTTTGTAGTTTTGCTGGATAAGCCATTAACATTAGATTGATGGGAGCCTGTCTCCTGGGACTACTGCCGATCAGCTGTTAGAAGAGGTTGGTGGCTCCCTGAGCACTGCAGTTTCTTCCTAGGCCATGTGATGTCACCGTACATCGGTCATGTGGCCTAGTTGCAGCTCAGCCCCATTCAAGTCAATGGGGCTGAGCTGCAATACCAAGGAAAGCCACTTTAATACTATGCTTTAAGCTTTGATAATTACTTTAATGTCATAAATGACCATTCTTATATATATCTAGAAAAGAGCCAAGAAGAAGCCTACTCAACTTCCACTGTAGTTTTTAATTTTTTGTACATTTTAACTATACTATCTAGAGATGGTTACCTACTGCTCATGGATTCATTCACTCAGCATTACCAATACAATTCCTTTAGCAGAAACACAAAGCTATGTCTAGACATGTTAGCATCAGAGCCACCTAATTACAATAGTGGGGATGCCATATCGTCCCTCAATCTGCTGATTGGAGATCAAATGTTTATACTGTGTAATCCCCTTTTAATGACCACCATGTGGATGGAGCTAGATTAATTCTAGTCGAGTCCTGTGTTGAGCACTCTAAGCTTTGCAAACACACAGCTGTTATATCGTCATGAGTAAAAATAAAAACTAAGAATTAAAAGGATATTTAACTGCTGGCATTCAACACTACATGGAATTCAATCACAGCAATTAGTGTTTTCTTTAGTGCAAAATAAGGAACAAATTGCTATTAATGGCCAATATCTACTTAGCGTTTCCTAAACCAAAGCAATGAGAAATCCATATACCACAGGAGTCATAAAAAGTGTTTGAACAAAGTAAAAGCATATGCACCATGTGAATCTTCACCAGTTTATGGTTATCAATCTATAGTATGTAGCTGAAAAAAAGTGAGAGGAAACAGGCTGTAAGAAAATAAATACCTTCTTTATTGATCTACTTGGGCAGACAAGGCATCCGGGTGACATTTGGGCCTTTTAAACCTTTTACAGAGCTGAAATGTTGATGTCTGCAGCGATGGATCAATAAAGACATTTTATCACAGCCTCTTGCCCTAGATTTGTAAGCTTCACTACATAACGATGGAGTAAGTTGGAGCTCCTGACCAGTTTACTTAAATACCTTAAGATGCTAGGGATGTTTATTTCAACCAGACCGGTCATGTCTGGTGTTGACTCACTCCTTGATGAATACGAAAGTCAAATTTGTAAGCTTCAGTACATAACGATGAAGTAAGTTGGGGCTAATGACCAGTTTACTTGGATGCTTTAAGATGCTAGAGATGTTTTTTCAACCAGACCGGTCATGTCTGGTGTTGACTCACTCCTTGATGAATGCAAAAGTCAAATTTGTAAGCTTAAGTACATAATGATGGAGTAAGTTGGAGCTCCTGACCAGTTTACTTGGATGCCTTAAGATGCTAGAGATGTTTATTTCAACCAGTTTGGTCATGACTAGAGATGAGCGAATTGAAGCTGATGAAGTGGAATTCGTTGCGAATTTCATGAAAAATTTAATTTGCAACTAATGCGAATTTCCTCATGCTTCCTGGTAACGAATAGCAATTTTTCCGAAAATGGCAGCTACACATGTGAGGACATGAGGCAAGGAACTCTGGGAAGGCGGGATAACCCATAAAGTCATACATGCAGCCAATGAGCAGCCAGCAAGCCCTGTGATATCACAGCCCTATAAATACGGTGGCCATCTTGGATTCAGACATGTTCCAGTGTTCTGAGTGCAGGGACAGATGTGAGAAGGCGCTAGGGACAGCAATAGCAAAAACCTCATTGTGAAAAAAACCTGTAAAAACGACTTATAAGTGCAGGGAAATGATAGGAAGGAATCATTTCATAGCATCTTAGTGCAGGGAGAGATGTCAGAAGGCGCTAGGGACAGTGCTAGAAAAGCTATTTACAAGTGCAGGGAAAGATTATTTGGGAATCCAAATCGCCTTTATACAGCTCTGTCATTCCAGCAATTTGTTCTTGTTATTATGGTGCAAGTGCGCTGTTGAATAGCGTTTAGTGGCCTATTTCAGTACAAAAAGAAAAATATATACGCACTTCACTGTTGCGGTTATTTGTGGTGAAATCGTTTAGTGGCCTATTTCAGTACAAAAATAAAAATATATTCTCAGTTCACTTCTGCAGTTATATGTGTTAAAAGGATTTAGTGGCCTATTTCAGTACAAAAAGAAAAATATATGCGCACTTCACTGTTGCAGTTATTTGTAGGGAAAGCATTTAGTGGCCTATTTGGTTGAAAAGCCTGTTGTGTAAATGTAGAAAATATGTTGGGCCTAATTGACGTTCTGCGGTGCAGTGATATATTCGGAAGCCCAGTTTGCCGTGTATTAGTGGGGAAATAAAAATATATTTGCAGTCCAGCGTCCAGCTCTGTTGAGAAGCCTTTTGTGTAAAATTGGGAAAAAATTAGGGCCTAATTGCCACTCTGCGGTGCTAGTGATAGTTTCCCATGTATTAGTAGAAGAAACAAAATTATTTTCGCCGTTCATCATTGCATTTATTTGTTGATAAGCCTTGTGTAGTGTAAAAGTAAAAAAAAAATTAATGGCCTATTGCTGTTCAGCGATGCAGTTATATGTGGTAAAGGCCTTTTTGCAGTGAAATTTTTTCTGCGAAGCAGGTTTTTTGGGGGAAATTTCATGGGTGCCTGTACAACTCCTTATGCTATATGGACCAAATTACGTAGTGGTGAAATTTGTTATATGAAACTGCCTTTTTTTCAGCAAATTTATGGGTGATTGTACACCTTCTTTTGCAGAACCGGCCGAATTACGTAGTGGTGAAATTTGTAATATGAAACTAGCTGGGGACTCGTGATGTTTTCCCTGACGAAGAGACCAGGGGCTGGTAATAATGGTTTAAATCTTGGTGAACTTAACCACTCTTCCGGGCTCCAAGCAATCTTGAAGCTTTGTCTTCTCATTGCCTGTAGCTACTAGAGGCCAATTTAATGACAGGCAGGTTCCCCCAGAAGTAACTGGCTTGATGAGCTGCCGATACCGCACTTGCATCAGGATTCGTCTCCAGGTGGAGAGAAATTGTTTTTTGGAATGCTTTCTCCATCGCAACCATGTCGTCGAATAAACTGGCCGATTGTCTCCTGTCTTAGGCAACATGTTATTGAGTAATCGTGGAAAGTCAAAAAACAGTTGTCCACTAACCCCATAAAGTCCTTTCAGGTGCAGTTTAATCACAGATAAGTCGTTACAAGGACTGCCGCAAATTATCAGATCGAATTGTCCCCATTCTTCAATCTGTTTACTGGTTATATTTTGTATGTTGCCCACATATACAATCTCCCCTGGATGGCGTATCCGTCCTATCGTGATGGCGTCCTCACACACCTCTGATACCATATATTTTTCAACATTGATTCTAAGCTTTTTCCATGATGACTGCGGACTTGTGATGTTTTCCCTGACGAAGAGACCAGGGACTGTTAGGGTTTGAATCTTGATGAACTTCGCGACTCTTCTGGGCTCCAAGCAATCTTGAAGCTTTGTCTTCTCATTGTCTGTAGCTACTAAAGGCCTGTTCATGGCAGGCAGGTTCCCCCAGAAGTATCTGGCTCGATGAGCAGCCAATGCCACACTTGCATCAATCTTGACAGGACTCGTGGTGGAGAGAAATTGTTTTTTGGAATGCTTTCTCCGTCTCAACCACATCATAGAATAAACAGAAGACTGGCTGATTCTCTCCTGTCTTAGGCAACACTTAATTTTTTTAATTAAATTTATTAAATATTTAGTATTAAATTGAACCAAAACTTGATTAAAATTATAGGAAAGTAAACTGTATCATTCCTGAAGATTACAAATACATTTCCAGCAGTCTGCAGTAAAGGTACTGCTGGGTGTATCTGACTGTCAGACCCAGCCCCAATGTCAGACCCAGCCCCAACCCAGATCCAGCTGTACCTTTACTGCAAGCTGCTGATGATTCATTCATAAACTTCTAGTAGAAATAACAGAGAAATATCACAACACAGAGCCATAAGAATAGATGCTCCAGAACTGTTATTACATGGGGAATGGAAGTAGTTACTACAACAGACATGTCAGGAGAGGTGACAGGTCCTCTTTAATCAAAGTATGTTCTTCGTCAGAACAGTGTCTGGAACTACCTATTTCCCCAGTATTTCAAAAGGAAATGCACTATAACCAACATGTGCAACATTTGCCCCCCTTGTACCTTTTATAGGGCCAAAATTAAAACCTGTTATTCCCAAAATGAATGATCTCTAATTTAACTCCTCACTGCTATTATTTTGAGCACTCCCCTTTAAATTAATGAGTTAATTACCCAGAGTGAGCGGCACGTATGTCCTAATTGTTGGATCTTTTTTTCAATTACTCTACGACACTTATAACAAGTTTATTATTTGCTATGTAGAAATATCACTTCTACCCAAAACAGTGATTTATCAGGTTAATGATGTTGAACTGCTATTTTTTACCACTACTGTAACTTTCTCTGTCTTTTCCCATTTGTACTTTTTTAAATTAATGCAAACATGAAAATTACAAGCTGGATCTCAAAAAAATGCTTAATGTAAGCGAGCAATGTAATTGAAATGGAGGAGAGGCAGCGGGAAGCATCTCTCCTTCTGTTTGTTTATACACAGACAGTAGGAAAACATATTTCCGTAGATCTGTTAGTCTGATACGGCTTTTTAGAGCGAAACTAACTCTATGATGATTTGTAATGATATCTTCAATTTTTTAATGCTGTATAATAACCATACACAGTACAGAATTGGAAGGAATTTTGGAAGACAGAAAGCTGTGAAATCTGTAGGAACTGCTACCACTTGTTACCCAGAGTATAGCTGCGAATTTGCTCATTAGTAACTTAATTAATTTATAATTTGTATAATATCTGTGATTTGCACAGTGTGCCTTAAGCTCATGTAGGCTTATACTGTACATTTATTGCTATTGAACTAAATACATGTCTAGACAAAGCTAGGCATAGGTAGGTTTAGCGTAAAACCTGCCTGACTGAGACCACCTTGGCGCGGGTAGGTGGGCACAGATGTGTTTTGATCAAAATATATTGGCTGAGTGTCTAAGATTTTATCATATCAAAATGAGGGCTTAGTCCATATATAATGTTTGCATCTATTGTGTTAGTGCATTATTTTGCGTGATTTTTTCTAGACAAAGCTAAACCTGAGGTTCCAGGACCCTAATACAAAATCTGTAATGAGACCCACCCTCAGAAACTGCATGTGACTGTTACCTCTGATCTACTATTAGCCGTGTCCCTGGTATATGAAGAAGAGCACGGATGGTTAAAGTATAGCTCAAGTAATATGTACGTTCACATGTTTAGCCAGAAGTATAAATGTAAGGGTAAGAGATGAAGCCAGAAGAACAGGTGGTCCTAGAAAGCCATAAAATAACAAAAGCCAATCCAGTAAAACTCCTTGGCAGAAGTGTTTTTTCTATCGTACCACTGCCAAGGCAAATGGACCATTTACAGCTATGAATCCATTAGAGGAACACTAAACCTATAAATAAATTCTAATGAATGAATGAAATATAGCTTGTCTGTCCACAGCATTTCCTGCATGATTGTCACACAAAGAGGTTCATCTACATCTTTGGCTGGAGACTGACTGAGGGGAACAGGCAATTAACAATCTTTATGGCCTACTGCAGACTGGGCACAGAATGAAAGCTTCTGCTGCAACTACTTGTCTTGCAACTTGTCACAGGACTGTGGGGAAGAAGGAGAGACATGGCTGACCTACTGGGACATAGCTGACATCCTGGGACACAGAGAAGATTTTTTTATATAGATCTTAGTTTAACTATAAAATGTGCGACATTAGACAAAAGAAAAGGAGAAAAAGAGAGAAGGAAGTGCAAGGATATTTTATTATATTTTGTGCATTTTCTGTGTTACATTAAATTTCAGGCATATTTGCTAAAAAAAAAATTTGAAAAACATTTTAAAAGGGTATTCCAGTGACTTGAGTTACCCTCTATTTACTGGAGAGGGGATAACTAACTGATTGGTGGTGAATCTGAAAACATGGACCCCCACCGATCACTGATTCTATATGGGACTGATGGAAAAAGCTAAGTGTTGAGTACAGCTATCTCTGGCAGTCCCATAGAGACTGAATGGAGCAGCAGAATGGATACTCATCCAACCTCTTCACTCATTTGGTGGCCATGGGGTCCCACTGGATAGGGGATACGTTTTAGTTATCAGAATACCGGTATAAGTATGCAAAAAATTTACTGATAAATACAAGACTTTGTTCACACTTTAATTTCAGAACTCATTCAGCATAAGAGTCAGGAAAGTTCATGACACATCTATTGTACCCCAAAACACAACACATGCCAAAAGGATGCCCTTGTTGCATACATGCAGGGTTGCTGTGCATCAACATACTTTTTTCTTTACTATATTCAGAAGTGTTGTATGCTACGTTTTCCTGTAGCAAAACCCATGGTAAAAAAATATGCTTTTTTACAGTGGAAATCAACGGCCTACACATGTCACTGAAAGCCTATAAAGTGTCATACAATTAAGGATTTTGGAGGAATAAGGGGAATATTCCCCATGTAGAGCTCCAACAGAAATTAGAAATGAGATGTGAACAGAGCCTGAGTCTTTGACTTCCTTCTTATGTCTGGTTTTGGACATTACTCTATACTGTCACACAGTTGCATAGTGAATATGGTTAAAATGTGAATTTTGGAAAAGGGGAGTGAGACCCAGATTTCTACACATTTTCATAAGCATAAATGCAATTTAATTTTAAGAATTAATCCAGTCTCTTTTTAAAACTACCCAGTGTGACAACCTCCTGAGGTAGACTATTCCAAAGATTCAGAGTTTTTACAGTAAAGAAGCCTTGGAGATTGAACTTTCTCTTTTCTAGATGGAGGCAGTGTCCTCTTGTCTTTTGAAGGGATTTTGCATGGAACAAGTTTTCAGTATATTTTTTTAAGCCTATTTATATACGGTACATGAATTTGTACAGGTCAATCATGTCTCCCCTTAGACGTCTCTTCTTGTAAACAACCAGTGTACATAGTTAAGCAGCATTATATCTCCTACTGTCATACTGCGATATGAACGTATCCAAATGCTCCTAGGCCCAAATGTCTATTTCATTGCATGTAAAGGACTGTTGTCATAGCTGTTACTGGTGGATTACAATCTGCAAGAGATGTTGGCACATCATTAAACGATTCATTAAAGAAAAGCTTTATGGTGAGCACCTCACTCTCAATAAACAAAATGGTCCTAAATACCTTTTTTAAACATGCGCCCTCTACAGTCTGTGTGAACCAAATATCCAGTGAAACCATATTGATGATAAATCCATGTGCAATGATAACATAAATTATGGTGGACATGCAAATGATTGGTATGCACAGAGACTGGCCTCTTAGAATCATTTCCACTGGTGGACCCAAGAAACTTCAGTTCAACACTGATGCTGATGTCTTCTTATAAGGCAGAGGTGGCCGTTATCTAAGGGGGTTTTACATGTTAAGATTGTCCAGTTGAGTTGATTGGCGTCTTTACAAAATATGATGACCAAAAAAATATTTAGAGGTTTGAAAATGCATATCCAATTTATTGTTTGTTTGTTTTTTTACACAGGTAACAAACACTTTAATGGGGTGACAAACGAACAAGGTGTATAGTGAAACGCTTAGGAAGTTTTTAATTCTCAGGGCACAGCCACACATTCAGGTTTTTCTGATGCAGTTTTGGAAGCCAAATTTTTGGAGTGAATCATAACAGGAGAAAGAGTATAAAGGACAGATACTACTTCTCCTCTCTTTCATAAAATCTACAGAACACTGATCCTAAACTTCAGTGAAGAAGTCCGGGTTCGGGTCTGGGTACCAAAATTCAGTTTTTTATCATGCGCGTGCAAACACATTAAAACTTTGCACTCACGCGGAAAAAACTGAACAATGCACTGCAATCGCAGACAAATTGCATGTCATCCGGACTGAATCCAGCACGCTCATCTGCCAGGGGCCTAAGAGGAGAGACTGTCTCATTAAATCTCAATAGCAATAGCAATTCCATTGTGAATATGTCTGTGAAATACAAACTTGAAAAATAAATTCATTTAGTTCAGACCTGAATTCCTTGACCTTGGAAATGCAGCAAAAACTTGATTTAATGTGCATTTGTGATTTTTTTTTTTCATTGCACATTTCTCAGCAGGTCATGAGTCACTCAACAGATATAAGCATGAAAGAGATACAAGGTTTATTGCTTTATAGTTATTTCCAAAAACAGACTAAAAAGAACAGAGGTCTTTGCCAACAGAAGGGGCAATGCCAACAGAAATAACTTGATCGACCTTTACTATATCAGGTTTATTCAATCATTTCATGGGAAAGAACTGATGTTATCGGGTAACACACAAGAGAAGAAATCATCAAATCAAACAAATAAAAGAACCTTTTTAGAAGTTTAATAGAGGTGGGTGCCCTATTCAGGATCCACACGTCTTCGTGGAAATGGAGATAAGTTACAAAGAGCATCTTTGGAAGACCTTCCCTTTCCTGCATTATACAGATAATCCATTTACTTGAATGGACACTGTGTATATATTAGTGATGAGCGAGCATGCTCGGCCAAATATCTGTTCGGCTCGAGCATTGCTATGCTCAGCACAAGGCGGAACTTGACCGAGTACCGCATGGGCTTGAGCGAAATGCTTGAGGTAAGTAATGCCCTCACTGTAATGCCAGTAGCCATGTTGGCTGCTGGCATTACAGTGATTGGCAGGCCGGGATGGCTCAGATGTAGACAGGGAGAGCATCTGGTAGGAAGGCAAAGACAGAGCCGGGAGCGAATTTCTGCGATTTTAGTTAGAGAAAGCTTTTCAAAGGCCCAAAAGTACTTGTAAGGACTACTGTGTGTGTGTTTTAGATCAACAATATATTTAACAGCAGTGTCAGGGACATCTGTGCTAAGGAAGGCAGGGAGAGAAATTTGCTGTATTTAATACCAAAAGCTTTTCAAAGAACCCAAAGTCCTTTTAAGGGCTACTGTGTGTGTGTTTCACAGCAGCAAGATATTTTTATTTTATACCTATTAGTGACATGTACATCATCCGCAGACTGACTCTTTAATAATCTGGGTCAACTAGTGTCCATAATCTGTGGTGTTCTCTGTAACCAATACTGTCCTGCATCATAAAACACTGTCTGTATTAGAAATTCCAATAATCTGGGCATAATATAGTGTCCAAAATCTGTGGTGTTCTACAACCAATATTCTCCTACATCAGAAAACACTGTCAGTATTACAAATTCCAATAATTAGGGCATACTATAGTGTCCATAATCTGTGGTGTTCTATAACCAATACTGTCCTGCCTCAGAAAACACTGTCTATATTACAACTTACATTAATCTGGGCATAGTAGAGTGTAAAAAATCTGTTGGTTTTTGTATCCAGTACTGAACTGCATCTGAAAACACAGTCTATATTATTCAAGGATGTATATATAGGTGCTCACCTGATACTAAATCATGTGTGGTGCTCAATGATCTATTCTAAATCACCCAGTCAGTAGCAGAATAAAGTTAAGGATTAATGGTAGCATATAGATCGGCACTCTATATCTGGTCACAAATAGATTAGAATATATATAGATCAAAATATATAAAAAATATAGATTTATTTAAATATAAAATTATAAAAAGGGTACCCTGATTGGTTCAAGGGATAAAGTGTAGGATAAAAGATCAGATCAAAGAAATAGAAATCATACTAAAAGGTCACACTGGAAGGTCACAATTGAATGATAATTATGAGTCCTGTTTCTTGATAGAGAAAATGTCCCTTGTTAGGAGTAAATGAACATCAATATAGGTGGGGAGTGTAGACTCCAATATAATTCCAATATAATTCCAATATGATATACACAGTCTCAGTAGCAGAGCGTTCTCCCGCGTACTGCACAGTAATAATAGGTGGAGGCTGATGTAATTAAAGAAAGTAGGATCGCTTAGTAAACTGTATTGGGCTTGCGTTCCTCAACTATGGCGTCCCACGGGAGGGCAAACGCAGCCTCGGTTTACCTTTCTGTAGTTACCACGGTGTCTTCGTAGTGGAGCGTTACTCCTGTGCGGTGGCTGTTTCGGCGTCCGTGTGTATCGAGCGGCCTCTCTGCTGGGCGGGGATGCCGGAATCCACGTGATGTTGGAGGCATGGCTGCTATGAAGGCTCGGCGTCCCACGTGGTGTCAGGGTGTCAGCCAGTCCGTATACCGCGATCTTTATTGCTGGCTAAATCCAATAATAGGGGCACAGCAAGTCTTGTAAGGGAAGCGCTTTCCTGGGATTTTTTTGATGGGCAGATGAGTCACCAGACACGTTTCAGGGTTAAATCCTACCCCTTCCTCACTGAAATGCGTCTGGGTTTCCTCTTCTCCTGTGTTATACTCTACTGGCCAATCCCCTGTCGAAGGCGCAAGCATGGATTCCCCTTGCCCTGCACCTGGACCTTCGCATGAACCATCAGCAACAACATCCACTTCCCTGTCCCAGCACAGCATCCAAATGTCAATGAGACAGGCATTTGAACGCAAGCGCAAATACCCACCCACCCACAGGCCATAGCACTAAATGCGCGATTTTAGAAATTACTGGCCCTTGAATTGTTGCCATTTAGGCTTCTAGACACTGAGGCCTTCCGCAGCTTGATGTCGGCGGCCGTCCCTCGTTACGCAGTCCCCAGCTGCCACTATTTTTCACTGTGTGCCATGCCCGCCTTACACCAGTATGTGTCCCAGAACATCACCCGTGCCCTGACCAACGCACTTACTGGGAAGGACCACTTCACCACGAACACATGGACAAATGCTGGTGGCCAGGGATGCTACATTTCCCTGACCACACACTGGGTGAATGTTGAGGAGGCTGGGAGTGAGTTGTACCCTGGGATGGCACAGGTGCTACCCACGCCCAGGATAGCGGGCTCTATGTCCGTCAGGGTCTCCTCCAGCATTTATGTTACGGGCTTCAACCCCCACATCTCTTTCTCCGCCGCCTCCTCCTCCACTTCCACCTCCAGCAGCAGTCAGCCATCAGTCGCTAGCTGGAAGCAGTGTAGCACTGCTGTGGGTAAACATCAACAGGCTGTGCTGAAGCTGATCTGCTTAGGGGAGGGGACAAACTGCACACTGCTGCAGAGCTATGGCAGGGTATAAGAGACCAGACTGAGCTGTGGCTCTCGTCACTCAACCTAGAAACAGGCATGGTTGTGTCTGACAATGGGCGTAACTTGAAGGTGGCTTTGGAGCTTGGCAACCTGACACACATCCCATGCCTAGCCCACGACTTAAACTTAGTAGTTCAGCGTTTTATCAAAACCTACCCCAATTTGCAAGAGCTAGTAGTGAAGGCGCGCCGCGTGTGTACCCATTTCCGCAAGTCGTCCACAGCTTCAGTCGGTCTGTCAACTCAGCAGCAGCGCTTGCGGCTTCCAACTCACCGACTGTTGTGCGATGTGAGCACTCGCTGAAACTCTACGTTCTACATGTTGGCCAGGCTTTGTGAGCAGCAGAGGGCAGTTGTGGAATACCAGCTGCAACATGGTCGTCACCTTTCGAGTCAACTGCCACTATTCACAAGCGAGGAGTAGGCATTGATGTCAGACCTCTGTGAGGTTTTAAAAAACTTTAATGAATTCACACAGATGGTTAGTGGCGATAACGCTATTATCAGCGTAACCATCCCACTGCTGTGGCTACTTAAACGATCGCTGCTCACAATTAAGGAGGATGCTCTGAAAGTGGCAGATGAGGAAATGGGGGAGGACATTACATAGGGTGATAGCCAGACCACCCACACTTCATCTTCTCAGCGCAAATTGGACCATGAAGAGGAGGAGGAGCTGGAGACAGTTGCCTCTGCTACAGAGGGTAGTACCCATGGAACTTTAATTCACATCTGTTCAGCGTGGATGGGCAGAAGAGGATGAGGAGAAAGAGAGTCATCCTGATGTCGACATCGATGTCTTGCCTGTTGGTACTCTGGCAAACATGGCTGACTTTTAGTGATGAGCGGCAGGTGCCATATTCGATTTCGACGAAATTCGCGAATATTCGAATGAATATTCGTTTCATATTCGTCGAAATCGAATATTCGTCATTTTTTCTAGTTATCGCGATTAACATGCGATTTAAATAATCGCATATTGCGATTTGTACTTAAGGCTACTTTCCTATTGGTTTCATATCTAGAATTAGCGAGGATGACGAATATGACGAATGTATTCGTCTATTCCTCAAAACGAAGATAACGAAGTATTCTACATCTTCGTTTTAGCAACCTATTCGTCAACTTCGCTAATTCTAGCAATCAAATAGGAAGGTTGACTATAGAGACAGCTGTGTTAAATTCAGCTATGCGATTTTTTTTTTTAAATAAATACTGGAATACTTATAATAATTTTATCAAGTAATATAATTATTGTATTAAAAAAAAATCGCATAGCTGAATTTAACACAGCTGTCTCTATAGTCAGTCAACCTTCCTATTTGATTGCTAGAATTCTTGAGGTTGACGAATAGGTAGCTAAAACGAAGATGTAGAATACTGCGTTATCTTCGTTTTGAGGAATATGACGAATACATTCGTCATATTCGCTATTCGCTAATTCTACCAAGCCAACCATAACTTCTGTGCTCATGGAGCGTCCCCATCACCATGGGAACGTCTCCATATACTAAAATGTACTGTCGGATTTGAGGAATTACGTTGAAATCGCAATGCGATTAATTCAAGTTATATTAATCGCATTGCGATTTCAACTTAGAGCTGGGTTTATAATGGGTCAGCTTGCTAGAATTAACGAAGTTAACGAATATGGAATATAGCAGCAGTGCTAAGTTGAAATACGCAATGCGATTAATTTAACTTAGTATTCGCATTGCGATTTCAACTTAGCACTGCTAGTGCATAGCTATATTCCATATTCGTTAATTCTAGCCTATGTAAGATAGCAGTGCTAAGTTGTAATCGCAATGCGATTAATATAACTTGAATTAATCGCATTGCGATTTCTACGTAATTCCTCAAATCCGACAGTACATTTTAGTATATGGAGATTCTCCCATGGATGGGGACGCTCCACATGAGCACGGAAGTCGGCAGAAGCGGCAACGGGCACTGACTAGAGCAGCCAGGAAGCCAGGAATCCTCAGGACAGGTAAGAACTACTTTTGGGAAGTAGGAAAGAAAAAAATATAACTAAAAAAAAAAAAAAAAAAAAAAAAAACGAATATTCGAAATAGCGAATTTATAGCGCTATATTCGAAATATTCGCGAATTAGCGAAGTGCCGATATTCGCTAAAAAAATTCGCTTTTCGAATATTCGCGCTCAACACTACTGACTTTATGTTAGGCTGCCTTTTCCACGACCCTCGCATTAAACGCATTTTAGATAACACGGATTACTGGGTGTTCACCCTTCTCGACCCCTGTTACAAAGAGAACTTCTCAGCTCTCATTTCTGTGGTGGAGAGGACGAGTAAAATGGTGCAAAACCAGAAGGTACTTGTTGAGAGATTGCTCCAAAATTTTCCATCTGACAACGCGGCCGGCAGAGTCTGTACTTCCTTAGGCAACCGAGGAAGGGAGACAAGGGGAACACACAGCAACACTCTCCAAGTATTGGGACACTTTCATGACACCCCGCCAGCAACCTCACCCTGAAGCGCGGCCTAGTGCTACAAGGAGGGAAAAGTTTTGGAAGATGATGAAGGAATACATTTCAGACCGTGTCAGCATCCTAAATGATCCCTCAGTGCCTTACAACTACTAGGTGTCCAAGCTGGACACGTGGCACGAACTTGCGCTCTGCACCTTGGAGGTGTTGGCCTGCCCTGCTGCCAGCGTTTTGTCTGAGTGTGTATTTAGTGCTGCTGGTGACATTATAATTAGCGTATCCGCTTTTCCACTGACAATGCTGACAGGTTGACTCTGATAAAAATGAACAAGGTCTGGATTGCCCCTGACTTCTTAACTCCACCAGAGGAGATCTGAGATAATGATGAAAATGAAGGTAATTTAAATGTATTGTTTATTATGTACTTAGTCTACTGTAGTGTATTCCCATGCACCTTTTCCACCACAAAAAAAGGCTATCTGGTCGAAACTTGTTTTCTCCTCCTCCTCCTCCTCCTAATCCAGATTGTATATATTCCCTCAACTACAATTTTTAAAGAAGGTCAGCTCACCAGCAGGCCCTCAACCATAATATTTTAGAGGGTCAGCTCACCAGCAGGTCCTCACCTATGATGTTTTAGAGGGTCAGCTCACCAGCAGGCCCTCAATCATAATGTTTTAGAGGTTCAGCTCACCAGCAGGCTCTCAACCATAATGTTTTAGATGGTCAGCTCACCAGCAGGCCCTCAACCATAATGTTTTAGATGGTCAGCTCACCAGCAGGCCCTCAACCATAATGTTTGACAGGGTCAGCTCACCAACAGGCTCTCAAACATAATGTTTTAGAGGGTCAGCTCACCAGCAGGCCCTCAACCATAATGTTTTAGAGGGTCAGCTCACCAGCAGGCCCTCAACCATAATGTTTTAGAGGGTCAGCTCACCAGCAGGCACTCAATCATAATGTTTTACAGGGTCAGCTCACCAGCAGGCCCTCAACGATTATGTTTTACAGGGTCAGCTCACCAGCAGGCTCTCAATCATAATGTTTTAGAGGGTCAGCTCACCAGCATGCCCTCAACCATAATGTTTTAGATGGTCAGCTCACCGGCAGGCCCTCAAACATAATGTTTTACAGGGTCAGCTCACCAACAGGCTCTCAACCATAATGTTTTAGAGGGTCAGCTCACCAGCAGGCCCTCAACCATAATGTTTTAGAGGTTCAGCTCACCAACAGGCCCTCAACCATAATATTTTAGAGGGTCAGCTCACCAGCAGGTCCTCACCTATGATGTTTTAGAGGGTCAGCTCACCAGCAGGCCCTCAATCATAATGTTTTAGAGGTTCAGCTCACCAGCAGGCTCTCAACCATAATGTTTTAGATGGTCAGCTCACCAGCAGGCCCTCAACCATAATGTTTTAGATGGTCAGCTCACCAGCAGGCCCTCAACCATAATGTTTTACAGGGTCAGCTCACCGGCAGGCCCTCAAAGATAATGTTTTACAGGGTCAGCTCACCAGCAGGCCCTCAACCATAATGTTTTAGAGGGTCAGCTCACCAGCAGGCCCTCAACCATAATGTTTTAGATGGTCAGCTCACCAGCAGGCCCTCAACCATAATGTTTGACAGGGTCAGCTCACCAACAGGCTCTCAACCATACTGTTTTAGAGGGTCAGCTCACCAGCAGGCCCTCAACCATAATGTTTTAGAGGGTCAGCTCACCAGCAGGCCCTCAATCATAATGTTTTAGAGGGTCAGCTCACCAGTAGACCCTCAACCATAATGTTTTACAGGGTCAGCTCACTAGCAGCCCCTCGCCCCTAATGTTTTAGAGGGTCAGCTCAGCAGCAGGCCCTCGTCCGCAATGTGTTAGAGGGTCACCAGCATGCCTTTGGTCTACAGGAGCATTGGGAGTCAGAACCTCATCCAATGGATATTGATGCTTTAGCTAAAATATAGGCCAGTAATCCTGTTTTCCCAGAAAATCTCTTTAAGTCCTAGGTCACACGTCAGTGTTTGGTCAGTGATTTCCATCAGTCACCAGCAGGCTACCAATCATAATTTTTCAAGGGTGTGTATGATTCCCTCCTTTGTGGGTAATAAAGCCCTTTCACTTAGTGCATAGGCTTTATGACTGTAGGAGTCCCACTACCTGATCAATTGTACCACAATGTGAAAGTGGCCCTCCTTTATGTGATATACAGGCTCTTTCGGAGTGTCTCTTTCATGTACTT